>OX451738.1:760719579-761969579 GCA_948472305.1 Vicia faba
GATAAAAATCTCGACAATAGACTACCTTCCATAATGACTAGGCTACCATCCATTTGAGTAACAAAGATATTGTCAACAGACTACCTTCTATAATGACAAGGCTACCATACATTGCAATAACAAAAATCTGGACAACAAACTACCTTCTATAAAGACAAGGCTACCATACATTGTAGTAAGAAAAATCTCGACAATAGTCTACCTTCCATAAAGACAAGGCTACCATCCATTGGAGTAACAAATAACTTGACAATAGACTACCTTCCATAATGACAAGGCTATCATGCATTGGAGTAACAAAAATCTTGACAACAAACTACCTTCGATAATGACAAGGCTACGATCCATTAGAGTAACAAAAATCTCGATAATAGACTACCTTCCATAATGACAAGGCTACCATCCATTGGAGTAATGAAAATATCAACAAGAGACTACCTTCCATAATGACAAGGCTACCATCCATTGGAGTAACAAAAATCTCGCCAACACTCTACCTTCCATAATGACACGGCTATCATCCATTGGAGTGAAAAAAATCTCGACAACATACTACCTTCCATAATGACAAGGCTACCATCCATTGGAGTAACAAAAATCACAAATACAGACTATCTTCCATAATGACAAGGCAACCATCCATTGGAGTGACAAAAATCTCGACAATAGACTACCTTCCATAATGACAAGGCTACAATCCATTGGAGTAACAAAAATATAGACAACAAACTAACTTCTATAATGACAAGGCTACCATACAGTGTAATAACAAAAATCTGGACAACAAACTACCTTCCATAATGACAAGACTACCATCCATTGGAGTATCAAAAATTTCGACAATAGACTACCTTCCATAATGACAAGGCTACCATCCATTGCAGTAACAAAAATCTCAACAACAAACTACCTTCGATAATGACAAGGCTACCGTCCATTAGAGTATGAAAAATCTCGACAACAGACTACCTTCCATAATGACAAGGCAATGATCCATTAGAGTGACAAAAATCTCGACAATAGACTACCTTCCAAAATTACTAGGCTACCATCCATTAGAGTAACAAAGATATCGACAACAGATAACCTTCTATAATGACAAGGCTACCATACATTGCAATAACAAAAATCTCGACCACAAACTACCTTCCATAATGACAAGGCTACCATACATTGTAATAACAAAAATCTCGACAACAATGTACCTTCCATAATGACAAGGCTACCATCCATTGGAGTAACAAAAATCTCGACAATAGACTACCTTCCATAATGACAAGGCTACAATCCATTGGAGTAACAAAAATACAGACAACAGACTACCTTCGATAATGACAAGGCTACCATACATTGTAATAACAAAAATCTGGACAACAAACTACCTTCCATAATGACAAGGCTACCATCCATTGGAGTAACAAAACTCTCGACAATAGACTACCTTCCATAATGACAAGGCTACCATCCATTGCAGTAACAAAAATCTCGACAACAAACTACCTTCGATAATGACAAGGCTACCGTCCATTAGAGTATGAAAAATCTCGACAAAAGACTACCTTACATAATGACAAGGCTACGATCCATTAGAGTGAAAAAAATTTTGACAATAGACTACCTTCCAAAATGACTAGGCTACCATCCATTAGAGTAACAAAGATATCGACAACAGACTACCTTCTATAATGACAAGGCTACCATACATTGCAATAACAGAAATCTCGACCACAAACTACCATCCATAATGACAAGGCTACCATACATTGTAATAACAAAAATCTCGACAACAGTCTACCTTCCAGAATGAGAAGGCTACCATCCATTGGAGTAACAAAAATCTCGATAATAGACTACCTTCCATAATGACAAGGCTACCATCCATCGGAGTAAGAAAAATCTCGACAACAAACTACCTTCGATAATGACAACGCTACCATCCATTAGAGAGACAAAAATCTCGACAACAGATTACCTTCCATAATGACAAGGCTACGATCCATTAGAGTAACAAAAATCTAGACAAGAGACTACCTTACATAATGACAAGGCTACCATCCATTGGAGTAATGAAAATATCAACAAGAGACAACCTTCCATAATGACAAGGCTACCATCCATTGGAGTAACAAAAATCTCGCCAACTGTCTACCTTCCATAATGACACGGCTACCATCCATTGGAGGGACAAAAATCTCGACAACATACTACCTTACATAATGACAAGGCTAACATCCATTGGAGTAACAAAAATCGCAAAAACAGACTATCTTCCATAATGATAAGGCTACCATCCATTGGAGTGACAAAAATCTCGACAATAGACTACCTTCCATAATGACAAGGCTACAATCCATTGGAGTAACAAAAATATAGACAACAGACTACCTTCTATAATGACAAGGCTACCATACATTGTAATAACAATAATCTGGACAACAAACTACCTTCCATAATGACAAGGCTACCATCCATTGGAGTAACAAAAATCTCGACAATAGACTACCTTCCATAATGACAAGGCTACCATCCATTGGAGAAACAAAAATCTCAATAACAAACTACCTTCGATAATGACGAGGCTACCGTCCATTAGAGTATGAAAAATCTCGACAACAGACTACCTTCCATAATGACAAGGCAATGATCCATTAGAGTGACAAAAATCTCGACAATAGACTACCTTCCAAAATGACTAGGCTACCATCCATTAGAGTAACAAAGATATCGACAACAGACTACCTTCTATAATGACAAGGCTACCATACATTGCAATAACAAAAATCTCGAACACAAACTACCTTCCATAATGACAAGGCTACCATACATTGTAATAACAAATATCTCGACAACAGTCTACCTTCCATAATGACAAGGCTACCATCCATTGGAGTAACAAAAATCTCGACAATAGACTACCTTCCATAATGACAAGGCTACAATCCATTGGAGTAACAAAAATATAGACAACAGACTACCTTCGATAATGACAAGGCTACCATACATTGTAATAACAAAAATCTGGACAACAAACTACCTTCCATAATGACAAGACTACCATCCATTGGAGTAACAAAAATCTCGACAATAGACTACCTTCCATAATGACAAGGCTACCATCCATTGCTGTAACAAAAATCTCAACAACAAACTACCTTCGATAATGACGAGGCTACCATCCATTAGAGTATGAAAAATCTTGACAAAAGACTACCTTCCATAATGAAAAGGCAACGATCCATTAGAGTGACAAAAATTTCGACAATAAACAACCTTCCAAAATGACTAGGCTACCATCCATTAGAGTAACAAAGATATCGACAACAGACTACCTTCTATAATGACAAGGCTACCATACATTGCAATAACAGAAATCTCGACCACAAACTACCTTCCATAATGACAAGGCTACCATACATTGTAATAACAAAAATCTCGACAACAGTCTACCTTCCAGAATGAGAAGGCTACCATCCATTGGAGTAACAAAAATCTTGATAATATACTACCTTCCATAATGACAAGGCTACCATCCAACGGAGTAAGAAAAATCTCGACAACAAACTACCTTCGATAATGACAACGCTACCATCCATTACAGAGACAAAAATCTCGACAACAGATTACCTTCCATAATGACAAGGCTACGATCCATTAGAGTAACAAAAATCTCGACAAGAGACTACCTTACATAATGACAAGGCTACCATCCATTGGAGTAATGAAAATATCAACAAGAGACTACCTTCCATAATGACAAGGCTACCATCCATTGGAGTAACAAAAATCTCGACAATAGACTACCTTCCATAATGACAAGGCTACCATCCATTGTTGTAACAAAAATCTCAACAACAAACTACCTTCGATAATGACGAGGCTACCGTCCATTAGAGTATGAAAAATATCGACAACAGACTACCTTCCATAATGACAAGGCAATGATCCATTAGAGTGACAAAAATCTCGACAATAGACTACCTTCCAAAATGACTAGGCTACCATCCATTAGAGTAACAAAAATATCGACAACAGACTACCTTCTATAATGACAAGGCTACCATACATTGCAATAACAAAAATCTCGACCACAAACTACCTTCCATAATGACAAGGCTACCATACATTGTAATAACAAATATCTCGACAACAGTCTACCTTCCATAATGACAAGGCTACCATCCATTGGAGTAACAAAAATCTCGACAATAGACTACCTTTCATAATGACAAGGCTACAATCCATTGGAGTAACAAAAATATAGACAACAGACTACCTTCGATAATGACAAGGCTACCATACATTGTAATAACAAAAATCTGGACAACAAACTACCTTCCATAATGACAAGGCTACCATCCATTGGAGTAACAAAAATCTCGACAATAGACTACCTTCCATAATGACAAGGCTACCATCCATTGCTGTAACAAAAATCTCAACAACAAACTACCTTCGATAATGACGAGGCTACCGTCCATTAGACTATGAAAAATCTCGACAAAAGACTACCTTCCATAATGACAAGGCTACGATCCATTAGAGTGACAAAAATTTCGACAATAAACTACCTTCCAAAAAGACTAGGCTACCATCCATTAGAGTAACAAAGATATCGACAACAGAATACCTTCTATAATGACAAGGCTACCATACATTGCAATAACAGAAATCTCGACCACAAACTACCTTCCATAATGACAAGGCTACCATACATTGTAATAACAAAAATCTCGACAACAGTCTACCTTCCAGAATGAGAAGGCTACCATCCATTGGAGTAACAAAAATCTCGATAATATACTACCTTCCATAATGACAAGGCTACCATCCAACGGAGTAAGAAAAATCTCGACAACAAACTACCTTCGATAATGACAACGCTACCATCCATTAGAGAGACAAAAATCTCGACAACAGATTACCTTCCATAATGACAAGGCTACGATCCATTAGAGTAACAAAAATCTCGACAAGAGACTACCTTACATAATGACAAGGCTACCATCCATTGGAGTAATGAAAATATCAACAAGAGACTACCTTCCATAATGACAAGGCTACCATCCATTGGAGTAACAAAAATCTCGACAATAGACTACCTTCCATAATGACAAGGCTACCATCCATTGCTGTAACAAAAATCTCGACAACAAACTACCTTCGATAATGACAAGGCTACCATCCATTAAAGTATGAAAAATCTCGACAAAAGACTACCTTCCATAATGACAAGGCTACGATCCATTAGAGTGACAAAAATCTCAACAATAGACTACCTTCCAAAATGATTAGGCTACCATCCATTAGAGTAACAAAGATATCGACAACAGACTACCTTCTATAATGACAAGGCTACCATACATTGCAATAATGAAAATCTCGACCACAAACTACCTTCCATAATGACAAGGCTACCATACATTATAATAACAAAAATCTCGACAACAGTCTACCTTCCAGAATGAGAAGGCTACCATCCATCGGAGTAACAAAAATCTCGACAACAAACTACCTTCGATAATGACAAGGCTACCATCCATTAGAGTAACAAAAATCTCGACAACAGATTACCTTCCATAATGACAAGTCTACGATCCATTAGAGTAACAAAAATCTCTACAAGAGACTACCTTCCATAATGACAAGGCTACCCTCCATTGGAGTAATGAAAATATCAACAAGAGACTACCTTCCATAATGACAAGGCTACCATCCATTGGAGTAACAAAAATCTCGCCAACAATCTACCTTACATAATGACACGGCTACCATCCATTGGAGTGACAAAAATGTCGACAACATACTACCTTCCATAATGACAAGGCTACCATCCATTGGAGTAACGAAAATCACAAAAACAGACCATCTTCCATAATGACAAGGCTACAATCCATTGGAGTGACAAAAATCTCGACAATAGACTACCTTCCGTAATGACAAGGCTACAATCCATTGGAGTAATAATAATATAGACAACAGACTACCTTCTATAATGACAAGGCTACCATACATTATAATAACAAAAATATGGACAACAAACTACCTCCGATAATGACAAGGCTACCATCCATTGGAGTAACAAAAATCTCGACAATATACTACCTTCCATAATGACAAGGCTACCATCCATCAGAGTAAGAAAAATCTCGACAACAAACTACCTTCGATAATAACAAGGCTACCATCCATTAAAGTATGAAAAATCTCGACAAAAGACGACCTTTCATAATGAGAAGGCTACGATCCATTAGAGTGACAAAAATCTTGACAATAGACTACCTTCCAAAATGACTAGGCTATCATCCATTAGAGTAACAAAGATATCGACAACAGACTACCTTTTATAATGACAAGGCTACCATACATTGCAATAACAAAAATCTCGACCACAAACTACCTTCCATAATGACAAGGCTACCATCCATTGGAGTAACAAAAATCTCGCCAACTGTCTACCTTCCATAATGACACGGCTACCATCCATTGGAGTGACAAAAACCTCGACAACAGACTACCTTCCATAATGACAAGGCTACCATCCATTGGAGTAACGAAAATCTCGACAACAGACTACCTTCCATAATGACAAGGCTACCATCCATTGGAGTAACAAAAATCGCGGAAACAAACTACCTTCCATAATGACAAGGCTACCATTCATTGGAGTAAAAAAAATCGCGGAAATAGACTACCTTCCATAATGACAAGGCTACCATCCATTGGAGTGACAAAAATCTCGACAATAGACTACCTTCAATAATGACTAGGATACCATCCATTAGATTAACAAAGATATCAACAACAAATTACCTTCCATAATGACAAGGCTACCATCCATTGGAGTGAAAAAAATCTCCACAATAGACTACCTTCCATAATGACAAGGCTACAATCCATTGGAGTAATGAAAATATCAACAAGAGACTACCTTCCATAATGACAAGGCTACCATCCATTGGAGTAACAAAAATCTCGCCACCAGACTACACTTCCATAATGACAAGGCTACCATCCATTGGAGTGACAAAAATCTCCACAATAAACTACCTTATATAATGACAAGGCTACCATCAATTGGAGTAACAAAATCTCGACAACAAACTATGTTCCATAATGACAAGGCTACCATCCATTGGAGTAACAAAAATCACGACAACAAACTAACTTCCATAATGACAAGGCTACCATCCATTAGAGTGACAAAAATATCGACAAAAGACTACCTTCCATAATGACAAGGCTACCATCCATTGGAGTTACAAAAATATCGACAACAGACTACCTTCCATAATGACAAGGCTACCATCCATCGGAGTAACAAAAATATCAACAATAGACTACCTACCATAATGAAAAGCCTACCATCCATTGGAGTAATGAAAATCTCGACAACAGACTACCTTCCATAATGACAAGGCTACCATCCATTTGAGTAACAAAAATCGCAGAAACAGACTACCTTCCACAATGACAAGGCTACCATCCATTGGAGTAACGAAATTCTCGACAACAAACTACCTTCCATAATGACAAGGATACCATCCATTGGAGTAACAAAAATCGCGGAAACAGTCTACCTTCCATAATGAAAAGGCTACCATCCATTGGAGTGACAAAAATCTCGACAATAGACTACCTTCCATAATGACTAAGCTACCATCCATTAGAGTAACAAAGATATCAACAACATACTATCATACATAATGACAAGGCTACCATCAATTGGAGTGACAAAAATATCCACCATAGACTACCTTCCATAATGACAAGGCTACCATCCATTGGAGTAACAAAATGTCGACAACAAACTACCTTCCATAATGACAAGGCTATCATCCATTAGAGTAACAAAAATCTCGATAACAGACTACCTTCCATAATGACAAGGCTACAATCCGTTGGAGTAACGAAAATATCAACAAGACACTACCTTCCATAATGACAAGGCTACCATCCATTGGAGTGACAAAAATATCCACAATAGACTACCTTATATAATGACAAGGCTACCATCAGTTGGAGTAACAAAATCTCGACAACAAACTACGTTCCATAATGACAAGGCTACCATCCATTGGAGTAACAAAAATCTCGACAACAAACTACCTTCTATAATGACAAGGCTACCATCCATTAGAGTGAAAAAAATATCGACAATAGACTACCTTCCATAATGACAAGGCTACCATCCATTGGAGTAACAAAAATATCGACAACAGACTACCTTCCATAATGACAAGGCTACCATCCATCAGAGTAACAAAAATATCAACAATAGCCTACCTACCATAATCAAAAGCCAACCATCCATTGCAGTAACGAAAATCTCCACAACAGACTACCTTCCATAATGACAAGCCTACCATCCATTGGAGTAACAAAAATCGCGGAAACAGAGTACCTTCCATAATGACAAGGCTACAATCCATGGGAGTAATGAAAAAATCAACAAGAGACTACCTTCCATAATGACAAGGCTACCATCTATTGGAGTAACAACAATCTCGCCACCAGAATACACTTCCATAATGACAAGGCTACCATCCATTGGAGTGACAAAAATCTCCACAATAGACTACCTTATATAATGACAAGGCTACCATCAATTGGAGTAACAACATCTCGACAACAAACTACGTTCCATAATGAAAAGGCTACCATCCATTGGAGTAACAAAAATCTCGACAACAAACTACCTTCCATAATGACAAGGCTACCATCCATTAGAGTGACAAAAATATCGACAATAGACTACCTTCCATAATGACAAGGCTACCATCCATTGGAGTAACAAAAATATCGACAACAGACTACCTTCCATAATGACAAGGCTACCATCCATCGGAGTAACAAAAATATCAACAATAGACTACCTACCATAATGAAAAGCCTACCATCCATTGGAGTAACGAAAATCTCGACAACAGACTACCTTCCATAATGACAAGGCTACCATCCATTGGAGTAACAAAAATCACGGAAACAGACTACCTTCCATAATGACAAGGTTCTCATCCATTGGAGTGACAAAAATCTCGACAATAGACTACCTTCCATAATGACTAAGCTACCATACATTAGAGTAACAAAGATATCAACAACAGACTACCTTCCATAATGACAAGGCTACCATCCATTGGAGTGACAAAAATCTCCACAATAGACTACCTTCCATAATGACAAGCCTATCATCCATTGGAGTAACAAAATCTCGACAACAAACTACCTTCCATAATGACAAGGCTATCATCCATTAGAGTAACAAAAATCTCGATAACAAACTACCTTCCATAATGACAAGGCTACAATCCATCGGAGTAATGAAAATATCAACAAGAGACTACCTTCCATAATGACAAGGCTACCATCCATTGGAGTGACAAAAATCTCCACAATAGACTACCTTATATAATGATAAGGCTACCATCAATTGGAGTAACAAAATCTCGACAACAAACTACCTTCCATAATGACAAGGCTATCCTCCATTAGAGTAACAAAAATCTCGATAAAAGACTACCTTCCATAATTACAAGGCTACAATCCATTGGAGTAATGAAAATATCAACAAGAGACTACCTTCCATAATGACAAGGCTACCATCCATTGGAGTAACAAAAATCTCGCCACCAGACTACACTTCCATAATGACAAGGCTACCATCCATTGGAGTGACAAAAATCTCCACAATAAACTACCTTATATAATGACAAGGCTACCATCAATTGGAGTAACAAAATCTCGACAACAAACTATGTTCCATAATGACAAGGCTACCATCCATTGGAGTAACAAAAATCACGACAACAAACTAACTTCCATAATGACAAGGCTACCATCCATTAGAGTGACAAAAATATCGACAAAAGACTACCTTCCATAATGACAAGGCTACCATCCATTGGAGTTAGAAAAATATCGACAACAGACTACCTTCCATAATGACAAGGCTACCATCTATCGGAGTAACAAAAATATCAACAATAGACTACCTACCATAATGAAAAGCCTACCATCCATTGGAGTAATGAAAATCTCGACAACAGACTACCTTCCATAATGACAAGGCTACCATCCATTTGAGTAACAAAAATCGCAGAAACAGACTACCTTCCACAATGACAAGGCTACCATCCATTGGAGTAACGAAATTCTCGACAACAAACTACCTTCCATAATGACAAGGATACCATCCATTGGAGTAACAAAAATCGCGGAAACAGTCTACCTTCCATAATGAAAAGGCTACCATCCATTGGAGTGACAAAAATCTCGACAATAGACTACCTTCCATAATGACTAAGCTACCATCCATTAGAGTAACAAAGATATCAACAACATACTATCATACATAATGACAAGGCTACCATCCATTGGAGTGACAAAAATATCCACCATAGACTACCTTCCATAATGACAAGGCTACCATCCATTGGAGTAACAAAATCTCGACAACAAACTACCTTCCATAATGACAAGGCTATCATCCATTAGAGTAACAAAAATCTCGATAACAGACTACCTTCCATAATGACAAGGCTACAATCCGTTGGAGTAATGAAAATATCAACAAGACACTACCTTCCATAATGACAAGGCTACCATCCATTGGAGTGACAAAAATATCCACAATAGACTACCTTATATAATGACAAGGCTACCATCAGTTGGAGTAACAAAATCTCGACAACAAACTACGTTCCATAATGACAAGGCTACCATCCATTGGAGTAACAAAAATCTCGACAACAAACTACCTTCTATAATGACAAGGCTACCATCCATTAGAGTGAAAAAAATATCGACAATAGACTACCTTCCATAATGACAAGGCTACCATCCATTGGAGTAACAAAAATATCGACAACAGACTACCTTCCATAATGACAAGGCTACCATCCATCAGAGTAACAAAAATATCAACAATAGCCTACCTACCATAATCAAAAGCCAACCATCCATTGCAGTAACTAAAATCTCCACAACAGACTACCTTCCATAATGACAAGCCTACCATCCATTGGAGTAACAAAAATCGCGGAAACAGAGTACCTTCCATAATGACAAGGCTACAATCCATGGGAGTAATGAAAAAATCAACAAGAGACTACCTTCCATAATGACAAGGCTACCATCCATTGGAGTAACAACAATCTCGCCACCAGAATACACTTCCATAATGACAAGGCTACCATCCATTGGAGTGACAAAAATCTCCACAATAGACTACCTTATATAATGACAAGGCTACCATCAATTGGAGTAACAACATCTCGACAACAAACTACGTTCCATAATGAAAAGGCTACCATCCATTGGAGTAACAAAAATCTCGACAACAAACTACATTCCATAATGACAAGGCTACCATCCATTAGAGTGACAAAAATATCGACAATAGACTACCTTCCATAATGACAAGGCTACCATCCATTGGAGTAACAAAAATATCGACAACAGACTACCTTCGATAATGACAAGGCTACCATCCATCGGAGTAACAAAAATATCAACAATAGACTACCTACCATAATGAAAAGCCTACCATCCATTGGAGTAACGAAAATCTCGACAACAGACTACCTTCCATAATGACAAGGCTACCATCCATTGGAGTAACAAAAATCACGGAAACAGACTACCTTCCATAATGACAAGGTTCTCATCCATTGGAGTGACAAAAATCTCGACAATAGACTACCTTCCATAATGACTAAGCTACCATACAATAGAGTAACAAAGATATCAACAACAGACTACCTTCCATAATGACAAGGCTACCATCCATTGGAGTGACAAAAATCTCCACAGTAGACTACCTTCCATAATTACAAGCCTATCATCCATTGGAGTAACAAAATCTCGACAACAAACTACCTTCCATAATGACAAGGCTATCATCAATTAGAGTAACAAAAATCTCGATAACAAACTACCTTCCATAATGACAAGGCTACAATCCATTGGAGTAATGAAAATATCAACAAGAGACTACCTTCCATAATGACAAGGCTACCATCCATTGGAGTGACAAAAATCTCCACAATAGACTACCTTATATAATGATAAGGCTACCATCAATTGGAGTAACAAAATCTCGACAACAAACTACCTTCCATAATGACAAGGCTATCCTCCATTAGAGTAACAAAAATCTCGATAAAAGACTACCTTCCATAATTACAAGGCTACAATCCATTGGAGTAATGAAAATATAAACAAGAGACTACCTTCCATAATGACAAGGCTACCATCCATTGGAGTAACAAAAATCTCCACAATAGAGTACCTTATATAATGACAACTCTACCATCAATTGGAGTAACAAAATCTCGACAACAAACTACGTTCCATAATGACAAGGCTACCATCCATTGGAGTAACAAAAATCTCGACAACAAACTAACTTCCAGAATGACAAGGCTACCATCCAGTAGAGTGACATAAATATCGATAATAGACTACCTTCCATAATGACAAGGCAACCATCCATTAGAGTAACAAAAATATTGACAACAGACTACCTTCCATAATGACAAGGCTACCATCCATCGGAGTATCAAAAATATTAACAATAGACTACCTACCAAAATGAAAATCCTTCCATCCATTGGAGTAACAAAAATCTCCACAACAGACTACCTTCCATAATGACAAGCCTACCATCCATTGGAGTAACAAAAATCGCGGAAACAAACTACCTTCCATAATGACAAGGCTACCATCCATTGGAGTAACAAAAATCTCGACAACAGACTACCTTCCATAATGAAAGGCTACCATCCATTGGAGTGACAAAAATCTCGACAATAAACTACCTTCCATAATGACTAAGCTACCATCCATTAGAGTAACAAAGATATCAACAATAGACTACCTTCCATAATGACAAGGCTACCATCCATTAGAGTGACAAAAATCTTGATAACAGACTACCTTCCATAATGACAAGGCTACAATCCATTGGAGTAATGAAAATATCAACAAGAGACTACCTTCCATAATGACAAGGCTACCATCCATTGGAGTAGCAAAAATCTCACCACCAGACTACACTTCCATAATGACAAGGCTACCATCCATTGGAGTGACAAAAATCTCCACAATAGAGTACCTTATATAATGACAAGGCAACCATCAATTGGAGTAACAAAATCTCGACAACAAACTACGTTCCATAATGACAAGGCTACCATCCATTGGAGTAACAAAAATCTCGACAACAAACTACCTTCCATAATGACAAGGCTACCATCCATTAGAGTGACAAAAATATCGACAATAGACTACCTTCCATGATGACAAGGCTACCATCCATTGGAGTAACAAAAATATCGACAACAGACTACCTTCCATAATGACAAGGCTACCATCCATCGGAGTAACAAAAATATCAACAATAGACTACCCACCATAATGAAAAGCCTACCATCCATTGGAGTAACGAAAATCTCGACAACAGACTACCTTCCATAATGACAAGGCTACCATCCATTGGAGTAACAAAAATCGCGGAAACAGACTACCTTCCATAATGACAAGGTTACCATCCATTGGAGTGACAAAAATCTCGACAATAGACTACCTTCCATAATGACAAGGCTACCATCCATTGGAGTGACAAAAATTTCGAAAATAGACTACCTTCCATAATGACTAAGCTACCATCCATTAGAGTAACAAAGATATCAACAACAGACTACCTTCCATAATGACAAGGCTACCATCCATTAGAGTGACAAAAATCTCAATAACAGAATACCTTCCATAATGACAAGGCTACCATTCATTGGAGTAACAAAAATATCGACAACAGACTACCTTCCATAATGACAAGGCTACCATACATCGGAGTAACAAAAATATCAACAATAGACTACCTACCATAATGAAAAGCCTACCATCCATTGGAGTAATGAAAATCTCCACAACAGACTACCTTCCATAATGACAAGCCTCCCATCCATTGGAGTAACAAAAATCGCGGAAACATACTACCTTCCATGATGACAAGGCTACCATCCATTGTAGTAACGAAAATCTCGACAACAGACTACCTTCCATAATGACAAGGCTACCATCCATTGGAGTGACAAAAATCTCGAAAATAGACTACCTTCCATAATGACTAAGCTACCATCCATTAGAGTAACAAAGATATCAACAACAGACTACCTTCCATAATAAAAAGGCTACCATCCATTAGAGTGACAAAAATCTCGATAATAGAATACCTTCCATAATGACAAGGCTACAATCCATTGGAGTAATGAAAATATCAACAAAAGACTACCTTCCATAATGACAAGGATACCATCCATTGGAGTAACAAAAATCTCGGCAACAGACTACACTTCCATAATGACAAGGCTACCATCCATTGTAGTGACAAAAATCTCCATAATAGACTACCTTATATAATGACAAGGCTACCATCAATTAGAGTGACAAAATCTCGACAACAAACTATGTTCCATAATGAGAAGGCTACCATCCATTGGAGTAACAAAAATCTCGACAACAAACTACCTTCCATAATGACAAGGCTACCATCCATTAAAGTGACAAAAATATCGACAATAGACTACCTTCCATTATGACAAGGCTACCATCCATTGGAGTAACAAAAATATCGACAACAGACTACCTTCCATAATGACAAGACTACTATCCATCGGAGTAACAAAAATATCAACAATAGACTACCTACCATAATGAAAAGCCTACCATCCATTGGAGTAACGAAAATCTCGACAACAGACTACCTTCTATAATGACAAGGCTACCATCCATTGGAGTAACAAAAATCGTAGAAATAGACTACCTTCCATAATGACAAGTCTACCATCCATTGGAGTAAAGAAAATCTCGACAACAAACTACCTTCCATAATGACAAGGCTACCATCCATTGGAGTAACAAAAATCGTGGAAACAGACTACCTTCCATAATGACAAGGATACCATCCATTGGAGTGACAAAAATCTCGACAATAGACTACCTTCCATAATGACTAAGCTACCATCCATTAGAGTAACAAAGATATCAACAATAGACTACCTACCATAATGAAAAGCCTACCATCCATTGGAGTAATGAAAATCTCCACAACAGACTACCTTCCATAATGACAAGGCTACCATCCATTGGAGTAACAAAAATCGCGGAAACAAACTACCTTCCATAATGACAAGTCTATCATCCATTGGAGTAACGAAAATCTCGACAACAAAATACCTTCCATAATGACAAGGCTACCATCCATTGGAGTAACAAAAATCGCGGAAACAGACTACCTTCCATAATGACAAGGCTACCATCCATTGGAGTGACAAAAATCTCGACAATAGACTACCTTCCATAATGACTAAGCTACCATCCATTAGAGTAACAAAGATATCAACAACAGACTACCTTCCATAGTGACAAGGCTACCATCCATTGGAGTGACAAAAATCTCCACAATAGACTACCTTCCATAATGACAAGGCTACCATCCATTAGACTAACAAAAATGTCGACAAGAGACTACTTTCCATAATGACAAGGCTACCATCCATTGGAGTAACAAAAATCTCGCCAACAGACTACACTTCCATAATGACAAGGCTACCATTCATTGGAGTGACAAAAATCTCCACAATAGACTACCTTATATAATGACAAGGCTACCATCAATTGGAGTAACAAAATCTCGACAATAAACTACCTTCCATAATGACAAGGCTACCATCCATTGGAGTAAGAAAAATCTCGACAACAGACTACCTTCCATAATGACATGGCTACCATCCATTGGAGTAACAAAAATATCGACAACAAACTACCTTCCATAATGACAAGGCTACCATCCATCGGAATAACAAAAATATCAACAATAGACTACCTTCCATAATGAAAAGCCTACCATCCATTGGAGTAACAAAAATCTCGACAACATAATACCTTCCATAATGACTAGGCTACCATCCATTGGAGTAACAAAGATATCGACAACAAACTTCCTTCTATAATGACAATGCTATAATCCATTGGAGTGACAAAAATATCGACAATAAACTACCTTGCATAATGACAAGGCTACCATCCATTAGTGTGACAAAAATCTCGACAACAGACTACCTTCCATAATGACAAGGCTACCGTCCAATGTAGTAACAAAAATCTCGACAACAGACTACCTTCCATAATGACAATGCTACCATTCATTGGAGTAACAAAAATCTCGACAACAGACTACCTTGCAAAATGACAAGGCTACCATCCATTAGAGTGACAAAAATCTCGACAACAGATTACCTTCCATAATGACAAGGCTACCGTCCATTGTAGTAACAAAAATCTCGACAACAGACTACCTTCCATAATGACAATGCTACCATTCATTGGAGTAACAAAAATCTCGACAACAAACTACCTTCCATAATGACAAGGCTATCATCCATTAGAGTGACAAAAATATCGACAATAAACTACCTTGCATAATGACAAGGCTACCATCCATTAGTGTGACAAAAATCTCGACAACATACTACCTTCCATAATGACAAGGCTACCGTCCAATGTAGTAACAAAAATCTCGACAACAGACTACCTTCCATAGTGACAATGCTACCATTCATTGGAGTAACAAAAATCTCAACAACAAACTACCTTCAATAATGACAAGGCTACCATCCATTAGAGTAACAAAAATCTCAACAAAAGACTACCTTCCATATTGACAAGGCTACGATCCATTAGAGTAACAAAAATCTCGACAATAGACTACCTTCCATAATGACAAGGCTACGATCCATTAGAGTGACAAAAATCTCGACAATAGACTACCTTCCAAAATGACTAGGCTACCATCCATTAGAGTAACAAAAATCGCGGAAACAGACTACCTTCCATAATGACAAGGCTACCATCCATTGGAGTGACAAAAATCTCGACAATAGACTACCTTCCATAATGACTAAGCTACCATCCATTAGAGTAACAAAGATATCGACAACAGACTACCTTCCATAATGACAAGGCTACCATCCATTGGAGTGACAAAAATCTCCACAATAGACTACCTTCCATAATGACAAGGCTACCATCCATTGGAGTAACAAAAATCGCGGAAACAGACTAACTTCCATAATGACAAGGCTACCATCCATTGGAGTGACAAAAATCTCGACAATAGACTATCTTCCATAATGACTAAGCTACCATCCATTAGAGTAACAAAGATATCAACAACAGACTACCTTCCATAGTGACAAGGCTACCATCCGTTGGAGTGAAAAAAATCTCCACAATAGACTACCTTCCATAATGACAAGGCTACCATCCATTAGAGTAACAAAAATCTCGCCAACAGTCTACCTTCCATAATGACACGACTACCATCCATTGGAGTGACAAAAATCTCCACAATAGACTACCTTCCATAATGACAATGCTACCATTCATTGGAGTAACAAAAATATCGACAACAAACTACATTCGATAATGCAAAGGCTACCATCCATTAGAGTAACAAAAATCTCAACAAAAGACTACCTTCCATATTGACAAGCCTACGATCCATTAGAGTAACAAAAATCTCGATAACAGACTACCTTCCATAATGATAAGGCTACCATCCATTGGAGTGACAAAAATATCGACAACAGACTACCTTCCATAATGACAAGGCTACCATCCATCGGAATAACAAAAATATCAACAATAGACTACCTTCCATAATGAAAAGCCTACCATCTATTGGAGTAACAAAAATCTCGACAACAGAATACCTTCCATAATGACTATGCAACCATCCATTGGAGTAACAAAGATATCGACAACAAACTACCTTCTAAAATGACAATGCTACAATCCACTGGAGTAAAAAAAATCTCGACAACAGACAACCTTCCATAATGACAACGCTACAATCCATTATAGTAACAAAAATCTCAACAACAGACTACCTTCCATAATGACAAGGCTACCATCCAATGGAATAACAAAAATATCGACAACAGACTACCTTCCAAAATGACAAGGCTACCATCCATTAGAGTGACAAAAATCTCGACAACAGATTACCTTCCATAATGACAAGGCTACCGTCCATTGTGGTAACAAAAATCTCAACAACAGACTACCTTCCATAATGACAATGCTACCATTCATTGGAGTAACAAAAATCTCGATAACAAACTACCTTCCATAATGACAAGGCTACCATCCATTAGAGTGACAAAAATATCGACAATAGACTACCTTCTATAATGACAAGGATACCATCCATTGGAGTAACAAAAATATCGACAACAGACTACCTTCCATAATGACAAGGCTACCATCCATCGGAGTAACAAAAATATCAACAAGAGACTACCTACCATAATGAAAAGCATACCATCCATTGGAGTAACGAAAATCTCCATAACAGACTACCTTCCATAATGACAAGCCTACCATCCATTGGAGTAACAAAAATCGCAGAAACAGACTACCTTCCATAATGACAAGGCTACCATCCATTAGAGTGACAAAAATCTCGACAATATACTACCTTCCATAATGACTAAGCTACCATCCATTAGAGTAACAAAGATATCCACAACAGACTACCTTCCATAATGACAAGGCTACCATCCATTAGAGTGACAAAAATCTCGATAACATACTACTTCCATAATGACAAGGCTACCATCCATTAGAGTGACAAAAATCTCGACAACAGACTACCTTCCATAATGACAAGGCTACCGTCCATTGTAGTAATAAAAATCTCGACAACAAACTACCTTCCATAATGACAATGCTACCATTCATTGGAGTAACAGAAATCTCGACAACAAACTACCTTCCATAATGACAAGGCTACCATCCATTAGAGTAACAAAATTCTCAACAAAAGACTATCTTCCATATTGACAAGGCTACGATCCATTAGAGTAACAAAAATCTCGACAACAGACTACCTTCCATAATGACAAGGCTACGATCCATTAGAGTGACAAAAATCTCGACAATAGACTACCTTTCAAAATGACTAGGCTATCATCCATTAGAGTAACAAAGATATCGATAATAGACTACCTTCTATAATGACAAGGCTACCATACATTGCAATAACAAAAATCTCGACCACAAACTACCTTCCATAATGACAAGGCTACCATACATTGTAATACCAAAAATCTCGACAACAGTCTACATTCCATAATGAGAAGGCTACCATCCATTGGAGTAACAAAAATCTCGATAATATACTACCTTCAATAATGACAAGGCTACGATCCATTAGAGTAACAAAAATATCTACAACAGACTACCTTACATAATGACAAGGCTACCATACGTTGGAGTAACAAAAATCTCGCCAACAATCTACCTTCCATAATGACACGGCTACCATCCATTGGAGTGACAAAAATCTCCACAATAGACTACCTTCCATAATGCCAATGCTACCATTCATTGGAGTAACAAAAATATCGACAACAAACTACATTCAATAATGCAAAGGCTACCATCCATTAGAGTAACAAAAATCTCAACAAAAGACTACCTTCCATATTGACAAGGCTACGATCCATTAGAGTAACAAAAATCTCGACAACAGACTACCTTCCATAATGACAAGGCTATGATCCATTAGAGTGACAAAAATCTCGACAATAGACTACCTTCCAAAATTACTAGGCTACCATCCATTAGAGTAACAAAGATATCAATAACAGACTACCTTCTATAATGATAAGGCTACCATACATTGCAATAACAAAAATCTCGACCACAAACTACCTTCCATAATGACAAGGCTACCATACATTGTAATAACAAAAATCTCGACAATAGACTACCTTCCATAATGACAAGGCTACCATCCATTAGAGTAACAAAAATGTCGACAACAGACTACCTTCCATAATGACAAGGCTACAATCCATTGGAGTAATGAAAATATCAACAAGAGACTATCTTCCATAATGACAAGGCTACCATCCATTGGAGTGACAAAAATCTCCACAATAGACTACCTTATATAATGATAAGTCTACCATCAATTGGAGTAACAAAATATCGACAACAAACTACCTTCCATAATGACAAGGCTACCATCCATTGGAGTAACAAAAATCTCGACAACAGACTACCTTCCATAATTACAAGGCTACCATCCATTGGAGTAACAAAAATATCGACAACAGACTACCTTCCATAATGACAAGGCTACCATCCATCGGAGTAACAAAAATATTAACAATAGACTACCTTCCATAATGAAAAGCTTACCATCCATTGGAGTAACAAAAATCTCGACAACAGAATACATTCCATAATGACTAGGCTACCATCCATTGGAGTAACAAAGATATCGACAACAAACTACCTTCTATAATGACAATGCTACAATCCATTGGAGTAAAAAAAATCTCGACAACAGACAACCTTCAATAATGACAAGGCTACCATCCATTATAGTAACAAAAATCTCAACAACAGACTACCTTCCATAATGACAAGGCTACCATCCAATGGAATAACAAAAATCTCGACAACAGACTACCTTCCAAAATGACAAGGCTACCATCCATTAGAGTGACAAAAATCACGACAACAGATTACCTTCCATAATGACAAGGCTACCGTCCATTGTAGTAACAAAAATCTCGACAACAGACTACCTTCCATAATGACAATGCTACCATTCATTGGAGTAACAAAAATCTCGACAACAAACTACCTTCCATAATGACAATGCTACCATCCATTAGAGTGACAAAAATATCGAAAATAGACTACCTTCCATAATGACAAGGCTACCATCCATCAGAGTAACAAAAATATCAACAAGAGACTATCTACCATAATGAAAAGCCTACCATCCATTGGAGTAACGAAAATCTCCACAACAGACTACCTTCCATAATGACAAGCCTACCATCCATTGGAATAACAAAAATCGCGGAAATAGACTACTTTCCATAATGACAAGGCTACCATCCATTGGAGTGACAAAAATCTCGACAATAGACTACCTTCCATAATGACTAAGCTACCATCCATTAGAGTAACAAAGATATCAGCAACAGACTACCTTCCATAATGACAAGGTTACCATCCATTAGACTGACAAAAATCTCGATAATAGACTACCTGCCATAATGACAAGGCTACCATCCATTAGAGTGACAAAAATCTCGACAACAGACTACCTTCCATAATGACAAGGCTACCGTCCATTGTAGTAACAAAAATCTCGACAATAGACTACCTTCCATAATGACAATGCTACAATCCATTGGAGTAACAAAAATCTCGACAACAAACTACCTTCGATAATGACAAGGCTACCATCCATTAGAGTAACAAAAATCTCAACAAAAGACTACCTTCCATAATGACAAGGCTACGATCCATTAGAGTAACAAAAATCTCGACAACAGACTACCTTCCATAATGACAAGGCTACGATCCATTAGAGTGACAAAAATCTCGACAATAGACTACCTTCCAAAATGACTAGGCTACCATCCATTAGAGTAACAAAGATATCGACAGCAGACTACCTTCTATAATGACAAGGCTACCATACATTGCAATAACAAAAATCTCGACCACAAACTAAGTTCCATAATGACAAGGCTACCATACATTGTAATAACAAAAATCTCGACAACAGTCTACCTTCCATAATGAGAAGGCTACCATCCATTGGAGTAACAAAAATATCGATAATAGACTACCTTCCATAATTACAAGGCTACGATCCATTATAGTAACAAAAATATCGACAACAGACTACCTTACATAATGACAAGGCTACCATCCATTGGAGTAACAAAAATTTCGCCAACAGTCTACCTTCCATAATGACACGGCTAACATCCATTGGAGTGACAAAAATCTCGACAACAGACAACACTTCCATATTGACAAGGCTACCATCCATTGGAGTGACAAAAATCTCCATAATAGACTACCTTACATAATGACAAGGCTACCATCAATTGGAGTAACAAAATCTCGACAACAAACTACCTTCCATAATGACAAGGCTACCATCCATTGGAGTAACAAAAATCTCGACAACAGACTACCTTCCATAATGACAAGGCTACCATCCATCGGAGTAACAAAAATCTCGACAATAGACTACCTTTCAAAATGACTAGGCTACCATCCAATAGAGTAACAAAGATATCAATAACAGAGTACCTTCTATAATGATAAGGCTACCATCCATTGGAGTAACAAAAATCTCGACAATAGAATACCTTCCATAATGACTAGGCTACCATCCATTGGAGTAACAAAGATACCGAAAACAAACTACCTTCTATAATGACAATGCTACAATCCATTGGAGTAAAAAAAATCTCGACAACAGACAACCTTCCATAATGACAAGGCTACCATCCATTATAATAACAAAAATCTCAACAACAGACTACCTTTCATAATGACAAGGCTACCATCCAATGGAATAACAAAAATCTCGACAACAGACTACCTTCCAAAATGACAAGGCTACCATCCATTAGAGTGACAAAAATCTCGACAACAGATTACCTTCCATAATGACAAGGCTACCATCCATTGGAGTAACGAAAATCTCGACAACAGACTACCTTCCATATTGATAAGGCTACCGTCCATTGGAGTAACAAAAATCTCGACAACAAACTACCTTCCATAATGACAAGGCTACCATCCATTGGAGTGACAAAAATCTCGACAATAAACTACCTTCCATAATGACTAAGATACCATCCATTAGAGTAACAAAGATAACAACAACAAACTACCTTCCACAATGACAAGGCTACCATCCATTGGAGTGACAAAAATCTCCACAATAGACTACCTTCCATAATGACAAGGCTACCATCCATTAGAGTAACAAAATCTCGACAACAAGGTACCTTTCATAATGACAAAGCTACCATCCATTAGAGTAACTAAAATGTCGACAACAGACTACCTTACATAATGACAAGGCTACAATCCACTAGAGTAGTGAAAATATCAACAAGTTACTACCTTCCATAATGACAAGGCTACCATCCATTGGAGTATCAAAAATATCGCCAACAGACTACACTTCCATAATGACAAGGCTACCATCCATTGGAGTGACAAAAATCTCCACAATAGACTACCTTATATAATCACAAAGCTACCATCAATTGGAGTAACAAAATCTCGACAACAAACTACCTTCCATAATGACAAGGCTACCATCCATTAGAGTGACAAAAATATCGACAATAGACTACCTTCCATAATGACAAGGCTATCATCCATTGGAGTAACAAAAATATCGACAACAGACTACCTTCCATAATGACAAGGCTACCATCCATCGGAGTAACAAAAATATCAACAATAGACTACCTTCCATAATGAAAAGCCTACCATCCATTGGAGTAACAAAAATCTCGACAACATAATACCTTCCATAATGACTAGGCTACCATCCATTGGAGTAACAAAGATATCGACAACAAACTACCTTCTATAATGACAATGCTACAATCCATTGGAGTACAAAAATCTCGACAATAGACTACCTTCTATAATGACAAGGCTACTATCCATTGGAGTAACAAAAATCAAGACATAGACTACCTTCCATAATGACAAGGCTATCATCCATTCGAGTAACGACAATATTGACAACAAACTACCTACCACAATGACAAGGCTACCATATATTGTAGTAACAAAAATCTCGACAATAGTCTACCTTCTATAATGACAAGGCTACCATCCATTGGGGTAACAAAAATCTCGACAATAGACTACCTTCCATAATGACAAGGCTACTATCCATTGGAGTAACAAAAATCTAGACAACAAACTACCTTCCGTAATGATAAGGCTACCATCCATTGGAATAACAAAAATATCGATAATAAACTATGTTCTATAATGACAAGGCTACAATCCATTAGAGTAACAAAAGTCTCGACAACAAACTACCTTCCATATTGACAAGGCTACGATCCATTAGAGTAACAAAAATCTCGAAAATAGACTACCTTCCATAATGACATGGCTAGCATCCATTGGAGTAATGAAAATATCAACAAGAGACTACCTTCCATAATGACAAGGCTACCATCCATTGGAGTAACAAAAATCTCGCCAACAATCTACCTTCCATAATGACACGGCTACCATCCATTGGAGTGACAAAAATTTCGACAACATACTACCTTCCATAATGACAAGGCTACCATCCATTGGAGTAACGAAAATCTCGACAACAGACTACCTTCCATAATGACAAGCCTACCATCCATTGGAGTTACAAAAATCGCAAAAACAGACTATCTTCCATAATTATAAGGCTACCATCCATTGGAGTGACAAAAATCTCGACAATAGACTACCTTCCATAATGACAAGGATACAATCCATTGGAGTAACAAAAATATCGACAACAGACTACCTTCTATAATGACAAGGCTACCATACAGTGTAATAACAAAAATCTAGACAACAAACTACCTTCCACAATGACAAGGCTACCTTACATTGCAGTAACAAAAATCTTGACAACATTATACCTTCCATAATGACAAGGCTACCATCCATTGGAGTAACAAAAATCTCGACAACAGACTACCTTCCATAATGACAAGGCTACCATCCATTTGAGTATTGAAAACATCAACAAGAGACTACCTTCGATAATGACAAGGCTACCATGCATTGGAGTATTGAAAATATCAACAAGAGACTACCTTCCATAATGACAAGGCTACCATCCATTGGAGTGACAAAAATCTCGACAATAGACTAATTTCCATAATGACAAGGTTACCATCCATTGGAGTAACGAAAATCTCGACAACAGACTACCTTCCATAATGACAAGTCTACCATCCATTGGAGTAACAAAAATCGCGGAAACAGACTACCTTCCATAATGACAAGGCTACCATCCATTGGAGTGACAAAAATCTCGACAATAGACTACCTTCCATAATGACTAAGCTACCATCCATTAGAGTAACAAAGATATCAACAATATACTACCTTCCATAATGACAAGGCTACCATCCATTGGAGTGACAAAAATCTCCACAATAGACTACCTTCCATAATTACAAGGCTACCATCCATTGGAGTAACAAAATCTCGACAACAAGCTACCTTCCATAATGACAAGGCTACCATCCATTAGAGTAACAAAAATGTCGACAACAGTCTACCTTCCATAATGACAAGGCTACAATCCATTGGAGTAATGAAATTATCAACAAGAGACTACCTTCCATAATGACAAGGCTACCATCCATTGGAATATCAAAAATCTCGCCAACAAACTACACTTCCATAATGACAAGGCTACCATCCATTGGAGTGACAAAAATCTCCACAATAGACTACCTTATATAATGACAAGGCTACCATCAATTGGAGTAACAAAATCTCGACAACAAACTACCTTCCATAATGACAAGTCTACCATCCATTAGAGTGACAAAAATATCGACAATAGACTACCTTCCATAATGACAAGGCTACCATCCATTGGAGTAACAAAAATATCGACAACAGACTACCTTCCATAATGACAAGGCTACCATCCATCGGAGTAACAAAAATATAAATAATAGACTACCTTCCATAATGAAAAGCCTACCATCAATTGGAGTAACAAAAATCTCGACAACAGAATACCTTCCATAATGACTAGGCTACCATCCATTGGAGTAACAAAGATATCGACAACAAACTACCTTCTATAATGACAATGCTACAATCCATTGGAGTAAAAAAAATCTCGACAACAGAAAACATTCCATAATGACAAGGGTACCATCCATTATAGTAACAAAAATCTCAACAACAAACTACCTTCCATAATGAAAAGGCTACGATCCATTGTAGTAACATAAATCTCGACAACAGACTACCTTCCATAATGACAAGGCTACCATCTATTGGAATAACAAAAATCTCGAGAACAGACTACCTTCCATAATGACAAGGCTACCATCCAATGGGATAACAAAAATCTCGACAACAAACTACCTTCGATAATGACAAGGCTTCCATCCATTAAAGTAACAAAAATCCCAACAAAAGACTAACTTCCATAATGACAAGGCTACGATCCATTAGAGTAACAAAAATCTCGACAAAAGACTACCTTCCATAATGACAAGGCTCCCATCCATCGGAGTAGTGAAAACATCAACAAGAGACTACCTTCCATAATGACAAGGCTACCATGCATTGGAGTGACAAAAATCTTGACAATAGACTACCTTCCATAATGACTAGGCTATAATCCATTGGAGTAACAAAAATCTCGCCAACAGTCTACCTTCCATAATGACAAGGCTACCATCCATTGGAGTAACAAAAATCTCCACAATAGACTACCTTCCATAATGACAAGGCTACCATCCATTAGAGTAAAAAAATCTCGACAACAAACTACCTACCATAATGACAAGGCTACCATCCATTAGAGTAACAAAAATCTCGACAATAGACTACCTTCCATAATGACAAGGCTACAATCCATTGGAGTAATGAAAATATCAACAAGAGACTACCTTCCATAATGACAAGGCTACCATCCATTGGAGTAACAAAAATCTCGCCACCAGACTACACTTCCATAATGACAAGGCTACCATCCATTGGAGTGAAAAAAATCTCCACAATAGACTACCTTATATAATGACAAGGCTACCATCAATTGGAGTAACAAAATCTCGACAACAAACTACCTTCCATAATGACAAGGCTACCATCCATTGGAGTAACAAAAATCTCGACAACAAACTACCTTCCATAATGACAAGGCTACTATCCATTAGAGTCACAAAAATATCAACAATAGACTACCTTCCATAATGATAAGGCTACCATCCATTGGAGTACCAAAAATATCGACAACAGACTACCTTCCATAATGACAAGGCTACCATCCATCGCAGTAATAAAAATATCAATAATAGAGTACCTTCCATAATGAAAAGCCTACCATCCATTGGAGTAACGAAAATCCTGACAACATACTACCTTCCATAATGACAATGCTACCATCCATTGGAGTAACAAAAATCGTGGAAATAGACTTCCTTCCATAATGACAAGGCTACCATCCATTGGAGTAACGAAAATCTCGACAACAGACTACCTTCCATAATGACAAGGCTACCATCCATTGGAGTAACAAAAATCTAGACAACAGACTACCTACCATAATGACAAGGCTACCATCCATTGGAGTAACAAAAATCTCGTAAACAGACTACCTTCCATAATGACAAGGCTACCATCCATTCGAGTAACAAAGATATCAACAACAGACTACCTTCCCTAATGACAAGGCTACCATCCATTGGAGTGACAAAAATCTCCACAATAGACTACCTTCCATAATGACAAGGCTACCATCCATTGGAGTAACAAAATCTCGACAACAAACTACCTTTCATAATGACAAAGCTACCATCCATTAGAGTAACAAAAATGTCGACAACAGACTACCTTACATAATGACAAGCTACAATCCACTAGAGTAATGAAAATATCAACAAGAGACTACCTTCCATAATGACAAGGCTACCATCCATTGGAGTATCAAAAATCTCGCCAACAGACTACACTTCCATAATGACAAGGCTACCATCCATTGGAGTGAGAAAAATCTCCACAATAGACTACCTTATATAATGACAAGGCTACCATCCATTGGAGTAACAAAATCTCGACAACAAACTACCTTCCATAATGACAAGGCTACCATCCATTATAGTAACAAAAATATCGACAATAGACTAACTTCCATAATGACAAGGCTACCATCCATTGGAGTAAAAAAATTCTCGACAACAGACTACCATCCATCGGAGTGACAAAAATATCAACAATAGACTACCTTCCATAATGACTAGGCTATCATCCGTTAGAGTAACAAAGATATCGACAACAAACTACCTTCTATAATGACAAGGCTACCATGCATTGGAGTAATTAAAATATCAACAAGTGACTACTTTCCATAATGACAAGGCTACCAACCATTCGAGTAACAAAAATCTCGCCGACAGACTACCTTCCATAATGACAAGGCTACCATCCATTGGAGTGACAAAAATCTCGACAATAGACAACCATCCATAATGACAAGGCTACCATCCATTGTAGTAACAAAAATCTCGACAACAATCTACCTTCCATAATGACAAGGCTACCATCCATTGGGGTAACAAAAATCTCGACAATATACTACCTTCCATAATGACAAGGCTACTATCCATTGGAGTAACAAAAATCTCGACAACAAACTACCTTCCATAATGATAAGGCTACCATCCATTTGGGTAATAAAAATCTCGGCAACAGACTACCTTCCATAATGACAAGGCTACCATCCATTGGAGTAACAAAAATCTCGAAAATAGGTTACCTTCCATAATGACAAGGCTACCATCCATTGGAGTGACAAAAATCTCGATAATAGACTACCTTCTATAATGACTAGGCTACCATACATTCCAATAACAAAAATCTTGACAACAAACTACCTTCCATAATTACAAGGCTACCATCCATTGGAGTGACAAAAATCTCGATAATAGACTACCTTCCATAATGACTAGGATACCATCCATTAGAGTAACAAAGATATCGACAACAAACTACCTTCTATAATGACAAGGCTACCATACATTATAATAACAATAATCTGGACAACAAACTACCTTCCATAATGACAAGGCTACCTTACATTATAGTAATAAAAATCTCGACAACAGACTACCTTCCATAATGACAAGGCTACCATCCATTGTAGTATCAAAAATCTCCACAACAGACTACCTTCCATAATGACAAGGCAACCATCCATTGGAGTAACGAAAATCTCGACAACAAACTACCTTCGATAATGACAAGGCTACCATCCATTAGAGTATGAAAAATCTCGACAACATACTACCTTCCATAATGACAAGGCTACCATACATTGTGGTAACAAAAATCTCGACAACAGTCTACCTTCCATAATGACAAGGCTACCATCCATTGGAGTAAAAAAATCTCGACAATAGACTAACTTCCATAATGACAAGGCTACCATCCATTAGAGTATGAAAAATCTCGACAACAGACTACCTTCCATAATGAGAAGGCTACGATGCATTGGAGTGACAAAAATCTAGACAACATACTACCTTCCATAATGACAAGGCTACCATCCATTGGAGTAACGAAAATCTCGATAACAGACTACCTTCCATAGTGACAAGGCTACCATCCATTGGAGTAACAAAAATCGCAAAAAAAGACTATCTTCCATAATGACAAGGCTACCATCCAATGGAGTGACAAAAATCTCGACAATAGACTACCTTCCATAATGACAAGGCTACAATCCATTGGAGTAACAAAAATATCGACAACAGACTACCTTCTATAATGACAAGGATACCATACATTGTAATAACAAAATTCTGGACAACAAACTACCTTCCATAATGACAAGTCTACCATCCATTGGAGTAACAAAAATCTCGACAATAGACTACCTTCCATAATGACAAGGCTACCATCTATTGGAGTAACAAAAATCTCGACAACAAACTACCTTCCATAATGACAAGGTTACCATCCATTAGGGTATGAAAAATCTCGACAACAAACTACCTTCCATAATGACCAGGCTATGATCCATTAAACTAACAAAAATATTGACAACAGACTACCTTCCATAATGACAAGGCTACAATCCATTGAAGTAATGAAAATATCAACAAGAGACTACCTTCCATAATGACAAGGCTACCATGCATTGTAGTAATGAAAATATCAACAAGAGACTACCTTCCATAATGACAAGGCTACCATCCATTCAAGTAACAAAAATCTCGCCAACAGACTACCTTCCATAATGACAAGGCTACCATCCATTGGAGTGACAAAAATCTCGACAATAGACTACCTTCCATAATGACAAGGCTACCATCCATTTGAGTAACAAAATCTCGACAACAAACTACCTTCCATAATGACAAGGCTACCATCCATTGGAGTAACAAAAATCTCGACTACAAACTACCTTCCATAGTTACAAGGCTAACATCCATTAGAGTGACAAAAATATATACAATAGACTACCTTCCATAATGACAAGGCTACCATCCATTGCAGTAACAAAAATCTCGACAACAAACTACCTTCCATAATGACAAGGCTACCATCCATTGGAGTAACGAAAATCTCGACAACAAACTACCTACCATAATGAGAAGGCTAGCATACATTGTAGTAACAAAAATGTCGACAACAGTCTACCTTCCATAATGACAAGGCTCCCATCCATTGGAGTACCGAAAATATCGACAACAAACTACCTACCATAATGACAAGGCTACCATACATTATAGTAACAAAAATCTCGACAATAGTCTACCTTCCATAATGACAAGGCTACCATCCATTGGCGTAACAAAAATCATGACAATAAACTACCTTCCATAATGACAAGGCTACTATCCATTGGAGTAACAAAAATTTCGACAACAAACTACCTTCCATAATGAGAAGGCTACGATCCATTGGAGTGACAAAAATCTCGACAATAGACTACCTTCCATAATGACAAGGCTACCATCCATTGGAGTAACAAAATCTCGACAACAAACTACCTTCCATAATGACAAGGCTACCATCCATTGGAGTAACAAAAATCTCGACAACAAACTACCTTCCATAATGACAAGGCTACCATCCATTAGAGTGACAAAAATATATACAATAGACTACCTTCCATAATGACAAGGCTACCATCCATTGCAGTAACAAAAATCTCGACAACAAACTACCTTCCATAATGACAAGGCTACCATCCATTGGAGTAACAAAAATCTAGACAACAAACTACCTACCATAATGACAAGGCTACCATCCATTGGAGTAACAAAAATCTCGTAAACAGACTACCTTCCATAATGACAAGGCTACCATCCATTCGAGTAACAAAAATCTCGCCAACAGACTACCTTCCCTAATGACAAGGCTACCATCCATTGGAGTGACAAAAATCTCGACAATAGACTACCTTCCATAATGACAAGGCTACCATCCATTGGAGTAACAATATCTCGACAACAAACTACCTTCCATAATGACAAGGCTACCATCCATTGGAGTAACAAAAATCTCGACAACAAACTACCTTCCATAATGACAAGGCTACCATCCATTAGAGTGACAAAAATATATACAATAGACTACCTTCCATAATGACAAGGCTACCATCCATTGCAGTAACAAAAATCTCGACAACAAACTACCTTCCATAATGACAAGGCTACCATCCATTGGAGTAACAAAAATCTCGAAAACAGACTACCTTCCATAATGACAAGGCTACCATCCATTGGAGTGACAAAAATCTCGACAATAGACTACCTTCCATAATGACTAGGCTAACATCCATTATAGTAACAAAGATATCGACAATAGACTACCTTCTATAATAAAAAGGTTACCATGCATTGCAATAACAAAATTCTCGAAAACAAACTACCTTCCATAATTATAAGGCTACCATCCTTTGGAGTGACAAAAATCTCGACAATAGACTACCTTCCATAATGAATAGGCTATGATCCATTAGAGTAACAAAGATATCGACAACAAACTACCTTCTATAATGACAAGGCTACCATGCATTGGAGTAATTAAAATATCAACAAGTGACTACTTTCCATAATGACAAGGCTACCAACCATTCGAGTAACAAAAATCTCGCCGACAGACTACCTTCCATAATGACAAGGCTACCATCCATTGGAGTGACAAAAATCTCGACAATAGACAACCATCCGTAATGACAAGGCTACCATCCATTGGAGTAACAAAATCTCGACAACAAACTACCTTCCATAATGACAAGGCTACCCTCCATTGGAGTAACAAAAATCTCGACAACAAACTACCTTCCATAATGACAAGGCTACCATCCATTAGAGTGACAAAAATATCTACAATAGACTACCTTCCATAATGACCAGGCTACCATCCATTTGAGTAACAAAAATGTCGACAACAGACTACCTTCCATAATGACAAGGCTACCATCCATTGGAGTACCGAAAATATCGACAACAAACTACCTACCATAATGACAAGGCTACCATACATTGTAGTAACAAAAATCTCGACAACAATCTACCTTCCATAATGACAAGGCTACCATCCATTGGGGTAACAAAAATTTCCACAATATACTACCTTCCATAATGACAAGGCTACTATCCATTGAAGTAACAAAAATCTCGACAACAAACTACCTTCCATAATGATAAGGCTACCATCCAATTGGGTAATAAAAATCTCGGCAACAGACTACCTTCCATAATGACAAGGCTACCATCCATTGGAGTAACAAAAATCTCGAAAACAGGTTACCTTCCATAATGACAAGGCTACCATCCATTGGAGTGACAAAAATCTCGATAATAGACTACCTTCTATAATGACTAGGCTACCATACATTGCAATAACAAAAATCTTGACAACAAACTACCTTCCATAATTACAAGGCTACCATCCATTGGAGTGACAAAAATCTCGATAATAGACTACCTTCAATAATGACTAGGATACCATCCATTAGAGTAACAAAGATATCGACAACAAACTACCTTCTATAATGTCAAGGCTACCATACATTATAATAACAATAATCTGGACAACAAACTACCTTCCATAATGACAAGGCTACCTTACATTATAGTAACAAAAATCTCGACAACAGACTACCTTCCATAATGACAAGGCTACCATCCATTGTAGTATCAAAAATCTCCACAACAGACTACCTTCCATAATGACAAGGCAACCATCCATTGGAGTAACGAAAATCTCGACAACAAACTACCTTCGATAATGACAAGGCTACCATCCATTAGAGTATGAAAAATCTCGACAACATACTACCTTCCATAATGACAAGGCTACCATCCATTGGAGTAAAAAAATCTCGACAATAGACTAACTTCCATAATGACAAGGCTACCATCCATTAGAGTATGAAAAATCTCGACAACAAACTACCTTCCATAATGACAAGGCTACGATGCATTTGAGTGACAAAAATCTAGACAACATACTACCTTCCATAATGACAAGGCTACCATCCATTGGAGTAACGAAAATCTCGATAACAGACTACCTTCCATAGTGACAAGGCTACCATCCATTGGAGTAACAAAAATCGCAAAAAAAGACTATCTTCCATAATGACAAGGCTACCATCCAATGGAGTGACAAAAATCTCGACAATAGACTACCTTCCATAATGACAAGGCTACAATCCATTGGAGTAACAAAAATATCGACAACAGACTACCTTCTATAATGACAAGGATACCATACATTGTAATAACAAAATTCTGGACAACAAACTACCTTCCATAATGACAAGTCTACCATCCATTGGAGTAACAAAAATCTCGACAATAGACTACCTTCCATAATGACAAGGCTACCATCTATTGGAGTAACAAAAATCTCGACAACAAACTACCTTCCATAATGACAAGGTTACCATCCATTAGGGTATGAAAAATCTCGACAACAAACTACCTTCCATAATGACCAGGCTATGATCCATTAGACTAACAAAAATATTGACAACAGACTACCTTCCATAATGACAAGGCTACAATCCATTGAAGTAATGAAAATATCAACAAGAGACTACCTTCCATAATGACAAGGCTACCATGCATTGTAGTAATGAAAATATCAACAAGAGACTACCTTCCATAATGACAAGGCTACCATACATTCAAGTAACAAAAATCTCGCCAACAGACTACCTTCCATAATGACAAGGCTAACATCCATTGGAGTGACAAAAATCTCGACAATAGACTACCTTCCATAATGACAAGGCTACCATCCATTTGAGTAACAAAATCTCGACAACAAACTACCTTCCATAATGACAAGGCTACCATCCATTGGAGTAACAAAAATCTCGACTACAAACTACCTTCCATAGTTACAAGGCTAACATCCATTAGAGTGACAAAAATATATACAATAGACTACCTTCCATAATGACAAGGCTACCATCCATTGCAGTAACAAAAATCTCGACAACAAACTACCTTCCATAATGACAAGGCTACCATCCATTGGAGTAACGAAAATCTCGACAACAAACTACCTACCATAATGAGAAGGCTAGCATACATTGTAGTAACAAAAATGTCGACAACAGTCTACCTTCCATAATGACAAGGCTCCCATCCATTGAAGTACCGAAAATATCGACAAGAAACTACCTACCATAATGACAAGGCTACCATACATTATAGTAACAAAAATCTCGACAACAGTCTACCTTCCATAATGACAAGGCTACCATCCATTGGGGTAACAAAAATCATGACAATAAACTACCTTCCATAATGACAAGGCTATTATCCATTGGAGTAACAAAAATTTCGACAATAAACTACCTTCCATAATGATAAGGCTACGATCCATTGGAGTGACAAAAATCTCGACAATAGACTACCTTCCATAATGACACGGCTACCATCCATTGGAGTAACAAAATCTCGACAACAAACTACCTTCCATAATGACAAGGCTACCATCCATTGGAGTAACAAAAATCTCGACAACAAACTACCTTCCATAATGACAAGGCTACCATCCATTAGAGTGACAAAAATATATACAATAGACTACCTTCCATAATGACAAGGCTACCATCCATTGCAGTAACAAAAATCTCGACAACAAACTACCTTCCATAATGACAAGGCTACCATCCATTGGAGTAACAAAAATCTAGACAACAAACTACCTACCATAATGACAAGGCTACCATCCATTGGAGTAACGAAAATCTCGACAACAAACTACATTCCATAATGGATAGGCTACCATCCATTGGACTAACGAAAATCTCGACAACATACTACCTTCCATAATGACAAGGCTACCATCCATTGGAGTAACGAAAATCTCGAGAACAAACTACATTCCATTATGACTAGGCTACTATCCATTGGAGTAACAAAAATCTCGACAACAGACAACCTTCCATAATGACAAGGCTACCATCAATTGGAGTAACAAAAGTTTCGAAAATAGACTACCTTCCATAATGACAAGGCTAAAATGCATTGGAGTAACAAAAATCTCGACAACAGACTACCTTCCATAATGACAAGGCTACCATCCATTCGAGTAACAAAAATCTCGCCAACAGACTACCTTCCCTAATGACAAGGCTACCATCCATTGGAGTGACAAAAATCTCGACAATAGACTACCTTCCATAATGACAAGGCTACCATCCATTGGAGTAACAATATCTCGACAACAAACTAGCTTCCATAATGACAAGGCTACCATCCATTGGAGTAACAAAAATCTCGACAACAAACTACCTTCCATAATGACAAGGCTACCATCCATTAGAGTGACAAAAATATATACAATAGACTACCTTCCATAATGACAAGGCTACCATCCATTGCAGTAACAAAAATCTCGACAACAAACTACCTTCCATAATGACAAGGCTACCATCCATTGGAGTAACAAAAATCTCGAAAACAGACTACCTTCCATAATGACAAGGCTACCATCCATTGGAGTGACAAAAATCTCGACAATAGACTACCTTCCATAATGACTAGGCTAACATCCATTATAGTAACAAAGATATCGACAATAGACTACCTTCTATAATAAAAAGGCTACCATACATTGCAATAACAAAATTCTCGAAAACAAACTACCTTCCATAATTACAAGGCTACCATCCTTTGGAGTGACAAAAATCTCGACAATAGACTACCTTCCATAATGACTAGGCTATCATCCATTAGAGTAACAAAGATATCGACAACAAACTACCTTCAATAATGACAAGGCTACCATGCATTGGAGTAATTAAAATATCAACAAGTGACTACTTTCCATAATGACAAGGCTACCATCCATTAGAGTGACAAAAATATCTACAATAGACTACCCTCCATAATGACCAGGCTACCATCCATTTGAGTAACAAAAATGTCGACAACAGACTACCTTCCATAATGACAAGGCTACCATCCATTGGAGTACCGAAAATATCGACAACAAACTACCTACCATAATGACAAGGCTACCATACATTGTAGTAACAAAAATCTCGACAACAATCTACCTTCCATAATGACAAGGCTACCATCCATTGGGGTAAAAAAAATTTCTACAATATACTACCTTCCATAATGACAAGGCTACTATCCATTGAAGTAACAAAAATCTGGACAACAAACTACCTTCCATAATGATAAGGCTACCATCCATTGGGGTAATAAAAATCTCGGCAACAGACTACCTTCCATAATGACAAGGCTACCATCCATTGGAGTAACAAAAATCTCGAAAACAGGTTACCTTCCATAATGACAAGGCTACCATCCATTGGAGTGACAAAAATCTCGACAATAGACTCCCTTCTATAATGACTAGGCTACAATCCATTGAAGTAATGAAAATATCAACAAGAGACTACCTTCCATAATGACAAGGCTACCATGCATTGTAGTAATGAAAATATCAACAAGAGACTACCTTCCATAATAACAAGGCTACCATACATTCAAGTAACAAAAATCTCGCCAACAGACTACCTTCCATAATGACAAGGCTAACATCCATTGGAGTGACAAAAATCTCGACAATATACTACCTTCCATAATGACAAGGCTACCATCCATTTGAGTAACAAAATCTCGACAACAAACTACCTTCCATAATGACAAGGCTACCATCCATTGGAGTAACAAAAATCTCGACTACAAACTACCTTCCATAGTTACAAGGCTAACATCCATTAGAGTGACAAAAATATATACAATAGACTACCTTCCATAATGACAAGGCTACCATCCATTGCAGTAACAAAAATCTCGACAACAAACTACCTTCCATAATGACAAGGCTACCATCCATTGGAGTAACGAAAATCTCGACAACAAACTACCTACCATAATGAGAAGGCTAGCATACATTGTAGTAACAAAAATGTCGACAACAGTCTACATTCCATAATGACAAGGCTCCCATCCATTGGAGTACCGAAAATATCGACAACAAACTACCTACCATAATGACAAGGCTACCATACATTATAGTAACAAAAATCTCGACAACAGTCTACCTTCCATAATGAAAAGGCTACCATCCATTGGGGTAACAAAAATCATGACAATAAACTACCTTCCATAATGACAAGGCTACTATCCATTGGAGTAACAAAAATTTCGACAATAAACTACCTTCCATAATGATAAGGCTACGATCCATTGGAGTGACAAAAATCTCGACAATAGACTACCTTCCATAATGACAAGGCTACCATCCATTGGAGTAACAAAATCTCGACAACAAACTACCTTCCATAATGACAAGGCTACCATCCATTGGAGTAACAAAAATCTCGACAACAAACTACCTTCCATAATGACAAGGCTACCATCCATTAGAGTGACAAAAATATATACAATAGACTACCTTCCATAATGACAAGGCTACCATCCATTGCAGTAACAAAAATCTCGACAACAAACTACCTTCCATAATGACAAGGCTACCATCCATTGGAGTAACAAAAATCTAGACAACAAACTACCTACCATAATGACAAGGCTACCATCCATTGGAGTAACAAAAATCTCGTAAACAGACTACCTTCCATAATGACAAGGCTACCATCCATTCGAGTAACAAAAATCTCGCCAACAGACTACCTTCCCTAATGACAAGGCTACCATCCATTAGAGTGACAAAAATATATACAATAGACTACCTTCCATAATGACAAGGCTACCATCCATTGCAGTAACAAAAATCTCAACAACAAACCACCTTCCATAATGACAAGGCTACCATCCATTGGAGTAACAAAAATCTCGAAAACAGACTACCTTCCATAATGACAAGGCTACCATCCATTGGAGTGACAAAAATCTCGACAATAGACTACCTTCCATAATGACAAGGCTACCATCCATTGGAGTAACAATATCTCGACAACAAACTACCTTCCATAATGACAAGGCTACCATCCATTGGAGTAATAAAAATCTCGACAACAAACTACCTTCCATAATGACAAGGCTACCATCCATTAGAGTGACAAAAATATATACAATAGACTACCTTCCATAATGACAAGGCTACCATCCATTGCAGTAACAAAAATCTCGACAACAAACCACCTTCCATAATGACAAGGCTACCATCCATTGGAGTAACAAAAATCTCGAAAACAGACTACCTTCCATAATGACAAGGCTACCATCCATTGGAGTGACAAAAATCTCGACAATAGACTACCTTCCATAATGACTAGGCTAACATCCATTATAGTAACAAAGATATCGACAATAGACTACCTTCTATAATAAAAAGGCTACCATACATTGCAATAACAAAATTCTCGAAAACAAACTACCTTCCATAATTACAAGGCTACCATGCTTTGGAGTGACAAAAATCTCGACAATAGACTACCTTCCATAATGACTAGGCTATCATCCATTAGAGTAACAAAGATATCGACAACAAACTACCTTCAATAATGACAAGGCTACCATGCATTGGAGTAATTAAAATATCAACAAGTGACTACTTTCCATAATGACAAGGCTACCATCCATTAGAGTGACAAAAATATCTACAATAGACTACCCTCCATAATGACCAGGCTACCATCCATTTGAGTAACAAAAATGTCGACAACAAACTACCTTCCATAATGACAAGGCTACCATCCATTGGAGTACCGAAAATATCGACAACAAACTACCTACCATAATGACAAGGCTACCATACATTGTAGTAACAAAAATCTCGACAACAATCTACCTTCCATAATGACAAGGCTACCATCCATTGGGGTAAAAAAAATTTCGACAATATACTACCTTCCATAATGAAAAGGCTACTATCCATTGAAGTAACAAAAATCTCGACAACAAACTACCTTCCATAATGATAAGGCTACCATCCATTGGGGTAATAAAAATCTCGGCAACAGACTACCTTCCATAATGACAAGGCTACCATCCATTGGAGTAACAAAAATCTCGAAAACAGGTTACCTTCCATAATGACAAGGCTACCATCCATTGGAGTGACAAAAATCTCGACAATAGACTCCCTTCTATAATGACTAGCCTACCATACATTGCAATAACAAAAATCTCGACAACAAACTACCTTCCATAATTACAAGGCTACCATCCATTGGAGTGACAAAAATCTCGACAATAGACTACCTTCCATAATGACTAGGCTACCATCCATTAGAGTAACAAAGATATCGACAACAAACTACCTTCTATAATGACAAGGCTACCATACATTGTAATAACAATAATCTGGACAACAAACTACCTTCCATAATGACAAGGCTACCTTACATTATAGTAACAAAAATCTCGACAACAGACTACCTTCCATAATGACAAGGCTACCATCCATTGTAGTATCAAAAATCTCCACAACAAACAACCTTCCATAATGACAAGGCAACCATCCTTTTGAGTAACGAAAATCTCAACAACAAACTACCTTCGATAATGACAAGGCTACCATCCATTAGAGTATGAAAAATCTCGACAACAGACTACCTTCCATAATGACAAGGCTACAATCCATTGGAGTAATGAAAATATCAACAACAAACTACCTTCCATAAAGATAAGGCCACCATCCATTGGAGTAACAAAAATCTCGACAACAAACTACCTTCCATAATGACAAGGCTATAATCCATAGGAGTAACAAAAATATCAACAACAGACTACCTTCCATAATGACAAGGCTACCATCCATTGCAGTAATAAAAATATCGAAAACAGACTACCTTCCATAATGACAAGGCTACCATCCATTGGAGTGACAAAAATCTCGACAATAGACTACCTTCCATAATGACTAGGCTACCATCCATTAGAGTAACAAAGATATCGACAACAAACTACCTTCTATAATTAAAAGGCTCCCATACATTGCAATAACAAAAATCTCGACAACATACTACCTTCCATAATTACAAGGCTACCATCCATTGGAGTACCGAAAATATCGACAACAAACTACCTTCCATAATGACAAGGCTACCATCCATTGGGGTAATAAAAATCTCGGCAACAGACTACCTTCCATAATGACAAGGCTACCATCCATTGGAGTAACAAAAATCTCGAAAACAGGCTACCTTCCATAATGACAAGGCTACCATCCATTGGAGTGACAAAAATCTCGACAATAGACTAACTTCTATAATGACTAGGCTACCATACATTGCAATAACAAAATTCTCGACAACAAACTACCTTCCATAATTACAAGGCTACCATCCATTGGAGTGACAAAAATCTCGACAATAGACTACCTTTCATAATGACTAGGCTACCATCCATTAGAGTAACAAAGATATTGACAACAAACTACCTTCTATAATGACAAGGCTACCATACATTGTAATAACAAAAATCTGGACAACAAACTACCTTCCATAATGACAAGGCTACCATCCATTGGAGTACCGAAAATATCGACAACAAACTACCTACCATAATGACAAGGCTACCATACATTGTAGGAACAAAAATCTCGACAACAATCTACCTTCCATAATGACAAGGCTACCATCCATTGGGGTAACAAAAATCTCGACAATATACTACCTTCCATAATGACAAGGCTACTATCCATTGGAGTAACAAAAATCTCGACAACAAACTACCTTCCATAATGATAAGGCTACCATCCATTGGGGTAATAAAAATCTCGGCAACAGACTACCTTCCATAATTACAAGGCTACCATCCATTGTAATAACAAAAATCTGGACAACAAACTACCTTCCATAAAGATAAGGCCACCATCCATTGGAATAACAAAAATAACGACAACAAACTATGTTCCATAATGACAAGGCTATAATCCATAGGAGTAACAAAAATATCGACAACAGACTACCTTCCATAATGACAAGGCTACCATCCATTGGAGTAACAAAAATCTCGAAAACAGAGTACCTTCCATAATGAAAAGGCTACCATCCATTGGAGTGACAAAAATCTCTACAATAGACTACCTTCCATAATGCCTAGGCTACCATCCATTAGAGTAACAAAGAAATCGACAACAAACTACCTTCTATAATGACAAGGCTACCATACATTGTAATAACAAAAGTCTGGACAACAATCTACCTTCCATAATGACAAGTCTACCATCCATTGGGGTAACAAAAATCTCGACAACAGACTACCTTCCAAAATGACAAGGCTACTATCCATTGGAGTAACAAAAATCTCGACAACAGACTACCTTCCATAATGACAAGGCTACCATCCATTGGGGTAATAAAAATCTCGGCAACAGACTACCTTCCATAATGACAAGGCTACCATCCATTGGAGTAACAAAAATCTCGAAAACAGGCTACCTTCCATAATGACAAGGCTACAATCCATTGGAGTGACAAAAATCTCGACAATAGATTACCTTCTATAATTACTAGGCTACCATACATTGCAATAACAAAAATCTCGACAACAAACTACCTTCCATAATTACTAGGCTACCATCCATTGGAGTGACAAAATCTCGACAATAGACTACCTTCCATAATGACTAGGCTACCATCCATTAGAGTAACAAAGATATCGACAACAAACTACCTTCTATAATGACAAGGCTACCATACATTGTAATAACAAAAATCTGGACAACAAACTACCTTCCATAAAGATAAGGCCACCATCCATTGGAATAACAAAAATATCGACAACAAACTATGTTCCATAATGACAAGGCTATAATCCATAGGAGTAAAAAAATATCGACAACAGACTACCTTCCATAATGACAAGGCTACCATGCATTGGAGTAACAAAAATCTCGAAAACATACTACCTTCCATAATGACAAGGCTACCATCCATTGGAGTGACAAGAATCTCGACAATAGACTACCTTCCATAATGACTAGGCTACCATCCATTATAGTAACAAAGATATCGACAACAGACTACCTTCTATAATGAAAAGGCTACCATACATTGCAATAAGAAAAATGTCGACAACAGACTACCTTCAATAATGACAAGGCTACCATCCATTGGAGTACCAAAAATATCGACAACAAACTACCTACCATAATGACAAGACTACCATACATTGTAGTAACAAAAATCTCGACAACAGTCTACCTTCCATAATGACAAGGCTACCATCCATTGGGGTAACAAAAATATCGACAATATACTACCTTCCATAATGACAAGGCTAATATCCATTGGAGTAACAAAAATCTCGACAACAAACTACCTTCCATAATGATAAGGCTACCATCCATTGGGGTAATAAAAATCTCGGCAACAGACTACCTTCCATAATGACAAGGCTACCATCCATTGGAGTAACCAAAATCTCAAAAAAAGGATACCTTCCATAATGACAAGGCTACCATCCATTGGAGTGACAAAAATCTCGACAATAGACTACCTTCTATAATGACTAGGCTACCATACATTGCAATAACAAAATCTCGACAACAAACTACCTTCCATAATTACAAGGCTACCATCCATTGGAGTGACAAAAATCTCGACAATAGACTACCTTCCATAATGACTAGGCTACCATCCATTAGAGTAACACAGATATCGACAACAAACTACCTTCTATAATGAAAAGGCTACCATACATTGTATTAACAAAAATATGGACAACAAACTACCATCCATAATGACAAGGCTACCTTACATTATAGTAACAAAAATCTCGACAACAGACTACCTTCCATAATGACAAGGCTACAATCCATTGTAGTATCAAAAATCTCGACAATAGACTACCTTCCATAATGACAAGGCTACCATCCATTGGAGTAACAAAAATCTCGACAACAAACTATCTTCGATAGTGACAAGGCTACCATCCATTAGAGTATGAAAAATGTCGACAACAGACTACTTTCCATAAAGACAAGGCTACGATGCATTAGACTAACAAAAATCTCGACAACAGACTATCTTCCATAATGACAAGGCTACAATCCATTGGAGTAATTAAAATATCAAGAAGAGACTACCTTCCATAATGAGAAGGCTACCATGCATTGGAGTAATCAAAATATCAACAAGAGACTACCTTCCATAATGAATAGGCTACCATCCATTAGAGTAACAAAAATCTCGCCAACAGACTACCTTCCATAATGACAAGGCTACCATCCATTGGGGTAACAAAAATCTCGACAATATACTACCTTCCATAATGACAAGGCTACTATCCATTGGAGTAACAAAAATCTCGACAACAAACTACCTTCCATAATGATAAGGCTACCATCCATTGGGGTAATAAAAATCTCGGCAACAGACTACCTTCCATAATGACAAGGCTACTATCCATTGGAGTAACAAAAATTTCGAAAACAGGCTACCTTCCATAATGACAAGGCTACCATCCATTGGAGTGACAAAAATCTCGACAATAGACTACCTTCTATAATGACTAGGCTACCATACATTGCAATAACAAAATCTCGACAACAAACTACCTTCCATAATTACAAGGCTACCATCCATTGGAGTGACAAAAATCTCGACAATAGACTACCTTCCATAATGACTAGGCTACCATCCATTAGAGTAACAAAGATATCGACAACAAACTACCTTCTATAATGACAAGGCTACCATACATTGTAATAACAAAAATCTGGACAACAAACTACCTTCCATAATGACAAGACTACGATGCATTAGACTAACAAATTTCTCGACAACAGACTACCTTCCATAATGACAAGGCTACAATCCATTGGAGTAATTAAAATATCAAAAAGAGACTACCTTCCATAATGAATAGGCTACCATCCATTCGAGTAACAAAAATCTCGCCAACAGACTACCTTCGATAATGACAAGCCTACCATCCATTGGAGTAACAAAATCTCGACAACAAACTACCTTCCATAATGACAAGGCTACCATCCATTGAAGTAACATAAACCTCGACAACAAACTACCTTCCATAATGACAAGGCTACCATCCATTAGAGTGATAAAAATATCTACAATAGACTACCTTCCATAATGACAAGGCTACCATCCATTGGAGTAACAAAAATCTCGACAACAGACTACCTTCCATAATGACAAGGCTACCATACATTGGAATAACGAAAATCTCGACAACAAACTACCTACCACAATGACAAGGCTACCATACATTGTTGTAACAAAAATCTCGACAACAGTCTACCTTCCATAATGACAAGGCTAACATCCATTGGTGTAACAAAAATCTCGACAATAGAATACCTTCCATAATGACAAGGCTACTATCCATTGGAGTAACAAAAATCTCGACAACAAACAACCTTCCATAATGATAAGGCTACGATCCATTGGAATAAAACAAATATCGACAACAAACTATGTTCCGTAATGACAAGGCTACAATCCATTGGAGTAACAAAAATATCGACAACATACTACCTTCCATAATGACAAGGCTACCATACATTGTGGTAACAAAAATCTCGACAACAGTCTACCTTCCATAATGACAAGGCTACCATCCTTTGGAGTAACCAAAATCTCGAAAACAGGCTACTTTCCATAATGACAAGGCTACCATCCATTGGAGTGACAAAAATCTCGACAATAGAATACCTTCTATAATGACTAGGCTACCATACATTGCAATAACAAATTCTCGACAACAAACTACCTTCCATAATTACAAGGCTACCATCCATTGGAGTGACAAAAATCTCGACAATAGACTACCTTCCATAATGACTAGGCTACCATCCATTAGAGTAATAAAGATATCGACAACAAACTACCTTCTATAATGACAAGGCTACCATACATTGTAATAACAAAAATATGGACAACAAACTACCATCCATAATGACAAGGCTACCTTACATTATAGTAACAAAAATCTCGACAACAGACTACCTTCCATAATGACAAGGCTACAATCCATTATAGTATCAAAAATCTCGACAATAGACTACCTTCCATAATGACAAGGCTACAATCCATTGGAGTAACAAAAATCTCGAAAACATACTACCTTCCATAATGACAAGGCTACCATCCATTGGAGTGACAAAAATCTCGACAATAGACTACCTTCCATAATGACTAGGCTACCTTCCATTATAGTAACAAAGATATCGACAACAGACTACCTTCTATAATGAAAAGGCTACCATACATTGCAATAACAGAAATGTCGACAACAGACTACCTTCAATAATGACAAGGCTACCATCCATTGGAGTACCAAAAATATCGACAACAAACTACCTACCATAATGACAAGACTACCATACATTGTAGTAACAAAAATCTCGACAACAGTCTACCTTCCATAATGATAAGGCTACCATCCATTGGGGTAACAAAAATATCGACAATATACTACCTTCCATAATGACAAGGCTAATATCCATTGGAGTAACAAAAATCTCGACAACAAACTACCTTCCATAATGATAAGGCTACCATCCATTGGGGTAATAAAAATCTCGGCAACAGACTACCTTCCATAATGACAAGGCTACAATCCATTGGAGTAACCAAAATCTCAAAAACAGGATACCTTCCATAATGACAAGGCTACCATCCATTGGAGTGACAAAAATCTCGACAATAGACTACCTTCTATAATGACTAGGCTACCATACATTGCAATAACAAAATCTCGACAACAAACTACCTTCCATAATTACAAGGCTACCATCCATTGGAGTGACAAAAATCTCGACAATAGACTACCTTCCATAATGACTAGGCTACCATCCATTAGAGTAACACAAATATCGACAACAAACTACCTTCTATAATGACAAGGCTACCATACATTGTAATAACAAAAATATGGACAACAAACTACCATCCATAATGACAAGGCTACCTTACATTATAGTAACAAAAATCTCGACAACAGACTACCTTCCATAATGACAAGGCTACAATCCATTGTAGTATCAAAAATAACGACAATAGACTACCTTCCATAATGACAAGGCTACCATCCATTGGAGTAACAAAAATCTCGACAACAAACTATCTTCGATAATGACAAGGCTACCATCCATTAGAGTATGAAAAATGTCGACAACAGACTACCTTCCATAAAGACAAGGCTACGATGCATTAGACTAACAAAAATCTCGACAACAGACTACCTTCCATAATGACAAGGCTACAATCCATTGGAGTAATTAAAATATCAAGAAGAGACTACCTTCCATAATGAGAAGGCTACCACGCATTGGAGTAATCAAAATATCAACAAGAGACTACCTTCCATAATGAATAGGCTACCATCCATTAGAGTAACAAAAATCTCGCCAACAGACTACCTTCCATAATGACAAGGCTACCATCCATTGGGGTAACAAAAATCTCGACAATATACTACCTTCCATAATGACAAGGTTACTATCCATTGGAGTAACAAAAATCTCGACAACAAACTACCTTCCATAATGATAAGGCTACCATCCATAGGGGTAATAAAAATCTCGGCAACAGACTACCTTCCATAATGACAAGGCTACTATCCATTGGAGTAACAAAAATTTCGAAAACATGCTACCTTCCATAATGACAAGGCTACCATCCATTGGAGTGACAAAAATCTCGACAATAGACTACCTTCTATAATGACTAGGCTACCATACATTGCAATAACAAAATCTCGACAACAAACTACCTTCCATAATGACAAGGCTACCATCCATTGTAGTGACAAAAATCTCGACAATAGACTACCTTCCATAATGACTAGGCTACCATCCATTAGAGTAACAAAGATATCGACAAAAAACTACCTTCTATAATGACAAGGCTACCATACATTGTAATAACAAAAATCTGGACAACAAACTACCTTCCATAATGACAAGACTACGATGCATTAGACTAACAAAAATCTCGACAACAGACTACCTTCCATAATGACAAGGCTACAATCCATTGGAGTAATTAAAATATCAAAAAGAGACTACCTTCCATAATGAATAGGCTACCATCCATTCGAGTAACAAAAATCTCGCCAACAGACTACCTTCGATAATGACAAGCCTACCATCCATTGGAGTAACAAAATCTCGACAACAAACTACCTTCCATAATGATAAGGCTACCATCCATTGAAGTAACATAAACCTCGACAACAAACTACCTTCCATAATGACAAGGCTACCATCCATTAGAGTGATAAAAATATCTACAATAGACTACCTTCCATAATGACAAGGCTACCATCCATTGGAGTAACAAAAATCTCAACAACAGACTACCTTCCATAATGACAAGGCTACCATACATTGGAATAACGAAAATCTCGACAACAAACTACCTACCACAATGACAAGGCTACCATACATTGTTGTAACAAAAATCTCGACAACAGTCTACCTTCCATAATGACAAGGCTAACATCCATTGGTGTAACAAAAATCTCGACAATAGAATACCTTCCATAATGACAAGGCTACTATCCATTGGAGTAACAAAAATCTCGACTACAAACTACCTTCCATAATGATAAGGCTACGATCCATTGGAATAAAACAAATATCGACAACAAACTATGTTCCGTAATGACAAGGCTACAATCCATTGGAGTAACAAAAATATCGACAACATACTACCTTCCATAATGACAAGGCTACTATACATTGTGATAACAAAAATCTCGACAACAGTCTACCTTCCATAATGACAAGGCTACCATCCTTTGGAGTAACCAAAATCTCGAAAACAGGCTACTTTCCATAATGACAAGGCTACCATCCATTGGAGTGACAAAAATCTCGACAATAGACTACCTTCTATAATGACTAGGCTACCATACATTGCAATAACAAAATCTCGACAACAAACTAACTTCCATAATTACAAGGCTACCATCCATTGGAGTGACAAAAATCTCGACAATAGACTACCTTCCATAATGACTAGGCTACCATCCATTAGAGTAACAAAGATATCGACAACAAACTACCTTCTATAATGACAAGGCTACCATACATTGTAATAACAAAAATCTGGACAACAAACTACCTTCCATAATGACAAGACTACGATGCATTAGACTAACAAAAATCTCGACAACAGACTACCTTCCATAATGACAAGGCTACAATCCATTGGAGTAATTAAAATATCAAAAAGAAACTACCTTCCATAATGAATAGGCTACCATCCATTCGAGTAACAAAAATCTCGCCAACAGACTACCTTCGATAATGACAAGCCTACCATCCATTGGAGTAACAAAATCTCGACAACAAACTACCTTCCATAATGACAAGGCTACCATCCATTGAAGTAACATAAACCTTGACAACAAACTACCTTCCATAATGACAAGGCTACCATCCATTAGAGTGATAAAAATATCTACAATAGACTACCTTCCATAATGACAAGGCTACCATCCATTGGAGTAACAAAAATCTCGACAACAGACTACCTTCCATAATGACAAGGCTACCATACATTGGAATAACGAAAATCTCGACAACAAACTACCTACCACAATGACAAGGCTACCATACATTGTTGTAACAAAAATCTCGACAACAGTCTACCTTCCATAATGACAAGGCTAACATCCATTGGTGTAACAAAAATCTCGACAATAGAATACCTTCCATAATGACAAGGCTACTATCCATTGGAGTAACAAAAATCTCGACAACAAACTACCTTCCATAATGATAAGGCTACGATCCATTGGAATAAAACAAATATCGACAACAAACTATGTTCCGTAATGACAAGGCTACAATCCATTGGAGTAACAAAAATATCGACAACATACTACCTTCCATAATGACAAGGCTACCATACATTGTGGTAACAAAAATCTCGACAACAGTCTACCTTCCATAATGACAAGGCTACCATCCTTTGGAGTAACCAAAATCTCGAAAACAGGCTACTTTCCATAATGACAAGGCTACCATCCATTGGAGTGACAAAAATCTCGACAATAGACTACCTTCTATAATGACTAGGCTACCATACATTGCAATAACAAAATCTCGACAACAAACTACCTTCCATAATTACAAGGCTACCATCCATTGGAGTGACAAAAATCTCGACAATAGACTACCTTCCATAATGACTAGGCTACCATCCATTAGAGTAACAAAGATATCGACAACAAACTACCTTCTATAATGACAAGGCTACCATACATTGTAATAACAAAAATCTGGACAACAAACTACCTTCCATAATGACAAGACTACGATGCATTAGACTAACAAAAATCTCGACAACAGACTACCTTCCATAATGACAAGGCTACAATCCATTGGAGTAATTAAAATATCAAAAAGAGACTACCTTCCATAATGAATAGGCTACCATCCATTCGAGTAACAAAAATCTCGCCAACAGACTACCTTCGATAATGACAAGCCTACCATCCATTGGAGTAACAAAATCTCGACAACAAACTACCTTCCATAATGACAAGGCTACCATCCATTGAAGTAACATAAACCTCGACAACAAACTACCTTCCATAATGACAAGGCTACCATCCATTAGAGTGATAAAAATATCTACAATAGACTACCTTCCATAATGACAAGGCTACCATCCATTGGAGTAACAAAAATCTCGACAACAGACTACCTTCCATAATGACAAGGCTACCATACATTGGAATAACGAAAATCTCGACAACAAACTACCTACCACAATGACAAGGCTACCATACATTGTTGTAACAAAAATCTCGACAACAGTCTACCTTCCATAATGACAAGGCTAACATCCATTGGTGTAACAAAAATCTCGACAATAGAATACCTTCCATAATGACAAGGCTACTATCCATTGGAGTAACAAAAATCTCGACAACAAACTACCTTCCATAATGATAAGGCTACGATCCATTGGAATAAAACAAATATCGACAACAAACTATGTTCCGTAATGACAAGGCTACAATCCATTGGAGTAACAAAAATATCGACAACATACTACCTTCCATAATGACAAGGCTACCATACATTGTGGTAACAAAAATCTCGACAACAGTCTACCTTCCATAATGACAAGGCTACCATCCTTTGGAGTAACCAAAATCTCGAAAACAGGCTACTTTCCATAATGACAAGGCTACCATCCATTGGAGTGACAAAAATCTCGACAATAGACTACCTTCTATAATGACTAGGCTACCATACATTGCAATAACAAAATCTCGACAACAAACTACCTTCCATAATTACAAGGCTACCATCCATTGGAGTGACAAAAATCTCGACAATAGACTACCTTCCATAATGACTAGGCTACCATCCATTAGAGTAACAAAGATATCGACAACAAACTACCTTCTATAATGACAAGGCTACCATACATTGTAATAACAAAAATCTGGACAACAAACTACCTTCCATAATGACAAGACTACGATGCATTAGACTAACAAAAATCTCGACAACAGACTACCTTCCATAATGACAAGGCTACAATCCATTGGAGTAATTAAAATATCAAAAAGAGACTACCTTCCATAATGAATAGGCTACCATCCATTCGAGTAACAAAAATCTCGCCAACAGACTACCTTCGATAATGACAAGCCTACCATCCATTGGAGTAACAAAATCTCGACAACAAACTACCTTCCATAATGACAAGGCTACCATCCATTGAAGTAACATAAACCTCGACAACAAACTACCTTCCATAATGACAAGGCTACCATCCATTAGAGTGATAAAAATATCTACAATAGACTACCTTCCATAATGACAAGGCTACCATCCATTGGAGTAACAAAAATCTCGACAACAGACTACCTTCCATAATGACAAGGCTACCATACATTGGAATAACGAAAATCTCGACAACAAACTACCTACCACAATGACAAGGCTACCATACATTGTTGTAACAAAAATCTCGACAACAGTCTACCTTCCATAATGACAAGGCTAACATCCATTGGTGTAACAAAAATCTCGACAATAGAATACCTTCCATAATGACAAGGCTACTATCCATTGGAGTAACAAAAATCTCGACAACAAACTACCTTCCATAATGATAAGGCTACGATCCATTGGAATAAAACAAATATCGACAACAAACTATGTTCCGTAATGACAAGGCTACAATCCATTGGAGTAACAAAAATATCGACAACATACTACCTTCCATAATGACAAGGCTACCATACATTGTGGTAACAAAAATCTCGACAACAGTCTACCTTCCATAATGACAAGGCTACCATCCTTTGGAGTAACCAAAATCTCGAAAACAGGCTACTTTCCATAATGACAAGGCTACCATCCATTGGAGTGACAAAAATCTCGACAATAGACTACCTTCTATAATGACTAGGCTACCATACATTGCAATAACAAAATCTCGACAACAAACTACCTTCCATAATTACAAGGCTACCATCCATTGGAGTGACAAAAATCTCGACAATAGACTACCTTCCATAATGACTAGGCTACCATCCATTAGAGTAACAAAGATATCGACAACAAACTACCTTCTATAATGACAAGGCTACCATACATTGTAATAACAAAAATATGGACAACAAACTACCATCCATAATGACAAGGCTACCTTACATTATAGTAACAAAAATCTCGACAACAGACTACCTTCCATAATGACAAGGCTACAATCCATTATAGTATCAAAAATCTCGACAATAGACTACCTTCCATAATGACAAGGCTACAATCCATTGGAGTAACAAAAATCTCGAAAACATACTACCTTCCATAATGACAAGGCTACCATCCATTGGAGTGACAAAAATCTCGACAATAGACTACCTTCCATAATGACTAGGCTACCTTCCATTATAGTAACAAAGATATCGACAACAGACTACCTTCTATAATGAAAAGGCTACCATACATTGCAATAACAAAAATGTCGACAACAGACTACCTTCAATAATGACAAGGCTACCATCCATTGGAGTACCAAAAATATCGACAACAAACTACCTACCATAATGACAAGACTACCATACATTGTAGTAACAAAAATCTCGACAACAGTCTACCTTCCATAATGATAAGGCTACCATCCATTGGGGTAACAAAAATATCGACAATATACTACCTTCCATAATGACAAGGCTAATATCCATTGGAGTAACAAAAATCTCGACAACAAACTACCTTCCATAATGATAAGGCTACCATCCATTGGGGTAATAAAAATCTCGGCAACAGACTACCTTCCATAATGACAAGGCTACAATCCATTGGAGTAACCAAAATCTCAAAAACAGGATACCTTCCATAATGACAAGGCTACCATCCATTGGAGTGACAAAAATCTCGACAATAGACTACCTTCTATAATGACTAGGCTACCATACATTGCAATAACAAAATCTCGACAACAAACTACCTTCCATAATTACAAGGCTACCATCCATTGGAGTGACAAAAATCTCGACAATAGACTACCTTCCATAATGACTAGGCTACCATCCATTAGAGTAACACAGATATCGACAACAAACTACCTTCTATAATGACAAGGCTACCATACATTGTAATAACAAAAATATGGACAACAAACTACCATCCATAATGACAAGGCTACCTTACATTATAGTAACAAAAATCTCGACAATAGACTACCTTCCATAATGACAAGGCTACAATCCATTGTAGTATCAAAAATCTCGACAATAGACTACCTTCCATAATGACAAGGCTACCATCCATTGGAGTAACAAAAATCTTGACAACAAACTATCTTCGATAATGACAAGGCTACCATCCATTAGAGTATGAAAAATGTCGACAACAGACTACCTTCCATAAAGACAAGGCTACGATGCATTAGACTAACAAAAATCTCGACAACAGACTACCTTCCATAATGACAAGGCTACAATCCATTGGAGTAATTAAAATATCAAGAAGAGACTACCTTCCATAATGAGAAGGCTACCATGCATTGGAGTAATCAAAATATCAATAAGAGACTACCTTCCATAATGAATAGGCTACCATCCATTAGAGTAACAAAAATCTCGCCAACAGACTACCTTCCATAATGACAAGGCTACCATCCATTGGGGTAACAAAAATCTCGACAATATACTACCTTCCATAATGACAAGGCTACTATCCATTGGAGTAACAAAAATCTCGACAACAAACTACCTTCCATAATGATAAGGCTACCATCCATAGGGGTAATAAAAATCTCGGCAACAGACTACCTTCCATAATGACAAGGCTACTATCCATTGGAGTAACAAAAATTTCGAAAACATGCTACCTTCCATAATGACAAGGCTACCATCCATTGGAGTGACAAAAATCTCGACAATAGACTACCTTCTATAATGACTAGGCTACCATACATTGCAATAACAAAATCTCGACAACAAACTACCTTCCATAATTACAAGGCTACCATCCATTGGAGTGACAAAAATCTCGACAATAGACTACCTTCCATAATGACTAGGCTACCATCCATTAGATTAACAAAGATATCGACACCAAACTACCTTCTATAATGACAAGGCTACCATACATTGTAATAACAAAAATCTGGACAACAAACTACCTTCCATAATGACAAGACTACGATGCATTAGACTAACAAAAATCTCGACAACAGACTACCTTCCATAATGACAAGGCTACAATCCATTGGAGTAATTAAAATATCAAAAAGAGACTACCTTCCATAATGAATAGGCTACCATCCATTCGAGTAACAAAAATCTCGACAATAGACTACCTTCCATAATGACTAGGCTACCATCCATTAGAGTAACAAAGATATCGACAACAAACTACCTTCTATAATGACAAGGCTACCATACATTGTAATAACAAAAATATGGACAACAAACTACCATCCATAATGACAAGGCTACCTTACATTATAGTAACAAAAATCTCGACAACAGACTACCTTCCATAATGACAAGGCTACAATCCATTATAGTATCAAAAATCTCGACAATAGACTACCTTCCATAATGACAAGGCTACCATCCATTGGAGTAACAAAAATCTCGAAAACATACTACCTTCCATAATGACAAGGCTACCATCCATTGGAGTGACAAAAATCTCGACAATAGACTACCTTCCATAATGACTAGGCTACCATCCATTATAGTAAAAAAGATATCGACAACAGACTACCTTCTATAATGAAAAGGCTACCATACATTGCAATAACAAAAATGTCGACAACAGACTACCTTCAATAATGACAAGGCTACCATCCATTGGAGTACCAAAAATATCGACAACAAAGTACCTACCATAATGACAAGACTACCATACATTGTAGTAACAAAAATCTCGACAACAGTCTACCTTCCATAATGATAAGGCTACCATCCATTGGGGTAACAAAAATATCGACAATATACTACCTTCCATAATGACAAGGCTAATATCCATTGGAGTAACAAAAATCTCGACAACAAACTACCTTCCATAATGATAAGGCTACCATCCATTGGGGTAATAAAAATCTCGGCAACAGACTACCTTCCATAATGACAAGGCTACCATCCATTGGAGTAACCAAAATCTCAAAAACAGGATACCTTCCATAATGACAAGGCTACCATCCATTGGAGTGACAAAAATCTCGACAATAGACTACCTTCTATAATGACTAGGCTACCATACATTGCAATAACAAAATCTCGACAACAAACTACCTTCCATAATTACAAGGCTACCATCCATTGGAGTGACAAAAATCTCGACAATAGACTACCTTCCATAATGACTAGGCTACCATCCATTAGAGTAACACAGATATCGACAACAAACTACCTTCTATAATGACAAGGCTACCATACATTGTAATAACAAAAATATGGACAACAAACTACCATCCATAATGACAAGGCTACCTTACATTATAGTAACAAAAATCTCGACAATAGACTACCTTCCATAATGACAAGGCTACAATCCATTGTAGTATAAAAAATCTCGACAATAGACTACCTTCCATAATGACAAGGCTACCATCCATTTGAGTAACAAAAATCTCGACAACAAACTATCTTCGATAATGACAAGGCTACCATCCATTAGAGTATGAAAAATGTCGACAACAGACTACCTTCCATAAAGACAAGGCTACGATGCATTAGACTAACAAAAATCTCGACAACAGACTACCTTCCATAATGACAAGGCTACAATCCATTGGAGTAATTAAAATATCAAGAAGAGACTACCTTCCATAATGAGAAGGCTACCATGCATTGGAGTAATCAAAATATCAACAAGAGACTACCTTCCATAATGAATAGGCTACCATCCATTAGAGTAACAAAAATCTCGCCAACAGACTACCTTCCATAATGACAAGGCTACCATCCATTGGGGTAACAAAAATCTCGACAATATACTACCTTCCATAATGACAAGGCTACTATCCATTGGAGTAACAAAAATCTCGACAACAAACTACCTTCCATAATGATAAGGCTACCATCCATAGGGGTAATAAAAATCTCGGCAACAGACTACCTTCCATAATGACAAGGCTACTATCCATTGGAGTAACAAAAATTTCGAAAACATGCTACCTTCCATAATGACAAGGCTACCATCCATTGGAGTGACAAAAATCTCGACAATAGACTACCTTCTATAATGACTAGGCTACCATACATTGCAATAACAAAATCTCGACAACAAACTACCTTCCATAATTACAAGGCTACCATCCATTGGAGTGACAAAAATCACGACAATAGACTACCTTCCATAATGACTAGGCTACCATCCATTAGATTAACAAAGATATCGACACCAAACTACCTTCTATAATGACAAGGCTACCATACATTGTAATAACAAAAATCTGGACAACAAACTACCTTCCATAATGACAAGACTACGATGCATTAGACTAACAAAAATCTCGACAACAGACTACCTTCCATAATGACAAGGCTACAATCCATTGGAGTAATTAAAATATCAAAAAGATACTACCTTCCATAATGAATAGGCTACCATCCATTCGAGTAACAAAATACTCGACAATAGACTACCTTCCATAATGACTAGGCTACCATCCATTAGAGTAACAAAGATATCGACAACAAACTACCTTCTATAATGACAAGGCTACCATACATTGTAATAACAAAAATATGGACAACAAACTACCATCCATAATGACAAGGCTACCTTACATTATAGTAACAAAAATCTCGACAACAGACTACCTTCCATAATGACAAGGCTACAATCCATTATAGTATCAAAAATCTCGACAATAGACTACCTTCCATAATGACAAGGCTACCATCCATTGGAGTAACAAAAATCTCGAAAACATACTACCTTCCATAATGACAAGGCTACCATCCATTGGAGTGACAAAAATCTCGACAATAGACTACCTTCCATAATGACTAGGCTACCATCCATTATAGTAAAAAAGATATCGACAACAGACTACCTTCTATAATGAAAAGGCTACCATACATTGCAATAACAAAAATGTCGACAACAGACTACCTTCAATAATGACAAGGCTACCATCCATTGGAGTACCAAAAATATCGACAACAAACTACCTACCATAATGACAAGACTACCATACATTGTAGTAACAAAAATCTCGACAACAGTCTACCTTCCATAATGATAAGGCTACCATCCATTGGGGTAACAAAAATATCGACAATATACTACCTTCCATAATGACAAGGCTAATATCCATTGGAGTAACAAAAATCTCGACAACAAACTACCTTCCATAATGATAAGGCTACCATCCATTGGGGTAATAAAAATCTCGGCAACAGACTACCTTCCATAATGACAAGGCTACCATCCATTGGAGTAACCAAAATCTCAAAAACAGGATACCTTCCATAATGACAAGGCTACCATCCATTGGAGTGACAAAAATCTCGACAATAGACTACCTTCTATAATGACTAGGCTACCATACATTGCAATAACAAAATCTCGACAACAAACTACCTTCCATAATTACAAGGCTACCATCCATTGGAGTGACAAAAATCTCGACAATAGACTACCTTCCATAATGACTAGGCTACCATCCATTAGAGTAACACAGATATCGACAACAAACTACCTTCTATAATGACAAGGCTACCATACATTGTAATAACAAAAATATGGACAACAAACTACCATCCATAATGACAAGGCTACCTTACATTATAGTAACAAAAATCTCGACAACAGACTACCTTCCATAATGACAAGGCTACAATCCATTGTAGTATCAAAAATCTCGAAAATAGACTACCTTCCATAATGACAAGGCTACCATCCATTGGAGTAACAAAAATCTTGACAACAAACTATCTTCGATAATGACAAGGCTACCATCCATTAGAGTATGAAAAATGTCGACAACAGACTACCTTCCATAAAGACAAGGCTACGATGCATTAGACTAACAAAAATCTCGACAACAGACTACCTTCCATAATGACAAGGCTACAACCCATTGGAGTAATTAAAATATCAAGAAGAGACTACCTTCCATAATGAGAAGGCTACCATGCATTGGAGTAATCAAAATATCAACAAGAGACTACCTTCCATAATGAATAGGCTACCATCCATTAGAGTAACAAAAATCTCGCCAACAGACTACCTTCCATAATGACAAGGCTACCATCCATTGGGGTAACAAAAATCTCGACAATATACTACCTTCCATAATGACAAGGCTACTATCCATTGGAGTAACAAAAATCTCGACAACAAACTACCTTCCATAATGATAAGGCTACCATCCATAGGGGTAATAAAAATCTCGGCAACAGACTACCTTCCATAATGACAAGGCTACTATCCATTGGAGTAACAAAAATTTCGAAAACATGCTACCTTCCATAATGACAAGGCTACCATCCATTGGAGTGACAAAAATCTCGACAATAGACTACCTTCTATAATGACTAGGCTACCATACATTGCAATAACAAAATCTCGACAACAAACTACCTTCCATAATTACAAGGCTACCATCCATTGGAGTGACAAAAATCTCGACAATAGACTACCTTCCATAATGACTAGGCTACCATCCATTGGAGTAACAAAGATATCGACAACAAACTACCTTCTATAATGACAAGGCTACCATACATTGTAATAACAAAAATCTGGACAACAAACTACCTTCCATAATGACAAGACTACGATGCATTAGACTAACAAAAATCTCGACAACAGACTACCTTCCATAATGACAAGGCTACAATCCATTGGAGTAATTAAAATATCAAAAAGAGACTACCTTCCATAATGAATAGGCTACCATCCATTCGAGTAACAAAAATCTCGCCAACAGACTACCTTCGATAATGACAAGCCTACCATCCATTGGAGTAACAAAATCTCGACAACAAACTACCTTCCATAATGACAAGGCTACCATCCATTGAAGTAACATAAACCTCGACAACAAACTACCTTCCATAATGACAAGGCTACCATCCATTAGAGTGATAAAAATATCTACAATAGACTACCTTCCATAATGACAAGGCTACCATCCATTGGAGTAACAAAAATCTCGACAACAGACTACCTTCCATAATGACAAGGCTACCATACATTGGAATAACGAAAATCTCGACAACAAACTACCTACCACAATGACAAGGCTACCATACATTGTTGTAACAAAAATCTCGACAACAGTCTACCTTCCATAATGACAAGGCTTACATCCATTGGTGTAACAAAAATCTCGACAATAGAATACCTTCCATAATGACAAGGCTACTATCCATTGGAGTAACAAAAATCTCGACAACAAACTACCTTCCATAATGATAAGGCTACGATCCATTGGAATAAAACAAATATCGACAACAAACTATGTTCCGTAATGACAAGGCTACAATCCATTGGAGTAACAAAAATATCGACAACATACTACCTTCCATAATGACAATGCTACCATACATCGTGGTAACAAAAATCTCGACAACAGTCTACCTTCCATAATGACAAGCCTACCATCCTTTGGAGTAACCAAAATCTCGAAAACAGGCTACCTTCCATAATGACAAGGCTACCATCCATTGGAGTGACAAAAATCTCGACAATAGACTACCTTCTTTAATGACTAGGCTACCATACATTGCAATAACAAAATCTCGACAACAAACTACCTTCCATAATTACAAGGCTACCATCCATTGGAGTGACAAAAATCTCGACAATAGACTACCTTCCATAATGACTAGGCTACCATCCATTAGAGTAACAAAGATATCGACAACAAACTACCTTCTATACTGACAAGGCTACCATACATTGTAATAACAAAAATATGGACAACAAACTACCATCCATAATGACAAGGCTACCTTACATTATAGTAACAAAAATCTCGACAACAGACTACCTTCCATAATGACAAGGCTACAATCCATTGTAGTATCAAAAATCTCGACAATAGACTACCTTCCATAATGACAAGGCTACCATCCATTGGAGTAACAAAAATCTCGAAAACATACTACCTTCCATAATGACAAGGCTACCATCCATTGGAGTGACAAAAATCTCGACAATAGACTACCTTCCATAATGACTAGGCTACAATCCATTATAGTAACAAAGATATCGACAACAGACTACCTTCTATAATGAAAAGGCTACCATACATTGCAATAACAAAAATGTCGACAACAGACTACCTTCAATAATGACAAGGCTACCATCCATTGGAGTACCAAAAATATCGACAACAAACTACCTACCATAATGACAAGACTACCATACATTGTAGTAACAAAAATATCGACAACAGTCTACCTTCCATAATGATAAGGCTACCATCCATTGGGGTAACAAAAATATCGACAATATACTACCTTCCATAATGACAAGGCTAATATCCATTGGAGTAACAAAAATCTCGACAACAAACTTCCTTCCATAATGATAAGGCTACCATCCATTGGGGTAATAAAAATCTCGGCAACAGACTACCTTCCATAATGACAAGGCTACCATCCATTGGAGTAACCAAAATCTCAAAAACAGGATACCTTCCATAATGACAAGGCTACCATCCATTGGAGTGACAAAAATCTCGACAATAGACTACCTTCTTTAATGACTAGGCTACCATACATTGCAATAACAAAATCTCGACAACAAACTACCTTCCATAATTACAAGGCTACCATCCATTGGAGTGACAAAAATCTCGACAATAGACTACCTTCCATAATGACTAGGCTACCATCCATTAGAGTAACACAAATATCGACAACAAACTACCTTCTATAATGACAAGGCTACCATACATTGTAATAACAAAAATATGGACAACAAACTACCATCCATAATGACAAGGCTACCTTACATTATAGTAACAAAAATCTCGACACCAGACTACCTTCCATAATGACAAGGCTACAATCCATTGTAGTATCAAAAATCTCGACAATAGACTACCTTCCATAATGACAAGGCTACCATCCATTGGAGTAACAAAAATCTCGACAACAAACTATCTTCGATAATGACAAGGCTACCATCCATTAGAGTATGAAAAATGTCGACAACAGACTACCTTCCATAAAGACAAGGCTACGATGCATTAGACTAACAAAAAACTCGACAACACACTACCTTCCATAATGACAAGGCTACAATCCATTGGAGTAATTAAAATATCAAGAAGAGACTACCTTCCATAATGAGAAGGCTACCATGCATTGGAGTAATCAAAATATCAACAAGAGACTACCTTCCATAATGAATAGGCTACCATCCATTAGAGTAACAAAAATCTCGCCAACAGACTACCTTCCATAATGACAAGGCTACCATCCATTGGGGTAACAAAAATCTCGACAATATACTACCTTCCATAATGACAAGGCTACTATCCATTGGAGTAACAAAAATCTCGACAACAAACTACCTTCCATAATGATAAGGCTACCATCCATTGGGGTAATAAAAATCTCGGCAACAGACTACCTTCCATAATGACAAGGCTACTATCCATTGGAGTAACAAAAATTTCGAAAACAGGCTACCTTCCATAATGACAAGGCTACCATCCATTGGAGTGACAAAAATCTCGACAATAGACTACCTTCTATAATGACTAGGCTACCATACATTGCAATAACAAAATCTCGACAACAAACTACCTTCCATAATTACAAGGCTACCATCCATTGGAGTGACAAAAATCTCGACAATAGACTACCTTCCATAATGACTAGGCTACCATCCATTAGAGTAACAAAGATATCGACAACAAACTACCTTCTATAATGACAAGGCTACCATACATTGTAATAACAAAAATCTGGACAACAAACTACCTTCCATAATGACAAGAGTACGATGCATTAGACTAACAAAAATCTCGACAACAGACTACCTTCCATAATGACAAGACTACAATCCATTAGAGTAATTAAAATATCAAAAAGAGACTACCTTCCATAATGAATAGGCTACCATCCATTCGAGTAACAAAAATCTCGCCAACAGACTACCTTCGATAATGACAAGCCTACCATCCATTGGAGTAACAAAATCTCGACAACAAACTACCTTCCATAATGACAAGGCTACCATCCATTGAAGTAACATAAACCTCGACAACAAACTACCTTCCATAATGACAAGGCTACCATCCATTAGAGTGATAAAAATATCTACAATAGACTACCTTCCATAATGACAAGGCTACCATCCATTGGAGTAACAAAAATCTCGACAACAGACTACCTTCCATAATGACAAGGCTACCATACATTGGAATAACGAAAATCTTGACAACAAACTACCTACCACAATGACAAGGCTACCATACATTGTTGTAACAAAAATCTCGACAACAGTCTACCTTCCATAATGACAAGGCTAACATCCATTGGTGTAACAAAAATCTCGACAATAGAATACCTTCCATAATGACAAGGCTACTATCCATTGGAGTAACAAAAATCTCGACAAAAAACTACCTTCCATAATGATAAGGCTACGATCCATTGGAATAAAACAAATATCGACAACAAACTATGTTCCGTAATGACAAGGCTACAATCCATTGGAGTAACAAAAATATCGACAACATACTACCTTCCATAATGACAAGGCTACCATACATTGTGGTAACAAAAATCTCGACAACAGTCTACCTTCCATAATGACAAGGCTACCATCCTTTGGAGTAACCAAAATCTCGAAAACAGGCTACCTTCCATAATGACAAGGCTACCATCCATTGGAGTGACAAAAATCTCGACAATAGACTACCTTCTATAATGACTAGGCTACCATACATTGCAATAACAAAATCTCGACAACAAACTACCTTCCATAATTACAAGGCTACCATCCATTGGAGTGACAAAAATCTCGACAATAGACTACCTTCCATAATGACTAGGCTACCATCCATTAGAGTAACAAAGATATCGACAGCAAACTACCTTCTATAATGACAAGGCTACCATACATTGTAATAACAAAAATATGGACAACAAACTACCATCCATAATGACAAGGCTACCTTACATTATAGTAACAAAAATCTCGACAACAGACTACCTTCCATAATGACAAGGCTACAATCCATTGTAGTATCAAAAATCTCGACAATAGACTACCTTCCATAATGACAAGGCTACCATCCATTGGAGTAACAAAAATCTCGACAACAAACTATCTTCGATAATGACAAGGCTACCATCCATTAGAGTATGAAAAATGTCGACAACAGACTACCTTCCATAAAGACAAGGCTACGATGCATTAGACTAACAAAAATCTTGACAATAGACTACCTTCCATAATGACAAGGCTACAATCCATTGGGGTAATTAAAATATCAAGAAGAGACTACCTTCCATAATGAATAGGCTACCATCCATTCGAGTAACAAAAATCTCGCCAACAGACTACCTTCGATAATGACAAGCCTACCATCCATTGGAGTAACAAAATCTCGACAACAAACTACCTTCCATAATGACAAGGCTACCATCCATTGAAGTAACATAAACCTCGACAACAAACTACCTTCCATAATGACAAGGCTACCATCCATTGGAGTAACAAAAATCTCGACAACAGACTACCTTCCATAATGACAAGGCTACCATACATTGGAATAACGAAAATCTCGACAACAAACTACCTACCACAATGACAAGGCTACCATACATTATTGTAACAAAAATCTCGACAACAGTCTACCTTCCATAATGACAAGGCTAACATCCATTGGTGTAACAAAAATCTCGACAATAGAATACCTTCCATAATGACAAGGCTACTATCCATTGGAGTAACAAAAATCTCGACAAAAAACTACCTTCCATAATGATAAGGCTACCATCCATTGGAATAAAACAAATATCGACAACAAACTATGTTCCGTAATGACAAGGCTACAATCCATTGGAGTAACAAAAATATCGACAACATACTACCTTCCATAATGACAAGGCTACCATACATTGTGGTAACAAAAATCTCGACAACAGTCTACCTTCCATAATGACAAGGCTACCATCCTTTGGAGTAACCAAAATCTCGAAAACAGGCTACCTTCCATAATGACAAGGCTACCATCCATTGGAGTGACAAAAATCTCGACAATAGACTACCTTCTATAATGACTAGGCAACCATACATTGCAGTAACAAAATCTCGACAACAAACTACCTTCCATAATTACAAGGCTACCATCCATTGGAGTGACAAAAATCTCGACAATAGACTACCTTCCATAATGACTAGGCTATCATCCATTAGAGTAACAAAAATCTCGACAACAAACTATCTTCTATAATGACAAGGCTACCATACATTGTAATAACAAAAATATGGACAACAAACTACCATCCATAATGACAAGGCTACCTTACATTATAGTAACAAAAATCTCGACAACAGACTACCTTCCATAATGACAAGGCTACAATCCATTGTAGTATCAAAAATCTCGACAATAGACTACCTTCCATAATGACAAGGCTACCATCCATTGGAGTAACAAAAATCTCGACAACAAACTATCTTCGATAATGACAAGGCTACCATCCATTAGAGTATGAAAAATGTCGACAACAGACTACCTTCCATAAAGACAAGGCTACGATGCATTAGACTAACAAAAATCTCGACAACAGACTACCTTCCATAATGACAAGGCTACAATCCATTGGGGTAATTAAAATATCAAGAAGAGACTACCTTCCATAATGAGAAGGCTACCATGCATTGGAGTAATGAAAATATCAACAAGAGACTACCTTTCATAATGAATAGGCTACCATCCATTAGAGTAACAAAAATCTCGCCAACAGACTACCTTCCATAATGACAAGGCTACCATCCATTGGGGTAACAAAAATCTCGACAATATACTACCTTCCATAATGACAAGGCTACTATCCATTGGAATAACAAAAAACTCGACAACAAACTACCTTCCATAATGATAAGGCTACCATCCATTGGGGTAATAAAAATCTCGGCAACAGACTACCTTCCATAATGACAAGGCTACCATCCATTGGAGTAACAAAAATCTCGAAAACAGGCTACCTTCCATAATGACAAGGCTACCATCCATTGGAGTTACAAAAATCTCGACAATAGACTACCTTCTATAATGACTAGGCTACCATACATTATAATAACAAAATCTCGACAACAAACTACCTTCCATAATTACAAGGCAACCATCCATTGTAGTGACAAAAATCTCGACAATAGACTACCTTCCATAATGACTAGGCTACCATCCATTAGAGTAACAAAGATATCGACAACAAACTACCTTCTATAATGACAAGGCTACCATACTTTGTAATAACAAAAATCTGGACAACAAACTACCTTCCATAATGACAAGGCTACGATGCATTAGACTAACAAAAATCTCGACAACAGACTACCTTCCATAATGACAAGGCTACAACCCATTGGAGTAATTAAAATATCAAGAAGAGACTACCTTCCATAATGAATAGGCTACCATCCATTCGAGTAACAAAAATCTCGCCAACAGACTACCTTCGATAATGACAAGGCTACCATCCATTCGAGTAACAAAATCTCGACAACAAACTACCTTCCATAATGACAAGGCTACCTTACATTATAGTAACAAAAATCTCGACAACAGACTACCTTCCATAATGACAAGGCTACAATCCATTGTAGTATCAAAAATCTCGACAATAGACTACCTTCCATAATGACAAGGCTACCATCCATTGGAGTAACAAAAATCTCGAAAACATACTACCTTCCATAATGACAAGGCTACCATCCATTGGAGTGACAAAAATCTCGACAATAGACTACCTTCCATAATGACTAGGCTACCATCCATTATAGTAACAAAGATATCGACAACAGACTACCTTCTATAATGAAAAGGCTACCATACATTGCAATAACAAAAATGTCGACAACAGACTACCTTCAATAATGACAAGGCTACCATCCATTGGAGTACCAAAAATATCGACAACAAACTACCTACCATAATGACAAGACTACCATACATTGTAGTAACAAAAATCTCGACAACAGTCTACCTTCCATAATGACAAGGCTACCATCCATTGGGGTAACAAAAATATCGACAATATACTACCTTCCATAATGACAAGGCTAATATCCATTGGAGTAACAAAAATCTCGACAACAAACTACCTTCCATAATGATAAGGCTACCATCCATTGGGGTAATAAAAATCTCGGCAACAGACTACCTTCCATAATGACAAGGCTACCATCCATTGGAGTAACCAAAATCTCAAAAACAGGATACCTTCCATAATGACAAGGCTACCATCCATTGGAGTGACAAAAATCTCGACAATAGACTACCTTCTATAATGACTAGGCTACCATACATTGCAATAACAAAATCTCGACAACAAACTACCTTCCATAATTACAAGGCTACCATCCATTGGAGTGACAAAAATCTCGACAATAGACTACCTTCCATAATGACTAGGCTACCATCCATTAGAGTAACACAGATATCGACAACAAACTACCTTCTATAATGACAAGGCTACCATACATTGTAATAACAAAAATATGGACAACAAACTACCATCCATAATGACAAGGCTACCTTACATTATAGTAACAAAAATCTTGACAACAGACTACCTTCCATAATGACAAGGCTACAATCCATTGTAGTATCAAAAATCTCGACAATAGACTACCTTCCATAATGACAAGGCTACCATCCATTGGAGTAACAAAAATCTCGACAACAAACTATCTTCGATAATGACAAGGCTACCATCCATTAGAGTATGAAAAATGTCGACAACAGACTACCTTCCATAAAGACAAGGCTACGATGCATTAGACTAACAAAAATCTCGACAACAGACTACCTTCCATAATGACAAGGCTACAATCCATTGGAGTAATTAAAATATCAAGAAGAGACTACCTTCCATAATGAGAAGGCTACCATGCATTGGAGTAATCAAAATATCAACAAGAGACTACCTTCCATAATGAATAGGCTACCATCCATTAGAGTAACAAAAATCTCGCCAAGAGACTACCTTCCATAATGACAAGGCTACCATCCATTGGGGTAACAAAAATCTCGACAATATACTACCTTCCATAATGACAAGGCTACTATCCATTGGAGTAACAAAAATCTCGACAACAACCTACCTTCCATAATGATAAGGCTACCATCCATTGGGGTAATAAAAATCTCGGCAACAGACTACCTTCCATAATGACAAGGCTACTATCCATTGGAGTAACAAAAATTTCGAAAACAGGCTACCTTCCATAATGACAAGGCTACCATCCATTGGAGTGACAAAAATCTCGACAATAGACTACCTTCTATAATGACTAGGCTACCATACATTACAATAACAAAATCTCGACAACAAACTACCTTCCATAATTATAAGGCTACCATCCATTGGAGTGACAAAAATCTCGACAATAGACTACCTTCCATAATGACTAGGCTACCATCCATTAGAGTAACAAAGATATCGACAACAAACTACCTTCTATAATGACAAGGCTACCATACATTGTAATAACAAAAATCTGGACAACAAACTACCTTCCATAATGACAAGACTACGATGCATTAGACTAACAAAAATCCCGACAACAGACTACCTTCCATAATGACAAGGCTACAATCCATTGGAGTAATTAAAATATCAAAAAGAGACTACCTTCCATAATGAATAGGCTACCATCCATTCGAGTAACAAAAATCTCGCCAACAGACTACCTTCGATAATGACAAGCCTACCATCCATTGGAGTAACAAAATCTCGACAACAAACTACCTTCCATAATGACAAGGCTACCATCCATTGAAGTAACATAAACCTCGACAACAAACTACCTTCCATAATGACAAGGCTACCATCCATTAGAGTGATAAAAATATCTACAATAGACTACCTTCCATAATGACAAGGCTACCATCCATTGGAGTAACAAAAATCTCGACAACAGACTACCTTCCATAATGACAAGGCTACCATACATTGGAATAACGAAAATCTCGACAACAAACTACCTACCACAATGACAAGGCTACCATACATTGTTGTAACAAAAATCTCGACAACAGTCTACCTTCCATAATGACAAGGCTAACATCCATTGGTGTAACAAAAATCTCGACAATAGAATACCTTCCATAATGACAAGGCTACTATCCATTGGAGTAACAAAAATCTCGACAAAAAACTACCTTCCATAATGATAAGGCTACGATCCATTGGAATAAAACAAATATCGACAACAAACTATGTTCCGTAATGACAAGGCTACAATCCATTGGAGTAACAAAAATATCGACAACATACTACCTTCCATAATGACAAGGCTACAATACATTGTGGTAACAAAAATCTCGACAACAGTCTACCTTCCATAATGACAAGGCTACCATCCTTTGGAGTAACCAAAATCTCGAAAACAGGCTACCTTCCATAATGACAAGGCTACCATCCATTGGAGTGACAAAAATCTTGACAATAGACTACCTTCTATAATGACTAGGCTACCATACATTGCAGTAACAAAATCTCGACAACAAACTACCTTCCATAATTACAAGGCTACCATCCATTGGAGTGACAAAAATCTCGACAATAGACTACCTTCCATAATGACTAGGCTACCATCCATTAGAGTAACAAAGATATCGACAACAAACTACCTTCTATAATGACAAGGCTACCATACATTGTAATAACAAAAATATGGACAACAAACTACCATCCATAATGACAAGGCTACCTTACATTATAGTAACAAAAATCTCGACAACAGACTACCTTCCATAATGACAAGGCTACAATCCATTGTAGTATCAAAAATCTCGACAATAGACTACCTTCTATAATGACAAGGCTACCATCCATTGGAGTAACAAAAATCTCGACAACAAACTATCTTCGATAATGACAAGGCTACCATCCATTAGAGTATGAAAAATGTCGACAACAGACTACCTTCCATAAAGACAAGGCTACGATGCATTAGACTAACAAAAATCTCGACAACAGACTACCTTCCATAATGACAAGGCTACAATCCATTGGGGTAATTAAAATATCAAGAAGAGACTACCTTCCATAATGAGAAGGCTACCATGCATTGGAGTATTGAAAATATCAACAAGAGACTACCTTCCATAATGAATAGGCTACCATCCATTAGAGTAACAAAAATCTCGCCAACAGACTACCTTCCATAATGACAAGGCTACCATCCATTGGGGTAACAAAAATCTCGACAATATACTACCTTCCATAATGACAAGGCTACTATCCATTGGAATAACAAAAAACTCGACAACAAACTACCTTCCATAATGATAAGGCTACCATCCATTGGGGTAATAAAAATCTCGGCAACAGACTACCTTCCATAATGACAAGGCTACCATCCATTGGAGTAACAAAAATCTCGAAAACAGGCTACCTTCCATAATGACAAGGCTACCATCCATTGGAGTTACAAAAATCTCGACAATAGACTACCTTCTATAATGACTAGGCTACCATACATTGCAATAACAAAATCTCGACAACAAACTACCTTCCATAATTACAAGGCAACCATCCATTGTAGTGACAAAAATCTCGACAATAGACTACCTTCCATAATGACTAGGCTACCATCCATTAGAGTAACAAAGATATCGACAACAAACTACCTTCTATAATGACAAGGCTACCATACTTTGTAATAACAAAAATCTGGACAACAAACTACCTTCCATAATGACAAGGCTACGATGCATTAGACTAACAAAAATCTCGACAACAGACTACCTTCCATAATGACAAGGCTACAACCCATTGGAGTAATTAAAATATCAAGAAGAGACTACCTTCCATAATGAATAGGCTACCATCCATTCGAGTAACAAAAATCTCGCCAACAGACTACCTTCGATAATGACAAGGCTACCATCCATTGGAGTAACAAAATCTCGACAACAAACTACCTTCCATAATGACAAGGCTACCTTACATTATAGTAACAAAAATCTCGACAACAGACTACCTTCCATAATGACAAGGCTACAATCCATTGTAGTATCAAAAATCTCGACAATAGACTACCTTCCATAATGACAAGGCTACCATCCATTGGAGTAACAAAAATCTCGAAAACATACTACCTTCCATAATGACAAGGCTACCATCCATTGGAGTGACAAAAATCTCGACAATAGACTACCTTCCATAATGACTAGGCTACCATCCATTATAGTAACAAAGATATCGACAACAGACTACCTTCTATAATGAAAAGGCTACCATACATTGCAATAACAAAAATGTCGACAACAGACTACCTTCAATAATGACAAGGCTACCATCCATTGGAGTACCAAAAATATCGACAACAAACTACCTACCATAATGACAAGACTACCATACATTGTAGTAACAAAAATCTCGACAACAGTCTACCTTCCATAATGACAAGGTTACCATCCATTGGGGTAACAAAAAATCGACAATATACTACCTCCCATAATGACAAGGCTAATATCCATTGGAGTAACAAAAATCTCGACAACAAACTACCTTCCATAATGATAAGGCTACCATCCATTGGGGTAATAAAAATCTCGGCAACAGACTACCTTCCATAATGACAAGGCTACCATCCATTGGAGTAACCAAAATCTCAAAAACAGGATACCTTCCATAATGACAAGGCTACCATCCATTGGAGTGACAAAAATCTCGACAATAGACTACCTTCTATAATGACTAGGCTACCATACATTGCAATAACAAAATCTCGACAACAAACTACCTTCCATAATTACAAGGCTACCATCCATTGGAGTGACAAAAATCTCGACAATAGACTACCTTCCATAATGACTAGGCTACCATCCATTAGAGTAACACAGATATCGACAACAAACTACCTTCTATAATGACAAGGCTACCATACATTGTAATAACAAAAATATGGACAACAAACTACCATCCATAATGACAAGGCTACCTTACATTATAGTAACAAAAATCTCGACAACAGACTACCTTCCATAATGACAAGGCTACAATCCATTGTAGTATCAAAAATCTCGACAATAGACTACCTTCCATAATGACAAGGCTACCATCCATTGGAGTAACAAAAATCTCGACAACAAACTATCTTCGATAATGACAAGGCTACCATCCATTAGAGTATGAAAAATGTCGACAACAGACTACCTTCCATAAAGACAAGGCTACGATGCATTAGACTAACAAAAATCTCGACAACAGACTACCTTCCATAATGACAAGGCTACAATCCATTGGAGTAATTAAAATATCAAGAAGAGACTACCTTCCATAATGAGAAGGCTACCATGCATTGGAGTAATCAAAATATCAACAAGAGACTACCTTCCATAATGAATAGGCTACCATCCATTAGAGTAACAAAAATCTCGCCAACAGACTACCTTCCATAATGACAAGGCTACCATCCATTGGGGTAACAAAAATCTCGACAATATACTACCTTCCATAATGACAAGGCTACTATCCATTGGAGTAACAAAAATCTCGACAACAAACTACCTTCCATAATGATAAGGCTACCATCCATTGGGGTAATAAAAATCTCGGCAACAGACTACCTTCCATAATGACAAGGCTACTATCCATTGGAGTAACAAAAATTTCGAAAACAGGCTACCTTCCATAATGACAAGGCTACCATCCATTGGAGTGACAAAAATCTCGACAATAGACTACCTTCTATAATGACTAGGCTACCATACATTACAATAACAAAATCTCGACAACAAACTACCTTCCATAATTATAAGGCTACCATCCATTGGAGTGACAAAAATCTCGACAATAGACTACCTTCCATAATGACTAGGCTACCATCCATTAGAGTAACAAAGATATCGACAACAAACTACCTTCTATAATGACAAGGCTACCATACATTGTAATAACAAAAATCTGGACAACAAACTACCTTCCATAATGACAAGACTACGATGCATTAGACTAACAAAAATCCCGACAACAGACTACCTTCCATAATGACAAGGCTACAATCCATTGGAGTAATTAAAATATCAAAAAGAGACTACCTTCCATAATGAATAGGCTACCATCCATTCGAGTAACAAAAATCTCGCCAACAGACTACCTTCGATAATGACAAGCCTACCATCCATTGGAGTAACAAAATCTCGACAACAAACTACCTTCCATAATGACAAGGCTACCATCCATTAAAGTAACATAAACCTCGACAACAGACTACCTTCCATAATGACAAGGCTACCATCCATTAGAGTGATAAAAATATCTACAATAGACTACCTTCCATAATGACAAGGCTACCATCCATTGGAGTAACAAAAATCTCGACAACAGACTACCTTCCATAATGACAAGGCTACCATACATTGGAATAACGAAAATCTCGACAACAAACTACCTACCACAATGACAAGGCTACCATACATTGTTGTAACAAAAATCTCGACAACAGTCTACCTTCCATAATGACAAGGCTAACATCCATTGGTGTAACAAAAATCTCGACAATAGAATACCTTCCATAATGACAAGGCTACTATCCATTGGAGTAACAAAAATCTCGACAAAAAACTACCTTCCATAATGATAAGGCTACGATCCATTGGAATAAAACAAATATCGACAACAAACTATGTTCCGTAATGACAAGGCTACAATCCATTGGAGTAACAAAAATATCGACAACATACTACCTTCCATAATGACAAGGCTACCATACATTATGGTAACAAAAATCTCGACAACAGTCTACCTTCCATAATGACAAGGCTACCATCCTTTGGAGTAACCAAAATCTCGAAAACAGGCTACCTTCCATAATGACAAGGCTACCATCCATTGGAGTGACAAAAATCTCGACAATAGACTACCTTCTATAATGACTAGGCTACCATACATTGCAATAACAAAATCTCGACAACAAACTACCTTCCATAATTACAAGGCTACCATCCATTGGAGTGACAAAAATCTAGACAATAGACTACCTTCCATAATGACTAGGCTACCATCCATTAGGGTAACAAAGATATCGACAACAAACTACCTTCTATAATGACAAGGCTACCATACATTGTAATAACAAAAATATGGACAACAAAATACCATCCATAATGACAAGGCTACCTTACATTATAGTAACAAAAATCTCTACAACAAACTACCTTCCATAATGACAACGCTACAATCCATTGTAGTATCAAAAATCTCGACAATAGACTACCTTCCATAATGACAAGGCTACCATCCATTGGAGTAACAAAAATCTCGACAACAAACTATCTTCGATAATGACAAGGCTACCATCCATTAGAGTATGAAAAATGTCGACAACAGACTACCTTCCATAAAGACAAGGCTACGATGCATTAGACTAACAAAAATCTCGACAACAGACTACCTTCCATAATGACAAGGCTACAATCCATTGGGGTAATTAAAATATCAAGAAGAGACTACCTTCCATAATGAGAAGGCTACCATGCATTGGAGTAATGAAAATATCAACAAGAGACTCCCTTCCATAATGAATAGGCTACCATCCATTAGAGTAACAAAAATCTCGCCAACAGACTACCTTCCATAATGACAAGGCTACCATCCATTGGGGTAACAAAAATCTCGACAATATACTACCTTCCATAATGACAAGGCTACTATCCATTGGAATAACAAAAAACTCGACAACAAACTACCTTCCATAATGATAAGGCTACCATCCATTGGGGTAATAAAAATCTCGGCAACAGACTACCTTCCATAATGACAAGGCTACCATCCATTGGAGTAACAAAAATCTCGAAAACAGGCTACCTTCCATAATGACAAGGCTACCATCCATTGGAGTTACAAAAATCTCGACAATAGAATACCTTCTATAATGACTAGGCTACCATACATTGCTATAACAAAATCTCGACAACAAACTACCTTCCATAATTACAAGGCTACCATCCGTTGGAGTGACAAAAATCTCGACAACAGACTACCTTCGATAATGACAAGGCTACCATCCATTGGAGTAACAAAATCTCGACAACAAACTACCTTCCATAATGACAAGGCTACCATCCATTGAAGTAACATAAACCTCGACAACAAACTACCTTCCATAATGACAAGGCTACCATCCATTAGAGTGATAAAAATATCTACAATAGACTACCTTCCATAATGACAAGGCTACCATCCATTGGAGTAACAAAAATCTCGACAACAGACTACCTTCCATAATGACAAGGCTACCATACATTGGAATAACAAAATCTCGACAACAAACTACCTTCCATAATGACAAGGCTACCATCCATTGAAGTAACATAAACCTCGACAACAAACTACCTTCCATAATGACAAGGCTACCATCCATTAGAGTGATAAAAATATCTACAATAGACTACCTTCCATAATGACAAGGCTACCATCCATTGGAGTAACAAAAATCTCGACAACAGACTACCTTCCATAATGACAAGGCTACCATACATTGGAATAACAAAAATCTCAACAACAAACTACCTACCATAATGACAAGGCTACCATACATTGTTGTAACAAAAATCTCGACAACAGTCTACCTTCCATAATGACAAGGCTAACATCCATTGGTGTAACAAAAATCTCGACAATAGAATACCTTCCATAATGACAAGGCTACTATCCATTGGAGTAACAAAAATCTCGATAACAAACTACCTTCCATAATGATAAGGCTACCATCCATTAGAATAAAAAAAATATCGACAACAAACTATGTTCCGTAATGACAAGGCTACAATCCATTGGAGTAACAAAAATATCGACAACATACTACCTTCCATAATGACAAGGCTACCATACATTGTGGTAACAAAAATCTTGACAACAGTCTACCTTCCATAATGACAAGGCTACCATCCATTGGAGTAACAAAAATCTCGAAAATAGACTAACTTCCATAATGACAAAGCTACGGTGCATTAGACTAACAAAATTCTCGACAATAGACTACCTTCCATAATGACAAGGCTACAATCCATTGGAGTAATGAAAATATCAACAAGAGACTACCTTCCATAATGACAAGGCTACCATGCATTGGAGTAATGAAAATATCAACAAGACACTACCTTCCATAATGACAAGGCTACCATCCATTCGAGTAACAAAAATCTCTCCAAAAGACTACCTTCCATAATGACAAGGCTACCATCCATTGGAGTGACAAAAATCTCGACAATAGACTACCTTTCATAATGACAAGGCTACCATCTATTGTAGTAACAAAATCTCGACAACAAACTACCTTCCATAATGACAAGGCTACCATCCATTGGAGTAACAAAAATCTCGACAACAAACTACCTTCCATAAAGATAAGGCAACCATCCATTGGAATAACAAAAATATCGACCACAAACTATGTTCCATAATGACAAGGATATAATCCATAGGAGTAACAAAAATATCGACAATAGACTACCTTCCATAATGACAAGGCTACCATCCATTGGAGTAACAAAAATCTCGAAAACTGACTACCTTCCATAATGACAAGGCTACCATCCATTGGAGTGACAAAAATCTCGACAATGGACTACCTTCCATAATGACTAGGCTACCATCCATTATAGTAACAAAGATATCGACAACAGACTACCTTCTTTAATGAAAAGGCTACCATACATTGCAATAACAAAAATCTCGACAACAAACTACCTTCCATAATTACAAGGCTACCATTCATTGGAGTGACAAAATTCTCGACAATAGACTACCTTCCATAATGACTAGGCTATCATCCATTAGAGTAACAAAGATATCGACAACAAACTACCTTCTATAATGACAAGGCTACTATGCATTGGAGTAATTAAAATATCAACAAGTGACTAGTTTCCATAATGACAAGGCTACCATCCATTGGAGTGACAAAAATCTCGACAATAGACAACCTTCCATAATGACAAGGCTACCATCCATTGGAGTAACAAAATCTCGACAACAAACTACCTTCCATGATGACAAGGCTACCATCCATTGGAGTAATAAAAATCTCGACAACAAACTACCTTCCATAATGACAAGGCTAGCATCCATTAGAGTGACTAAAATATCTACAATAGACTACCTTCCATAATGACCAGGCTACCATCCATTTGAGTAACAAAAATGTCGACAACAGACTACCTTCCATAATAACAAGGCTATCATCCATTGGAGTATCGAAAATATCGACAACAAACTACCTACCATAATGACAAGGCTACCATACATTGTAGTAACAAAAATCTCGACAACAGTCTACCTTCCATAATGACAAGGCTACCATCCATTGGGGTAACAAAAATCACTACAATAGACTACCTTCCATAATGACAAGGCTATCATCCATTAGAGTAACAAAGATATCGACAACAAACTACCTTCTATAATGACAAGGCTACTATGCATTGGAGTAATTAAAATATCAACAAGTGACTAGTTTCCATAATGACAAGGCTACCATCCATTGGAGTGACAAAAATCTCGACAATAGACAACCTTCCATAATGACAAGGCTACCATCCATTGGAGTAACAAAATCTCGACAACAAACTACCTTCCATGATGACAAGGATACCATCCATTGGGGTAATAAAAATCTCGACAATAGACTACCTTCCATAATGACAAGGCTAGCATCCATTAGAGTGACTAAAATATCTACAATAGACTACCTTCCATAATGACCAGGCTACCATCCATTTGAGTAACAAAAATGTCGACAACAGACTACCTTCCATAATAACAAGGCTATCATCCATTGGAGTACCGAAAATATCGACAACAAACTACCTACCATAATGACAAGGCTACCATACATTGTAGTAACAAAAATCTCGACAACAGTCTACCTTCCATAATGACAAGGCTACCATCCATTGGGGTAACAAAAATCACTACAATAGACTACCTTCCATAATGACAAGGCTACTATCCATCGGAGTAACAAAAATATCGACAACAAACTACCTTCCATAATGATAAGGCTACCATTCATTGGGGTAATAAAAATCTCGACAACAGTCTACCTTCCATAATGACAAGGCTACCATCCATTGGGGTAACAAAAATCACTACAATAGACTACCTTCCATAATGACAAGGCTACTATCCATCGGAGTAACAAAAATATCGACAACAAACTACCTTCCATAATGATAAGGCTACCATTCATTGGGGTAATAAAAATCTCGGCAACAAACTACCTTCCATAATGACAAGGCTACCATCCATTGGAGTAACAAAAATCTTGAAAACTGGCTACCTTCCATAATGACAAGGCTACCATCCATTGGAGTGACAAAAATCTGGACAATAAACTACCTTCCATAATGACTAGGCTACCATCCATTAGAGTAACAAAGATATCGACGACAAACTACCTTCTATAATGACAAGGCTACCATACATTGTAATAACAAAAATCTGGACAACAAACTACCTTACATTATAGTAACAAAAATCTCGACAACAGACTACCTTCCATAATGACAAAGCTACCATCCATTGTAGTATCAAAAATCTCGAAAATAGACTACCTTCCATAATGACAAGGCTACCATCCATTGGAGTAACAAAAATCTCGACAACAAACTACCTTCGATAATGACAAGGCTACCATCCAATAGAGTATGAAAAATATCGACAACAGACTACCTTCCATAAAGACAAGGCTATGATGCATTAGACTAACAAAAATCTCGACAACAGACTACGTTCCATAATGACAAGGCTACAATCCATTGGAGTAATGAAAATATCAACAAGAGACTACCTTCCATAATGACAAGGCTACCATGCATTGGAGTAATGAAAATATCTACAAGAGACTACCTTCCATAATGACAAGGCTACCATCCATTCGAGTAACAAAAATCTCGCCAACAGACTACCTTCCATAATGACAAGGCTACCATCCATTGGAGTGACAAAAATCTCGACAATAGACTACCTTTCATAATGACAAGGCTACCATCCATTGGAGTAACAAAATCTCGACAACAAACTACCTTCCATAATGATAAGGCTACCATCCATTGGAGTAACAAAAATCTCGACAACAAACTACCTTCCACAATGACAAGGCTATCATACATTGTAGTGACAAAAATCTCGATAACAGTCTACCTTCCATAATGACAACGCTACCATCCATTGGGGTAACAAAAATCTCGACAATAGACTACCTTCCATAATGACAAGGCTACTATCCATTAGAGTAACAAAAATCTCGATAACAAACTACCTTCCATAATGATAAGGCTACCATCCATTGGAATAACAAAAATATCGACAACAAACTATGTTCCATAATCACAAGGCTACAATCCATTGGAGTAAAAAAAATATCGACAACAGACTACCTTCCATAATGATAAGGCTACCATCCATTGGAGTTACAAAAATCTCGAAAACAGACTACCTTCTATAATGACAAGGCTACCATCCATTGGAATAACGAAAATCTCGACAACAAACTACCTACCATAATGACAAGGCTAACATACATTATAGTAACAAAAATCTCGACAACAGTCTACCTTCCATAATGACAAGGCTACCATCCATTGGGGTAACAAAAATCTCGATAATAGACTACCTTCCATAATGACAAGGATACTATCCACTGGAGAAAAAAAAACCTCGACAACAAACTACCTTCCATAAAGATAAGGCCACCATCCATTGGAATAACAAAAATATCGACAACAAACTATGTTCCATAATGACAAGGCTATAATCCATAGGAGTAACAAAAATATCGACAAAAGACTACCTTCCATAATGACAAGGCTACCATCCATTGGAGTAACAAAAATCTCGAAAACAGACTACCTTCCATAATGACAAGGCTACCATCCATTGGAGTGACAAAAATCTCGACAATAGACTACCTTCCATAATGACAAGGCTACCATGCATTAGAGTGACAAAAATATCTACATAGACTACCTTCCATAATGACCAGGATACCATCCATTTTAGTAACAAAAATGTCGACAACAGACTACCTTCCATAATGACAAGGCTACCATCCATTGGAGTACCGAAAATATCGACAACAAACTACCTACAATAATGACAAGGCTACCATACATTGTAGTAACAAAAATCTCGACAACAGTCTACCTTCCATAATGACAAGGCTACCATCCATTGGGGTAACAAAAATATCTACAATAGACTACCTTCCATAATGACAAGGCTATTATCCATTGGAGTGACAAAAATATCGACAACAAACTACCTTCCATAATGATAAGGCTACCATCCATTGGGGTAATAAAAATCTCGGCAACAAACTACCTTCCATAATGACAAGGCTACCATCCATTGGAGTAACAAAAATCTTGAAAACAGGCTACCTTCCATAATGACAAGGCTACCATCCATTGGAGTGACAAAAATCTGGACAATAGACTACCTTCCATAATGACTAGGCTACCATCCATTAGAGTAACAAAGATATCGACAACAAACTACCTTCTATAATGACAAGGCTACCATACATTGTAATAACAAAAATCTGGACAACAAACTACCTTCCATAATGACAAGGCTACCTTACATTATAGTAACAAAAATCTCGACAACAAACTACCATCCATAATGACAAAGCTACCATCCATTGTAGTATCAAAAATCTCGACAATAAACTACCTTCCATAATGACAAGGCTACCATCCATTGGAGTAACAAAAATCTCGACAACTAACTACCTTCAATAATGACAAGGCTACCATCCATTAGAGTATGAAAAATCTCGACAACATACTACCTTCCATAAAGACAAGGCTACGATGCATTAGACTAACAAAAATCTCGACTACAGACTACCTTCCATAATGACAAGGCTACAATCCATTGGAGTAATAAAAATATCAACAAGAGACTACCTTCCATAATGACAAGGCTACCATGCATTGGAGTAATGAAAATATCAACAAGAGACTACCTTCCATAATGACAAGGCTACCATCCATTGGAGTAACAAAATCTCGACAACAAACTACCTTCCATAATGACAAGGCTACCATCCATTGGAGTAACAAAAATCTCGACAACAAACTACCTTCCACAATGACAAGGCTACCATACATTGTAGTGACAAAAATCTCGATAACAGTCTACCTTCCATAATGACAAGGATACCATCCATTGGGGTAACAAAAATATCGACAATAGACTACCTTCCATAATGACAAGGCTACTATCCATTGGAGTAACAAAAATCTCGATAACAAACTACCTTCCATAATGATAAGGCTACCATCCATTGGAATAACAAAAATATCGACAACAAACTATGTTCCATAATCACAAGGCTACAATACATTGGAGTAACAAAAACATCGACAACAAACTACCTTCCATAATGATAAGGCTACCATCCATTGGAGTAATAAAAATCTCGAAAACAGACTACCTTCCATAATGACAAGGCTACCATCCATTGGAATAACGAAAATCTCGACAACAAACTACCTACCATAATGACAAGGCTAACATACATTATAGTAACAAAAATCTCGACAACAGTCTACCTTCCATAATGACAAGGCTAACATCCATTGGGGTAACAAAAATCTCGACAATAGACTACCTTCCATAATGACAAGGCTACTATCCATTGGAGAAACAAAAATCTCGACAACAAACTACATTCCATAAAGATAAGGCCACCATCCATTGGAATAACAAAAATATCGACAACAAACTATGTTCCATAATGAGAAGGCTATAATCCATAGGAGTAACAAAAATATCGACAACAGACTACATTCCATAATGACAAGGCTACCATCCATTGGAGTAAGAAAAATCTCGAAAACAGACTACCTTCCATAATGACAAGGCTACCATCCATTGGAGTGACAAAAATCTCGACAATAGACTACCTTTCATAATGACAAGGCTACCATCCATTGGAGTAACAAAATCTCGACAACAAACTACCTTCCATAATGACAAGGCTACCATCCATTGGAGTAACAAAAATCTCGACAACAAACTACTTTCCACAATGACAAGGCTACCATACATTGTAGTGACAAAAATATCGATAACAGTCTACCTTCCATAATGACAAGGCTACCATCCATTAGGGTAACAAAAATCTCGACAATAGACTACCTTCCATAATGACAAGGCTACTATCCATTGGAGTAACAAAAATCTCGATAACAAACTACCTTCCATAATGATAAGGCTACCATCCATTGGAATAACAAAAATATCGACAACAAACTATGTTCCATAATCACAAGGCTACAATACATTGGAGTAACAAAAATATCGACAATAGACTACCTTCCACAATTATAAGGCTACCATCCATTGGAGTAATAAAAATCTCGAAAACAGACTACCTTCCATAATGACAAGGCTACCATCCATTGGAATAACGAAAATCTCGACAACAAACTACCTACCATAATGACAAGGCTAACATACATTATAGTAACAAAAATCTCGACAACAGTCTACCTTCCATAATGACAAGGCTACCATCCACTGGGGTAACAAAAATCTCGACAATAGACTACCTTCCATAATGACAAGGCTATTATCCATTGGAGAAACAAAAATCTCGACAACAAACTACCTTCCATAAAGATAAGGCCACCATCCATTGGAATAACAAAAATATCGACAACAAACTATGTTCCATAATGACAAGGCTATAATCCATAGGAGTAACAAAAATATCGACAACAGACTACCTTCCATAATGACAAGGCTACCATCCATTGGAGTAACAAAAATCTCGAAAACAGACTACCTTCCATAATGACAAGGCTACCATCCATTGGAGTGAAAAAAATATCGACAATAGACTACCTTCCATAATGACTAGGCTACCATCCATTATAGTAACAAAGATATCGACAACAGACTACCTTCTATAATGAAAAGGCTACCATACATTGCAATAACAAAAATCTCGACAACAAACTACCTTCCATAATTACAAGGCTACCATCCATTGGAGTGACAAAAATCTCGACAATAGACTACCTTCCATAATGACTAGGCTATCATCCATTAGAGTAACAAAGATATCGGCAACAAACTACCTTCTATAATGACAAGGCTACCATGCATTGGAGTAATTAAAATATCAACAAGTGACTACTTTCCATAATGACAAGGCTACCATCCATTCGAGTAACAAAAATCTCGCCGACAGACTACCTTCCATAATGACAAGGCTACCATCCATTGGAGTGACAAAAATCTCGACAATAGACAACCTTCCATAATGACAAGGCTACCATCCATTGGAGTAACAAAATCTCGACAACAAACTACCTTCCATATTGACAAGGCTACCATCCATTGTAGTAACAAAAATCTCGACAACAGTCTACCTTCCATAATGACAAGGCTACCATTCATTGGGGTAACAAAAATCTCTACAATAGACTACCTTCCATAATGACAAGGCTACTATCCATTGGAGTAACAAAAATATCGACAAAAAACTACCTTCCATAATGATAAGGCTACCATCCATTGGGGTAATAAAAATCTCGGCAACAAACTACCTTCCATAATGACAAGGCTACCATCCATTGGAGTAACAAAAATCTTGAAAACAGGCTACCTTCCATAATGACAAGGCTACCATCCATTGGAGTGACAAAAATCTGGACAATAGACTACCTTCCATAATGACTAGGCTACCATCCATTAGAGTAACAAAGATATCGACAACAAACTACCTTCTATAATGACAAGGCTACCATACATTGTAATAACAAAAATCTTGACAACAAACTACCTTTCATAATGACAAGGCTACCTTACATTATAATAACAAAAATCTCGACAACAGACTACCTTCCATAATGACAAAGCTACCATCCATTGTAGTATCAAAAATCTCGAGAATAAACTACCTTCCATAATGACAAGGCTACCATCCATTGGAGTAACAAAAATCTCGACAACTAACTACCTTTGATAATGACAAGGCTACCATCCATTAGAGTATGAAAAATCACGACAACAGACTACCTTCCATAAAGACAAGGCTACGATGCATTAGACTAACAAAAATCTCGACAACAGACTACCTTCCATAATGACAAGGCTACAATCCATTGGAGTAATGAAAATATCAACAAGAGACTACCTTCCATAATGACAAGGCTACCATGCATTGGAGTAATGAAAATATCAACAAGAGACTACCTTCCATAATGACAAGGCTACCATTCATTCGAGTAACAAAAATCTCGCCAACAAACTACCTTCCATAATGACAAGGCTACCATCCATTGGAGTAACAAAATCTCGACAACAAACTACCTTCCATAATGACAAGGCTACCATCCATTGAAGTAACAAAAACCTCGACAACGAACTACGTTCCATAATGACAACGCTACCATCCATTAGAGTGATAAAAATATCTACAATAGACTACCTTCCATAATGACAAGGCTACCATCCAATGGAGTAACAAAAATCTCGACAACAGACTACCTTCCATAATGACAAGGCTACCATACATTGGAATAACGAAAATCTCGACAACAAACTACCTACCACAATGACAAGGCTACCATACATTGTAGTAACAAAAATCTCGACAACAGTCTACCTTCCATAATGACAAGGCTACCATCCATTGGTGTAACAAAAATCTCGACAATAGAATACCTTCCATAATGACAAGGCTACTATCCATTGGAGTAACAAAAATCTCGACAACAAACTACCTTCCATAATTATAAGGCTACCATCCATTGGAATAAAAAAAATATCGACAACAAACTATGTTCCATAATGACAAGGCTACCATCCATTGGAATAACGAAAATCTCGACAACAAACTACCTACCATAATGACAAGGCTAGCATACATTATAGTAACAAAAATCTCGACAACAGTCTACCTTCCATAATGACAAGGCTACCATCCATTAGAGTAACAAAAATCTCGACAATAGACTAACTTCCATAATGACAAGGCTACCATCCATTAGAGTATGAAAAATCTCGACAACAGACTACCTTCCATAATGACAAGGCTACGATGCATTAGACTAACAAAAATCTTGACAATAGACTACCTTCCATAATGACAAGGTTACAATCCATTGGAGTAATGAAAATAACAACAAGAGACTACCTTCCATAATGACAAGGCTACCATGCATTGGAGTAATGAAAATATTAACAAGAGACTACCTTCCATAATGACAAGGCTACCATCCATTCGAGTAACAAAAATCTCGCCAACAGACTACCTTCTAGAATGACAAGGCTACCATCCATTGGAGTGACAAAAATCTCGACAATAGACTACCTTTCATAATGACAAGGCTACCATCCATTGGAGTAACAAAATCTCGATAACAAACTACCTTCCATAATGACAAAGCTACCATCCATTGGAATAACAAAAATCTCGACAACAAACTACATTCCACAATGACAAGGCTACCATACATTGTAGTGACAAAAATCTCGATAACAAACTACCTACCATAATGACAAGGCTAACATACATTATAGTAACAAAAATCTCGACAACAGTCTACCTTCCATAATGACAAGGCTAACATCCATTGGGGTAACAAAAATCTCGACAATAGACTACCTTCCATAATGACAAGGCTACTATCCATTGGAGAAACAAAAATCTCGACAACAAACTACATTCCATAAAGATAAGGCCACCATCCATTGGAATAACAAAAATATCGACAACAAACTATGTTCCATAATGAGAAGGCTATAATCCATAGGAGTAACAAAAATATCGACAACAGACTACATTCCATAATGACAAGGCTACCATCCATTAGAGTAACAAAAATCTCGAAAACAGACTACCTTCCATAATGACAAGGCTACCATCCATTGGAGTGACAAAAATCTCGACAATAGACTACCTTTCATAATGACAAGGCTACCATCCATTGGAGTAACAAAATCTCGACAACAAACTACCTTCCATAATGACAAGGCTACCATCCATTGGAGTAACAAAAATCTCGACAACAAACTACTTTCCACATTGACAAGGCTACCATACATTGTAGTGACAAAAATATCGATAACAGTCTACCTTCCATAATGACAAGGCTACCATCCATTGGGGTAACAAAAATCTCGACAATAGACTACCTTCCATAATGACAAGGCTACTATCCATTGGAGTAACAAAAATCTCGATAACAAACTACCTTCCATAATGATAAGGCTACCATCCATTGGAATAACAAAAATATCGACAACAAACTATGTTCCATAATCACAAGGCTACAATACATTGGAGTAACAAAAATATCGACAACAGACTACCTTCCACAATTATAAGGCTACCATCCATTGGAGTAATAAAAATCTCGAAAACAGACTACCTTCCATAATGACAAGGCTACCATCCATTGGAATAACGAAAATCTCGACAACAAACTACCTACCATAATGACAAGGCTAACATACATTATAGTAACAAAAATCTCGACAACAGTCTACCTTCCATAATGACAAGGCTACCATCCATTGGGGTAACAAAAATCTCGACAATAGACTACCTTCCATAATGACAAGGCTATTATCCATTGGAGAAACAAAAATCTCGACAACAAACTACCTTCCATAAAGATAAGGCCACCATCCATTGGAATAACAAAAATATCGACAACAAACTATGTTCCATAATGACAAGGCTATAATCCATAGGAGTAACAAAAATTTCGACAACAGACTACCTTCCATAATGACAAGGCTACCATCCATTGGAGTAACAAAAATCTCGAAAACAGACTACCTTCCATAATGACAAGGCTACCATCCATTGGAGTGAAAAAAATCTCGACAATAGACTACCTTCCATTATGACTAGGCTACCATCCATTATAGTAACAAAGATATCGACAACAGACTACCTTCTATAATGAAAAGGCTACCATACATTGCAATAACAAAAATCTCGACAACAAACTACCTTCCATAATTACAAGGCTACCATCCATTGGAGTGACAAAAATCTCGACAATAGACTACCTTCCATAATGACTAGGCTATCATCCATTAGAGTAACAAAGATATCGGCAACAAACTACCTTCTATAATGACAAGGCTACCATGCATTGGAGTAATTAAAATATCAACAAGTGACTACTTTCCATAATGACAAGGCTACCATCCATTCGAGTAACAAAAATCTCGCCGACAGACTACCTTCCATAATGACAAGGCTACCATCCATTGGAGTGACAAAAATCTCGACAATAGACAACCTTCCATAATGACAAGGCTACCATCCATTGGAGTAACAAAATCTCGACAACAAACTACCTTCCATATTGACAAGGCTACCATCCATTGTAGTAACAAAAATCTCGACAACAGTCTACCTTCCATAATGACAAGGCTACCATCCATTGGGGTAACAAAAATCTCTACAATAGACTACCTTCCATAATGACAAGGCTACTATCCATTGGAGTAACAAAAATATCGACAAAAAACTACCTTCCATAATGATAAGGCTACCATCCATTGGGGTAATAAAAATCTCGGCAACAAACTACCTTCCATAATGACAAGGCTACCATCCATTGGAGTAACAAAAATCTTGAAAACAGGCTACCTTCCATAATGACAAGGCTACCATCCATTGGAGTGACAAAAATCTGGACAATAGACTACCTTCCATAATGACTAGGCTACCATCCATTAGAGTAACAAAGATATCGACAACAAACTACCTTCTATAATGACAAGGCTACCATACATTGTAATAACAAAAATCTTGACAACAAACTACCTTTCATAATGACAAGGCTACCTTACATTATAATAACAAAAATCTCGACAACAGACTACCTTCCATAATGACAAAGCTACCATCCATTGTAGTATCAAAAATCTCGAGAATAAACTACCTTCCATAATGACAAGGCTACCATCCATTGGAGTAACAAAAATCTCGACAACTAACTACCTTTGATAATGACAAGGCTACCATCCATTAGAGTATGAAAAATCACGACAACAGACTACCTTCCATAAAGACAAGGCTACGATGCATTAGACTAACAAAAATCTCGACAACAGACTACCTTCCATAATGACAAGGCTACAATCCATTGGAGTAATGAAAATATCAACAAGAGACTACCTTCCATAATGACAAGGCTACCATGCATTGGAGTAATGAAAATATCAACAAGAGACTACCTTCCATAATGACAAGGCTACCATTCATTCGAGTAACAAAAATCTCGCCAACAAACTACCTTCCATAATGACAAGGCTACCATCCATTGGAGTAACTAAATCTCGACAACAAACTACCTTCCATAATGACAAGGCTACCATCCATTGAAGTAACAAAAACCTCGACAACGAACTACGTTCCATAATGACAACGCTACCATCCATTAGAGTGATAAAAATATCTACAATAGACTACCTTCCATAATGACAAGGCTACCATCCAATGGAGTAACAAAAATCTCGACAACAGACTACCTTCCATAATGACAAGGCTACCATACATTGGAATAACGAAAATCTCGACAACAAACTACCTACCACAATGACAAGGCTACCATACATTGTAGTAACAAAAATCTTGACAACAGTCTACCTTCCATAATGACAAGGCTACCATCCATTGGTGTAACAAAAATCTCGACAATAGAATACCTTCCATAATGACAAGGCTACTATCCATTGGAGTAACAAAAATCTCGACAACAAACTACCTTCCATAATTATAAGGCTACCATCCATTGGAATAAAAAAAATATCGACAACAAACTATGTTCCATAATGACAAGGCTACCATCCATTGGAATAACGAAAATCTCGACAACAAACTACCTACCATAATGACAAGGCTACCATCCATTAGAGTAACAAAAATCTCGACAATAGACTAACTTCCATAATGACAAGGCTACCATCCATTAGAGTATGAAAAATCTCGACAACAGACTACCTTCCATAATGACAAGGCTACGATGCATTAGACTAACAAAAATCTTGACAATAGACTACCTTCCATAATGACAAGGTTACAATCCATTGGAGTAATGAAAATAACAACAAGAGACTACCTTCCATAATGACAAGGCTACCATGCATTGGAGTAATGAAAATATTAACAAGAGACTACCTTCCATAATGACAAGGCTACCATCCATTCGAGTAACAAAAATCTCGCCAACAGACTACCTTCTAGAATGACAAGGCTACCATCCATTGGAGTGACAAAAATCTCGACAATAGACTACCTTTCATAATGACAAGGCTACCATCCATTGAAGTAACAAAATCTCGATAACAAACTACCTTCCATAATGACAAAGCTACCATCCATTGGAATAACAAAAATCTCGACAACAAACTACATTCCACAATGACAAGGCTACCATACATTGTAGTGACAAAAATCTCGACAACATTCTACCTTCCATAATGACAAGGCTACCATCCATCGGGGTAACAAAAATCTCGACAAACGACTACCTTCCATAATGACAAGGCTACTATCCATTGGAGTAACAAAAATCTCGACAACAAACTACCTTCCATAATGATAAGGCTACCATCCATTGGAATAACAAAAATATCGACAACAAACTATGTTCCATAATCACAAGGCTACAATCCATTGGAGTAACAAAAATATCAAAGACAGACTACCTTCCATAATGACAAGGCTACCATCCATTGGAGTAACAAAAATCTCGAAAACATACTACCTTCCATAATGACAAGGCTACCATCCATTGGAATAACGAAAATCTCGACAACAAACTACCTACCATAATGACAAGGCTAGCATACATTATAGTAACAAAAATCTCGACAACAGTCTACCTTCCATAATGACAAGGCTACCATCAATTGGGGTAACAAAAATCTCGACAACAGACTACCTTCCATAATGACAAGGCTACTATCCATTGGAGAAACAAAAATCTCGACAACAAACTACCTTCCATAAAGATAAGGCCACCATCCATTGGAATAACAAAAATATCGACAACAAACTATGTTCCATAATGACAAGGCTATAATCCATAGGAGTAACAAAAATATCGACAACAGACTACCATCCATAATGACAAGGCTACCATCCATTGGAATAACAAAAATCTCGAAAACAGACTACCTTCCATAATGACAAGGCTACCATCCATTGGAGTGAAAAAAATCTCGACAATAGACTACCTTCCATAATGACTAGGCTACCATCCCTTATAGTAACAAAGATATCGACAATAAACTACCTTCTATAATGAAAAGGCTACCATACATTGCAATAACAAAAATCTCGACAACAAACTACCTTCCATAATTACAAGGCTACCATCCATTGGAGTGATAAAAATCTCGACAATAGACTACCTTCCATAATGACTAGGCTATCATCCATTAGAGTAACAAAGATATCGACAACAAACTACCTTCTATAATGACAAGGCTACCATGCATTGGAGTAATTAAAATATCAACAAGTGACTACTTTCCATAATGACAAGGCTACCATCCATTCGAGTAACAAAAATTTCGCCGACAGACTACCTTCCATAATGACAAGGCAACCATCCATTGGAGTGACAAAAATCTCGACATTAGACAACCTTCCATTAGGACAAGGCTACCATCCATTGGAGTAACAAAATCTCGACAACAAACTACCTTCCATAATGACAAGGCTACCATCCATTGGAGTAACAAAAATCTCGACAACAAACTACCTTCCATAATGACAAGGCTACCATCCATTAGAGTGACAAAAATATCTACAACAGACTACCTTCCATAATGACCAGGCTACCATCCATTTGAGTAACAAAAATATCGACAACAGACTACCTTCCATAATGACAAGGATACCATCCATTGGAGTACCGAAAATATCGACAACAAACTACCTACCATAATGACAAGGCTACCATACATTGTAGTAACAAAAATCTCGACAACAGTCTACCTTCCCTAATGACAAGGCTACCATCCATTGGGGTAACAAAAATCTCGACAATAGACTACCTTCCATAATGACAAGGCTATTATCCATTGGATTAACAAAAATATCGACAACAAACTACCTTTCATAATGATAAGGCTACCATATATTGGGGTAATAAAAATCTCGAAAACAGACTACCTTCCATAATTACAAGGCTACCATCCATTGGAGTGACAAAAATCTGGACAATAGACTACCTTCCATAATGACTAGGCTACCATCCACTAGAGTAAAAAAGATATCGACAACAAACTACCTTCTATAATGAAAAGGCTACCATACATTTTAATAACAAAAATCTGGACAACAAACTATCTTCCATAATGACAAGGCTACCTTACATTATAGTAACAAAAATCTCGACAACAGACTACCTTCTGTAATGACAAGGCTACCATCCATTGTAGTACCAAAAATCTCGACAATAAACTACCTTCCATAATGACAAGGCTACAATCCATTGGAGTAACAAAAATCTCGACAACAAACTACCTTCGATAATGACAAGGCTACCATCCATTAGAGTATGAAAAATCTCGACAACAGACTACCTTCCATAATGACAAGGCTACGATGCATTAGAATAACAAAAATCTCGACAACAGACTACCTTCCATAATGACAAGGCTACCATCCATTGGAGTAATGAAAATATCAACAACAGACTACCTTCTATAATGACAAGGCTACCATGCATTGGAGTAATGAAAATATCAACAAGAGACTACCTTCCATAATGACAAGGCTACCATCCATTCGAGTAACAAAAATCTTGCCAACAGACTACCTTCCATAAAGACAAGGCTACCATCCATTGGAGTAACAAAAATCTCGACAACAAACTACCTTCCATAATGACAAGGCTACCATCCATTAGAGTGACAAAAATATCTACAACAGACTACCTTCCATAATGACCAGGCTACCATCCATTTGAGTAACAAAAATATCGACAACAGACTACCTTCCATAATGACAAGGATACCATCTATTGGAGTACCGAAAATATCGACAACAAACTACCTACCATAATGACAAGGCTACCATACATTGTAGTAACAAAAATCTCGACAACAGTCTACCTTCCCTAATGACAAGGCTACCATCCATTGGGGTAACAAAAATCTCGACAATAGACTACCTTCCATAATGACAAGGCTATTATCCATTGGATTAACAAAAATATCGACAACAAACTACCTTTCATAATGATAAGGCTACCATATATTGGGGTAATAAAAATCTCGAAAACAGACTACCTTCCATAATTACAAGGCTACCATCCATTGGAGTGACAAAAATCTGGACAATAGACTACCTTCCATAATGACTAGGCTACCATCCACTAGAGTAAAAAAGATATCGACAACAAACTACCTTCTATAATGAAAAGGCTACCATACATTTTAATAACAAAAATCTGGACAACAAACTATCTTCCATAATGACAAGGCTACCTTACATTATAGTAACAAAAATCTCGACAACAGACTACCTTCTGTAATGACAAGGCTACCATCCATTGTAGTACCAAAAATCTCGACAATAAACTACCTTCCATAATGACAAGGCTACAATCCATTGGAGTAACAAAAATCTCGACAACAAACTACCTTCGATAATGACAAGGCTACCATCCATTAGAGTATGAAAAATCTCGACAACAGACTACCTTCCATAATGACAAGGCTACGATGCATTAGAATAACAAAAATCTCGACAACAGACTACCTTCCATAATGACAAGGCTACCATCCATTGGAGTAATGAAAATATCAACAACAGACTACCTTCTATAATGACAAGGCTACCATGCATTGGAGTAATGAAAATATCAACAAGAGACTACCTTCCATAATGACAAGGCTACCATCCATTCGAGTAACAAAAATCTTGCCAACAGACTACCTTCCATAATGACAAGGCTACCATCCATTGGAGTAACAAAATCTCGACAACAAACTACCTTCCATAAAGACAAGGCTACCATCCATTGAAGTAACAAAAACCTCGACAACAAACTACCTTCCATAATGACAAGGCTACCATCCATTAGAGGTATAAAAATATCTACAATAGACTACCTTCCATAATGACAAGGCTACCATCCATTGGAGTAACAAAAATCTCGAAAATAGACTACCTTCCTTAATGACAAGGCTACCATCCATTGGAATAACGAAAATCTCGACAACAAACTACATACCATAATGACAAGGCTAGCATACATTATAGTAACAAAAATCTCGACAACAGTCTACCTTCCATAATGACAAGGCTACCATCCATTGGAGTAACAAAAATCTCGACAATAGACTAACTTCCATAATGACAAGGCTACCATCCATTAGAGTATGAAAAATCTCGACAACAGACTACCTTCCATAATGACAAGGCTACGATGCATTAGACTAACAAAAATCTCGACAATAGACTACCTTCCATAATGACAAGGTTACAATCCATTGGAGTAATGAAAATAACAACAAGAGACTACCTTCCATAATGACAAGGCTACCATGCATTGGAGTAATGAAAATATTAACAAGAGACTACCTTCCATAATGACAAGGCTACCATCCATTCGAGTAACAAAAATCTCGCCAACAGACTACCTTCTAGAATGACAAGGCTACCATCCATTGGAGTGACAAAAATCTCGACAATAGACTACCTTTCATAATGACAAGGCTACCATCCATTGGAGTAACAAAATCTCGATAACAAACTACCTTCCATAATGACAAAGCTACCATCCATTGGAGTAACAAAAATCTCGACAACAAACTACCTTCCACAATGACAAGGCTACCATACATTGTAGTGACAAAAATCTCGACAACAGTCTACCTTCCATAATGACAAGGCTACCATCCATTGGGGTAACAAAAATCTCGACAATAGACTACCTTCTATAATGACAAGGCTACTATCCATTGGAGTAACAAAAATCTCCACAACAAACTACCTTCCATAATGATATGGCTACCATCCATTGGAATAACAAAAATATCGACAACAAACTATGTTCCATAATCACAAGGCTACAATCCATTGGAGTAACAAAAATATCGACGACAGACTACCTTCCATAATGACAAGGCTACCATCCATTGGAGTAACAAAAATCTCGAAAACAGACTACCTTCCATAATGACAAGGCTACCATCCATTGGAATAACGAAAATCTCGACAACAAACTACCTACCATAATGACAAGGCTAGCATACATTATAGTAACAAAAATATCGACAACAGTCTACCTTCCATAATGACAAGGCTACCATCAATTGGGGTAACAAAAATCTCGACAACAGACTACCTTCCATAATGACAAGGCTACTATCCATTGGAGAAGCAAAAATCTCGACAACAAACTACCTTCCATAAAGATAAGGCCACCATCCATTGGAATAACAAAAATATCGACAACAAACTATGTTCCATAATGACAAGGCTATAATCCATAGGAGTAACAAAAATATCGACAACAGACTACCATCCATAATGACAAGGCTACCATCCATTGGAATAACAAAAATCTCGAAAACAGACTACCTTCCATAATGACAAGGCTACCATCCATTGGAGTGAAAAAAATCTCGACAATAGACTACCTTCCATAATGACTAGGCTACCATCCCTTATAGTAACAAAGATATCGACAATAAACTACATTCTATAATGAAAAGGCTACCATACATTGCAATAACAAAAATCTCGACAACAAACTACCTTCCATAATTACAAGGCTACCATCCATTGGAGTGACAAAAATCTCGACAATAGACTACCTTCCATAATGACTAGGCTATCATCCATTAGAGTAACGAAGATATCGACAACAAACTAAATTCTATAATGACAAGGCTACCATGCATTGGAGTAATTAAAATATCAACAAGTGACTACTTTCCATAATGACAAGGCTACCATCCATTCGAGTAACAAAAATTTCGCCGACAGACTACCTTCCATAATGACAAGGCAACCATCCATTGGAGTGACAAAAATCTCGACAATAGACAACCTTCCATTATGACAAGGCTACCATCCATTGGAGTAACAAAATCTCGACAACAAACTACCTTCCATAATGACAAGGCTACCATCCATTGGAGTAACAAAAATCTCGACAACAAACTACCTTCCATAATGACAAGGCTACCATCCATTAGAGTGACAAAAATATCTACAATAGACTACCTTCCATAATGACCAGGCTACCATCCATTTGAGTAACAAAAATGTTGACAACAGACTACCTTCCATAATGACAAGGATACCATCCATTGGAGTACCGAAAATATCGACAACAAACTACCTACCATAATGACAAGGCTACCATACATTGTAGTAACAAAAATCTCGACAACAGTCTACCTTCCATAATGACAAGGCTACCATCCATTGGGGTAACAAAAATCTCGACAATAGACTACCTTCCATAATGACAAGGCTATTATCCATTGGATTAACAAAAATATCGACAACAAACTACCTTTCATAATGATAAGGCTACCATATATTGGGGTAATAAAAATCTCGAAAACCGACTACCTTCCATAATGACAAGGCTACCATCCATTGGAGTGACAAAAATCTGGACAATAGACTACCTTCCATAATGACTAGGCTACCATCCACTAGAGTAAAAAAGATATCGACAACAAACTACCTTCTATAATGAAAAGGCTACCATACATTTTAATAACAAAAATCTGGACAACAAACTATCTTCCATAATGACAAGGCTACCTTACATTATAGTAACAAAAATCTCGACAACAGACTACCTTCTGTAATGACAAGGCTACCATCCATTGTAGTACCAAAAATCTCGACAATAGACTACCTTCCATAATGACAAGGCTACCATCCATTGGAGTAACAAAAATCTCGACAACAAACTACCTTCGATAATGACAAGGCTACCATCCATTAGAGTATGAAAAATCTCGACAACAGACTACCTTCCATAAAGACAAGGCTACGATGCATTAGACTAACAAAAATCTCGACAACAGACTACCTTCCATAATGACAAGGCTACCATCCATTGGAGTAATGAAAATATCAACAACAGACTACCTTCTATAATGACAAGGCTACCATGCATTGGAGTAATGAAAATATCAACAAGAGACTACCTTCCATAATGACAAGGCTACCATCCATTCGAGTAACAAAAATCTTGCCAACAGACTACCTTCCATAATGACAAGGCTACCATCCATTGGAGTAACAAAATCTCGACAACAAACTACCTTCCATAATGACAAGGCTACCATCCATTGTAGTAACAAAAATCTCGACAACAAACTACCTTCCATAATGACAAGGCTACCATCCATTAGAGTGACAAAAATATCTACAATAGACTACCGACCATAATGACCAGGCTACCATCCATTTGAGTAACAAAAATGTCGACAACAGACTACCTTCCATAATGACAAGGCTACCATCCATTGGAGTACCGAAAATATCGACAACAAACTACCTACCATAATGACAAGGCTACCATACATTGTAGTAACAAATATCTCGACAACATTCTACCTTCCATAATGACAAGGCTACCATCCATTGGGGTAACAAAAATCTCGACAATAGACTACCTTCCATAATGAGAAGGCTACTATCCATTGGAGTAACAAAAATATCGACAAAAAACTACCTTCCATAATGATAAGGCTACCATCCATTGGGGTAATAAAAATCTCGGCAACAGACTACCTTCCATAATGACAAGGCTACCATCCATTGGAGTAACAAAAATCTCGAAAACAGGCTACCTTTCATAATGACAAGGCTACCATCCATTGGAGTGACAAAAATCTGGACAATAGACTACCTTCCATAATGACTAGGCTACCATCCATTAGAGTAACAAAGATATCGACAACAAACTACCTTCTATAATGAAAAGGCTACCATACATTTTAATAACAAAAATCTGGACAACAAACTACCTTCCATAATGACAAGGCTACCTTACATTATAGTAACAAAAATCTCGACAACAGACTACCTTCCATAATGACAAGGCTACCATCCATTGTAGTATCAAAAATCTCGAGAATAGACTACCTTCCATAATGACAAGGCTACCATCCATTGGAGTATCAAATATCTCGACAACAAACTACCTTCGATAATGACAAGGCTACCATCCATTAGAGTATGAAAAATCTCGACAACAGACTACTTTCCATAATGACAAGGCTACAATCCATTGGTGTAATGAAAATATCAACAACAGACTACCTTCTATAATGACAAGGCTACCATGCATTGGAGTAATGAAAATATCAACAAGAGACTACCTTCCATAATGACAAGGCTACCATCCATTGGAGTAACAAAAATCTCGCCAACAGACTACCTTCCATAATGACAAGGCTACCATCCATTGGAGTAACAAAATCTCGACAACAAACTACCATCCATAAAGACAAGGCTACCATCCATTGAAGTAACAAAAACCTTGACAACAAACTACCTTCCATAATGACAAGGCTACCATCCATTAGAGTGATAAAACTATCTACAATAGACTACCTTCCATAATGACAAGGCTACCATCCATTGGAGTAACAAAAATCTCGAGAACAGACTACCTTCCTTAATGACAAGGCTACCATACATTGGAATAACGAAAATCTCGACAACAAACTACCTACCACAATGACAAGGCTACCATACATTGTAGTAACAAAAAGCTCGACAATAGTCTACCTTCCATAATGACAAGGCTACCATCCATTGGTGTAACAAAAATCTCGACAATAGAATACCTTCCATAATGACAAGGCTACTATCCATTGGAGTAACAAAAATCTCGACAACAAACTACCTTCCATAATTATAAGGCTACCAACCATTGGAATAAACAAATATCGACAACAAACTATGTTCCATAATGACAAGGCTACAATCCATTGGAGTAACAAAAATATCGACAACATACTACCTTCCATAATGACAAGCCTACCATACATTGTGGTAACAAAAATCTCGACAACAGTCTACCTTCCATAATGACAAGGCTACCATCCATTGGAGTAACAAAAATCTCGACAATAGACTAACTTCCATAATGACAAGGCTACCATCCATTAGAGTATGAAAAATCTCGACAACTGACTACCTTCCATAATGACAAGGCTACGATGTATTAGACTAACAAAAATCTCGACAATAGACTACCTTCCATAATGACAAGGCTACAATCCATTGGAGTAATGAAAATATCAATAAGAGACTACCTTCCATAATGACAAGGCTACCATGCATTAGAGTAATGAAAATATCAACAAGAGACTACCTTCCATAATGACAAGGCTACCATCCATTCGAGTAACAAAAATCTCTCCAACAGACTACCTTCCATAATGACAAGGCTACCATCCATTGGAGTGACAAAAATCTCGACAATAGACTACCTTTCATAATGACAAGGCTACCATCCATTGGAGTAACAAAATCTCGACAACAAACTACCTTCCATAATGACAAGGCTACCATCCATGGGAGTAACAAAAATCTCGACAACAAACTACCTTCCACAATGACAAGGCTACCATCCATTGGGGTAACAAAAATCTCGACAATAGACTACCTTCCATAATGACAAGGCTACAATCCATTGGAGTAACAAAAATCTCGACAACAAACTACCTTCCATAATGATAAGGCTACCATCCATTGGAATAACAAAAATATCGACAACAAACTATGTTCCATAATCACAAGGCTACAATCCATTGGAGTAACAAAAATATCGACAACAGACTACCTTCCATAATGACAAGGCTACCATCCATTGGAGTAACAAAAATCTCGAAAACAGACTACTTTCCATAATGACAAGGCTACCATCCATTGGAGTGACAAAAATCTCGACAATAGACTAACTTCCATAATGACTAGGCTACCATACATTATAGTAACAAAGATATCGACAACAGACTAACTTCTATAATGACAAGGCTACCATACATTGCAATAACAAAAATCTCGACAACAAACTACCTTCCATAATTACAAGGCTACCATCCATTGGAGTGACAAAAATCTCGACAATAGACTACCTTCCATAATGACTAGGCTACCATCCATTAGAGTAACAAAGATATCGACAACAAACTACCTTCTATAATGACAAGGCTACCATACATTGTAATAACAAAAATCTGGACAACAAACTACCTTCCATAATGACAAGGCTACCTTACATTGTAGTAACAAAAATCTCGACAAAAGTCTACCTTCCATAATGACAAGGCTACCATCCATTGGAGTAACAAAAATCTCGACAACAGACTACCTTCCATAAAGACAAGGCTACGATGCATTAGACTAACAAAAATCTCGACAACAGACTACCTTCCATAATGACAAGGCTACAATCCATTGGAGTAATGAAAATATCAACAAGAGACTACCTTCTATAATGACAAGGCTACCATGCATTGGAGTAATCAAAATATCAACAAGAGACTACCTTCCATAATGACAAGGCTACCATCCATTCGAGTAACAAAAATCTCGCCAACAGACTACCTTCCATAATGACAAGGCTACCATCCATTGGAGTAACAAAATCTCGACAACAAACTACCTTCAATAAAGACAAGGCTACCATCCATTGAAGTAACAAAAACCTCGACAACAAACTACCTTCCATAATGACAAGGCTACCATCAATTGGAGTGACAAAAATCTCGACAATAGACTACCTTTCATAATGACAAGGCTACCATCCATTGGAGTAACAAAATCTCGACAACAAACTACCTTTCATAATGACAAGGCTACCATCCATGGGAGTAACAAAAATCTTGACAACAAACTACCTTCCACAATGACAAGGCTACCATCCATTGGGGTAACAAAAATCTCGACAATAGACTACCTTCCATAATGACAAGGCTACTATCCATTGGAGTAACAAAAATCTCGACAACAAACTACCTTCCATAATGATAAGGCTACCATCCATTGGAATAACAAAAATATCGACAACAAACTATGTTCCATAATCACAAGGCTACAATCCATTGGAGTAACAAAAATATCGACAACAGACTACCTTCCATAATGACAAGGCTACCATCCATTGGAGTAACAAAAATCTCGAAAACAGACTACCTTCCATAATGACAAGGCTACCATCCATTGGAGTGACAAAAATCTCGACAATAGACTACCTTCCATAATGACTAGGCTACCATACATTATAGTAACAAAGATATCGACAACAGACTAACTTCTATAATGACAAGGCTACCATACATTGCAATAACAAAAATCTCGACAACAAACTACCTTCCATAATTAAAAGGCTACCATCCATTGGAGTGACAAAAATCTCGACAATAGACTACCTTCCATGATGACTAGGCTACAATCCATTAGAGTAACAAAGATATCGACAACAAACTACCTTCTATAATGACAAGGCTACCATACATTGTAATAACAAAAATCTGGACAACAAACTACCTTCCATAATGACAAGTCTACCTTACATTGTAGTAACAAAAATCTCGACAAAAGTCTACCTTCCATAATGACAAGGCTACCATACATTGGAGTAACAAAAATCTAGACAACAGACTACCTTCCATAATGACTGGGCTACCATCCATTGGAGTAACAAAAATCTCGACAATAGACTACCTTCCATAATGACTAGGCTACCATACATTATAGTAACAAAGATATCGACAACAGACTAACTTCTACAATGACAAGGCTACCATACATTGCAATAACAAAGATATCGACAACAGACTAACTTCTATAATGACAAGGCTACCATACATTGCAATAACAAAAATCTCGACAACAAACTACCTTTCATAATTACAAGGCTACCTTACATTGTAGTAACAAAAATCTCGACAAAAGTCTACCTTCCATAATGACAAGGCTACCATCCATTGGAGTAACAAAAATCTAGACAATAGACTACCTTCCATAATGACAGGGCTACCATCCATTGGAGTAACAAAAATATCGACAACAAACTACCTTCAATAATGACAAGGCTACCATCCATTAGAGTATGAAAAATCTCGACAACAGACTACTTTCCATAATGACAAGGCTACGATGCATTAGACTAACAAAAATCTCGACAATAGACTACCTTCCATAATGACAAGGCTAGAATCCATTGGAGTAATAAAAATATCAACAAGAGACTACCTTCCATAATGACAAGGCTACCATGCATTGGAGTAATGAAAATATCAACAAGAGACTACCTTCCATAATGACAAGGCTACCATCCATTCGAGTAACAAAAATCTCACCAACAGACTACCTTCCATAATGACAAGGCTACCATCCATTGGAGTGACAAAAATCTCGACAATAGACTACCTTCCATAATGACAAGGCTACCATCCATTGCAGTAACAAAATCTCAACAACAAACTACCTTCCATAATGACAAGGCTACCATCCATTGGAGTAACAAAAACCTCGACAACAAACTACCTTCCATAATGACAAGGCTAACATCCATTAGAGTGATAAAAATATCTACAATAGACTACCTTCCATAATGACAAGGCTACCATCCATTGGAGTAACAAAAATCTCGACAACATACTACCTTCCATAATGACAAGGCTACCATGCATTGGAGTAACGAAAATCTCGACAACAAACTACCTACCACAATGACAAGGCTACCATACATTGTAGTAACAAAAATCTCGACAACAGTCTACCTTCCATAATGACAAGGCTACTATCCATTGGTGTAACAAAAATTTCGACAATAGAATACCTTCCATAATTACAAGGCTAATATCCATTGGAGTAACAAAAATCTCGACAACAAACTACCTTCCATAATTATAAGGCTACCATCCATTGGAATAAAAAAATATCGACAACAAACTATATTCCATAATGACAAGGCTACAATCCATTGGAGTAACAAAAATATCGATAACATACTAACTTCCATAATGACAAGGCTACCATACATTGTGGTAACAAAAATCTCAACAACAGTCTACCTTCCATAATGACAAGGCTACCATCCATTGGAGTAACAAAAATCTCGACAATAGACTAACTTCCATAATGACAAGGCTACCATCAATTAGAGTATGAAAAATCTCGACAATAGACTACCTTCCATAATGACAAGGCTACGATGTATTAGACTAAAAAAAATCTCGACAATAGACTACCTTCCATAATGACAAGGCTACAATCCATTGGAGTAATGAAAATATCAACAAGAGACTACCTTCCATAATGACAAGGCTACCATGCATTGGAGTAATGAAAATATCAACAAGAGACTACCTTCCATAATGACAAGGCTACCATCCATTCGAGTAACAAAAATCTCGCCAACAGACTACCTTCCATAATGACAAGGCTACCATCCATTGGAGTGACAAAAATCTCGACAATAGACTACCTTCCATAATGATAAGGCTATTATCCATTGGAGTAACAAAAATCTCGACAACAAACTACCTTCCATAATGATAAGGCTACCATCCATTGGAATAACAAAAATATCGACAACAAACTATGTTCCATAATCACAAGGTTACAATCCATTGGAGTAACAAAAATATCGACAACAGACTACCTTCCATAATGACAAGGCTACCATCCATTGGAGTAACAAAAATCTCAAAAATAGACTACCTTCCATAATGACAAGGCTACCATCCATTGGAGTGACAAAAATCTCGACAATAGACTACCTTCCATAATGACTAGGCTACCATACATTATAGTAACAAAGATATCGACAACAAACTAACTTCTATAATGACAAGGCTACCATACATTGCAATAACAAAGATATCGACAACAGACTAACTTCTATAATGACAAGGCTACCATACATTACAATAACAAAAATCTCGACAACAAACTACCTTTCATAATTACAAGGCTACCATCCATTGGAGTGACAAAAGTCTCGACAATAGACTACCTTCTATAATGACAAGGCTACCATACATTGTAATAACAAAAATCTGGACAACAAACTACATTCCATAATGACAAGGCTACCTTACATTGTAGTAACAAAAATCTCGACAAAAGTCTACCTTCCATAATGACAAGGCTACCATCCATTGGAGTAACAAAAATCTAGACAATAGACTACCTTCCATAATGACAGGGCTACCATCCATTGGAGTAACAAAAATATCGACAAAAAACTACCTTCGATAATGACAAGGCTACCATCCATTAGAGTATGAAAAATCTCGACAACAGACTACTTTCCATAATGACAAGGCTACGATGCATTAGACTAACAAAAATCTCGACAATAGACTACCTTCCATAATGACAAGGCTACAATCCATTGGAGTAATAAAAATATCAACAAGAGACTACCTTCCATAATGACAAGGCTACCATGCATTGGAGTAATGAAAATATCAACAAGAGACTACCTTCCATAATGACAAGGCTACCATCCATTCGAGTAACAAAAATCTCGCCAACAGACTACCTTCCATAATGACAAGGCTACCATCCATTGGAGTGACAAAAATCTCGACAATAGACTACCTTCCATAATGACAAGGCTACCATCCATTGCAGTAACAAAATCTCGACAACAAACTACCTTCCATAATGACAAGGCTACCATTCATTGGAGTAACAAAAACCTCGACAACAAACTACCTTCCATAATGACAAGGCTAACATCCATTAGAGTGATAAAAATATCTACAATAGACTACCTTTCATAATGACAAGGCTACCATCCATTGGAGTAACAAAAATCTCGACAACAGACTACCTTCCATAATGACAAGGCTACCATGCATTGGAGTAACGAAAATCTCGACAACAAACTACCTACCACAATGACAAGGCTACCATACATTGTAGTAACAAAAATCTCGACAACAGTCTACCTTCCGTAATGACAAGGCTACCATCCATTGGTGTAACAAAAATCTCGACAGTAGAATACCTTCCATAATGACAAGGCTACTATCCATTGGAGTAACAAAAATCTCGACAACACACTACCTTCCATAATTATAAGGCTACCATCCATTGGAATAAAAAAAATATCGACAACAAACTATGTTCCATAATGACAAGGCTACAATCCATTGGAGTAACAAAAATATCGACAACATACTACCTTCCATAATGACAAGGCTACCATACATTGTGGTAACAAAAATCTCGACAACAGTCTACCTTCCATAATGACAAGGCTACCATCCATTGGAGTAACAAAAATCTCGACAATAGAATAACTTCCATAATGACAAGGCTACCATCCATTAGAGTATGAAAAATATCGACAATAGACTACCTTCCATAATGACAAGGCTACGATGTATTAGACTAACAAAAATCTCGACAATAGACTACCTTCTATAATGACAAGGCTACAATCCATTGGAGTAATGAAAATATCAACAAGAGACTACCTTCCATAATGACAAGGCTACCATGCATTGGAGTAATGAAAATATCAACAAGAGACTACCTTCCATAATGACAAGGCTACCATCCATTCGAGTAACAAAAATCTCGCCAACAGACTACCTTCCATAATGACAAGGCTACCATCCATTGGAGTGACAAAAATCTCGACAATAGACTACCTTTCATAATGACAAGGCTACCATGCATTGGAGTAACAAAAACTCGACAACAAACTACCTTCCATAATGACAAGGCTACCATCCATGGGAGTAACAAAAATCTCGACAACAAACTACCTTCCACAATGACAAGGCTACCATACATTGTAGTGACAAAAATCTCGACAACAGTCTACCATCCATAATGACAAGGCTACCATCCATTGGGGTAACAAAAATCTCGACAATAAACTACCTTCCATAATGACAAAGCTACTATCCATTGGAGTAACCAAAATCTCGACAACAAACTACCTTCCATAATGATAAGGCTACCATCCATTGGAATAACAAAAATATCGACAACAAACTATGTTCCATAATCACAAGGCTACAATCCATTGGAGTAACAAAAATATCGACAACAGACTACCTTCCATAATGACAAGGCTACCATCCATTGGAGTAACAAAAATCTCGAAAACAGACTACCTTCCATAATGACAAGGCTACCATCCAGTGGAGTGACAAAAATCTCGACAATAGACTACCTTCCATAATGACTAGGCTACCATACATTATAGTAACAAAGATATCGACAACAGACTAACTTCTATAATGACAAGGCTACCATACAGTGCAATAACAAAAATCTCGACAACAAACTACCTTCCATAATTACAAGGCTACCATCCATTGGAGTGACAAAAATCTAGACAATAGACTACCTTCCATAACGACTAGGCTACCATCCATTAGAGTAACAAAGATATCGACAACAAACTACCTTCTATAATGACAAGGCTACCATACATTGTAATAACAAAAATTTGGACAACAAACTACCTTCCATAATGACAAGGCTACCTTACATTGTAGTAACAAAAATCTCGACAAAAGTCTACCTTCCATAATGTCAAGGCTACCATACATTGGAGTAACAAAAATCTAGACAATAGACCACCTTCCATAATGACAGGGCTACCATCCATTGGAGTAACAAAAATATCAACAACAAACTACCTTCGATAATGACAAGGCTACCATCCATTAGAGTATGAAAAATCTCGACAACAGACTACTTTCCATAATGACAAGGCTACGATGCATTAGACTAACAAAAATCTCGACAACAGACTACCTTCCATAATGACAAGGCTACAATCCATTGGAGTAATAAAAATATCAACAAGAGACTACCTTCCATAATGACAAGGCTACCATGCATTGGAGTAATGAAAATATCAACAAGAGACTACCTTCCATAATGACAAGGCTACAATCCATTCGAGTAACAAAAATCTCGCCAACAGACTACCTTCCATAATGACAAGGCTACCATCCATTAGAGTGACAAAAATCTCGACAATAGACTACCTTCCATAATGACAAGGCTACCATCCATTGCAGTAACAAAATCGAGACAACAAACTACCTTCCATAATGATAAGGCTACCATCCATTAGAGTGATAAAAATATCTACAATAGACTACCTTCCATAATGACAAGGCTACCATCCATTGGAGTAACAAAAATCTCGACAACAGACTACCTTCCAAAAAGACAAGGCTACCATGCATTAGAGTAACGAAAATCTCGACAACAAACTATCTACCACAATGACAAGGCTACCATACATTGTAGTAACAAAAATCTCGACAACAGTCTACCTTCCATAATGACAAGGCTACCATCCATTGGTGTAACAAAAATCTTGACAATAGAATACCTTCCATAATGACATGGCTACTATCCATTGGAGTAACAAAAATCTCGACAACAAACTACCTTCCATAATTATAAGGCTACCATCCATTGGAATAAAAAAAATATCGACAACAAACTATGTTCCATAATGACAAGGCTACAATCCATTGGAGTAACAAAAATATCGACAACATACTACCTTCCATAATGACAAGGCTACCATACATTGTGGTAACAAAAATCTTGACAACAATCTACCTTCCATAATGACAAGGCTACCATCCATTGGAGTAACAAAAATCTCGACAATAGACTAACTTCCATAATGACAAGGCTACCATCCATTAGAGTATGAAAAATGTCGACAACAGACTACCTTCCATAATGACAAGGCTACGATGTATTAGACTAACAAAAATCTCGACAATAGAATACCTTCCATAATGACAAGGCTACAATCCATTGGAGTAATGAAAATATCAACAAGAGACTACCTTCCATAATGACAAGGCTACCATGCATTGGAGTAATGAAAATATCAACAAGAGACTACCTTCCATAATGATAAGGCTACCATCTATTCGAGTAACAAAAATCTCGCCAACAGACTACCTTCCATAATGACAAGGCTACCATCCATTGGAGTGACAAAAATCTCAACAATAGACTACCTTTCATAATGACAAGGCTACCATCCATTGGAGTAACAAAATCTCGACAACAAACTACCTTCCATAATGACAAGGCTACCATACATGGGAGTAACAAAAATGTTGACAACAAACTACCTTCCATAATGACAAGGCTACCATACATTGTAGTGACAAAAATCTCGACAACAGTCTACCTTCCATAATGACAAGGCTACCATCCATTGGGGTAACAAAAATCTCGACAATAGACTACCTTCCATAATGACAAGGCTACTATCCATTGGAGTAACAAAAATCTCGACAACAAACTACCTTCCATAATGATAAGGCTACCATCCATTGGAATAACAAAAATATCGACAACAAACTATGTTCCATAATCACAAGGCTACAATCCATTGGAGTAACAAAAATATCGACAACAAACTACCTTCCATAATGACAAGGCTACCATTCATTGGAGTAACAAAAATCTCGAAAACAGACTACCTTCCATAATGACAAGGCTACCATCCATTGGAGTGACAAAAATCTCGACAATAGACTACCTTCCATAATGACTAGGCTACCATACATTATAGTAACAAAGATATCGACAACAGACTAACTTCTATAATGACAAGGATACCATACATTGCAATAACAAAAATCTCGACAACAAACTACCTTCCATAATTTCAAGGCTACCATCCATTGGAGTGACAAAAATCTCGACAATAGACTACCTTCCATAATGACTAGGCTACCATCCATTAGAGTAACAAAGATATCGACAACAAACTACCTTCTATAATGACAAGGCTACCATACATTGTAATAACAAAAATCTGGACAACAAACTACCTTCCATAATGACAAGGCTACCATCCATTGGAGTAACAAAAATCTAGACAATAGACTACCTTACATAATGACAGGGCTACCATCCATTGGAGTAACAAAAATATCGACAACAAACTACCCTCGATAATGACAAGGCTACCATCCATTAGAGTATGAAAAATCTCGACAACAGACTACTTTCCATAATGACAAGGCTACGATGCATTATACTAACAAAAATCTCAAAAACAGACTACCTTCCATAATGACAAGGCTACAATCCATTGGAGTAATAAAAATATCAACAAGAGACTACCTTCCATAATGACAAGGCTACCATGCATTGGAGTAATGAAAATATCAACAAGAGACTACCTTCCATAATGACAAGGCTACCATCCATTCGAGTAACAAAAGTCTCGCCAACAGAATACCTTCCATAAGGACAAGGTTACCATCCATTGGAGTGACAAAAATCTCAACAATAGACTACCTTCCATAATGACAAGGCTACCATCCATTGCAGTAACAAAATCTCGACAACAAACTACCTTCCATAATGACAAGGCTACCATCCATTGGAGTAACAAAAATCTCGACAACAAACTACCTTCCATTATGATAAGGCTACCATCCATTTGAATAAAATAAATATCGACAACAAACTATGTTCCATAATGACAAGGCTACAATCCATTGGAGTAACAAAAATATCGACAACATACTACCTTCCATAATGACAAGGCTACCATGCATTGGAGTAATGAAAATCTTGACAACAGTCTACCTTCCATAATGACAACGCTACCATGCATTGGAGTAACGAAAATCTCGACAACAAACTACCTACCATAACGACAAGGCTACCATACATTCCAATAACAAAAATCTCGACAACAGTCTACCTTCCATAATGACAAGGCTACCATCCATCGGAGTGACAAAAATCTCGACAATAGAATACCTTCCATAATGACAAGGCTACCATCCATTGGAGTAACAAAGATATTGACAACAAACTACCTTCTATAATGACAAGGCTACCATACATTGTAATAACAAAAATCTGGACAACAAACTACCTTCCATAATGACATGGCTACCTTACATTGTAGTAACAAAAATCTCGACAAAAGTCTACCTTCCATAATGACAAGGCTACCATCCATTGGAGTAACAAAAATCTAGACAATAGACTACCTTCCATAATGACAGGGCTACCATCCATTGGAGTAACAAAAATATCGACAACAAACTACCTTCGATAATGACAAGGCTACCATTCATTAGAGTATGAAAAATCTCGACAACAGACTACTTTCCATAATGACAAGGCTATGATGCATTAGACTAACTAAAATCTCGACAACAGACTACCTTCCATAATGACAAGGCTACAATCCATTGTAGTAATAAAAATATCAACAAGAGACTACCTTCCATAATGACAAGGCTACCATCCATTCGAGTAACAAAAGTCTCACCAACAGACTACCTTCCATAATGACAAGGTTACCATCCATTGGAGTGACAAAAATCTCGACAATAGACTACCTTCCATAATGACAAGGCTACCATCCATTGCAGTAACAAAATCTCGACAACAAACTACCTTCCATAATGACAAGGCTACCATCCATTGGAGTAACAAAAACCTCGACAACAAACTACCTTCCATAATGACAAGGCTACCATCCATTAGAGTGATAAAAATATCTACAATAGACTACCTTCCATAATGACAAGGCTACCATCCATTGGAGTAAAAAAAATCTCGACAACAGACTACCTTCCATAATGACAAGGCTACCATGCATTGGAGTAACGAAAATCTCGACAACAAACTACCTACCACAATGACAAGGCTACCATACATTGTAGAAACAAAAATCTCGACAACAACCTACCTTCCATAATGACAAGGCTACCATCCATTGGGGTAACAAAAATCTCGACAATAGACTACCTTCCATAATGATAAGGCTACTATCCATTGGAGTAACAAAAATATCGACAACAAACTACCTTCCATAATGATAAGGCTACCATCCATTTGAATAAAAAAAATATCGACAACAAACTATGTTTCATAATGACAAGGCTACAATCCATTGGAGTAACAAAAATATCGACAACATACTACCTTCCATAATGACAAGGCTACCATACATTGTGGTAACAAAAATCTCGACAACAGTCTACCTTCCATAATGACAAGGCTACCATCCATTGGAGTAACAAAAATCTCGACAATAGACTAACTTCCATAATGACAAGGCTACGATCCATTAGAGTATGAAAAATCTCGACAACAGACTACCTTCCATAATGACAAGGCTACGATGTATTAGACTAACAAAAATCTCGACAATAGACTACCTTCCATAATGACAAGGCTATAATCCATTGGAGTAATGAAAATATCAACAAGAGACTACCTTCCATAATGACAAGGCTACCATGCATTGGAGTTATGAAAATATCAACAAGAGACTACCTTCCATAATGACAAGGCTACCATCCATTCGAGTAACAAAAATCTCGCCAACAGACTACCTTCCATAATGACAAGGCTACCATCCATTGGAGTGACAAAAATCTCGACAATAGACTACCTTTCATAATGACAAGGCTAACATACATTGTAGTGACAAAAATCTCGACAACAGTCTACCTTCCATAATGACAAGGCTACCATCCATTGGGGTAACAAAAATCTCGACAATAGACTACCTTCCATAATGACAAGGCTATTATCCATTGGAGTAACAAAAATCTCGACAACAAACTACCTTCCATAATGATAAGGCTACCATCCATTGGAATAACAAAAATATCGACAACAAACTATGTTCCATAATCACAAGGCTACAATCCATTGGAGTAACAAAAATATCGACAACAGACTACCTTCCATAATGACAAGGCTACCTTCCATTGGAGTAACAAAAATCTCGAATACAGACTACCTTCCATAATGACAAGGCTACCATCCATTGGAGTGACAAAAATCTCGACAATAGACTACCTTCCATAATGACTAGGCTACCATACATTATAGTAACAAAGATTTCGACAACAGATTACCTTCTATAATGACAAGGCTACCATACATTGCAATAACAAAAATCTCGACAACAAACTACCTTCCATAATTACAAGGCTACCATCCATTGGAGTGACAAAAATCTCGACAATAGACTACCTTCCATTATGACTAGGCTACCATCCATTAGAGTAACAAAGATATCGACAACAAAGTACCTTCTATAATGACAAGGCTACCATACACTGTAATAACAAAAATCTGGACAACAAACTACATTCCATAATGACAAGGCTACCTTACATTGTAGTAACAAAAATCTCGACAACAGTCTACCTTCCATAATGACAAGGCTACCATCCATTGGAGTAACAAAAATCTAGACAATAGACTACTTTCCATAATGACAGGGCTACCATCCATTGGAGTAACAAAAATATCGACAACAAACTACCTTCAATAATGACAAGGCTACCATCCATTAGAGTATGAAAAATCTCGACAACAGACTACTTTCCATAATTACAAGGCTACAATGCATTAGACTAACAAAAATCTCGACAACAGACTACCTTCCATAATGACAAGGCTACAATCCATTGGAGTAATGAAAATATCAAGAAGACACTACCTTCCATAATGACAAGGCTACCATGCATTGGAGTAATGAAAATATCAACAAGAGACTACCTTCCATAATGACAAGGCTACCATCCATTCGAGTAACAAAAATCTCGCCAACAGACTACCTTCCATAATGACAAGGCTACCATCAATTGGAGTGACAAAAATCTCGATAATAGACTACCTTCCATAATGACAAGGCTACCATCCATTGGAGTAACAAAATCTCGACAACAAACTACCTTCCATAATGACAAGGCTACCATCCATTGGAGTAACAAAAACCTCGACAACAAACTACCTTCCATAATGACTAGGCTACCATCCATTAGAGTGATAAAAATATCTACAATAGACTACCTTCCATAATGACAAGGCTACCATCCATTGGAGTAACAAAAATCTCGACAACAGACTACCTTCCATAATGACAAGGCTACCATGCATTGGAGTAATGAAAATCTCGCCAACAGACTACCTTCCATAATGACAAGGCTACCATCCATTGGAGTGACAAAAATCTCGACAATAGACTACCTTCCATAATGACAAGGCTACCATCCATTGGAGTAACAAAATCTCGACAACAAACTACCTTCCATAATGACAAGGCTACCATCCATTGGAGTAACAAAAATCTCGACAACAAACTACCTTCCATAATGATAAGGCTACCATCCATTGGAATAACAAAAATATCGACAACAAACTATGTTCCATAATCACAAGGCTACAATCCATTGGAGTAACAAAAATATCGACAACAGACTACCTTCCATAATGACAAGGCTACCTTCCATTGGAGTAACAAAAATCTCGAATACAGACTACCTTCCATAATGACAAGGCTACCATCCATTGGAGTGACAAAAATCTCGACAATAGACTACCTTCCATAATGACTAGGCTACCATACATTATAGTAACAAAGATTTCGACAACAGATTACCTTCTATAATGACAAGGCTACCATACATTGCAATAACAAAAATCTCGACAACAAACTACCTTCCATAATTACAAGGCTACCATCCATTGGAGTGACAAAAATCTCGACAATAGACTACCTTCCATTATGACTAGGCTACCATCCATTAGAGTAACAAAGATATCGACAACAAAGTACCTTCTATAATGACAAGGCTACCATACACTGTAATAACAAAAATCTGGACAACAAACTACATTCCATAATGACAAGGCTACCTTACATTGTAGTAACAAAAATCTCGACAACAGTCTACCTTCCATAATGACAAGGCTACCATCCATTGGAGTAACAAAAATCTAGACAATAGACTACTTTCCATAATGACAGGGCTACCATCCATTGGAGTAACAAAAATATCGACAACAAACTACCTTCAATAATGACAAGGCTACCATCCATTAGAGTATGAAAAATCTCGACAACAGACTACTTTCCATAATTACAAGGCTACAATGCATTAGACTAACAAAAATCTCGACAACAGACTACCTTCCATAATGACAAGGCTACAATCCATTGGAGTAATGAAAATATCAAGAAGACACTACCTTCCATAATGACAAGGCTACCATGCATTGGAGTAATGAAAATATCAACAAGAGACTACCTTCCATAATGACAAGGCTACCATCCATTCGAGTAACAAAAATCTCGCCAACAGACTACCTTCCATAATGACAAGGCTACCATCAATTGGAGTGACAAAAATCTCGATAATAGACTACCTTCCATAATGACAAGGCTACCATCCATTGGAGTAACAAAATCTCGACAACAAACTACCTTCCATAATGACAAGGCTACCATCCATTGGAGTAACAAAAACCTCGACAACAAACTACCTTCCATAATGACTAGGCTACCATCCATTAGAGTGATAAAAATATCTACAATAGACTACCTTCCATAATGACAAGGCTACCATCCATTGGAGTAACAAAAATCTCGACAACAGACTACCTTCCATAATGACAAGGCTACCATGCATTGGAGTAATGAAAATCTCGCCAACAGACTACCTTCCATAATGACAAGGCTACCATCCATTGGAGTGACAAAAATCTCGACAATAGACTACCTTCCATAATGACAAGGCTACCATCCATTGGAGTAACAAAATCTCGACAACAAACTACCTTCCATAATGACAAGGCTACCATCCATTGGAGTAACAAAAACCTCGACAACAAACTACCTTCCATAATGACCAGGCTACCATCCATTAGAGTGATAAAAATATCTACAATACACTACCTTCCATAATGACAAGGCTACCATCCATAGGAGTAACAAAAATCTCGACAACAGACTACCTTCCATAATGACAAGGCTACCATGCATTGGAGTAATGAAAATATCAACAAGAGACTACCTTCCATAATGACAAGGCTACCATCCATTCGAGTAACAAAAATCTCGCCAACAGACTACCTTCCATAATGACAAGGCTACCATCCATTGGAGTGACAAAAATCTCGACAATAGACTACCTTCCATAATGACAAGGCTACCATCCATTGGAGTAACAAAATCTCGACAACAAACTACCTTCCATAATGACAAGGCTACCATCCATTGGAGTAACAAAAACCTCGACAACAAACTACCTTCCATAATGACAAGGCTACCATCCATTAGAGTGATAAAAATATCTACAATAGACTACCTTCCATAATGACAAGGCTACCATACACTGTAATAACAAAAATCTGGACAACAAACTACCTTCCATAATGACAAGGCTACCTTACATTGTAGTAACAAAAATCTCGACAACAGTCTACCTTCCATAATGACAAGGCTACCATCCATTAGAGTATGAAAAATCTCGACAACAGACTACCTTCCATAATGACAAGGCTACGATGTATTAGACTAACAAAAATCTCGACAATAGACTACCTTCCATAATGACAAGGCTATAATCCATTGGAGTAATGAAAATATCAACAAGAGACTACCTTCCATAATGACAAGGCTACCATGCATTGGAGTAATGAAAATATCAACAAGAGACTACCTTCCATAATGACAAGGCTACCATCCATTCGAGTAACAAAAATCTCGCCAACAGACTACCTTCCATAATGACAAGGCTACCATCCATTGGAGTGACAAAAATCTCGACAATAGACTACCTTCCATAATGACAAGGCTACCATCCATTGGAGTAACAAAATCTCGACAACAAACTACCTTCCATAATGACAAGGCTACCATCCATTGGAGTAACAAAAACCTCGACAACAAACTACCTTCCATAATGACAAGGCTACCATCCATTAGAGTGATAAAAATATCTACAATAGACTACCTTCCATAATGACAAGGCTACCATACACTGTAATAACAAAAATCTGGACAACAAACTACCTTCCATAATGACAAGGCTACCTTACATTGTAGTAACAAAAATCTCGACAACAGTCTACCTTCCATAATGACAAGGCTACCATCCATTAGAGTATGAAAAATCTCGACAACAGACTACCTTCCATAATGACAAGGCTACGATGTATTAGACTAACAAAAATCTCGACAATAGACTACCTTCCATAATGACAAGGCTATAATCCATTGGAGTAATGAAAATATCAACAAGAGACTACCTTCCATAATGACAAGGCTACCATGCATTGGAGTTATGAAAATATCAACAAGAGACTACCTTCCATAATGACAAGGCTACCATCCATTCGAGTAACAAAAATATCGACAACAGACTACCTTCCATAATGACAAGGCTACCTTCCATTGGAGTAACAAAAATCTCGAATACAGACTACCTTCCATAATGACAAGGCTACCATCCATTGGAGTGACAAAAATCTCGACAATAGACTACCTTCCATAATGACTAGGCTACCATACATTATAGTAACAAAGATTTCGACAACATATTACCTTCTATAATGACAAGGCTACCATACATTGCAATAACAAAAATCTCGACAACAAACTACCTTCCATAATTACAAGGCTACCATCCATTGGAGTGACAAAAATCTCGACAATAGACTACCTTCCATTATGACTAGGCTACCATCCATTAGAGTAACAAAGATATCGACAACAAAGTACCTTCTATAATGACAAGGCTACCATACACTGTAATAACAAAAATCTGGACAACAAACTACCTTCCATAATGACAAGGCTACCTTACATTGTAGTAACAAAAATCTCGACAACAGTCTACCTTCCATAATGACAAGGCTACCATCCATTGGAGTAACAAAAATCTAGACAATAGACTACTTTCCATAATGACAGGGCTACCATCCATTGGAGTAACAAAAATATCGACAACAAACTACCTTCAATAATGACAAGGCTACCATCCATTAGAGTATGAAAAATCTCGACAACAGACTACTTTCCATAATTACAAGGCTACAATGCATTAGACTAACAAAAATCTCGACAACAGACTACCTTCCATAATGACAAGGCTACAATCCATTGGAGTAATGAAAATATCAAGAAGAGACTACCTTCCATAATGACAAGGCTACCATCCATTCGAGTAACAAAAATCTCGCCAACAGACTACCTTCCATAATGACAAGGCTACCATACATTGGAGTGACAAAAATCTCGACAATAGACTACCTTCCATAATGACAAGGCTACCATCCATTGGAGTAACAAAATCTCGACAACAAACTACCTTCCATAATGACAAGGCTACCATCCATTGGAGTAACAAAAACCTCGACAACAAACTACCTTCCATAATGACTAGGCTACCATCCATTAGAGTGATAAAAATATCTACAATAGACTACCTTCCATAATGACAAGGCTACCATCCATTGGAGTAACAAAAATCTCGACAACAAACTACCTTCCATAATGACAAGGCTACCATGCATTGGAGTAATGAAAATCTCGCCAACAGACTACCTTCCATAATGACAAGGCTACCATCCATTGGAATGACAAAAATCTCGACAATAGACTACCTTCCATAATGACAAGGCTACCATCCATTGGAGTAACAAAATCTCGACAACAAACTATCTTCCATAATGACAAGGCTACCATCCATTGGAGTAACAAAAACCTCGACAACAAACTACCTTCCATAATGACAAGGCTACCATCCATTAGAGTGATAAAAATATCTACAATACACTACCTTCCATAATGACAAGGCTACCATCCATAGGAGTAACAAAAATCTCGACAACAGACTACCTTCCATAATGACAAGGCTACCATGCATTGGAGTAATGAAAATCTCGCCAACAGACTACCTTCCATAATGACAAGGCTACCATCCATTGGAGTAACAAAAATCTCGACAATAGACTACCTTCCATAATGACAAGGCTACCATCCATTGGAGTAACAAAATCTCGACAACAAACTACCTTCCATAATGACAAGGCTACCATCCATTGGAGTAACAAAAACCTCGACAACAAACTACCTTCCATAATGACAAGGCTACCATCCATTAGAGTGATAAAAATATCTACAATACACTACCTTCCATAATGACAAGGCTACCATCCATAGGAGTAACAAAAATCTCGACAACAGACTACCTTCCATAATGACAAGGCTACCATGCATTGGAGTAATGAAAATATCAACAAGAGACTACCTTCCATAATGACAAGGCTACCATCCATTCGAGTAACAAAAATCTCGCCAACAGACTACCTTCCATAATGACAAGGCTACCATCCATTGGAGTGACAAAAATCTCGACAATAGACTACCTTCCATAATGACAAGGCTACCATCCATTGGAGTAACAAAATCTCGACAACAAACTACCTTCCATAATGACAAGGCTACCATCCATTGGAGTAACAAAAACCTCGACAACAAACTACCTTCCATAATGACAAGGCTACCATCCATTAGAGTGATAAAAATATCTACAATAGACTACCTTCCATAATGACAAGGCTACCATACACTGTAACAACAAAAATCTGGACAACAAACTACCTTCCATAATGACAAGGCTACCTTACATTGTAGTAACAAAAATCTCGACAACAGTCTACCTTCCATAATGACAAGGCTACCATCCATTGGAGTAAGAAAAATCTAGACAATAGACTACCTTCCATAATGACAGGGCTACCATCCATTAGAGTAACAAAAATATCTACAACAAACTACCTTCGATAATGACAAGGCTACCATCCATTAGAGTATGAAAAATCTCGACAACAGACTACTTTCCATAATGACAAGGCTACAATGCATTAGACTAACAAAAATCTCGACAACAGACTACCTTCCATAATGACAAGGCTACAATCCATTGGAGTAATGAAAATATCAACAAGAGACTACCTTCCATAATGACAAGGCTACCATGCATTGGAGTAATGAAAATATCAACAAGAGACTACCTTCCATAATGACAAGGCTACCATCCATTCGAGTAACAAAAATCTCGCCAACAGACTACCTTCCATAATGACAAGGCTACCATCCATTGGAGTGACAAAAATCTCGACAATAGACTACCTTCCATAATGACAAGGCTACCATCCATTGGAGTAACAAAATCTCGACAACAAACTACCTTCCATAATGACAAGGCTACCATCATTTGGAGTAACAAAAACCTCGACAACAGACTACCTTCCATAATGACAAGGCTACCATCCATTGGGGTAACAAAAATCTCGACAATAGACTACCGTCCACAATGACAAGGCTACAATCCATTGGAGTAACAAAAATATCGACAACATACTACCTTCCATTATGACAAGGCTACCATAAATTGTGGAAACAAAAATCTCGACAATAGTCTACCTTCCATAATGATAAGGCTACCATCCACTGGAGTAACAAAAATCTCGACAATAGACTAACTTCCATAATGACAAGGCTACCATCCATTAGAGTATGAAAAATCTCGATAACAGACTACCTTCCATAATGACAAGGCTACGATGTATTAGACTAACAAAAATCTCGACAATAGACTACCTTCCATAATGACAAGGGTACAATCCATTGGAGTAATGAAAATATCAACAAGAGACTACCTTCCATAATGACAAGGCTACCATGCATTGGAGTAATGAAAATATCAACAAGAGACTACCTTCCATAATGACAAGGCTACCATCCATTCGAGTAACAAAAATCTCGCCAATAGACTACCTTCCATAATGACAAGGCTACCATCAATTGGAGTGACAAAAATCTCGACAATAGGCTACCTTCCATAATGACAAGGCTACCATCCATTGGAGTAACCAAATCTCGACAACAAACTACCTTCCATAATGACAAGGCTACCATCCATTGGAGTAACAAAAATCTCGACAATAAACTACCTTCCATAATGACAAGGCTACAAACCATTAGAGTGACAAAAATATATACAATAGACTACCTTCCATAATGACAAGGCTACCATCCATTGGAGTAACAAAAATCTCGACAACAGACTACCTTTCATAATGACAAGGCTATCATCCATTGGAGTAACGAAAATCTCGACAACAAACTACCTACCATAATGACAAGGCTACCATACATTGTAGTAACAAAAATCTCGACAACAGTCTACCTTCCAAAATGACAAGGCTACCATCCATTAGGGTAACAAAAATCTCGATAGTAGACTACCTTCCATAATGACAAGGCTACTATCCATTGGAGTAACAAAAATCTCGACAACAAACTACCTTCCAAAATGATAAGGCTACCATCCATTGGAATAACTAAAATATCGACAACAAACTATGTTCCATAATAACAAGGCTACAATCCATTGGAGTAACAAAAATATCGATAACATACTACCTTCCATAATGACAAGGCTACCATACATTGTGGTAACAAAAATCTCGACAACAGTCTACCTTCCATAATGACAAGGCTACCATCCATTAGAGTAACAAAAATCTCGACAATAGACTAACTTCCATAATGACAAGGCTACGATCCATTAGAGTATGAAAAATCTAGACAACAGACTACCTTCCATAATGACAAGGCTACGATGTATTAGACTAACAAAAATCTCGACAATAGACTACCTTCCATAATGACAAGGCTATAATCCATTGGCGTAATGAAAATATCAACAAGAGACTACCTTCCATAATGACAAGGCTACCATGCATTGGAGTTATGAAAATATCAACAAGAGACTACCTTCCATAATGACAAGGCTACCATCCATTCGAGTAACAAAAATCTCGCCAACAGACTACCTTCCATAATGACAAGGCTACCATCCATTGGAGTGACAAAAATCTCGACAATAGACTACCTTTCATAATGACAAGGCTACCATCCATTGGAGTAACAAAATCTCGACAACAAACTACCTTCCATAATGACAAGGCTACCATCCATTGGAGTAACAAAAATCTCGACAACAAACTACCTTCCACAATGACAAGGCTACCATACATTGTAGTGACAAAAATCTCGACAACAGTCTACCTTCCATAATGACAAGGCTACCATCCATTGGGGTAACAAAAATCTCGACAATAGACTACCTTCCATAATGACAAGGCTATTATCCATTGGAGTAACAAAAATCTCGACAACAAACTACATTCCATAATGATAAGGCTACCATCCATTGGAATAACAAAAATATCGACAACAAACTATGTTCAATAATCACAAGGCTACAATCCATTGGAGTAACAAAAATATCGACAACAGACTACCTTCCATAATGACAAGGCTACCATCCATTGGAGTAACAAAAATCTCGAATATAGACTACCTTCCATAATGACAAGGCTACCATCCATTGGAGTGACAAAAATCTCGACAATCGACTACCTTCCATAATGACTAGGCTACCATACATTATAGTAACAAAGATTTCGACAACAAATTACGTTCTATAATGACAAGGCTACCATACATTGCAATAACTAAAATCTCGACAACAAACTACCTTCCATAATTACAAGGCTACCATCCATTGGAGTGACAAAAATCTCGACAATAGACTACCTTCCATTATGACTAGGCTACCATCCATTAGAGTAACAAAGATATCGACAACAAAGTACCTTCTATAACGACAAGGCTACCATACACTGTAATAACAAAAATCTGGACAACAAACTACCTTCCATAATGACAAGGCTACCTTACATTGTAGTAACAAAAATCTCGACAACAGTCTACCTTCCATAATGACAAGGCTACCATCCATTGGAGTAACAAAAATGTAGACAATAGACTACCTTCCATAATGACAGGGCTACCATCCATTGGAGTAACAAAAATATCGACAACAAACTACCTTCGATAATGACAAGGCTACCATCCATTAGAGTATGAAAAATCTCGACAACAGACTACTTTCCATAATGACAAGGCTACAATGCATTAGACTAACAAAAATCTCGACAACAGACTACCTTCCATAACGACAAGGCTACAATCCATTGGAGTAATGAAAATATCAACAAGAGACTACCTTCCATAATGACAAGGCTACCATGCATTGGAGTAATGAAAATATCAACAAGAGACTACCTTCCATAATGACAAGGCTACCATCCATTCGAGTAACAAAAATCTCGCCAACCGACTACCTTCCATAATGACAAGGCTACCATCCATTGGAGTGACAAAAATCTCGACAATAGACTACCTTCCATAATGACAAGGCTACCATCCATTGGAGTAACAAAATCTCGACAACAAACTACCTTCCATAATGACAAGGCTACCATCATTTGGAGTAACAAAAACCTCGACAACAGACTACCTTCCATAATGACAAGGCTACCATCCATTGGGGTAACAAAAATCTCGACAATAGACTACCGTCCATAATGACAAGGCTACAATCCATTGGAGTAACAAAAATATCGACAACATACTACCTTCCATAATGACAAGGCTACCATACATTGTGGAAACAAAAATCTCGACAACAGTCTACCTTCCATAATGATAAGGCTACCATCCACTGGAGTAACAAAAATCTCGACAATAGACTAACTTCCATAATGACAAGGCTACCATCCATTAGAGTATGAAAAATCTCGATAACAGACTACCTTCCATAATGACAAGGCTACGATGTATTAGACTAACAAAAATCTCGACAATAGACTACCTTCCATAATGACAAGGCTACAATCCATTGGAGTAATGAAAATATCAACAAGAGACTACCTTCCATAATGACAAGGCTACCATGCATTGGAGTAATGAAAATATCAACAAGAGACTACCTTCCATAATGACAAGGCTACCATCCATTCGAGTAACGAAAATCTCGCCAACAGACTACCTTCCATAATGACAAGGCTACCATCCATTGGAGTGACAAAAATCTCGACAATAGGCTACCTTCCATAATGACAAGGCTACCATCCATTGGAGTAACCAAATCTCGACAACAAACTACCTTCCATAATGACAAGGCTACCATCCATTGGAGTAACAAAAATCTCGACAATAAACTACCTTCCATAATGACAAGGCTACCAACCATTAGAGTGACAAAAATATATACAATAGACTACCTTCCATAATGACAAGGCTACCATCCATTGGAGTAACAAAAATCTCGACAACAGACTACCTTTCATAATGACAAGGCTATCATCCATTGGAGTAACGAAAATCTCGACAACAAACTACCTACCATAATTACAAGGCTACCATACATTGTAGTAACAAAAATCTCGACAACAGTCTACCTTCCAAAATGACATGGCTACCATCCATTGGGGTAACAAAAATCTCGATAGTAGACTACCTTCCATAATGACAAGGCTACTATCCATTGGAGTAACAAAAATCTCGACAACAAACTACCTTCCAAAATGATAAGGCTACCATCCATTGGAATAACTAAAATATCGACAACAAACTATGTTCCATAATAACAAGGCTACAATCCATTGGAGTAACAAAAATATCGACAACATACTACCTTCCATAATGACAAGGCTACCATACATTGTGGTAACAAAAATCTCGACAACAGTCTACCTTCCATAATGACAAGGCTACCATCCATTAGAGTAACAAAAATCTCGACAATAGACTAACTTCCATAATGACAAGGCTACGATCCATTAGAGTATGAAAAATCTCGACAACAGACTACCTTCCATAATGACAAGGCTACGATGTATTAGACTAACAAAAATCTCGACAATAGACTACCTTCCATAATGACAAGGCTATAATCCATTGGCGTAATAAAAATATCAACAAGAGACTACCTTCCATAATGACAAGGCTACCATGCATTGGAGTTATGAAAATATCAACAAGAGACTACCTTCCATAATGACAAGGCTACCATCCATTCGAGTAACAAAAATCTCGCCAACAGACTACATTCCATAATGACAAGGCTACCATCCATTGGAGTGACAAAAATCTCGACAATAGACTACCTTCCATAATGACAAGGCTACCATCCATTGGAGTAACAAAATCTCGACAACAAACTACCTTCCATAATGACAATGCTACCATCATTTGGAGTAACAAAAACCTCGACAACAGACTACCTTCCATAATGACAAGGCAACCATCCATTGGGGTAACAAAAATCACGACAATAGACTACCGTCCATAATGACAAGGCTACAATCCTTTGGAGTAACAAAAATATCGACAACATACTACCTTCCATAATGACAAGGCTACCATACATTGTGGAAACAAAAATCTCGACAACAGTCTACCTTTCATAATGATAAGGCTACCATCCATTAGAGTATGAAAAATATCGATAACAGACTACCTTCCATAATGACAAGGCTACGATGTATTAGACTAACAAAAATCTCGACAATAGACTACCTTCCATAATGACAAGGCTACAATCCATTGGAGTAATGAAAATATCAACAAGAGACTACCTTCCATAATGACAAGGCTACCATGCATTGGAGTAATGAAAATATCAACAAGAGACTACCTTCCATAATGACAAGGCTACTATCCATTCGAGTAACAAAAATCTCGCCAACAGACTACCTTCCATAATGACAAGGCTACCATCCATTGGAGTGACAAAAATCTCGACAATAGGCTACCTTCCATAATGACAAGGCTACCATCCATTGGAGTAACCAAATCTCGACAACAAACTACCTTCCATAATGACAAGGCTACCATCCATTGGAGTAACAAAAATCTCGACAATAAACTACCTTCCATAATGACAAGGCTACCAACCATTAGAGTGACAAAAATATATACAGTAGACTACCTTCCATAATGACAAGGCTACCATCCATTGGAGTAACAAAAATCTCGACAACAGACTACCTTTCATAATGACAAGGCTATCATCCATTGGAGTAACGAAAATCTCGACAACAAACTACCTACCATAATGACAAGGCTACCATACATTGTAGTAACAAAAATCTCGACAACAGTCTACCTTCCAAAATGACAAGGCTACCATCCATTGGGGTAACAAAAATCTCGATAGTAGACTACCTTCCATAATGACAAGGCTACTATCCATTGGAGTAACAAAAATCTCGACAACAAACTACCTTCCAAAATGATAAGGCTACCATCCATTGGAATAACTAAAATATCGACAACAAACTATGTTCCATAATAACAAGGCTACAATCCATTGGAGTAACAAAAATATCGACAACATACTACCTTCCATAATGACAAGGCTACCATACATTGTGGTAACAAAAATCTCGACAACAGTCTACCTTCCATAATGACAAGGCTACCATCCATTAGAGTAACAAAAATCTCGACAATAGACTAACTTCCAAAATGACAAGGCTACGATCCATTAGAGTATGAAAAATCTCGACAACAGACTACCTTCCATAATGACAAGGCTACGATGTATTAGACTAACAAAAATCTCGACAATAGACTACCTTCCATAATGACAAGGCTATAATCCATTGGAGTAATGAAAATATCAACAAGAGACTACCTTCCATAATGACAAGGCTACCATGCATTGGAGTTATGAAAATATCAACAAGAGACTACCTTCCATAATGACAAGGCTACCATCCATTCGAGTAACAAAAATCTCGCCAACAGACTACCTTCCATAATGACAAGGCTACCATCCATTGGAGTGACAAAAATCTCGACAATAGACTACCTTTCATAATGACAAGGCTACCATCCAATGGAGTAACAAAATCTCGACAACAAACTACCTTCCATAATGACAAGGGTACCATCCATTGGAGTAACAAAAATCTCGACAACAAACTACCTTCCACAATGACAAGGCTATCATACATTGTAGTGACAAAAATCTCGACAACAGTCTACCTTCCATAATGACAAGGCTACCATCCATTGGAGTAACAAAAATATCGACAACAGACTACCTTCCATAATGACAAGGTTACCATCCATTGGAGTAACAAAAATCTCGAATACAGACTACCTTCCATAATGACAAGGCTACCATCCATTGGAGTGACAAAAATCTCGACAATAGACTACCTTCCATAATGACTAGGCTACCATACATTATAGTAACAAAGATTTCGACAACAGATTACCTTCTATAATGACAAGGCTACCATACATTGCAATAACAAAAATCTCGACAACAAACTACCTTCCATAATTACAAGGCTACCATCCATTGGAGTGACAAAAATCTCGACAATAGACTACCTTCCATTATGACTAGGCTACCATCCATTAGAGTAACAAAGATATCGAGAACAAAGTACCTTCTATAATGACAAGGCTACCATACACTGTAATAACGAAAATCTGGACAACAAACTACCTTCCATAATGACAAGGCTACCTTACATTGTAGTAACAAAAATCTCGACAACAGTCTACCTTCCATAATGACAAGGCTACCATCCATTGGAGTAACAAAAATCTAGACAATAGACTACCTTCCATAATGACAGGGCTACCATCCATTGGAGTAACAAAAATATCAACAACAAACTACCTTCGATAATGACAAGGCTACCATCCATTAGAGTATGAAAAATCTCGACAACAGACTACTTTCCATAATGACAAGGCTACAATGCATTAGACTAACAAAAATCTCGACAACAGACTACCTTCCATAACGACAAGGCTAAAATCCATTGGAGTAATGAAAATATCAACAAGAGACTACCTTCCATAATGATAAGGCTACCATGCATTGGAGTAATGAAAATATCAACAAGAGACTACCTTCCATAATGACAAGGCTACCATCCATTCGAGTAACAAAAATCTCGCCAACAGACTACCTTCCATAATGACAAGGCTACCATCCATTGGAGTGACAAAAATCTCGACAATAGACTACCTTCCATAATTACAAGGCTACCATCCATTGGAGTAACAAAATCTCGACAACAAACTACCTTCCATAATGACAAGGCTACCATCCATTGGAGTAACAAAAACCTCGACAACAAACTACCTTCCATAATGACAAGGCTACCATCCATTAGAGTGATAAAAATATCTACAATAGACTACCTTCCATAATGACAAGGCTACCATCCATTGGAGTAACAAAAATCTCGACAACAGACTACCTTCCATAATGACATGGCTACCATGCATTGGAGTAATGAAAATCTCGCCAACAGACTACCTTCCATAATGACAAGGCTCCCATCCATTGGAGTGACAAAAATCTCGACAATAGACTACCTTCCATAATGACAAGGCTACCATCCATTGGAGTAACAAAATCTCGACAACAAACTACCTTCCATAATGACAAGGCTACCATCCATTGGAGTAACAAAAACCTCGACAACAAACTACCTTCCATAATGACAAGGCTACCATGCATTGGAGTAATGAAAATCTCGCCAACAGACTACCTTCCATAATGACAAGGCTACCATCCATTGGAGTGACAAAAATCTCGACAATAGACTACCTTCCATAATGACAAGGCTACCATCCATTGGAGTAACAAAATCTCGACAACAAACTACCTTCCATAATGACAAGGCTACCATCCATTGGAGTAACAAAAACCTCGACAACAAACTACCTTCCATAATGACAAGGCTACCATCCATTAGAGTGATAAAAATATCTACAATAGACTACCTTCCATAATGACAAGGCTACCATCCATTGGAGTAACAAAAATCTCGACAACAGACTACCTTCCATAATGACAAGGCTACCATGCATTGGAGTAATGAAAAAATCAACAAGAGACTACCTTCCATAATGACAAGGCTACCATCCATTCGAGTAACAAAAATCTCGCCAACAGACTACCTTCCATAATGACAAGGCTACCATCCATTGGAGTGACAAAAATCTCGACAATAGACTACCTTCCATAATGACAAGGCTACCATCCATTGGAGTAACAAAATCTCGACAACAAACTACCTTCCATAATGACAAGTCTACCATCCATTGGAGTAACAAAAACCTCGACAAGAAACTACCTTCCATAATGACAAGGCTACCATCCATTAGAGTGATAAAAATATCTACAATAGACTACCTTCCATAATGACAAGGCTACCATACACTGTAATAACAAAAATCTGGACAACAAACTACCTTCCATAATGACAAGGCTACCTTACATTGTAGTAACAAAAATCTCGACAACAGTCTACCTTCCATAATGACAAGGCTACCATCCATTGGAGTAACAAAAATCTAGACAATAGACTACCTTCCATAATGACAGGGCTACCATCCATTGGAGTAACAAAAATATCGACATCAAACTACCTTCGATAATGACAAGGCTACCATCCATTAGAGTATGAAAAATCTCGACAACAGACTACTTTCCATAATGACAAGGCTACAATGCATTAGACTAACAAAAATCTCGACAAGAGACTACCTTCAATAATGACAAGGCTACAATCCATTGGAGTAAGGAAAATATCAACAAGAGACTACCTTCCATAATGACAAGGCTACCATGCATTGGAGTAATGAAAATATCAACAAGAGACTACCTTCCATAATGACAAGGCTACCATCCATTCGAGTAACAAAAATCTCGCCAACAGACTACCTTCCATAATGACAAGGCTACCATCCATTGGAGTGACAAAAATATCGACAATAGACTACCTTCCATAATGACAAGGCTACCATCCATTGGAGTAACAAAAATATCGACAACATACTACCTTCCATAATGACAAGGCTACCATACATTGTGGAAACAAAAATCTCGACAACAGTCTACCTTCCATAATGATAAGGATACCATCCACTGGAGTAACAAAAATCTCGACAATAGACTAACTTCCATAATGACAAGGCTACCATCCATTGGAGTAACAAAAACCTCGACAACAGACTACCTGCCATAATGACAAGGCTACCATCCATTGGGGTAACAAAAATCTCGACAATAGACTACCGTCCATAATGACAAGGCTACAATCCATTGGAGTAACAAAAATATCGACAACATACTACCTTCCATAATGACAAGGCTACCATACATTGTGGAAACAAAAATCTCGACAACAGTCTACCTTCCATAATGATAAGGATACCATCCACTGGAGTAACAAAAATCTCGACAATAGACTAACTTCCATAATGACAAGGCTACCATCCATTAGAGTATGAAAAATCTCGATAACAGACTACCTTCCATAATAATTAGGCTACTATGTATTAGACTAACAAAAATCTCGACAATAGACTACCTTCCATAATGACAAGGCTACAATCCATTGGAGTAATGAAAATATCAACAAGAGACTACCTTCCATAATGACAAGGCTACCATGCATTGGAGTAATGAAAATATCAACAAGAGACTACCTTCCATAATGACAAGGCTACCATCCATTCGAGTAAAAAAAATCTCGCCAACAGACTTCCTTCCATAATGACAAGGCTACCATCCATTGGAGTGACAAAAATCTCGACAATAGACTACCTTCCATAATGACAAGGCTACCATCCATTGGAGTAACCAAATCTCGACAACAAACTACCTTCCATAATGACAAGGCTACCATCCATTGGAGTAACAAAAATCTCGACAATAAACTACCTTCCATAATGACAAGGCTACCAACCATTAGAGTGACAAAAATATATACAATAGACTACCTTCCATAATGACAAGGCTACCATCCATTGGAGTAACAAAAATCTCGACAACAAACTACCTTTCATAATGACAAGGCTATCATCCATTGGAGTAACGAAAATCTCGACAACAAACTACCTACCATAATGACAAGGCTATCATACATTGTAGTAACAAAAATCTCGACAACAGTCTACCTTCCAAAATGACAAGGCTACCATCCATTAGAGTGACAAAAATCTCGATAGTATACTACCTTCCATAATGACAAGGCTACTATCCATTGGAGTAACAAAAATCTCGACAACAAACTACCTTCCAAAATGATAAGGCTACCATCCATTGGAATAACTAAAATATCGACAACAAACTATGTTCCATAATAACAAGGCTACAATCCATTGGAGTAACAAAAATATCGACAACAGACTACCTTCCATAATGACAAGGCTACCATCCATTGGAGTAACAAAAATCTTGAAAACAGACTACCTTCCATAATGACAAGGCTACCATCCATTAAAGTGACAAAAATCTCGACAATAGACTACCTTCCATAATGACAAGGCTACCATACATTGCAATAACAAAAATCTCGACAACAAACTACCTTCCATAATGACAAGGCTACCATACATTATGGTAACAAAAATCTCGACAACAGTCTACCTTCCATAATGACAAGGCTACCATCCATTGGAGTAACAAAAATCTCGAAAATAGACTACCTTCCATAATGACAAGGCTACCATCCATTGGAGTAACAAAAATCTCGACAACAAACTTCCTTCGTTAATGACAAGGCTACCATCCATTAGAGTAACAAAAATCTCGACAACAGACTACCTTCCATATGACAAGGCTACGATCCATTAGAGTAACAAATATATCGAAAACAGACTACCTAACATAATGAAAAGGCTACCATCCATTAGAGTAATCAAAATATGAATAAGAGACTACCTTCCATAATGACAAAGCTACCATCAATTGGAGTAACAAAAATCTCGCCAATAGTCTACTTTCCATAATGACACGGCTACCATTCATTGGAGTGACAAAAATATTGACAACAGACTACTTTCCATAATGACAACGCTATCATCCATTGGAGTAACGAAAATCTCGACAACAAACTACCTTCCATAATGACAAGGCTACCATCCAATGGAGTAAAAAAAATCGCGAAAACAGACTATCTTCCATAATGACAAGGCTACCATCCATTGGAGTGACAAAAATCTCGACAATAGACTACCTTCCATAATGACTAAGCTACCATCCATTAGAGTAACAAAGATATCAATAACATACTACCTTCTATAATAACAAGGCTACCAGATATTGTAATAACAAAAATATGGACAACAAACTACCTTCCATAATGACAAGTCTACCTTAGATTGTAGTAACAAAAATCTCGACAACAGTCTACCTTCCATAATGACAAGGCTACAATCCATTGAAGTAACAAAAATCTCGACAATAGACTACCTTCCATAATTACAAGGCTACCATCCATTGGAGTGACAAAAATCTCGAAAATAGACTACCTTCCATAATGACAAGGCTACAATCCATTGTAGTAATGAGAATATCAACAAGAGACTACCTTCCATAATGACAAGGCTACCATGCATTGGAGTAATGAAAATATCAACAAGAGACTACCTTCCATAATGACAAGGCTACCATCCATTGGAGTAACAAAAATCTCGCCAACAGACTACCTTCCATAATGACAAGGCTACCATCCATTGGAGTAACAAAATCTCGACAACAAACTACCTTGCATAATGACAAGGCTACCATCCATTGGAGTAACAAAAATCTCGACAACAAACTACCTTCCATAATGACAAGGCTACCATCCATTCGAGTAACAAAAATCTCGCCAACAGACTACCTAGCATAATGACAAGGCTACCATCCATTGGAGTGACAAAAATCTCGACAATAGACTACCTTCCATAATGACAAGGCTACCATCCATTGGAGTAACCAAATCCCGACAACAAAACTACCTTCCATAATGACAAGGCTACCATCCATTGGAGTAACAAAAATCTCGACAATAAATTACCTTCTATAATGACAAGGCTACCAACCATTAGATAAAAAAAAATATATACAATAGACTACCTTCCATAATGACAAGGCTACCATCCATTGGAGTAACAAAAATTTCGACAACAGACTACCTTCCATAATGACAAGGCTATCATCCATTGGAGTAACGAAAATCTCGACAACAAACTACCTACCATAATGACAAGGCTACCATCCATTCGAGTAAAAAAAATCTCGCCAACAAACTACCTTCCATAATGACAAGGCTACCATCCATTGGAGTGACAAAAATCTCGACAATAGACTACCTTCCATAATGACAAGGCTACCATCCATTGGGGTAACCAAATCTCGACAACAAACTACCTTCCATAATGACAAGGCTACCATCCATTGGAGTAACAAAAATCTCGACAATAAACTACCTTCCATAATGACAAGGCTACCAACCATTAGAGTGACAAAAATATATACAATAGACTACCTTCCATAATGGCAAGGCTACCATCCATTGGAGTAACAAAAATCTCGACAACAGACTACCTTTCATAATGACAAGGCTATCATCCATTGGAGTAACGAAAATCTCGACACCAAACTACCTACCATAATGACAAGGCTACCATACATTGTAGTAACAAAAATCTCAACAACAGTCTACCTTCCAAAATGACAAGGCTACCATCCATTGGGGTAACAAAAATCTCGATAGTAGACTACCTTCCATAATGACAAGGCTACTATCCATTGGAGTAACAAAAATCTCGACAACAAACTACCTTCCAAAATGATAAGGCTACCATCCATTGGAATAACTAAAATATCGACAACAAACTATGTTTCATAATGACAAGGCTACAATCCATTGGAGTAACAAAAATATCGACAACAGACTACCTTCCATAATGACAAGGCTACCATCCATTGGAGTAACAAAAATCTTGAAAACAGACTACCTTCCATAATAACAAGGCTACCATCCATTAGAGTGACAAAAATCTCGACAATAGACTACCTTCTATAATGACAAGGCTACCATACATTGCAATAACAAAAATCTCGACAACAAACTACCTTCCATAATGACAAGGCTACCATACATTATGGTAACAAAAATCTCGACAACAGTCTACCTTCCATAATGACAAGGCTACCATCCATTGGAGTAACAAAAATCTCGAAAATAGACTACCTTCCATAATGACAAGGCTACCATCCATTGGAGTAACAAAAATCTCGACAACAAACTTCCTTCGTTAATGACAAGGCTACCATCCATTAGAGTAACAAAAATCTCGACAACAGACTACCTTCCATATGACAAGGCTACGATCCATTAGAGTAACAAATATATCGAAAACAGACTACCTAACATAATGAAAAGGCTACCATCCATTAGAGTAATCAAAATATGAATAAGAGACTACCTTCCATAATGACAAAGCTACCATCAATTGGAGTAACAAAAATCTCGCCAATAGTCTACTTTCCATAATGACACGGCTACCATTCATTGGAGTGACAAAAATATTGACAACAGACTACTTTCCATAATGACAACGCTATCATCCATTGGAGTAACGAAAATCTCGACAACAAACTACCTTCCATAATGACAAGGCTACCATCCAATGGAGTAAAAAAAATCGCGAAAACAGACTATCTTCCATAATGACAAGGCTACCATCCATTGGAGTGACAAAAATCTCGACAATAGACTACCTTCCATAATGACTAAGCTACCATCCATTAGAGTAACAAAGATATCAACAACATACTACCTTCTATAATAACAAGGCTACCAGATATTGTAATAACAAAAATATGGACAACAAACTACCTTCCATAATGACAAGTCTACCTTAGATTGTAGTAACAAAAATCTCGACAACAGTCTACCTTCCATAATGACAAGGCTACCATCCATTGGAGTGACAAAAATCTCGAAAATAGACTACCTTCCATAATGACAAGGCTACAATCCATTGGAGTGACAAAAATCTCGAAAATAGACTACCTTCCATAATGACAAGGCTACAATCCATTGTAGTAATGAGAATATCAACAAGAGACTACCTTCCATAATGACAAGGCTACCATGCATTGGAGTAATGAAAATATCAACAAGAGACTACCTTCCATAATGACAAGGCTACCATCCATTGGAGTAACAAAAATCTCGCCAACAGACTACCTTCCATAATGACAAGGCTACCATCCATTGGAGTAACAAAATATCGACAACAAACTACCTTCCATAATGACAAGGCTACCATCCATTGGAATAACAAAAATCTCGACAACAAACTACCTTCCATAATGACAAGGCTACCATCCATTGGAGTGACAAAAATCTCGACAATAGACTACCTTCCATAATGACAAGGCTACCATCCATTGGAGTAACCAAATCCCGACAACAAAACTACCTTCCATAATGACAAGGCTACCATCCATTGGAGTAACAAAAATCTCAACAATAAACTACCTTCCATAATGACAAGGCTACCAACCATTAGAGTGAAAAAAATATATACAATAGACTACCTTCCATAATGACAAGGCTACCATCCATTGGAGTAACAAAAATCTCGACAACAGACTACCTTCCATAATGACAAGGCTATCATCCATTGGAGTAACGAAAATCTCGACAACAAACTACCTACCATAATGACAAGGCTACCATACATTGTAGTAACAAAAATCTCGACAACAGTCTACCATCCAAAATGACAAGGCTACCATCCATTGGGGTAACAAAAATCTCGATAGTAGACTACCTTCCATAATGACAAGGCTACTATCCATTGGAGTAACAAAAATCTCGACAACAAACTACCTTCCAAAATGATAAGGCTACCATCCATTGGAATAACTAAAATATCGACAACAAACTATGTTCCATAATTACAAGGCTACAATCCATTGGAGTAACAAAAATATCGACAACAGACTACCTTCCATAATGACAAGGCTACCATCCATTGGAGTAACAAAAATCTTGAAAACAGACTACCTTCCATAATGACAAGGCTACCATCCATTAGAGTGACAAAAATCTCGACAATAGACTACGTTCTATAATGACAAGGCTACCATACATTGCAATAACAAAAATCTCGACAACAAACTACCTTCCATAATGACAAGGCTACCATACATTATGGTAACAAAAATCTCGACAACAGTCTACCTTCCATAATGACAAGGCTACCATCCATTGGAGTAACAAAAATCTCGAAAATAGACTACCTTCCATAATGACAAGGCTACCATCCATTGGAGTAACAAAAATCTCGACAACAAACTTCCTTCCATAATGACAAAGCTACCATCAATTGGAGTAACAAAAATCTCGACAACAGTCTACCTTCCATAATGACACGGCTACCATTCATTGGAGTGACAAAAATATTGACAATAGACTACTTTCCATAATGACAAGGCTATAATCCATTGGAGTAACGAAAATCTCGACAACAAACTACCTTCCATAATGGCAAGGCTACCATCCATTGGAGTAACAAAAATCGCGAAAACAGACTATCTTCCATAATGACAAGGCTACCATCCATTGGAGTAACAAAAATCTCGACAACAAACTACCTTCCATAATGACAAGGCTACCAACCATTAGAGTGACAAAAATATTTACAATAGACTACCTTCCATAATGACAAGGCTACCATCCATTGGAGTAACAAAAATCTCGACAACAGACTACCTTCCATAATGACAAGGGTATCATCCATTGGAGTAACGAAAATCTCGACAACAAACTACCTACCATAATGACAAGGCTACCATACATTGTAGTAACAAAAATCTCGACAACAATCTACCTTCCAAAATGACAAGGCTACCATCCATTGGGGTAACAAAAATCTCGATAGTAGACTACCTTCCATAATGACAAGGCTACTATCCATTGGAGTAACAAAAATCTCGACAACAAACTACCTTCCAAAATGATAAGGCTACCATCCATTGGAATAACTAAAATATCGACAACAAACTATGTTTCATAATGACAAGGCTACAATCCATTGGAGTAACAAAAATATCGACAACAGACTACCTTCCATAATGACAAGGCTACCATCCATTGGAGTAACAAAAATCTTGAAAACAGACTACCTTCCATAATAACAAGGCTACCATCCATTAGAGTGACAAAAATCTCGACAATAGACTACCTTCTATAATGACAAGGCTACCATACATTGCAATAACAAAAATCTCGACAACAAACTACCTTCCATAATGACAAGGCTACCATACATTATGGTAACAAAAATCTCGACAACAGTCTACCTTCCATAATGACAAGGCTACCATCCATTGGAGTAACAAAAATCTCGAAAATAGACTACCTTCCATAATGACAAGGCTACCATCCATTGGAGTAACAAAAATCTCGACAACAAACTTCCTTCGTTAATGACAAGTCTACCATCCATTAGAGTAACAAAAATCTCGACAACAGACTACCTTCCATATGACAAGGCTACGATCCATTAGAGTAACAAATATATTAAAAACAGACTACCTTACATAATGAAAAGGCTACCATCCATTAGAGTAATCAAAATATGAATAAGAGACTTCCTTCCATAATGACAAAGCTACCATCAATTGGAGTAACAATAATCTCGCCAATAGTCTACCTTCCATAATGACACGGCTACCATTCATTGGAGTGACAAAAATATTGACAACAGACTACTTTCAATAAAGACAAGGCTATCATCCAATGGAGTAACGAAAATCTCGACAACAAACTACCTTCCATAATGACAAGGCTACCATCCATTGGAGTAACAAATATCGCGAAAACAGACTATCTTCCATAATGACAAGGCTACCATCCATTGGAGTGACAAAAATCTCGACAATAGACTACCTTCCATAATGACTAAGCTACCATCCATTAGAGTAACAAAGATATCAATAACATACTACCTTCTATAATAACAAGGCTACCAGACATTGTAATAACAAAAATATGGACAACAAACTACCTTCCATAATGACAAGTCTACCTTAGATTGTAGTAACAAAAATCTCGACAACAGTCTACCTTCCAGAATGACAAGGCTACAATCCATTGGAGTTACAAAATCTCGACAATAGACTACCTTCCATAATCACAAGGCTACCATCCATTGGAGTGACAAAAATCTCGAAAACAGACTACCTTCCATAATGACAAGGCTACAATCCATTGTAGTAATGAGAATATCAACAAGAAACTACCTTCCATAATGACAAGGCTACCATGCATTGGAGTAATGAAAATATCAACAAGAGACTACCTTCCATAATGACAAGGCTACCATCCATTGGAGTAACAAAAATCTCGACAACAAACTACCTTCCATAATGATAAGGCTACCATCCATTAGAGTTACAAAAATATCGACAATAGACTACCTTCCATAATTACAAGGCTACCATCCATTGGAGTAATAAAAATATCAACAATAGACTACCTTCCATAATGAAAAGCCTATCAACCATTGGAGTAACAAAAATCTGGACAACATAATACCTTGCATAATGACTAGGCTACTATCCATTGGAGTAACAAAGATATCGATAACAGACTACCTTCCATAATGACTAGGCTACTGCCCATTGGAGTAACAAAAATCTCGACAACAGACAACCTTCCATAATGACAAGGCTACCATCCATTGGAGTAACAAAAATTTTGAAAATAGACTACCTTCCATAATGACAAGGCTAAAATGCATTGGAGTAACAAAAATCTCGACAACAGACTACCTTTCATAATGACAAGGCTACCATCTATTGGAATAACAAAAATCTAGAGAACAAACTGCCTTCCATAATGACAAGGCTACCATCCAATGGAATAAAAAATATATCGACAACATACTACCTTCCATAATGACAAGGCTACCATCAATTGTAGTAACCAAAATCTCGACAACAAAATACCTTCCATAATGACAAGGCTACCATCCATTGGAGTAACAAAAATCTATACAACAATCTACCTTCCATAATGAACATGCTACCATCCATTTGGGTAACAAAAATCTCGACAACAGACTACCTTCCATAATGACAAGGCTACCATCCATTGTAGTAACAAAAATCTAGACCACAGACTACCTTCCATAATGACAAGGCTACCATCCATTGGAGTAACGAAAATCTCGACAACAAACTACATTCCATAATGGATAGGCTACCATCCATTGGACTAACGAAAATCTCGACAACATACTACCTTCCATAATGACAAGGCTACCATCCATTGGAGTAACGAAAATCTCGAGAACAAACTACATTCCATTATGACTAGGCTACTATCCATTGGAGTAACAAAAATCTCGACAACAGACAACCTTCCATAATGACAAGGCTACCATCAATTGGAGTAACAAAAGTTTCGAAAATAGACTACCTTCCATAATGACAAGGCTAAAATGCATTGGAGTAACAAAAATCTCGACAACAGACTACCTTTCATAATGACAAGGCTACAATCCATTGTAGTAATGAGAATATCAACAAGAAACTACCTTCCATAATGACAAGGCTACCATGCATTGGAGTAATGAAAATATCAACAAGAGACTACCTTCCATAATGACAAGGCTACCATCCATTGGAGTAACAAAAATCTCGACAACAAACTACCTTCCATAATGATAAGGCTACCATCCATTAGAGTTACAAAAATATCGACAATAGACTACCTTCCATAATTACAAGGCTACCATCCATTGGAGTAATAAAAATATCAACAATAGACTACCTTCCATAATGAAAAGCCTATTAACCATTGGAGTAACAAAAATCTGGACAACATAATACCTTGCATAATGACTAGGCTACTATCCATTGGAGTAACAAAGATATCGACAACAGACTACCTTCCATAATGACTAGGCTACTGCCCATTGGAGTAACAAAAATCTCGACAACAGACAACCTTCCATAATGACAAGGCTACCATCCATTGGAGTAACAAAAATTTTGAAAATAGACTACCTTCCATAATGACAAGGCTAAAATGCATTGGAGTAACAAAAATCTCGACAATAGACTACCTTTCATAATGACAAGGCTACCATCTATTGGAATAACAAAAATCTAGAGAACAAACTGCCTTCCATAATGACAAGGCTACCATCCAATGGAATAAAAAATATATCGACAACATACTACCTTCCATAATGACAAGGCTACCATCAATTGTAGTAACCAAAATCTCGACAATAAAATACCTTCCATAATGACAAGGCTACCATCCATTGGAGTAACAAAAATCTCGACAACAATCTACCTTCCATAATGAACATGCTACCATCCATTTGGGTAACAAAAATCTCGACAACAGACTACCTTCCATAATGACAAGGCTACCATCCATTGTAGTAACAAAAATCTAGACCACAGACTACCTTCCATAATGACAAGGCTACCATCCATTGGAGTAACGAAAATCTCGACAACAAACTACATTCCATAATGGATAGGCTACCATCCATTGGACTAACGAAAATCTCGACAACATACTACCTTCCATAATGACAAGGCTACCATCCATTGGAGTAACGAAAATCTCGAGAACAAACTACATTCCATTATGACTAGGCTACTATCCATTGGAGTAACAAAAATCTCGACAACATACAACCTTCCATAATGACAAGGCTACCATCAATTGGAGTAACAAAAGTTTCGAAAATAGACTACCTTCCATAATGACAAGGCTAAAATGCATTGGAGTAACAAAAATCTCGACAACAGACTACCTTTCATAATGACAAGGCTACCATCTATTGGAATAACAAAAATCTAGAGAACAAATTTCCTTCCATAATGACAAGACTACCGTCCATTGGAGTAACAAAAATCGCGAAAACAGACTATCTTCCATAATGACAAGGCTACCATCCATTGGAGTGACAAAAATCTCGACAATAGACTACCTTCCATAATGACTAAGCTACCATCCATTAGAGTAACAAAGATATCAATAACATACTACCTTCTATAATAACAAGGCTACTAGACATTGTAATAACAAAAATATGGACAACAAACTACCTTCCATAATGACAAGTCTACCTTAGATTGTAGTAACAAAAATCTCGACAACAGTCTACCTTCCATAATGACAAGGCTACAATCCATTGGAGTTACAAAAATCTCGACAATAGACTACCTTCCATAATCACAAGGCTACCATCCATTGGAGTGACAAAAATCTCGAAAACAGACTACCTTCCATAATGACAAGGCTACAATCCATTGTTGTAATGAGAATATCAACAAGAAACTACCTTCCATAATTACAAGGCTACCATGCATTGGAGTAATGAAAATATCAACAAGAGACTACCTTCCATAATGACAAGGCTACCATCCATTGGAGTAACAAAATCTCGACAACAAACTACCTTCCATAATGACAAGGCTACCATCCATTGGAGTAACAAAAATATCGACAACAAACTACCTTCCATAATGATAAGGCTACCATCCATTAGAGTTACAAAAATATCGACAATAGACTACCTTCCATAATTACAAGGCTACCATCCATTGGAGTAATAAAAATATCAACAATAGACTACCTTCCATAATGAAAAGCCTATCAACCATTGGAGTAACAAAAATCTGGACAACATAATACCTTGCATAATGACTAGGCTACTATCCATTGGAGTAACAAAGATATCGACAACAGACTACCTTCCATAATGACTAGGCTACTGCCCATTGGAGTAACAAAAATCTCGACAACAGACAACCTTCCATAATGACAAGGCTACCATCCATTGGAGTAACAAAAATTTTGAAAATAGACTACCTTCCATAATGACAAGGCTAAAATGCATTGGAGTAACAAAAATCTCGACAACAGACTACCTTTCATAATGACAAGGCTACCATCTATTGGAATAACAAAAATCTAGAGAACAAACTGCCTTCCATAATGACAAGGCTACCATCCAATGGAATAAAAAATATATCGACAACATACTACCTTCCATAATGACAAGGCTACCATCAATTGTAGTAACCAAAATCTCGACAATAAAATACCTTCCATAATGACAAGGCTACCATCCATTGGAGTAACAAAAATCTCGACAACAATCTACCTTCCATAATGAACATGCTACCATCCATTTGGGTAACAAAAATCTCGACAACAGACTACCTTCCATAATGACAAGGCTACCATCCATTGTAGTAACAAAAATCTAGACCACAGACTACCTTCCATAATGACAAGGCTACCATCCATTGGAGTAACGAAAATCTCGACAACAAACTACATTCCATAATGGATAGGCTACCATCCATTGGACTAACGAAAATCTCGACAACATACTACCTTCCATAATGACAAGGCTACCATCCATTGGAGTAACGAAAATCTCGAGAACAAACTACATTCCATTATGACTAGGCTACTATCCATTGGAGTAACAAAAATCTCGACAACATACAACCTTCCATAATGACAAGGCTACCATCAATTGGAGTAACAAAAGTTTCGAAAATAGACTACCTTCCATAATGACAAGGCTAAAATGCATTGGAGTAACAAAAATCTCGACAACAGACTACCTTTCATAATGACAAGGCTACCATCTATTGGAATAACAAAAATCTAGAGAACAAATTGCCTTCCATAATGACAAGACTACCGTCCATTGGAGTAACAAAAATCTCGACAATAGACTACCTTCCATAATGACTAAGCTACCATCCATTAGAGTAACAAAGATATCAATAACATACTACCTTCTATAATAACAAGGCTACTAGACATTGTAATAACAAAAATATGGACAACAAACTACCTTCCATAATGACAAGTCTACCTTAGATTGTAGTAACAAAAATCTCGACAACAGTCTACCTTCCATAATGACAAGGCTACAATCCATTGGAGTTACAAAAATCTCGACAATAGACTACCTTCCATAATCACAAGGCTACCATCCATTGGAGTGACAAAAATCTCGAAAACAGACTACCTTCCATAATGACAAGGCTACAATCCATTGTAGTAATGAGAATATCAACAAGAAACTACCTTCCATAATTACAAGGCTACCATGCATTGGAGTAATGAAAATATCAACAAGAGACTACCTTCCATAATGACAAGGCTACCATCCATTGGAGTAACAAAAATCTCGACAACAAACTACCTTCCATAATGATAAGGCTACCATCCATTAGAGTTACAAAAATATCGACAATAGACTACCTTCCATAATTACAAGGCTACCATCCATTGGAGTAATAAAAATATCAACAATAGACTACCTTCCATAATGAAAAGCCTATCAACCATTGGAGTAACAAAAATCTGGACAACATAATACCTTGCATAATGACTAGGCTACTATCCATTGGAGTAACAAAGATATCGATAACAGACTACCTTCCATAATGACTAGGCTACTGCCCATTGGAGTAACAAAAATCTCGACAACAGACAACCTTCCATAATGACAAGGCTACCATCCATTGGAGTAACAAAAATTTTGAAAATAGACTACCTTCCATAATGACAAGGCTAAAATGCATTGGAGTAACAAAAATCTCGACAACAGACTACCTTTCATAATGACAAGGCTACCATCTATTGGAATAACAAAAATCTAGAGAACAAACTGCCTTCCATAATGACAAGGCTACCATCCAATGGAATAAAAAATATATCGACAACATACTACCTTCCATAATGACAAGGCTACCATCAATTGTAGTAACCAAAATCTCGACAACAAAATACCTTCCATAATGACAAGGCTACCATCCATTGGAGTAACAAAAATCTATACAACAATCTACCTTCCATAATGAACATGCTACCATCCATTTGGGTAACAAAAATCTCGACAACAGACTACCTTCCATAATGACAAGGCTACCATCCATTGTAGTAACAAAAATCTAGACCACAGACTACCTTCCATAATGACAAGGCTACCATCCATTGGAGTAACGAAAATCTCGACAACAAACTACATTCCATAATGGATAGGCTACCATCCATTGGACTAACGAAAATCTCGACAACATACTACCTTCCATAATGACAAGGCTACCATCCATTGGAGTAACGAAAATCTCGAGAACAAACTACATTCCATTATGACTAGGCTACTATCCATTGGAGTAACAAAAATCTCGACAACAGACAACCTTCCATAATGACAAGGCTACCATCAATTGGAGTAACAAAAGTTTCGAAAATAGACTACCTTCCATAATGACAAGGCTAAAATGCATTGGAGTAACAAAAATCTCGACAACAGACTACCTTTCATAATGACAAGGCTACAATCCATTGTAGTAATGAGAATATCAACAAGAAACTACCTTCCATAATGACAAGGCTACCATGCATTGGAGTAATGAAAATATCAACAAGAGACTACCTTCCATAATGACAAGGCTACCATCCATTGGAGTAACAAAAATCTCGACAACAAACTACCTTCCATAATGATAAGGCTACCATCCATTAGAGTTACAAAAATATCGACAATAGACTACCTTCCATAATTACAAGGCTACCATCCATTGGAGTAATAAAAATATCAACAATAGACTACCTTCCATAATGAAAAGCCTATTAACCATTGGAGTAACAAAAATCTGGACAACATAATACCTTGCATAATGACTAGGCTACTATCCATTGGAGTAACAAAGATATCGACAACAGACTACCTTCCATAATGACTAGGCTACTGCCCATTGGAGTAACAAAAATCTCGACAACAGACAACCTTCCATAATGACAAGGCTACCATCCATTGGAGTAACAAAAATTTTGAAAATAGACTACCTTCCATAATGACAAGGCTAAAATGCATTGGAGTAACAAAAATCTCGACAATAGACTACCTTTCATAATGACAAGGCTACCATCTATTGGAATAACAAAAATCTAGAGAACAAACTGCCTTCCATAATGACAAGGCTACCATCCAATGGAATAAAAAATATATCGACAACATACTACCTTCCATAATGACAAGGCTACCATCAATTGTAGTAACCAAAATCTCGACAATAAAATACCTTCCATAATGACAAGGCTACCATCCATTGGAGTAACAAAAATCTCGACAACAATCTACCTTCCATAATGAACATGCTACCATCCATTTGGGTAACAAAAATCTCGACAACAGACTACCTTCCATAATGACAAGGCTACCATCCATTGTAGTAACAAAAATCTAGACCACAGACTACCTTCCATAATGACAAGGCTACCATCCATTGGAGTAACGAAAATCTCGACAACAAACTACATTCCATAATGGATAGGCTACCATCCATTGGACTAACGAAAATCTCGACAACATACTACCTTCCATAATGACAAGGCTACCATCCATTGGAGTAACGAAAATCTCGAGAACAAACTACATTCCATTATGACTAGGCTACTATCCATTGGAGTAACAAAAATCTCGACAACATACAACCTTCCATAATGACAAGGCTACCATCAATTGGAGTAACAAAAGTTTCGAAAATAGACTACCTTCCATAATGACAAGGCTAAAATGCATTGGAGTAACAAAAATCTCGACAACAGACTACCTTTCATAATGACAAGGCTACCATCTATTGGAATAACAAAAATCTAGAGAACAAATTTCCTTCCATAATGACAAGACTACCGTCCATTGGAGTAACAAAAATCGCGAAAACAGACTATCTTCCATAATGACAAGGCTACCATCCATTGGAGTGACAAAAATCTCGACAATAGACTACCTTCCATAATGACTAAGCTACCATCCATTAGAGTAACAAAGATATCAATAACATACTACCTTCTATAATAACAAGGCTACTAGACATTGTAATAACAAAAATATGGACAACAAACTACCTTCCATAATGACAAGTCTACCTTAGATTGTAGTAACAAAAATCTCGACAACAGTCTACCTTCCATAATGACAAGGCTACAATCCATTGGAGTTACAAAAATCTCGACAATAGACTACCTTCCATAATCACAAGGCTACCATCCATTGGAGTGACAAAAATCTCGAAAACAGACTACCTTCCATAATGACAAGGCTACAATCCATTGTTGTAATGAGAATATCAACAAGAAACTACCTTCCATAATTACAAGGCTACCATGCATTGGAGTAATGAAAATATCAACAAGAGACTACCTTCCATAATGACAAGGCTACCATCCATTGGAGTAACAAAATCTCGACAACAAACTACCTTCCATAATGACAAGGCTACCATCCATTGGAGTAACAAAAATATCGACAACAAACTACCTTCCATAATGATAAGGCTACCATCCATTAGAGTTACAAAAATATCGACAATAGACTACCTTCCATAATTACAAGGCTACCATCCATTGGAGTAATAAAAATATCAACAATAGACTACCTTCCATAATGAAAAGCCTATCAACCATTGGAGTAACAAAAATCTGGACAACATAATACCTTGCATAATGACTAGGCTACTATCCATTGGAGTAACAAAGATATCGACAACAGACTACCTTCCATAATGACTAGGCTACTGCCCATTGGAGTAACAAAAATCTCGACAACAGACAACCTTCCATAATGACAAGGCTACCATCCATTGGAGTAACAAAAATTTTGAAAATAGACTACCTTCCATAATGACAAGGCTAAAATGCATTGGAGTAACAAAAATCTCGACAACAGACTACCTTTCATAATGACAAGGCTACCATCTATTGGAATAACAAAAATCTAGAGAACAAACTGCCTTCCATAATGACAAGGCTACCATCCAATGGAATAAAAAATATATCGACAACATACTACCTTCCATAATGACAAGGCTACCATCAATTGTAGTAACCAAAATCTCGACAATAAAATACCTTCCATAATGACAAGGCTACCATCCATTGGAGTAACAAAAATCTCGACAACAATCTACCTTCCATAATGAACATGCTACCATCCATTTGGGTAACAAAAATCTCGACAACAGACTACCTTCCATAATGACAAGGCTACCATCCATTGTAGTAACAAAAATCTAGACCACAGACTACCTTCCATAATGACAAGGCTACCATCCATTGGAGTAACGAAAATCTCGACAACAAACTACATTCCATAATGGATAGGCTACCATCCATTGGACTAACGAAAATCTCGACAACATACTACCTTCCATAATGACAAGGCTACCATCCATTGGAGTAACGAAAATCTCGAGAACAAACTACATTCCATTATGACTAGGCTACTATCCATTGGAGTAACAAAAATCTCGACAACATACAACCTTCCATAATGACAAGGCTACCATCAATTGGAGTAACAAAAGTTTCGAAAATAGACTACCTTCCATAATGACAAGGCTAAAATGCATTGGAGTAACAAAAATCTCGACAACAGACTACCTTTCATAATGACAAGGCTACCATCTATTGGAATAACAAAAATCTAGAGAACAAATTGCCTTCCATAATGACAAGACTACCGTCCATTGGAGTAACAAAAATCTCGACAATAGACTACCTTCCATAATGACTAAGCTACCATCCATTAGAGTAACAAAGATATCAATAACATACTACCTTCTATAATAACAAGGCTACTAGACATTGTAATAACAAAAATATGGACAACAAACTACCTTCCATAATGACAAGTCTACCTTAGATTGTAGTAACAAAAATCTCGACAACAGTCTACCTTCCATAATGACAAGGCTACAATCCATTGGAGTTACAAAAATCTCGACAATAGACTACCTTCCATAATCACAAGGCTACCATCCATTGGAGTGACAAAAATCTCGAAAACAGACTACCTTCCATAATGACAAGGCTACAATCCATTGTAGTAATGAGAATATCAACAAGAAACTACCTTCCATAATTACAAGGCTACCATGCATTGGAGTAATGAAAATATCAACAAGAGACTACCTTCCATAATGACAAGGCTACCATCCATTGGAGTAACAAAATCTCGACAACAAACTACCTTCCATAATGACAAGGCTACCATCCATTGGAGTAACAAAAATCTCGACAACAAACTACCTTCCATAATGATAAGGCTACCATCCATTAGAGTTACAAAAATATCGACAATAGACTACCTTCCATAATTACAAGGCTACCATCCATTGGAGTAATAAAAATATCAACAATAGACTACCTTCCATAATGAAAAGCCTATCAACCATTGGAGTAACAAAAATCTGGACAACATAATACCTTGCATAATGACTAGGCTACTATCCATTGGAGTAACAAAGATATCGACAACAGACTACCTTCCATAATGACTAGGCTACTGCCCATTGGAGTAACAAAAATCTCGACAACAGACAACCTTCCATAATGACAAGGCTACCATCCATTGGAGTAACAAAAATTTTGAAAATAGACTACCTTCCATAATGACAAGGCTAAAATGCATTGGAGTAACAAAAATCTCGACAACAGACTACCTTTCATAATGACAAGGCTACCATCTATTGGAATAACAAAAATCTAGAGAACAAACTGCCTTCCATAATGACAAGGCTACCATCCAATGGAATAAAAAATATATCGACAACATACTACCTTCCATAATGACAAGGCTACCATCAATTGTAGTAACCAAAATCTCGACAACAAAATACCTTCCATAATGACAAGGCTACCATCCATTGGAGTAACAAAAATCTCGACAACAATCTACCTTCCATAATGAACATGCTACCATCCATTTGGGTAACAAAAATCTCGACAACAGACTACCTTCCATAATGACAAGGCTACCATCCATTGTAGTAACAAAAATCTAGACCACAGACTACCTTCCATAATGACAAGGCTACCATCCATTGGAGTAACGAAAATCTCGACAACAAACTACATTCCATAATGGATAGGCTACCATCCATTGGACTAACGAAAATCTCGACAACATACTACCTTCCATAATGACAAGGCTACCATCCATTGGAGTAACGAAAATCTCGAGAACAAACTACATTCCATTATGACTAGGCTACTATCCATTGGAGTAACAAAAATCTCGACAACATACAACCTTCCATAATGACAAGGCTACCATCAATTGGAGTAACAAAAGTTTCGAAAATAGACTACCTTCCATAATGACAAGGCTAAAATGCATTGGAGTAACAAAAATCTCGACAACAGACTACCTTTCATAATGACAAGGCTACCATCTATTGGAATAACAAAAATCTAGAGAACAAATTGCCTTCCATAATGACAAGACTACCGTCCATTGGAGTAACAAAAATCGCGAAAACAGACTATCTTCCATAATGACAAGGCTACCATCCATTGGAGTGACAAAAATCTCGACAATAGACTACCTTCCATAATGACTAAGCTACCATCCATTAGAGTAACAAAGATATCAATAACATACTACCTTCTATAATAACAAGGCTACTAGACATTGTAATAACAAAAATATGGACAACAAACTACCTTCCATAATGACAAGTCTACCTTAGATTGTAGTAACAAAAATCTCGACAACAGTCTACCTTCCATAATGACAAGGCTACAATCCATTGGAGTTACAAAAATCTCGACAATAGACTACCTTCCATAATCACAAGGCTACCATCCATTGGAGTGACAAAAATCTCGAAAACAGACTACCTTCCATAATGACAAGGCTACAATCCATTGTAGTAATGAGAATATCAACAAGAAACTACCTTCCATAATTACAAGGCTACCATGCATTGGAGTAATGAAAATATCAACAAGAGACTACCTTCCATAATGACAAGGCTACCATCCATTGGAGTAACAAAATCTCGACAACAAACTACCTTCCATAATGACAAGGCTACCATCCATTGGAGTAACAAAAATCTCGACAACAAACTACCTTCCATAATGATAAGGCTACCATCCATTAGAGTTACAAAAATATCAACAATAGACTACCTTCCATAATTACAAGGCTACCATCCATTGGAGTAATAAAAATATCAACAATAGACTACCTTCCATAATGAAAAGCCTATCAACCATTGGAGTAACAAAAATCTGGACAACATAATACCTTGCATAATGACTAGGCTACTATCCATTGGAGTAACAAAGATATCGACAACAGACTACCTTCCATAATGACTAGGCTACTATCCATTGGAGTAACAAAAATCTCGACAACAGACAACCTTCCATAATGACAAGGCTACCGTCCATTGGAGTAACAAAAATTTTGAAAATAGACTACCTTCCATAATGACAAGGCTAAAATGCATTGGAGTAACAAAAATCTCGACAACAGACTACCTTTCATAATGACAAGGCTACCATCTATTGGAATAACAAAAATCTAGAGAACAAACTGCCTTCCATAATGACAAGGCTACCATCCAATGGAATAAAAAATATATCGACAACATACTACCTTCCATAATGACAAGGCTACCATCAATTGTAGTAACCAAAATCTCGACAACAAAATACCTTCCATAATGACAAGGCTACCATCCATTGGAGTAACAAAAATCTCGACAACAATCTACCTTCCATAATGAACATGCTACCATCCATTTGGGTAACAAAAATCTCGACAACAGACTACCTTCCATAATGACAAGGCTACCATCCATTGTAGTAACAAAAATCTAGACCACAGACTACCTTCCATAATGACAAGGCTACCATCCATTGGAGTAACGAAAATCTCGACAACAAACTACATTCCATAATGGATAGGCTACCATCCATTGGACTAACGAAAATCTCGACAACATACTACCTTCCATAATGACAAGGCTACCATCCATTGGAGTAACGAAAATCTCGAGAACAAACTACATTCCATTATGACTAGGCTACTATCCATTGGAGTAACAAAAATCTCGACAACATACAACCTTCCATAATGACAAGGCTACCATCAATTGGAGTAACAAAAGTTTCGAAAATAGACTACCTTCCATAATGACAAGGCTAAAATGCATTGGAGTAACAAAAATCTCGACAACAGACTACCTTTCATAATGACAAGGCTACCATCTATTGGAATAACAAAAATCTAGAGAACAAATTGCCTTCCATAATGACAAGACTACCGTCCATTGGAGTAACAAAAATCGCGAAAACAGACTATCTTCCATAATGACAAGGCTACCATCCATTGGAGTGACAAAAATCTCGACAATAGACTACCTTCCATAATGACTAAGCTACCATCCATTAGAGTAACAAAGATATCAATAACATACTACCTTCTATAATAACAAGGCTACTAGACATTGTAATAACAAAAATATGGACAACAAACTACCTTCCATAATGACAAGTCTACCTTAGATTGTAGTAACAAAAATCTCGACAACAGTCTACCTTCCATAATGACAAGGCTACAATCCATTGGAGTTACAAAAATCTCGACAATAGACTACCTTCCATAATCACAAGGCTACCATCCATTGGAGTGACAAAAATCTCGAAAACAGACTACCTTCCATAATGACAAGGCTACAATCCATTGTAGTAATGAGAATATCAACAAGAAACTACCTTCCATAATTACAAGGCTACCATGCATTGGAGTAATGAAAATATCAACAAGAGACTACCTTCCATAATGACAAGGCTACCATCCATTGGAGTAACAAAATCTCGACAACAAACTACCTTCCATAATGACAAGGCTACCATCCATTGGAGTAACAAAAATCTCGACAACAAACTACCTTCCATAATGATAAGGCTACCATCCATTAGAGTTACAAAAATATCAACAATAGACTACCTTCCATAATTACAAGGCTACCATCCATTGGAGTAATAAAAATATCAACAATAGACTACCTTCCATAATGAAAAGCCTATCAACCATTGGAGTAACAAAAATCTGGACAACATAATACCTTGCATAATGACTAGGCTACTATCCATTGGAGTAACAAAGATATCGACAACAGACTACCTTCCATAATGACTAGGCTACTATCCATTGGAGTAACAAAAATCTCGACAACATACAACCTTCCATAATGACAAGGCTACCGTCAATTGGAGTAACAAAAATTTCGAAAATAGACTACCTTCCATAATGACAAGGCTAAAATGCATTGGAGTAACAAAAATCTCGACAACAGACTACCTTTCATAATGACAAGGCTACCATCTATTGGAATAACAAAAATCTAGAGAACAAATTGCCTTCCATAATGACAAGACTACCATCCATTGGAGTAACAAAAATCGCGAAAACAGACTATCTTCCATAATGACAAGGCTACCATCCATTGGAGTGACAAAAATCTCGACAATAGACTACCTTCCATAATGACTAAGCTACCATCCATTAGAGTAACAAAGATATCAATAACATACTACCTTCTATAATAACAAGGCTACTAGACATTGTAATAACAAAAATATGGACAACAAACTACCTTCCATAATGACAAGTCTACCTTAGATTGTAGTAACAAAAATCTCGACAACAGTCTACCTTCCATAATGACAAGGCTACAATCCATTGGAGTTACAAAAATCTCGACAATAGACTACCTTCCATAATCACAAGGCTACCATCCATTGGAGTGACAAAAATCTCGAAAACAGACTACCTTCCATAATGACAAGGCTACAATCCATTGTAGTAATGAGAATATCAACAAGAAACTACCTTCCATAATTACAAGGCTACCATGCATTGGAGTAATGAAAATATCAACAAGAGACTACCTTCCATAATGACAAGGCTACCATCCATTGGAGTAACAAAATCTCGACAACAAACTACCTTCCATAATGACAAGGCTACCATCCATTGGAGTAACAAAAATCTCGACAACAAACTACCTTCCATAATGATAAGGCTACCATCCATTAGAGTTACAAAAATATCAACAATAGACTACCTTCCATAATTACAAGGCTACCATCCATTGGAGTAATAAAAATATCAACAATAGACTACCTTCCATAATGAAAAGCCTATCAACCATTGGAGTAACAAAAATCTGGACAACATAATACCTTGCATAATGACTAGGCTACTATCCATTGGAGTAACAAAGATATCGACAACAGACTACCTTCCATAATGACTAGGCTACTATCCATTGGAGTAACAAAAATCTCGACAACAGACAACCTTCCATAATGACAAGGCTACCGTCCATTGGAGTAACAAAAATTTTGAAAATAGACTACCTTCCATAATGACAAGGCTAAAATGCATTGGAGTAACAAAAATCTCGACAACAGACTACCTTTCATAATGACAAGGCTACCATCTATTGGAATAACAAAAATCTAGAGAACAAACTGCCTTCCATAATGACAAGGCTACCATCCAATGGAATAAAAAATATATCGACAACATACTACCTTCCATAATGACAAGGCTACCATCAATTGTAGTAACCAAAATCTCGACAACAAAATACCTTCCATAATGACAAGGCTACCATCCATTGGAGTAACAAAAATCTCGACAACAATCTACCTTCCATAATGAACATGCTACCATCCATTTGGGTAACAAAAATCTCGACAACAGACTACCTTCCATAATGACAAGGCTACCATCCATTGTAGTAACAAAAATCTAGACCACAGACTACCTTCCATAATGACAAGGCTACCATCCATTGGAGTAACGAAAATCTCGACAACAAACTACATTCCATAATGGATAGGCTACCATCCATTGGACTAACGAAAATCTCGACAACATACTACCTTCCATAATGACAAGGCTACCATCCATTGGAGTAACGAAAATCTCGAGAACAAACTACATTCCATTATGACTAGGCTACTATCCATTGGAGTAACAAAAATCTCGACAACATACAACCTTCCATAATGACAAGGCTACCATCAATTGGAGTAACAAAAGTTTCGAAAATAGACTACCTTCCATAATGACAAGGCTAAAATGCATTGGAGTAACAAAAATCTCGACAACAGACTACCTTTCATAATGACAAGGCTACCATCTATTGGAATAACAAAAATCTAGAGAACAAATTGCCTTCCATAATGACAAGACTACCGTCCATTGGAGTAACAAAAATCGCGAAAACAGACTATCTTCCATAATGACAAGGCTACCATCCATTGGAGTGACAAAAATCTCGACAATAGACTACCTTCCATAATGACTAAGCTACCATCCATTAGAGTAACAAAGATATCAATAACATACTACCTTCTATAATAACAAGGCTACTAGACATTGTAATAACAAAAATATGGACAACAAACTACCTTCCATAATGACAAGTCTACCTTAGATTGTAGTAACAAAAATCTCGACAACAGTCTACCTTCCATAATGACAAGGCTACAATCCATTGGAGTTACAAAAATCTCGACAATAGACTACCTTCCATAATCACAAGGCTACCATCCATTGGAGTGACAAAAATCTCGAAAACAGACTACCTTCCATAATGACAAGGCTACAATCCATTGTAGTAATGAGAATATCAACAAGAAACTACCTTCCATAATTACAAGGCTACCATGCATTGGAGTAATGAAAATATCAACAAGAGACTACCTTCCATAATGACAAGGCTACCATCCATTGGAGTAACAAAATCTCGACAACAAACTACCTTCCATAATGACAAGGCTACCATCCATTGGAGTAACAAAAATCTCGACAACAAACTACCTTCCATAATGATAAGGCTACCATCCATTAGAGTTACAAAAATATCAACAATAGACTACCTTCCATAATTACAAGGCTACCATCCATTGGAGTAATAAAAATATCAACAATAGACTACCTTCCATAATGAAAAGCCTATCAACCATTGGAGTAACAAAAATCTGGACAACATAATACCTTGCATAATGACTAGGCTACTATCCATTGGAGTAACAAAGATATCGACAACAGACTACCTTCCATAATGACTAGGCTACTATCCATTGGAGTAACAAAAATCTCGACAACAGACAACCTTCCATAATGACAAGGCTACCGTCCATTGGAGTAACAAAAATTTTGAAAATAGACTACCTTCCATAATGACAAGGCTAAAATGCATTGGAGTAACAAAAATCTCGACAACAGACTACCTTTCATAATGACAAGGCTACCATCTATTGGAATAACAAAAATCTAGAGAACAAACTGCCTTCCATAATGACAAGGCTACCATCCAATGGAATAAAAAATATATCGACAACATACTACCTTCCATAATGACAAGGCTACCATCAATTGTAGTAACCAAAATCTCGACAACAAAATACCTTCCATAATGACAAGGCTACCATCCATTGGAGTAACAAAAATCTCGACAACAATCTACCTTCCATAATGAACATGCTACCATCCATTTGGGTAACAAAAATCTCGACAACAGACTACCTTCCATAATGACAAGGCTACCATCCATTGTAGTAACAAAAATCTAGACCACAGACTACCTTCCATAATGACAAGGCTACCATCCATTGGAGTAACGAAAATCTCGACAACAAACTACATTCCATAATGGATAGGCTACCATCCATTGGACTAACGAAAATCTCGACAACATACTACCTTCCATAATGACAAGGCTACCATCCATTGGAGTAACGAAAATCTCGAGAACAAACTACATTCCATTATGACTAGGCTACTATCCATTGGAGTAACAAAAATCTCGAAAACAGACAACCTTCCATAATGACAAGGCTTCCATCCATTGGAGTAACAAAAGTTTCGAAAATAGACTACCTTCCATAATGATAAGGCTAAAATGCATTGGAGTAACAAAAATCTCGACAACAGACTACCTTTCATAATGACAAGGCTACCATCTATTGGAATAACAAAAATCTAGAGAACAAACTGCCTTCCATAATGACAAGACTACCATCCAATGGAATAACAAAAATCTCGACAAATACTACCTTCCATAATGACAAGGCTACCATCAATTGTAGTAACCAAAATCTCGACATCAGAATACCTTCCATAATGACAAGGCTACCATCCATTGTAGTAACAAAAATCTCGACAACAGTCTACCTTCCATAATGAACATGCTACCATCCATTTGGGTAACAAAAATCTTGACAACAGACTACCTTCCATAATGACAAGGCTACCATCCATTGTAGTAACAAAAATCTAGACCACAGACTACCTTCCATAATGACAAGGCTACCATCCATTGGACTAAGGAAAATCTCGACAACAGACTACCTTCCATAATGACAAGGCTACCATCCATTGAAGTAACAAAAATATCGACAACAGAATACCTTCCATTATGACTAGGATACCATCCATTGGAGTAATAAAGATATCGACAACAGACTACCTTCCATAATGACAAGGCTACCATCCATTTTGGTAACAAAAATCTCGACATAAGTCTACCTTCCATAATGACAAGGCTACCATCCATTGGAGTAACAAAAATCTCGACAATAGACTACCTTCCATAATGACAAGGCTACCATCCATTGGAGTGACAAAAATCTCGAAAACAGACTACCTTTCATAATGACAAGGCTACAATCCATTGGAGTAATGAGAATATCAACAAGAGACTACCTTCCATAATGACAAGGCTACCATGCATTGGAGTAATGAAAATATCACCAAGAGACTACCTTCCATAATGACAAGGCTACCATCAATTGTAGTAACCAAAATCTCGACAACAAAATACCTTCCATAATGACAAGGCTACCATCCATTGGAGTAACAAAAATCTCGACAACAATCTACCTTCCATAATGAACATGCTACCATCCATTTGGGTAACAAAAATCTCGACAACAGACTACCTTCCATAATGACAAGGCTACCATCCATTGTAGTAACAAAAATCTAGACCACAGACTACCTTCCATAATGACAAGGCTACCATCCATTGGAGTAACGAAAATCTCGACAACAAACTACATTCCATAATGGATAGGCTACCATCCATTGGACTAACGAAAATCTCGACAACATACTACCTTCCATAATGACAAGGCTACCATCCATTGGAGTAACGAAAATCTCGAGAACAAACTACATTCCATTATGACTAGGCTACTATCCATTGGAGTAACAAAAATCTCGACAACATACAACCTTCCATAATGACAAGGCTACCATCAATTGGAGTAACAAAAGTTTCGAAAATAGACTACCTTCCATAATGACAAGGCTAAAATGCATTGGAGTAACAAAAATCTCGACAACAGACTACCTTTCATAATGACAAGGCTACCATCTATTGGAATAACAAAAATCTAGAGAACAAATTGCCTTCCATAATGACAAGACTACCGTCCATTGGAGTAACAAAAATCGCGAAAACAGACTATCTTCCATAATGACAAGGCTACCATCCATTAGAGTGACAAAAATCTCGACAATAGACTACCTTCCATAATGACTAAGCTACCATCCATTAGAGTAACAAAGATATCAATAACATACTACCTTCTATAATAACAAGGCTACTAGACATTGTAATAACAAAAATATGGACAACAAACTACCTTCCATAATGACAAGTCTACCTTAGATTGTAGTAACAAAAATCTCGACAACAGTCTACCTTCCATAATGACAAGGCTACAATCCATTGGAGTTACAAAAATCTCGACAATAGACTACCTTCCATAATCACAAGGCTACCATCCATTGGAGTGACAAAAATCTCGAAAACAGACTACCTTCCATAATGACAAGGCTACAATCCATTGTAGTAATGAGAATATCAACAAGAAACTACCTTCCATAATTACAAGGCTACCATGCATTGGAGTAATGAAAATATCAACAAGAGACTACCTTCCATAATGACAAGGCTACCATCCATTGGAGTAACAAAATCTCGACAACAAACTACCTTCCATAATGACAAGGCTACCATCCATTGGAGTAACAAAAATCTCGACAACAAACTACCTTCCATAATGATAAGGCTACCATCCATTAGAGTTACAAAAATATCAACAATAGACTACCTTCCATAATTACAAGGCTACCATCCATTGGAGTAATAAAAATATCAACAATAGACTACCTTCCATAATGAAAAGCCTATCAACCATTGGAGTAACAAAAATCTGGACAACATAATACCTTGCATAATGACTAGGCTACTATCCATTGGAGTAACAAAGATATCGACAACAGACTACCTTCCATAATGACTAGGCTACTATCCATTGGAGTAACAAAAATCTCGACAACAGACAACCTTCCATAATGACAAGGCTACCGTCCATTGGAGTAACAAAAATTTTGAAAATAGACTACCTTCCATAATGACAAGGCTAAAATGCATTGGAGTAACAAAAATCTCGACAACAGACTACTTTTCATAATGACAAGGCTACCATCTATTGGAATAACAAAAATCTAGAGAACAAACTGCCTTCCATAATGACAAGGCTACCATCCAATGGAATAAAAAATATATCGACAACATACTACCTTCCATAATGACAAGGCTACCATCAATTGTAGTAACCAAAATCTCGACAACAAAATACCTTCCATAATGACAAGGCTACCATCCATTGGAGTAACAAAAATCTCGACAACAATCTACCTTCCATAATGAACATGCTACCATCCATTTGGGTAACAAAAATCTCGACAACAGACTACCTTCCATAATGACAAGGCTACCATCCATTGTAGTAACAAAAATCTAGACCACAGACTACCTTCCATAATGACAAGGCTACCATCCATTGGAGTAACGAAAATCTCGACAACAAACTACATTCCATAATGGATAGGCTACCATCCATTGGACTAACGAAAATCTCGACAACATACTACCTTCCATAATGACAAGGCTACCATCCATTGGAGTAACGAAAATCTCGAGAACAAACTACATTCCATTATGACTAGGCTACTATCCATTGGAGTAACAAAAATCTCGAAAACAGACAACCTTCCATAATGACAAGGCTTCCATCCATTGGAGTAACAAAAGTTTCGAAAATAGACTACCTTCCATAATGATAAGGCTAAAATGCATTGGAGTAACAAAAATCTCGACAACAGACTACCTTTCATAATGACAAGGCTACCATCTATTGGAATAACAAAAATCTAGAGAACAAACTGCCTTCCATAATGACAAGACTACCATCCAATGGAATAACAAAAATCTCGACAAATACTACCTTCCATAATGACAAGGCTACCATCAATTGTAGTAACCAAAATCTCGACATCAGAATACCTTCCATAATGACAAGGCTACCATCCATTGTAGTAACAAAAATCTCGACAACAGTCTACCTTCCATAATGAACATGCTAACATCCATTTGGGTAACAAAAATCTTGACAACAGACTACCTTCCATAATGACAAGGCTACCATCCATTGTAGTAACAAAAATCTAGACCACAGACTACCTTCCATAATGACAAGGCTACCATCCATTGGACTAAGGAAAATCTCGACAACAGACTACCTTCCATAATGACAAGGCTACCATCCATTGAAGTAACAAAAATATCGACAACAGAATACCTTCCATTATGACTAGGATACCATCCATTGGAGTAATAAAGATATCGACAACAGACTACCTTCCATAATGACAAGGCTACCATCCATTTTGGTAACAAAAATCTCGACATAAGTCTACCTTCCATAATGACAAGGCTACCATCCATTGGAGTAACAAAAATCTCGACAATAGACTACCTTCCATAATGACAAGGCTACCATCCATTGGAGTGACAAAAATCTCGAAAACAGACTACCTTTCATAATGACAAGGCTACAATCCATTGGAGTAATGAGAATATCAACAAGAGACTACCTTCCATAATGACAAGGCTACCATGCATTGGAGTAATGAAAATATCACCAAGAGACTACCTTCCATAATGACAAGGCTACCATCCATTGGAGTAACAAAAATCTCGCCAACAGACTACCTTCCATAATGACAAGGCTACCATCCATTGGAGTGACAAAAATCTCAACAATAGACTACCTTCCATAATGACAAGGCTACCTTACATTGTAGTAACAAAAATCTCGACAACAGTTACCTTCCATAATGACAAGGCTACCATCCATTGGAGTAACAAAAATCTCGACAATAGACTACCTTCCATAATGACAAGGCTACCATCCATTAGAGTTACAAAAATATCGACAACTGACTACCTTCGATAATGACAAGGCTACCATCCATTGGAGTGACAAAAATATCGACAACAAACTACATTCCATAATGACAAGGCTACCATCCATTGGAGTAACAAAAATCTCGACAACAAACAACCTTCCATAATGACAACGCTACAATCCATTAGAGTTACAAAAATATCGACAACAGACTACCTTCCATAATGACAAGGCTACCATCCATTGGAGTAACAAAAATATCGACAATAGACTACCTTCCATAATGAAAAGCCTACCAACCATTGGAGTAACAAAAATCTGGACAACATAATACCTTCCGTAAAGACTAGGCTACTATCCATTGGAGTAACAAAGATATCGACAACAGACTACCTTCCATAATGACTAGGCTACTATCCATTGGAGTAACAAAAATCTCGACAATAGACAACATTCCATAATGACAAGGCTACTATCCATTGGAGTAACAAAAATTTCGAAAACAGACTACCTTCCATAATGACAAGGCTAAAATCCATTGGAGTAACAAAAATCTCGACAACAGACTACCTTTCATAATGACAAGTCTACCATCTATTGGAATAACAAAAATCTAGAGAACAAAGTGCCTTCCATAATGACAAGGCTACCATCCAATGGAATAACAAAAATCTCGACAAATACTACCTTCCATAATGACAAGGCTACCATCAATTGTAGTAACCAAAATCTCGACATCAAAATACCTTCCATAATGACAAGGCTACCATCCATTGTAGTAACAAAAATCTCGACAACAGTCTACCTTCCATAATGACAATGCTACCATCCATTTGAGTAACAAAAATCTCGACAACAGACTACCTTCCATAATGACAAGGCTACCATCCATTGTAGTAACAAAAATCTAGACCACAAACTACCTTCCATAATGACAAGGCTACCATCCATTGGACTAACAAAAATCTCGACAACAGACTACCTTCCATAATGACAAGGCTACCATCCATTGGAGTAACAAAAATATCGACAACAGAATACCTTCCATTATGAGTAGGCTACCATCCATTGGAGTAACAAAGATATCGACAACAGACTACCTTCCATAATGGCAAGGCTACCATACATTGTGGTAACAAAAATCTCGACATAAGTCTACCTTCCATAATGACAAGGCTACCATCCATTGGAGTAACAAAAATCTCGACAATAGACTACCTTCCAAAATGACAACGCTACCATCCATTGGAGTGACAAAAATCTCGAAAATAGACTACCTTCCATAATGACAAGGCTACCATGGATTGGAGTAATGAAAATATCAACAAGAGACTACCTTCCATAATGACAAAGCTACCATCCATTGGAGTAACAAAAATCTCGCCAACAGACTACCTTCCATAATGACAAGGCTACCATCCATTGGAGTGACAAAAATCTCGACAATAGACTACCTTCCATAATGACAAGGCTACCATCCATTAGAGTTACAAAAATATCGACAACTGACTACCTTCGATAATGACAAGGCTACCATCCATTGGAGTGACAAAAATATCGACAACAAACTACATTCCATAATGACAAGGCTACCATCCATTGGAGTAACAAAAATCTCGACAACAAACTACCTTCCATAATGACAAGGCTACCATCCATTAGAGTTACAAAAATATCGACAACAGACTACCTTCCATAATAAAAAGGCTACCATCCATTGGAGTAACAAAAATATCGACAATAGACTACCTTCCATAATGAAAAGGCTAACAACCATTGGAGTAACAAAAATCTGGACAACAAAATACCTTCCGTAATGACCTGGCTACTATCCATTGGAGTAACAAAGATATCGACAACAGACTACCTTCCATAATGACTAGGCTACTATCCATTGGAGTAACAAAAATCTCGACAACAGACAAACTTCCATAATGACAAGGCTACCATCCATTGGAGTAACAAAAATTTCGAAAACAGACTACCTTCCATAATGACAATGCTAAAATCCATTGGAGTAACAAAAATATCGACAACATACTACCTTTCATAATGACAAGGCTACCATCTATTGGAATAACAAAAATCTAGAGTACAAACTGCCTTCCATAATGACAAGGCTACCATCCAATGGAATAACAAAAATCTCGACAAATACTACCTTCCATAATGACAAGGCTACCATCAATTGTAGTAACCAAAATCTCGACATCCAAATACCTTCCATAATGACAAGGCTACCATCCATTGTAGTAACAAAAATCTCGACAACAGTCTACCTTCCATAATGAACATGCTACCATCCATTTGGGTAACAAAAATCTTGACAACAGACTACCTTCCATAATGACAAGGCTACCATCCATTGTAGTAACAAAAATCTAGACCACAGACTACCTTCCATAATGACAAGGCTACCATCCATTGGACTAAGGAAAATCTTGACAACAGACTACCTTCCATAATGACAAGGCTACCATCCATTGAAGTAACAAAAATATCGACAACAGAATACCTTCCATTATGACTAGGATACCATCCATTGGAGTAATAAAGATATCGACAACAAACTACCTTCCATAATGACAAGGCTACCATCCATTGTGGTAACAAAAATCTCGACATAAGTCTACCTTCCATAATGACAAGGCTACCATCCATTGGAGTAACAAAAATCTCGACAATAGACTACCTTCCATAATGACAAGGCTACCATCCATTGGAGTGACAAAAATCTCGAAAACAGACTACCTTTCATAATGACAAGGCTACAATCCATTGGAGTAATGAGAATATCAACAAGAGACTACCTTCCATAATGACAAGGCTACCATGCATTGGAGTAATGAAAATATCACCAAGAGACTACCTTCCATAATGACAAGGCTACCATCCATTGGAGTAACAAAAATCTCGCCAACAGACTACCTTCCATAATGACAAGGCTACCATCCATTGGAGTGACAAAAATCTCAACAATAGACTACCTTCCATAATGACAAGGCTACCTTACATTGTAGTAACAAAAATCTCGACAACAGTTACCTTCCATAATGACAAGGCTACCATCCATTGGAGTAACAAAAATCTCGACAATAGACTACCTTCCATAATGACAAGGCTACCATCCATTAGAGTTACAAAAATATCGACAACTGACTACCTTCGATAATGACAAGGCTACCATCCATTGGAGTGACAAAAATATCGACAACAAACTACATTCCATAATGACAAGGCTACCATCCATTGGAGTAACAAAAATCTCGACAACAAACAACCTTCCATAATGACAACGCTACAATCCATTAGAGTTACAAAAATATCGACAACAGACTACCTTCCATAATGACAAGGCTACCATCCATTGGAGTAACAAAAATATCGACAATAGACTACCTTCCATAATGAAAAGCCTACCAACCATTGGAGTAACAAAAATCTGGACAACATAATACCTTCCGTAAAGACTAGGCTACTATCCATTGGAGTAACAAAGATATCGACAACAGACTACCTTCCATAATGACTAGGCTACTATCCATTGGAGTAACAAAAATCTCAACAATAGACAACATTCCATAATGACAAGGCTACCATCCATTGGAGTAACAAAAATTTCGAAAACAGACTACCTTCCATAATGACAAGGCTAAAATCCATTGGAGTAACAAAAATCTCGACAACAGACTACCTTTCATAATGACAAGTCTACCATCTATTGGAATAACAAAAATCTAGAGAACAAAGTGCCTTCCATAATGACAAGGCTACCATCCAATGGAATAACAAAAATCTCGACAAATACTACCTTCCATAATGACAAGGCTACCATCAATTGTAGTAACCAAAATCTCGACATCAAAATACCTTCCATAATGACAAGGCTACCATCCATTGTAGTAACAAAAATCTCGACAACAGTCTACCTTCCATAATGACAATGCTACCATCCATTTGAGTAACAAAAATCTCGACAACAGACTACCTTCCATAATGACAAGGCTACCATCCATTGTAGTAACAAAAATCTAGACCACAAACTACCTTCCATAATGACAAGGCTACCATCCATTGGACTAACAAAAATCTCGACAACAGACTACCTTCCATAATGACAAGGCTACCATCCATTGGAGTAACAAAAATATCGACAACAGAATACCTTCCATTATGAGTAGGCTACCATCCATTGGAGTAACAAAGATATCGACAACAGACTACCTTCCATAATGACAAGGCTACCATACATTGTGGTAACAAAAATCTCGACATAAGTCTACCTTCCATAATGACAAGGCTACCATCCATTGGAGTAACAAAAATCTCGACAATAGACTACCTTCCAAAATGACAACGCTACCATCCATTGGAGTGACAAAAATCTCGAAAATAGACTACCTTCCATAATGACAAGGCTACCATGGATTGGAGTAATGAAAATATCAACAAGAGACTACCTTCCATAATGACAAAGCTACCATCCATTGGAGTAACAAAAATCTCGCCAACAGACTATGTAACACCCTCTAAAACCCCGCATATAATTTTCGCAAATATTAAAAATTATAAACTCAGAGTACATGTAATAATCGAGGAATGCTACAATTCTCTTTTAATAAAATAAATTCCTGTCATGCATAATTTTAGTGGTAACTCATACATGTTTACACAGCGGAATAATTTATTTAATAAAATCAAATGTTATAATATTTTCCAAAATCATCAGGGATTAACACCTGGAAAAGTCAACGTCATATTATAACAATTAAAAGAAAATAAACGAGTCTGACTAAAGCAGCTCGACAACCAAACGTTCCCGGAGTTACAACTATCAGAGCATGACCCGGACATACTAAAACGAAACTAAACTAGACACGATAAGCCTTCGCCAAGCACCTGAGCGAAGCTCCTCAATCTGAAATATTCAACAGTAAGGGTGAGCTTCTCAAATATACATTTGGTTATACATTCATAACAATCAATTCACGAAATCATAAGCATCACCCAATAATTAGCATATTTCATAGTTTACAAAACCTTTACAATTCATATATCCATGACATATTGCCTTTCATATTTGCAAATATTCATCAAACATCATCAACCATTTATCAATCATACGTGCATACAAACAATCAAATATAACATTGGAAAAGTCATCCATTCATGTTATATTCGAGTAATGCAACACACCCATGCATGTGGTACCACTTCACCGCCCCATTAAATCGCGGGTCACGGATAACTCACCGTTCCATTATATCGCGGACACGGCTACCACCTCAACGTTCCATTATATCGCGGACACGTATATTGGCCACCATGTTAATTCCACACAATGGGAATTAACAAATGCAACATGATATGTAAGTATGTAACACTCAGCATACTATGAACATCAATCAACATATCATGCACATCAACAATATCAAACATAACATGATAGGAATAGCATGTAACCACTCAGCATACTATTAAACATCAATCATATCAAGTTATATCATAATTCATGCTTGATAACATCATCTAAAAGCATGACAATAAGATCCACATAGTGTTGGTATCATAACATACAATCGTTATTCGATACACACATCAATCAACACTAGGAATTCAATAAACACATATTCAAAACATGTCAAACACTGCACATCAAAACCGGATCAATCCGTACTTAACAACATGCACAGAAAACATAGTTTAAAAACCAACACAGGAGGTTTAACACGGGTGCCCGTGTAAAACAACACTGCCCGTGTGGAAATGTGTCCAGAAAACACGTTTTTTTTGACAATACAGGGGATCAACACGGGCGCCCGTGTAAATCAACACGGCCCGTGTTGAATTGTGCCCAGAAAACCCATTTTTATGCCAACACAGTGAATCAACACGGGCGCCCGTGTTAATCAACACGCCCGTGTTGAATTATGGCCAGAAAACACTTTTTCATCAGCATTACAGTGAATCAACACGGGTGCCCGCGTAAATCAACGCGCCCGTGTTGATGAGTGCGAACCCAATTTTTCTGTTTTTGCAGCAGCTCATATACCCATTTTTTTGCACGAAAATACCTCTCTACGGCGGTGCAATATAGTACAAAGACATCCAATCCATCATAGGAACCTAAAGTCTCTAATTGATTCATAAAATCGGGAACTTAAACCTTTTCTAACAAGGTTCAATCCTAAGGTTATCGATCCCTAGAAACATCTAACAATTGGGATTTCCTACGATTACCCGAATCAACCGTACATAAACCCATAAACAAATATAAATCGAGTATAAACCCCCCTTACCTTATCAATTAGCAGCTTTGAGTTCTTAAGTGATGTTCTTCGTTCTCCGTTCTTCAGAGCTCTATTTTCCCAAATTCCAACTTCTGTTCTTACGTGAAAACCAAAAATGAGAAAATGGCCTAAGTCCCAAACATAACTTTATTTCTCTGCACCCCCACTCTTTACTAACAACATCTAAGCCCAATAACATAAAAATCCCAATATTCCTTATTTCTTTTATTTTCCTCAAATACTCCAAAATAAATAATTCTTTTTATTTTATTAATTCTAATAAAATAAATTCCCAAATTTAACTAAATCCATTAATTGAAAACGGGGTATTACAACTCTCCCCCACTAAAAGAGTTTTCGTCCTCGAAAACATACCTTAGACGAACAGCTCCGGATAAGCCTCTTTCATCTGGCTCTCCAGCTCCCAAGTGATATTTCCATCTGCTGGACCTCCCCAAGCAACCTTCACTAATGCTATCTCTTTACCTCTTAACTGTTTCACTTCCCGATCTTCTATCCTCATAGGCAATGCTTCTACTGTCAGGTTATCTCTTACCTGTACATCATCTATTTGGATTACATGAGATGGGTCTGGAATGTATCTCCTCAACTGAGAAACATGAAAAACATCGTGCAAATTCGCAAGTCTCGGAGGTAAAGCAATGCGATAAGCAACTTCTCCAACTCTTTCCGTAATCTGAAACGGACCAATAAAACGCGGAGTCAACTTCTTAGACTTCAACGCCCGACCAATACCCGTCATCGGAGTAACTCTCATAAACACATGATCTCCAGCACTGAATTCTAAATTCTTTCTCCTCTTATCATGATAACTTTTCTGACGACTCTGAGAAGCTCTCATCTTCTCTTGAATCAATTTGATCTTTTCGGTAGTCTGTTGAACAATCTCTGGCCCAATTACCGAACTCTCTCCAGATTCATACCAACACAAAGGCGTCCTACACCGTCTACCATACAATGCCTCAAACGGAGCCATACCAATACTCGAATGGTAACTATTGTTATAAGTAAACTCAATCAATGGCAAATAGCTATCCCAAGCTCCACCTTTCTCTAAAACACAAGCACGCAATAAATCTTCCAACGATTGAATCGTCCTCTCCGTCTGTCCATCAGTCTGAGGATGGTAAGCTGAACTCAATCTCAACTTAGTACCCAAAGCCTTCTGCAATCCTTCCCAAAATTTCGAAGTGAACCTCGGATCTCTATCTGACACAATACTAGAAGGAACTCCATGCAAACTCACTATTTTCTCAATATACAACTGTGCCAATCTCTCCATCGAGTAATCCATTCGCACCGGTATAAAATGAGCAGACTTAGTCAACCTATCCACAACGACCCATATCGCTTCACAATTCATAGGAGTCCTTGGCAACCCAGATACGAAATCCATAGAAATACTATCCCACTTCCATTCTGGAATAAACATCGGTTGCATAAACCCAGACGGCTTTTGATGCTCAATCTTCGATTTCTGACAGATTAAACATGCATACACAAATTCAGCTATTTCCTTTTTCATTCTCGGCCACCAAAACAATTTCTTCAAATCATGATACATTTTCGTGGCACCCGGATGAATGCTCATCCCACTGCGATGTCCTTCCTCTAATATACTTTTCTTGATTTCTGCGACATCAGGAACACAAACTCTATCGCCAAATCTCATAACATCATTTTCATCAATCCTAAACTCACCACCTTGACCTTGGTTGATCAATGTCAATTTATCAACTAAATTAACATCGGATTTCTTCCCGATCCTGATCTCTTCTAGAATACCACTAGTAAGTTTCAACATACCCAAACGAACACACTTCGGAGTACTTTCACAAACCAAACTCAAATCTCGGAATTGCTCAATTAAATCCAATTCACGAACCATCATCATAGACATATGCAAGGACTTCCTGCTCAAAGCATCTGCAACTACATTTGCCTTACCAGGATGGTAATTCAAACCAAAATCATAATCTTTGAGGAATTCTAACCACCTTCTTTGCCTCATATTGAGCTCTTTCTGATCGAAAAGATACTTCAAACTCTTATGATCACTATACACTTCAAACCTCGAACCATACAGATAATGCCTCCACAATTTCAAGACAAACACAACTGCTGCCAACTCTAAGTCATGAGTAGGATAGTTCCTTTCATGAACCTTCAACTGTCTCGAAGCATACGCAACTACCTGCTGATTCTGCATTAAAACACCACCTAAACCCAACAGAGATGCATCACAATAGACCACAAAAGATTCCACCGGATTCGGCAAAATCAGAATAGGAGCACTTGTCAATCTCCGCTTCAATTCTTGGAAACCTTTCTCACAATCAGAATCCCAAATAAACGCTTGTCCTTTACGAGTCAACTTCGTCAACGGCAATGCTAACTTTGAGAATCCTTCGATAAACTTTCTGTAATAACCTGCAAGACCAAGAAAACTTCTGATTTCCGAAACAGTCTTCGGTGCTTCCCACTGAGATACCGCTTCTACTTTCGTAGGATCCACTGCAATACCATTCTTAGAAATCACATGTCCAAGAAAACTAACTTCATTCAGCCAGAACTCACATTTGGACAACTTTGCATACAACTTCTTATCTTTCAACAACTCTAACACAATTCTGAGATGTTCCGCATGTTCTTCGTCATTCTCGGAATAAATCAGAATGTCATCAATAAAAACCACAACAAACTTATCCAGATATGGGTGAAAAATCCTATTCATATATTCCATGAAAACACCAGGTGCATTAGTAACTCCGAACGGCATAACAGAATATTCATAATGCCCATACCTCGTTCGAAAAGCAGTCTTTTGAATATCTTCCGCTTTCACACGAATCTGATGATATCCAGATCTCAAATCAATCTTACTGAATACACTGGCTCCAATTAACTGATCCATTAAATCATCAATCCTCGGTAACGGGTACCGATTCTTAATGGTTACCTTGTTCAATTGCCTGTAATCAACACACAGTCTCATAGAACCTTCTTTCTTCTTAACCAACAATACCGGAGCACCCCAAGGAGAAACACTTGGACGAATAAACTTCTTCTCCAGTAAATCTTCCAACTGACTCTTCAATTCAGCCAATTCAGACGCAGACATACGATATGGCGCCATCGACACCGGTCTCGTACCAGGAATTAAATCTATAGAAAATTCCACTTCTCTCTCAGGAGGTAACTCGCCAACATCATCAGGAAAGACTTCTGGAAAATCACACACCACTGGCAATTCACTACTCCTGACCTTTCCTGTTGCATCTAACGAAGCAAGTAACATAAACACATTAGCACCATCTTCCATTGCTTCTTGCACCTGCCTAGCAGTCATAGTCAAATTCTCGACACCAACTGCTTCTGGGAAAATCACCGTCTTAGCAAAGCAGTTCAGATGAACCCGGTTAAATTCCAACCAGTTCATCCCAAGGATAATATCAATTTGTTCAAGCGGTAGGCACACTAAATCCATACCGAAACCTCTACCAAAAATCTCAATAGGACAATTCCTACATACGAGTGAAGTTGTCACTGAACCCGATGCAGGAGTATCAACAACCATGCTACCTCGCATACCAGATATGTCCAGTTTCAACCTCTCAGCACAATCCAAAGAAATGAAAGAATGAGTTGCACCAGTATCAATAATTGCAACTAAAGGTGTGCCATGAATAAAACACGTACCTTTAATCAATCGATCCTCTGGGGTAGTCTCAGATCCAGACAAAGCAAACACTTTTCCACCTGACTGATCCTTCCTAGGCTTAGGACACTGCGGACGAATGTGACCTTCTTCGCCACAATTGTAACAAGTAACAGACTTCCCTTTGCAATCAATAGACAAATGACCAGCCTTTCCACATTTATAGCACTTCTTCTCATCACTCTTGCAATCTCGAATGTGATGACCAGACTCACCACACCTGTAGCATCTGATAGGAGCCTTAGAATCTCCCCAACTAGGCCTTTTCCAACCGCCTGATCTCTGGTTATCTCTACCATATGGCTTGCCACGGTCCATATGTTGCTTCCCTCTTTTATCAACAGCCCCACGAGAGTGAGACGACCGATTCTTGGTAATATCTTCTTCCAAGATTCTGCTACAATCCACCAGATCAGAAAATCTACGAATACGCTGGTACCTGATTCCCTGCTTAATCTCATCTCGGAGACCATTCTCAAATTTGATACATTTAGAGAATTCTCCAGCCTCATCATTGTTGTAGTGTGCATAATACTTTGCCAGCTCAGTGAACTTAGTAGCATACTCACTAACAGTCAGATTGCCCTGCTTAAGCTCCAAAAATTCAATTTCCTTTCTTCCCCGAACATCTTCAGGAAAGTACCTCCTCAGAAAAGCCCTTCTGAAGTTAGCCCAAGTCAGTGCCTCTCCATCCTGAACCATTTCAGTCCTTGTGGCAACCCACCAGTCGTCGGCCTCTTCTGCCAACATATGCGTACCATATCTGACTTTCAGATCTTCAGCACAATCGATCACACGGAAAATCCTTTCGATTTCCTTCAGCCACTTCTGAGCACCTTCGGGGTCATGTGTACCTTTGAACAACGGAGGATTGTTCCTCTGGAAATTTCCCAATTGCCTATCAGCACCAATCACGCCTCCAGTTGGGTTTCTAGCAAGTACACCAGCTAACATCCCCAAAGCCTCAGCTAGTGCAGCATCATTTCGTCCATTACCTCTTCCAGCCATATTCCTGAGAATTAAAACATACTCCACATCAGAATACAGTATCGACAGTGTTACCTTGCACTAGTCGCATACGAAAAGGAATGACTGACTCAAGACTCTGGTCACAACGACCGACTATGCTCTGATACCACTATTGTAACACCCTCTAAAACCCCGCATATAATTTTCGCAAATATTAAAAATTATAAACTCAGAGTACATGTAATAATCGAGGAATGCTACAATTCTCTTTTAATAAAATAAATTCCTGTCATGCATAATTTTAGTGGTAACTCATACATGTCTACACAGCGGAATAATTTATTTAATAAAATCAAATGTTATAATATTTTCCAAAATCATCAGGGATTAACACCTGGAAAAGTCAACGTCATATTATAACAATTAAAAGAAAATAAACGGGTCTGACTAAAGCAGCTCGACAACCAAACGTTCCCGGAGTTACAACTATCAGAGCATGACCCGGACATACTAAAACGAAACTAAACTAGACACGATAAGCCTTCGCCAAGCACCTGAGCGAAGCTCCTCAATCTGAAATATTCAACAGTAAGGGTGAGCTTCTCAAATATACATTTGGTTATACATTCATAACAATCAATTCACGAAATCATAAGCATCACCCAATAATTAGCATATTTCATAGTTTACAAAACCTTTACAATTCATATATCCATGACATATTGCCTTTCATATTTGCAAATATTCATCAAACATCATCAACCATTTATCAATCATACGTGCATACAAACAATCAAATATAACATTGGAAAAGTCATCCATTCATGTTATATTCGAGTAATGCAACACACCCATGCATGTGGTACCACTTCACCGCCCCATTAAATCGCGGGTCACGGATAACTCACCGTTCCATTATATCGCGGACACGGCTACCACCTCAACGTTCCATTATATCGCGGACACGTATATTGGCCACCATGTTAATTCCACACAATGGGAATTAACAAATGCAACATGATATGTAAGTATGTAACACTCAGCATACTATGAACATCAATCAACATATCATGCACATCAACAATATCAAACATAACATGATAGGAATAGCATGTAACCACTCAGCATACTATTAAACATCAATCATATCAAGTTATATCATAATTCATGCTTGATAACATCATCTAAAAGCATGACAATAAGATCCACATAGTGTTGGTATCATAACATACAATCGTTATTCGATACACACATCAATCAACACTAGGAATTCAATAAACACATATTCAAAACATGTCAAACACTGCACATCAAAACCGGATCAATCCGTACTTAACAACATGCACAGAAAACATAGTTTAAAAACCAACACAGGAGGTTTAACACGGGTGCCAGTGTAAAACAACACTGCCCGTGTGGAAATATGTCCAGAAAACACGTTTTTTTTTACAATACAGGGGATCAACACGGGCGCCCGTGTAAATCAACACGGCCCGTGTTGAATTGTGCCCAGAAAACCCATTTTTATGCCAACACAGTGAATCAACACGGGCGCCCGTGTTAATCAACACGCCCGTGTTGAATTATGGCCAGAAAACACTTTTTCATCAGCATTACAGTGAATCAACACGGGTGCCCGCGTAAATCAACGCGCCCGTGTTGATGAGTGCGAACCCAATTTTTCTGTTTTTGCAGCAGCTCATATACCCATTTTTTTGCACGAAAATACCTCTCTACGGCGGTGCAATATAGTACAAAGACATCCAATCCATCATAGGAACCTAAAGTCTCTAATTGATTCATAAAATCGGGAACTTAAACCTTTTCTAACAAGGTTCAATCCTAAGGTTATCGATCCCTAGAAACATCTAACAATTGGGATTTCCTACGATTACCCGAATCAACCGTACATAAACCCATAAACAATATAAATCGAGTATAAACCCCCCTTACCTTATCAATTAGCAGCTTTGAGTTCTTGAGTGATGTTCTTCGTTCTCCGTTCTTCAGAGCTCTATTTTCCCAAATTCCAACTTTTGTTCTTACGTGAAAACCAAAAATGAGAAAATGGCCTAAGTCCCAAACATAACTTTATTTCTCTGCACCCCCACTCTTTACTAACAACATCTAAGCCCAATAACATAAAAATCCCAATATTCCTTATTTCTTTTATTTTCCTCAAATACTCCAAAATAAATAATTCTTTTTATTTTATTAATTCTAATAAAATAAATTCCCAAATTTAACTAAATCCATTAATTGAAAATGGGGTATTACAGACTACCTTCCATAATGACAAGGCTACCATCCATTGGAGTGACAAAAATCTCGACAATAGACTACCTTCCATAATGACAAGGCTACCATCCATTAGAGTTACAAAAATATCGACAACTGACTACCTTCGATAATGACAAGGCTACCATCCATTGGAGTGACAAAAATATCGACAACAAACTACATTCCATAATGACAAGGCTACCATCCATTGGAGTAACAAAAATCTCGACAACAAACTACCTTCCATAATGACAAGGCTACCATCCATTAGAGTTACAAAAATATCGACAACAGACTACCTTCCATAATAAAAAGGCTACCATCCATTGGAGTAACAAAAATATCGACAATAGACTACCTTCCATAATGAAAAGGCTAACAACCATTGGAGTAACAAAAATCTGGACAACAAAATACCTTCCGTAATGACTTGGCTACTATCCATTGGAGTAACAAAGATATCGACAACAGACTACCTTCCATAATGACTAGGCTACTATCCATTGGAGTAACAAAAATCTCGACAACAGACAAACTTCCATAATGACAAGGCTACCATCCATTGGAGTAACAAAAATTTCGAAAACAGACTACCTTCCATAATGACAAGGCTAAAATCCATTGGAGTAACAAAAATATCGACAACATACTACCTTTCATAATGACAAGGCTACCATCTATTGGAATAACAAAAATCTAGAGTATAAACTGCCTTCCATAATGACAAGGCTACCATCCAATGGAATAACAAAAATCTCGACAAATACTACCTTCCATAATGACAAGGCTACCATCAATTGTAGTAACCAAAATCTCGACATCCAAATACCTTCCAGAATGACAAGGCTACCATCCATTGTAGTAACAAAAATCTCGACAACAGTCTACCTTCCATAATGACAATGCTACCATCCATTTGAGTAACAAAATTCTCGACAACAAAATACCTTCCATAATGACAAGGCTACCATCCATTGTAGTAACAAAAATCTAGACCGCAGACTACCTTCCATAATGACAAGGCTACCATCCATTGGACTAACGAAAATCTCGACAACAGACTACCTTCCATAATGACAAGGCTACCATCCATTGGAGTAACAAAAATATCGATAACAGAATATCTTCCATTATGAGTAGGCTACCATCCATTGGAGTAACAAAGATATCGACAACAGACTACTTTCCATAATGACAAGGCTACCATACATTGTGGTAACAAAAATCTCGACATAAGTCTACCTTCCATAATGACAAGGCTACCATCCATTGGAGTAACAAAAATCTCGACAATAGACTACCTTCCATAATGACAAGGCTACCATCCATTGGTGTGACAAAAATCTCGAAAACAGACTACCTTCCATAATGACAAGGCTACCATGCATTGGAGTAATGAAAATATCAACAAGAGACTACCTTCCATAATGACAAAACTACCATCCATTGGAGTAACAAAAATCTCGCCAACAGACTACCTTCCATAATGACAAGGCTACCATCCATTGGAGTGACAAAAATCTCGACAATAGACTACCTTCAATAATGACAAGGCTACCATCCCTTAGAGTTACAAAAATATCGACAACAAACTACATTCCATAATGACAAGGCTACCATCCATTGGAGAAACAAAAATCTCGACAACAGACTACCTTCCATAATGAAAAGGCTACCATCCATTGGAGTAAAAAAAATATCGATAATAGACTACCTTCCATAATGAAAAGGCTAACAACCATTGGAGTAACAAAAATCTGGACAACATAATACCTTCCGTAATGACTAGGCTACTATCCATTGGAGTAACAAAGATATCGACAACAAACTACCTTCCATAATGACTAGGCTACTATCCATTGGAGTAACAAAAATCTCGACAACAGACAAGCTTCCATAATGACAAGGCTACCGTCCATTGGAGTAACAAAGATTTCGAAAACAGACTACCTTCCATAATGACAAGGCTAAAATCCATTGGAGTAACAAAAATCTCGACAACAGACTACCTTTCATAATGACAAGGCTACCATCTATTGGAATAACAAAAATCTAGAGAACAAACTGCCTTCCATAATGACAAGGCTACCATCCAATGGAATAACAAAAATCTCGACAAATACTACCTTCCATAATGACAAGGCTACCATCAATTGTCGTAACCAAAATCTCGACATCAGAATACCTTCCATAATGAAAGGCTACCATCCATTGTAGTAACAAAAATCTCGACAACAGTCTACCTTCCATAATAACAAGGCTACCATACATTGTGGTAACAAAAATATCGACATAAGTCTACCTTCTATAATGACAAGGCTACCATCCATTGGAGTAACAAAAATCTCGACAATAGACTACCTTCCATAATGACAAGGCTACCATCCATTGGAGTAACAAAAATCTCGACAACAAACTACCTTCGATAATTATAAGGCTAGCATCCATTAGAGTAACAAAAATCTCGACAACAAACTATCTTCCATAATGACAAGGCTACGATCCATTAGAGTAACAAAAATCTCGTAAACAGACTACCTTACATAATGACAAGGCTACCATCCATTAGAGTAATCAAAATATGAACAAGAGACTACCTTTCATAATGACAAGGCTACCATCCATTGGAGTAATGAAAATATCAACAAGAGACTACCTTCCATAATGACAAGGCTACCTTCAATTGGAGTAACAAAAATCTCGCCACCAGTCTACCTTTCATGATAACACGGCTACCTTCCATAGGAGTGACAAAAATATCGACAACAGACTACCTCCCATAATGACAAGGCTACCATCCATTGGAGTAACAAAAATCGCGAAAATAGACTATCTTCCATAATGACAAGGCTACCATTCATTGGAGTGGCAAAAATCTCGACAATAGACTACCATCCATATTGACTAAGCTACCATCAATTAGTGTAACAAAGATATCCATAACAGACTACCTTCTATAATGAAAAGGCTACCATATACTGTAGTAATTTGGACAACAAACTAGCTCCCATAATGACAAGGCTACCTTATACTGTAGTAACTAAAATCTCGACAACAGTTACTTTCCATAATGACAAGGCTACAATCCATTGGAGTAACAAAAATCTCGACAATAGACTACCTTCCATAATGACAACGCTACCATCCATTGGAGTGACAAAAATCTCGTCAACAAAATACCTTCGATAATGACAAGGCTACCATCCATTGGAGTGATAAAAATATCGACAACAAACTACATTCCATAATGACAAGGCTACCATCCATTGGAGTAACAAAAATCTCGACAACAAACTACCTTCCATAATGACAAGGCTACCATCCATTAGAGTGACAAAAATATCGACAACAGACTACCTTCCATAATGATAAGGCTACCATCCATTGGAGTAACAAAAATATCAACAATAGACTACCTTCCATAATGAAAAGCCTACCATCCATTGGAGTAACAAAAATCTGGACAACAGAATAACTTCCGTAATGACTAGGCTACTATCCATTGGAGTAACAAAGATATCGACAACAGACTAACTTCCATAATGACAATGCTACCATCCATTGGAGTAACAAAAATCTCGAGAACAGACAACCTTCCATAATGACAAGGCTACCATCCATTGGAGTAACAAAAATTTTGAAAATAGACTACCTTCCATAATGACAAGGCTAAAATCCATTGGAGTAACAAAAATCTTGACAACAGACTACCCTTCATAATGACAAGGCTACCATCTATTGGAATAACAAAAATCTAGAGAACAGACTGCCTTCCATAATGACAAGGCTACCATCCAATGGAATAACAAAAATCTCGACAACAGAATACCTTCCATAATGACAAGGCTACCATCCATTGTAGTAACAAAAATCTCGACAACAGTCTACCTTCCATAATGACAATGCTACCATCCATTTGAGTAACAAAAATATCGATAAAAGACTACCTTCCATAATGACAAAGCTACCATCCATTGTAGTAACAAAAATCTAGACAACAGACCAGCTTACATAATGACAAGGCTACCATCCATTGGACTAACGAAAATCTCGACAACAAACTACCTTCCATAATGACAAGGCTACCATCCATCGGAGTAATAAAAATATCGACAATAGACTACCTTCCATAATGACAAGGCTACATTCCCTTGGAGTAACAAAAATATCGACAACAGAATACCTTCCATTATGACTAGGACACCATCCATTGGAGTGACAAAAATTTCGACAACAGAATACCTTCCATAATGACAAGGTTACCATCCATTGGAGTAACAAAAATCTCGAAAATAGACTACCTTCCATAATGACAAGGCTAAAATCCATTGGAATAACAAAAATCTCGACAACATACTACCTTCCTTAATGACAAGACTACCATCAATTGTAGTAACGAAAATCTCGACAACAGACTACCTTCTATAATGACAAGGCTGCCATCCATTGTAGTAACAAAAATCTCAACAATAGAGTACCTTCCATAATGACAATTCTACCATCCGTTGGAGTAACAAAAATTTCGAAAACAGACTAGCTTCCATAATGACAAGGCTACCATGCATTGGAGTAATGAAAATATCAACAAGAGACTACCTTCCATAATGACAAGGCTACCATCCATTCGAGTAACAAAAATCTCGCCAACAGACTACCTTCCATAATGACAAGGCTACCATCCATTGCAGTGACAAAAATATCTACAATAGACTACCTTCCATAATGACAAGGTTACCATCCATTGGAGTAACAAAAATCTCGACAACACACTACCTTCCATAATGACAAGGCTACCATCCATTGGAGTAACGAAAATCTCGACAATATACTACCTTCCATAATGACAAGGCTACCATCCATTGGAGTAACAAAAATCTCGAGAACAATCTACCTTCCATAATGACAAGGCTACCATCCATTGGAGTAACAAAAATCTCGAAAATAGACTACCTTCCATAATGACAAGAATAAAATCCATTGGAGTAACAAAAATCTCGACAACAGACTACCTTTCATAATGACAAGGCTACCATCTATTGGAATAAGAAAAATATCGACAACAAACTATGTTCCATAATGAAAAGCCTACCATCCATTGGAGTAAAAAAAATATCGACAACATAATACCTTCCATAATGACTAGGCTACTATCCATTGGAGTAACAAAGATATCGAAAATAGACTACCTTCCATAATGACAAGGCTACCATCCATGGAGTGACAAAAATCTCGACAATAGACTACCTTCTATAATGACAAGGCTACCATACATTGTGGTAACAAAAATCTCGACAACAGTCTACCTTCCATAATGACAAGGCTACCATCCATTAGAGTGACAAAGATATCGACAACAAACTACCTTCCATAATGACAAGGCTACCATCCATTGGAGAAACAAAAATATCAACAATAGACTACCTTCCATAATGAAAAGCCTACCATCCATTGGAGTAACAAAAATCTGGACAACAGAATAACTTCCGTAATGACTAGGCTACTATACATTGGAGTAACAAAGATATCGACAACAGACTAACTTCCATAATGACAATGCTACCATCCATTGGAGTAACAAAAATCTCGAGAACAGACAACCTTCCATAATGACAAGGCTACCATCCATTGGAGTAACAAAAATTTTGAAAATAGACTACCTTCCATAATGACAAGGCTAAAATCCATTGGAGTAACAAAAATCTCGACAACTGACTACCCTTCATAATGACAAGGCTACCATCTATTGGAATAACAAAAATCTAAAGAACAGACTGCCTTCCATAATGACAAGGCTACCATCCAATGGAATAACAAAAATCTCGACAACATACTACCTTCCATAATGACAAGGCTACAATAAATTGTATAAACCAAAATCTCGACAACAGAATACCTTCCATAATGACAAGGCTACCATCCATTGTAGTAACAAAAATCTCGACAACAGTCTACCTTCCATAATGACAATGCTACCATCCATTTGAGTAACAAAAATCTCGATAAAAGACTACCTTCCATAATGACAAAGCTACCATCCATTGTAGTAACAAAAATCTAGACAACAGACCACCTTACATAATGACAAGGCTACCATCCATTGGACTAACGAAAATCTCGACAACAAACTACCTTCCATAATGACAAGGCTAACATACATTGGAGTAGTAAAAATATCGACAATAGACTACCTTCCATAATGACAAGGCTACATTCCCTTGGAGTAACAAAAATATCGACAACAGAATACCTTCCATTATGCCTAGGCCACCATCCATTGGAGTAACAAAAATATCGACAACAGAATACCTTCCATAATGACAAGGCTACCATCCATTGGAGTAACAAAAATCTCGACAATAGACTACCTTCCATAATGACAAGGCTACCATCCATTGGAGAAACAAAAATCTCGAAAACAGACTACCTTTCATAATGACAAGGCTACAATCCATTGGAGTAATGAGAATATCAACAAGAGACTACCTTCCATAATGACAAGGCTACCATGCATTGGAGTAATGAAAATATCACCAAGAGACTACCTTCCATAATGACAAGGCTACCATCCATTGGAGTAACAAAAATCTCGCCAACAGACTACCTTCCATAATGACAAGGCTACCATCCATTGGAGTGACAAAAATCTCAACAATAGACTACCTTCCATAATGACAAGGCTACCTTACATTGTAGTAACAAAAATCTCGACAACAGTTACCTTCCATAATGACAAGGCTACCATCCATTGGAGTAACAAAAATCTCGACAATAGACTACCTTCCATAATGACAAGGCTACCATCCATTAGAGTTACAAAAATATCGACAACTGACTACCTTCGATAATGACAAGGCTACCATCCATTGGAGTGACAAAAATATCGACAACAAACTACATTCCATAATGACAAGGCTACCATCCATTGGAGTAACAAAAATCTCGACAACAAACAACCTTCCATAATGACAACGCTACAATCCATTAGAGTTACAAAAATATCGACAACAGACTACCTTCCATAATGACAAGGCTACCATCCATTGGAGTAACAAAAATATCGACAATAGACTACCTTCCATAATGAAAAGCCTACCAACCATTGGAGTAACAAAAATCTGGACAACATAATACCTTCCGTGTGGAAATGTGTCCAGAAAACACGTTTTTTTTGACAATACAGGGGATCAACACGGGCGCCCGTGTAAATCAACACGGCCCGTGTTGAATTGTGCCCAGAAAACCCATTTTTATGCCAACACAGTGAATCAACACGGGCGCCCGTGTTAATCAACACGCCCGTGTTGAATTATGGCCAGAAAACACTTTTTCATCAGCATTACAGTGAATCAACACGGGTGCCCGCGTAAATCAACGCGCCCGTGTTGATGAGTGCGAACCCAATTTTTCTGTTTTTGCAGCAGCTCATATACCCATTTTTTTGCATGAAAATACCTCTCTACGGCGGTGCAATATAGTACAAAGACATCCAATCCATCATAGGAACCTAAAGTCTCTAATTGATTCATAAAATCGGGAACTTAAACCTTTTCTAACAAGGTTCAATCCTAAGGTTATCGATCCCTAGAAACATCTAACAATTGGGATTTCCTACGATTACCCGAATCAACCGTACATAAACCCATAAACAAATATAAATCGAGTATATACCCCCCTTACCTTATCAATTAGCAGCTTTGAGTTCTTGAGTGATGTTCTTCGTTCTCCGTTCTTCAGAGCTCTATTTTCCCAAATTCCAACTTCTGTTCTTACGTGAAAACCAAAAATGAGAAAATGGCCTAAGTCCCAAACATAACTTTATTTCTCTGCACCCCCACTCTTTACTAACAACATCTAAGCCCAATAACATAAAAATCCCAATATTCCTTATTTCTTTTATTTTCCTCAAATACTCCAAAATAAATAATTCTTTTTATTTTATTAATTCTAATAAAATAAATTCCCAAATTTAACTAAATCCATTAATTGAAAACGGGGTATTACAACTCTCCCCCACTAAAAGAGTTTTCGTCCTCGAAAACATACCTTAGACGAACAGCTCCGGATAAGCCTCTTTCATCTGGCTCTCCAGCTCCCAAGTGATATTTCCATCTGCTGGACCTCCCCAAGCAACCTTCACTAATGCTATCTCTTTACCTCTTAACTGTTTCACTTCCCGATCTTCTATCCTCATAGGCAATGCTTCTACTATCAGGTTATCTCTTACCTGTACATCATCTATTTGGATTACATGAGATGGGTCTGGAATGTATCTCCTCAACTGAGAAACATGAAAAACATCGTGCAAATTCGCAAGTCTCGGAGGTAAAGCAATGCGATAAGCAACTTCTCCAACTCTTTCCGTAATCTGAAACGGACCAATAAAACGCTGAGTCAACTTCTTAGACTTCAACGCCCGACCAATACCCGTCATCGGAGTAACTCTCATAAACACATGATCTCCAGCACTGAATTCTAAATTCTTTCTCCTCTTATCATGATAACTTTTCTGACGACTCTGAGAAGCTCTCATCTTCTCTTGAATCAATTTGATCTTTTCGGTAGTCTGCTGAACAATCTCTGGCCCAATTACCGAACTCTCTCCAGATTCATACCAACACAAAGGCGTCCTACACCGTCTACCATACAATGCCTCAAACGGAGCCATACCAATACTCGAATGGTAACTATTGTTATAAGTAAACTCAATCAATGGCAAATAGCTATCCCAAGCTCCACCTTTCTCTAAAACACAAGCACGCAATAAATCTTCCAACGATTGAATCGTCCTCTCCGTCTGTCCATCAGTCTGAGGATGGTAAGCTGAACTCAATCTCAACTTAGTACCCAAAGCCTTCTGCAATCCTTCCCAAAATTTCGAAGTGAACCTCGGATCTCTATCTGACACAATACTAGAAGGAACTCCATGCAAACTCACTATTTTCTCAATATACAACTGTGCCAATCTCTCCATCGAGTAATCCATTCGCACCGGTATAAAATGAGCAGACTTAGTCAACCTATCCACAACGACCCATATCGCTTCACAATTCATAGGAGTCCTTGGCAACCCAGATACGAAATCCATAGAAATACTATCCCACTTCCATTCTGGAATAAACATCGGTTGCATAAACCCAGACGGCTTTTGATGCTCAATCTTCGATTTCTGACAGATTAAACATGCATACACAAATTCAGCTATTTCCTTTTTCATTCTCGGCCACCAAAACAATTTCTTCAAATCATGATACATTTTCGTGGCACCCGGATGAATGCTCATCCCACTGCGATGTCCTTCCTCTAATATACTTTTCTTGATTTCTGCGACATCAGGAACACAAACTCTATCGCCAAATCTCATAACATCATTTTCATCAATCCTAAACTCACCACCTTGACCTTGGTTGATCAATGTCAATTTATCAACTAAATTAACATCGGATTTCTTCCCGATCCTGATCTCTTCTAGAATACCACTAGTAAGTTTCAACATACCCAAACGAACACACTTCGGAGTACTTTCACAAACCAAACTCAAATCTCGGAATTGCTCAATTAAATCCAATTCACGAACCATCATCATAGACATATGCAAGGACTTCCTGCTCAAAGCATCTGCAACTACATTTGCCTTACCAGGATGGTAATTCAAACCAAAATCATAATCTTTGAGGAATTCTAACCACCTTCTTTGCCTCATATTGAGCTCTTTCTGATCGAAAAGATACTTCAAACTCTTATGATCACTATACACTTCAAACCTCGAACCATACAGATAATGCCTCCACAATTTCAAGACAAACACAACTGCTGCCAACTCTAAGTCATGAGTAGGATAGTTCCTTTCATGAACCTTCAACTGTCTCGAAGCATACGCAACTACCTGCTGATTCTGCATTAAAACACCACCTAAACCCAACAGAGATGCATCACAATAGACCACAAAAGATTCCACCGGATTCGGCAAAATCAGAATAGGAGCACTTGTCAATCTCCGCTTCAATTCTTGGAAACCTTTCTCACAATCAGAATCCCAAATAAACGCTTGTCCTTTACGAGTCAACTTCGTCAACGGCAATGCTAACTTTGAGAATCCTTCGATAAACTTTCTGTAATAACCTGCAAGACCAAGAAAACTTCTGATTTCCGAAACAGTCTTCGGTGCTTCCCACTGAGATACCGCTTCTACTTTCGTAGGATCCACTGCAATACCATTCTTAGAAATCACATGTCCAAGAAAACTAACTTCATTCAGCCAGAACTCACATTTGGACAACTTTGCATACAACTTCTTATCTTTCAACAACTCTAACACAATTCTGAGATGTTCCGCATGTTCTTCGTCATTCTCGGAATAAATCAGAATGTCATCAATAAAAACCACAACAAACTTATCCAGATATGGGTGAAAAATCCTATTCATATATTCCATGAAAACACCAGGTGCATTAGTAACTCCGAACGGCATAACAGAATATTCATAATGCCCATACCTCGTTCGAAAAGCAGTCTTTTGAATATCTTCCGCTTTCACACGAATCTGATGATATCCAGATCTCAAATCAATCTTACTGAATACACTGGCTCCAATTAACTGATCCATTAAATCATCAATCCTCGGTAACGGGTACTGATTCTTAATGGTTACCTTGTTCAATTGCCTGTAATCAACACACAGTCTCATAGAACCTTCTTTCTTCTTAACCAACAATACCGGAGCACCCCAAGGCGAAACACTTGGACGAATAAACTTCTTCTCCAGTAAATCTTCCAACTGACTCTTCAATTCAGCCAATTCAGACGCAGACATACGATATGGCGCCATCGACACCGGTCTCGTACCAGGAATTAAATCTATAGAAAATTCCACTTCTCTCTCAGGAGGTAACTCGCCAACATCATCAGGAAAGACTTCTGGAAAATCACACACCACTGGCAATTCACTACTCCTGACCTTTCCTGTTGCATCTAACGAAGCAAGTAACATAAACACATTAGCACCATCTTCCATTGCTTCTTGCACCTGCCTAGCAGTCATAGTCAAATTCTCGACACCAACTGCTTCTGGGAAAATCACCGTCTTAGCAAAGCAGTTCAGATGAACCCGGTTAAATTCCAACCAGTTCATCCCAAGGATAATATCAATTTGTTCAAGCGGTAGGCACACTAAATCCATACCGAAACCTCTACCAAAAATCTCAATAGGACAATTCCTACATACGAGTGAAGTTGTCACTGAACCCGATGCAGGAGTATCAACAACCATGCTACCTCGCATACCAGATATGTCCAGTTTCAACCTCTCAGCACAATCCAAAGAAATGAAAGAATGAGTTGCACCAGTATCAATAATTGCAACTAAAGGTGTGCCATGAATAAAACACGTACCTTTAATCAATCGATCCTCTGGGGTAGTCTCAGATCCAGACAAAGCAAACACTTTTCCACCTGACTGATCCTTCCTAGGCTTAGGACACTGCGGACGAATGTGACCTTCTTCGCCACAATTGTAACAAGTAACAGACTTCCCTTTGCAATCAATAGACAAATGACCAGCCTTTCCACATTTATAGCACTTCTTCTCATCACTCTTGCAATCTCGAATGTGATGACCAGACTCACCACACCTGTAGCATCTGATAGGAGCCTTAGAATCTCCCCAACTAGGCCTTTTCCAACCGCCTGATCTCTGGTTATCTCTACCATATGGCTTGCCACGGTCCATATGTTGCTTCCCTCTTTTATCAACAGCCCCACGAGAGTGAGACGACCGATTCTTGGTAATATCTTCTTCCAAGATTCTGCTACAATCCACCAGATCAGAAAATCTACGAATACGCTGGTACCTGATTCCCTGCTTAATCTCATCTCGGAGACCATTCTCAAATTTGATACATTTAGAGAATTCTCCAGCCTCATCATTGTTGTAGTGTGCATAATACTTTGCCAGCTCAGTGAACTTAGTAGCATACTCACTAACAGTCAGATTGCCCTGCTTAAGCTCCAAAAATTCAATTTCCTTTCTTCCCCGAACATCTTCAGGAAAGTACCTCCTCAGAAAAGCCCTTCTGAAGTTAGCCCAAGTCAGTGCCTCTCCATCCTGAACCATTTCAGTCCTTGTGGCAACCCACCAGTCGTCGGCCTCTTCTGCCAACATATGCGTACCATATCTGACTTTCAGATCTTCAGCACAATCGATCACACGGAAAATCCTTTCGATTTCCTTCAGCCACTTCTGAGCACCTTCGGGGTCATGTGTACCTTTGAACAACGGAGGATTGTTCCTCTGGAAATTTCCCAATTGCCTATCAGCACCAATCACGCCTCCAGTTGGGTTTCTAGCAAGTACACCAGCTAACATCCCCAAAGCCTCAGCTAGTGCAGCATCATTTCGTCCATTACCTCTTCCAGCCATATTCCTGAGAATTAAAACATACTCCACATCAGAATACAGTATCGACAGTGTTACCTTGCACTAGTCGCATACGAAAAGGAATGACTGACTCAAGACTCTGGTCACAACGACCGACTATGCTCTGATACCACTATTGTAACACCCTCTAAAACCCCGCATATAATTTTCGCAAATATTAAAAATTATAAACTCAGAGTACATGTAATAATCGAGGAATGCTACAATTCTCTTTTAATAAAATAAATTCCTGTCATGCATAATTTTAGTGGTAACTCATACATGTCTACACAGCGGAATAATTTATTTAATAAAATCAAATGTTATAATATTTTCCAAAATCATCAGGGATTAACACCTGGAAAAGTCAACGTCATATTATAACAATTAAAAGAAAATAAACGGGTCTGACTAAAGCAACTCGACAACCAAACGTTCCCGGAGTTACAACTATCAGAGCATGACCCGGACATACTAAAACGAAACTAAACTAGACACGATAAGCCTTCGCCAAGCACCTGAGCGAAGCTCCTCAATCTGAAATATTCAACAGTAAGGGTGAGCTTCTCAAATATACATTTGGTTATACATTCATAACAATCAATTCACGAAATCATAAGCATCACCCAATAATTAGCATATTTCATAGTTTACAAAACCTTTACAATTCATATATCCATGACATATTGCCTTTCATATTTGCAAATATTCATCAAACATCATCAACCATTTATCAATCATACGTGCATACAAACAATCAAATATAACATTGGAAAAGTCATCCATTCATGTTATATTCGAGTAATGCAACACACCCATGCATGTGGTACCACTTCACCGCCCCATTAAATCGCGGGTCACGGATAACTCACCGTTCCATTATATCGCGGACACGGCTACCACCTCAACGTTCCATTATATCGCGGACACGTATATTGGCCACCATGTTAATTCCACACAATGGGAATTAACAAATGCAACATGATATGTAAGTATGTAACACTCAGCATACTATGAACATCAATCAACATATCATGCACATCAACAATATCAAACATAACATGATAGGAATAGCATGTAACCACTCAGCATACTATTAAACATCAATCATATCAAGTTATATCATAATTCATGCTTGATAACATCATCTAAAAGCATGACAATAAGATCCACATAGTGTTGGTATCATAACATACAATCGTTATTCGATACACACATCAATCAACACTAGGAATTCAATAAACACATATTCAAAACATGTCAAACACTGCACATCAAAACCGGATCAATCCGTACTTAACAACATGCACAGAAAACATAGTTTAAAAACCAACACAGGAGGTTTAACACGGGTGCCCGTGTAAAACAACACTGCCCGTGTGGAAATGTGTCCAGAAAACACGTTTTTTTTTACAATACAGGGGATCAACACGGGCGCCCGTGTAAATCAACACGGCCCGTGTTGAATTGTGCCCAGAAAACCCATTTTTATGCCAACACAGTGAATCAACACGGGCGCCCGTGTTAATCAACACGCCCGTGTTGAATTATGGCCAGAAAACACTTTTTCATCAGCATTACAGTGAATCAACACGGGTGCCCGCGTAAATCAACGCGCCCGTGTTGATGAGTGCGAACCCAACTTTTCTGTTTTTGCAGCAGCTCATATACCCATTTTTTTGCACGAAAATACCTCTCTACGGCGGTGCAATATAGTACAAAGACATCCAATCCATCATAGGAACCTAAAGTCTCTAATTGATTCATAAAATCGGGAACTTAAACCTTTTCTAACAAGGTTCAATCCTAAGGTTATCGATCCCTAGAAACATCTAACAATTGGGATTTCCTACGATTACCCGAATCAACCGTACATAAACCCATAAACAAATATAAATCGAGTATAAACCCCCCTTACCTTATCAATTAGCAGCTTTGAGTTCTTGAGTGATGTTCTTCGTTCTCCGTTCTTCAGAGCTCTATTTTCCCAAATTCCAACTTCTGTTCTTACGTGAAAACCAAAAATGAGAAAATGGCCTAAGTCCCAAACATAACTTTATTTCTCTGCACCCCCACTCTTTACTAACAACATCTAAGCCCAATAACATAAAAATCCCAATATTCCTTATTTCTTTTATTTTCCTCAAATACTCCAAAATAAATAATTCTTTTTATTTTATTAATTCTAATAAAATAAATTCCCAAATTTAACTAAATCCATTAATTGAAAACGGGGTATTACAACTCTCCCCCACTAAAAGAGTTTTCGTCCTCGAAAACATACCTTAGACGAACAGCTCCGGATAAGCCTCTTTCATCTGGCTCTCCAGCTCCCAAGTGATATTTCCATCTGCTGGACCTCCCCAAGCAACCTTCACTAATGCTATCTCTTTACCTCTTAACTGTTTCACTTCCCGATCTTCTATCCTCATAGGCAATGCTTCTACTGTCAGGTTATCTCTTACCTGTACATCATCTATTTGGATTACATGAGATGGGTCTGGAATGTATCTCCTCAACTGAGAAACATGAAAAACATCGTGCAAATTCGCAAGTCTCGGAGGTAAAGCAATGCGATAAGCAACTTCTCCAACTCTTTCCGTAATCTGAAACGGACCAATAAAACGCTGAGTCAACTTCTTAGACTTCAACGCCCGACCAATACCCGTCATCGGAGTAACTCTCATAAACACATGATCTCCAGCACTGAATTCTAAATTCTTTCTCCTCTTATCATGATAACTTTTCTGACGACTCTGAGAAGCTCTCATCTTCTCTTGAATCAATTTGATCTTTTCGGTAGTCTGCTGAACAATCTCTGGCCCAATTACCGAACTCTCTCCAGATTCATACCAACACAAAGGCGTCCTACACCGTCTACCATACAATGCCTCAAACGGAGCCATACCAATACTCGAATGGTAACTATTGTTATAAGTAAACTCAATCAATGGCAAATAGCTATCCCAAGCTCCACCTTTCTCTAAAACACAAGCACGCAATAAATCTTCCAACGATTGAATCGTCCTCTCCGTCTGTCCATCAGTCTGAGGATGGTAAGCTGAACTCAATCTCAACTTAGTACCCAAAGCCTTCTGCAATCCTTCCCAAAATTTCGAAGTGAACCTCGGATCTCTATCTGACACAATACTAGAAGGAACTCCATGCAAACTCACTATTTTCTCAATATACAACTGTGCCAATCTCTCCATCGAGTAATCCATTCGCACCGGTATAAAATGAGCAGACTTAGTCAACCTATCCACAACGACCCATATCGCTTCACAATTCATAGGAGTCCTTGGCAACCCAGATACGAAATCCATAGAAATACTATCCCACTTCCATTCTGGAATAAACATCGGTTGCATAAACCCAGACGGCTTTTGATGCTCAATCTTCGATTTCTGACAGATTAAACATGCATACACAAATTCAGCTATTTCCTTTTTCATTCTCGGCCACCAAAACAATTTCTTCAAATCATGATACATTTTCGTGGCACCCGGATGAATGCTCATCCCACTGCGATGTCCTTCCTCTAATATACTTTTCTTGATTTCTGCGACATCAGGAACACAAACTCTATCGCCAAATCTCATAACATCATTTTCATCAATCCTAAACTCACCACCTTGACCTTGGTTGATCAATGTCAATTTATCAACTAAATTAACATCGGATTTCTTCCCGATCCTGATCTCTTCTAGAATACCACTAGTAAGTTTCAACATACCCAAACGAACACACTTCGGAGTACTTTCACAAACCAAACTCAAATCTCGGAATTGCTCAATTAAATCCAATTCACGAACCATCATCATAGACATATGCAAGGGCGCCCGTGAAAACCCATTTTTATGCCAACACAGTGAATCAACACGGGCGCCCGTGTTAATCAACACGCCCGTGTTGAATTATGGCCAGAAAACACTTTTTCATCAGCATTACAGTGAATCAACACGGGTGCCCGCGTAAATCAACGCGCCCGTGTTGATGAGTGCGAACCCAATTTTTCTGTTTTTGCAGCAGCTCATATACCCATTTTTTTGCATGAAAATACCTCTCTACGGCGGTGCAATATAGTACAAAGACATCCAATCCATCATAGGAACCTAAAGTCTCTAATTGATTCATAAAATCGGGAACTTAAACCTTTTCTAACAAGGTTCAATCCTAAGGTTATCGATCCCTAGAAACATCTAACAATTGGGATTTCCTACGATTACCCGAATCAACCGTACATAAACCCATAAACAAATATAAATCGAGTATAAACCCCCCTTACCTTATCAATTAGCAGCTTTGAGTTCTTGAGTGATGTTCTTCGTTCTCCGTTCTTCAGAGCTCTATTTTCCCAAATTCCAACTTCTGTTCTTACGTGAAAACCAAAAATGAGAAAATGGCCTAAGTCCCAAACATAACTTTATTTCTCTGCACCCCCACTCTTTACTAACAACATCTAAGCCCAATAACATAAAAATCCCAATATTCCTTATTTCTTTTATTTTCCTCAAATACTCCAAAATAAATAATTCTTTTTATTTTATTAATTCTAATAAAATAAATTCCCAAATTTAACTAAATCCATTAATTGAAAATGGGGTATTACAGACTACCTTCCATAATGACAAGGCTACCATCCATTGGAGTGACAAAAATCTCGACAATAGACTACCTTCCATAATGACAAGGCTACCATCCATTAGAGTTACAAAAATATCGACAACTGACTACCTTCGATAATGACAAGGCTACCATCCATTGGAGTGACAAAAATATCGACAACAAACTACATTCCATAATGACAAGGCTACCATCCATTGGAGTAACAAAAATCTCGACAACAAACTACCTTCCATAATGACAAGGCTACCATCCATTAGAGTTACAAAAATATCGACAACAGACTACCTTCCATAATAAAAAGGCTACCATCCATTGGAGTAACAAAAATATCGACAATAGACTACCTTCCATAATGAAAAGGCTAACAAGCATTGGAGTAACAAAAATCTGGACAACAAAATACCTTCTGTAATGACTTGGCTACTATCCATTGGAGTAACAAAGATATCGACAACAGACTACCTTCCATAATGACTAGGCTACTATCCATTGGAGTAACAAAAATCTCGACAACAGACAAACTTCCATAATGACAAGGCTACCATCCATTGGAGTAACAAAAATTTCGAAAACAGACTACCTTCCATAATGACAAGGCTAAAATCCATTGGAGTAACAAAAATATCGACAACACACTACCTTTCATAATGACAAGGCTACCATCTATTGGAATAACAAAAATCTAGAGTATAAACTGCCTTCCATAATGACAAGGCTACCATCCAATGGAATAACAAAAATCTCGACAAATACTACCTTCCATAATGACAAGGCTACCATCAATTGTAGTAACCAAAATCTCGACATCCAAATACCTTCCAGAATGACAAGGCTACCATCCATTGTAGTAACAAAAATCTCGACAACAGTCTACCTTCCATAATGACAATGCTACCATCCATTTGAGTAACAAAATTCTCGACAACAAAATACCTTCCATAATGACAAGGCTACCATCCATTGTAGTAACAAAAATCTAGACCGCAGACTACCTTCCATAATGACAAGGCTACCATCCATTGGACTAACGAAAATCTCGACAACAGACTACCTTCCATAATGACAAGGCTACCATCCATTGGAGTAACAAAAATATCGATAACAGAATATCTTCCATTATGAGTAGGCTACCATCCATTGGAGTAACAAAGATATCGACAACAGACTACTTTCCATAATGACAAGGCTACCATACATTGTGGTAACAAAAATCTCGACATAAGTCTACCTTCCATAATGACAAGGCTACCATCCATTGGAGTAACAAAAATCTCGACAATAGACTACCTTCCATAATGACAAGGCTACCATCCATTGGTGTGACAAAAATCTCGAAAACAGACTACCTTCCATAATGACAAGGCTACCATGCATTGGAGTAATGAAAATATCAACAAGAGACTACCTTCCATAATGACAAAACTACCATCCATTGGAGTAACAAAAATCTCGCCAACAGACTACCTTCCATAATGACAAGGCTACCATCCATTGGAGTGACAAAAATCTCGACAATAGACTACCTTCAATAATGACAAGGCTACCATCCCTTAGAGTTACAAAAATATCGACAACTGACTACCTTCGATAATGACAAGGCTACCATCCATTGGAGTGACAAAAATATCGACAACAAACTACATTCCATAATGACAAGGTTACCATCCATTGGAGAAACAAAAATCTCGACAACAGACTACCTTCCATAATGAAAAGGCTACCATCCATTGGAGTAAAAAAAATATCGATAATAGACTACCTTCCATAATGAAAAGGCTAACAACCATTGGAGTAACAAAAATCTGGACAACATAATACCTTCCGTAATGACTAGGCTACTATCCATTGGAGTAACAAAGATATCGACAACAAACTACCTTCCATAATGACTAGGCTACTATCCATTGGAGTAACAAAAATCTCGACAACAGACAAGCTTCCATAATGACAAGGCTACCGTCCATTGGAGTAACAAAGATTTCGAAAACAGACTACCTTCCATAATGACAAGGCTAAAATCCATTGGAGTAACAAAAATCTCGACAACAGACTACCTTTCATAATGACAAGGCTACCATCTATTGGAATAACAAAAATCTAGAGAACAAACTGCCTTCCATAATGACAAGGCTACCATCCAATGGAATAACAAAAATCTCGACAAATACTACCTTCCATAATGACAAGGCTACCATCAATTGTCGTAACCAAAATCTCGACATCAGAATACCTTCCATAATGAAAGGCTACCATCCATTGTAGTAACAAAAATCTCGACAACAGTCTACCTTCCATAATAACAAGGCTACCATACATTGTGGTAACAAAAATATCGACATAAGTCTACCTTCTATAATGACAAGGCTACCATCCATTGGAGTAACAAAAATCTCGACAATAGACTACCTTCCATAATGACAAGGCTACCATCCATTGGAGTAACAAAAATCTCGACAACAAACTACCTTCGATAATTATAAGGCTAGCATCCATTAGAGTAACAAAAATCTCGACAACAAACTATCTTCCATAATGACAAGGCTACGATCCATTAGAGTAACAAAAATCTCGTAAACAGACTACCTTACATAATGACAAGGCTACCATCCATTAGAGTAATCAAAATATGAACAAGAGACTACCTTCCATAATGACAAGGCTACCATCCATTGGAGTAATGAAAATATCAACAAGAGACTACCTTCCATAATGACAAGGCTACCTTCAATTGGAGTAACAAAAATCTCGCCACCAGTCTACCTTTCATGATAACACGGCTACCTTCCATTGGAGTGACAAAAATATCGACAACAGACTACCTCCCATAATGACAAGGCTACCATCCATTGGAGTAACAAAAATCGCGAAAATAGACTATCTTCCATAATGACAAGGCTACCATTCATTGGAGTGGCAAAAATCTCGACAATAGACTACCATCCATATTGACTAAGCTACCATCAATTAGTGTAACAAAGATATCCATAACAGACTACCTTCTATAATGAAAAGGCTACCATATACTGTAGTAATTTGGACAACAAACTACCTCCCATAATGACAAGGCTACCTTATACTGTAGTAACTAAAATCTCGACAACAGTTACTTTCCATAATGACAAGGCTACAATCCATTGGAGTAACAAAAATCTCGACAATAGACTACCTTCCATAATGACAACGCTACCATCCATTGGAGTGACAAAAATCTCGTCAACAAAATACCTTCGATAATGACAAGGCTACCATCCATTGGAGTGATAAAAATATCGACAACAAACTACATTCCATAATGACAAGGCTACCATCCATTGGAGTAACAAAAATCTCGACAACAAACTACCTTCCATAATGACAAGGCTACCATCCATTAGAGTGACAAAAATATCGACAACAGACTACCTTCCATAATGACAAGGCTACCATCCATTGGAGTAACAAAAATATCAACAATAGACTACCTTCCATAATGAAAAGCCTACCATCCATTGGAGTAACAAAAATCTGGACAACAGAATAACTTCCGTAATGACTAGGCTACTATCCATTGGAGTAACAAAGATATCGACAACAGACTAACTTCCATAATGACAATGCTACCATCCATTGGAGTAACAAAAATCTCGAGAACAGACAACCTTCCATAATGACAAGGCTACCATCCATTGGAGTAACAAAAATTTTGAAAATAGACTACCTTCCATAATGACAAGGCTAAAATCCATTGGAGTAACAAAAATCTTGACAACGGACTACCCTTCATAATGACAAGGCTACCATCTATTGGAATAACAAAAATCTAGAGAACAGACTGCCTTCCATAATGACAAGGCTACCATCCAATGGAATAACAAAAATCTCGACAACAGAATACCTTCCATAATGACAAGGCTACCATCCATTGTAGTAACAAAAATCTCGACAACAGTCTACCTTCCATAATGACAATGCTACCATCCATTTGAGTAACAAAAATCTCGATAAAAGACTACCTTCCATAATGACAAAGCTACCATCCATTGTAGTAACAAAAATCTAGACAACAGACCAGCTTACATAATGACAAGGCTACCATCCATTGGACTAACGAAAATCTCGACAACAAACTACCTTCCATAATGACAAGGCTACCATCCATCGGAGTAATAAAAATATCGACAATAGACTACCTTCCATAATGACAAGGCTACATTCCCTTGGAGTAACAAAAATATCGACAACAGAATACCTTCCATTATGACTAGGACACCATCCATTGGAGTGACAAAAATTTCGACAACAGAATACCTTCCATAATGACAAGGTTACCATCCATTGGAGTAACAAAAATCTCGAAAATAGACTACCTTCCATAATGACAAGGCTAAAATCCATTGGAATAACAAAAATCTCGACAACATACTACCTTCCTTAATGACAAGACTACCATCAATTGTAGTAACGAAAATCTCGACAACAGACTACCTTCTATAATGACAAGGCTGCCATCCATTGTAGTAACAAAAATCTCAACAATAGAGTACCTTCCATAATGACAATTCTACCATCCGTTGGAGTAACAAAAATTTCGAAAACAGACTAGCTTCCATAATGACAAGGCTACCATGCATTGGAGTAATGAAAATATCAACAAGAGACTACCTTCCATAATGACAAGGCTACCATCCATTCGAGTAACAAAAATCTCGCCAACAGACTACCTTCCATAATGACAAGGCTACCATCCATTGCAGTGACAAAAATATCTACAATAGACTACCTTCCATAATGACAAGGTTACCATCCATTGGAGTAACAAAAATCTCGACAACACACTACCTTCCATAATGACAAGGCTACCATCCATTGGAGTAACGAAAATCTCGACAATATACTACCTTCCATAATGACAAGGCTACCATCCATTGGAGTAACAAAAATCTCGAGAACAATCTACCTTCCATAATGACAAGGCTACCATCCATTGGAGTAACAAAAATCTCGAAAATAGACTACCTTCCATAATGACAAGAATAAAATCCATTGGAGTAACAAAAATCTCGACAACAGACTACCTTTCATAATGACAAGGCTACCATCTATTGGAATAAGAAAAATATCGACAACAAACTATGTTCCATAATGAAAAGCCTACCATCCATTGGAGTAACAAAAATATCGACAACATAATACCTTCCATAATGACTAGGCTACTATCCATTGGAGTAACAAAGATATCGAAAACAGACTACCTTCCATAATGACAAGGCTACCATCCATGGAGTGACAAAAATCTCGACAATAGACTACCTTCTATAATGACAAGGCTACCATACATTGCAATAACAAAAATATTGACCACAAACTACCTTCCATAATGACAAGGCTACCATACATTGTGGTAACAAAAATCTCGACAACAGTCTACCTTCCATAATGACAAGGCTACCATCCATTAGAGTGACAAAAATATCGACAATAGACTACCTTCCATAATGACAAGGCTACCATCCATTGGAGTGACAAAAATATCAACAATAGACTACCTTCCATAATGAAAAGCCTACCATCCATTGGAGTAACAAAAATCTGGACAACAGAATAACTTCCGTAATGACTAGGCTACTACACATTGGAGTAATAAAGATATCGACAACAGACTAACTTCCATAATGACAATGCTACCATCCATTGGAGTAACAAAAATCTCGAGAACAGACAACCTTCCATAATGACAAGGCTACCATCCATTGGAGTAACAAAATTTTTGAAAATAGACTACCTTCCATAATGACAAGGCTAAAATCCATTGGAGTAACAAAAATCTTGACAACAGACTACCCTTCATAATGACAAGGCTACCATCTATTGGAATATCAAAAATCTAAAGAACAGACTGCCTTCCATAATGACAAGGCTACCATCCAATGGAATAATAAAAATCTCGACAACATACTACCTTCCATAATGACAAGGCTACCATAAATTGTATAAACCAAAATCTCGACAACAGAATACCTTCCATAATGACAAGGCTACCATCCATTGTAGTAACAAAAATGTCGACAACAGTCTACCTTCCATAATGACAATGCTACCATCCATTTGAGTAACAAAAATCTCGATAAAAGACTACCTTCCATAATGACAAAGCTACCATCCATTGTAGTAACAAAAATCTAGACAACAAACCACCTTACATAATGACAAGGCTACCATCCATTGGACTAACGAAAATCTCGACAACAAACTACCTTCCATAATGACAAGGCTACCATTCATTGGAGTAATAAAAATCTCGACAATAGACTACCTTCCATAATGACAAGGCTACATTCCCTTGGAGTAACAAAAATATCGACAACATAATACCTTCCATTATGACTAGGCCACCATCCATTGGGGTGAAAAAAATTTCGACAACAGAATACCTTCCATAATGACAAGGTTACCATCCATTGGAGTAACAAAAATCTCGAAAACAGACTACCTTCCATAATGACAAGGCTAAAATCCATTGGAATAACAAAAATCTCGACAACAAACTACCTTCGATAATTATAAGGCTAGCATCCATTAGAGTAACAAAAATCTCGACAACAAACTATCTTCCATAATGACAAGGCTACGATCCATTAGAGTAACAAAAATCTCGTAAACAGACTACCTTACATAATGACAAGGCTACCATCCATTAGAGTAATCAAAATATGAACAAGAGACTACCTTCCATAATGACAAGGCTACCATCCATTGGAGTAATGAAAATATCAACAAGAGACTACCTTCCATAATGACAAGGCTACCTTCAATTGGAGTAACAAAAATCTCGCCACCAGTCTACCTTTCATGATAACACGGCTACCTTCCATTGGAGTGACAAAAATATCGACAACAGACTACCTCCCATAATGACAAGGCTACCATCCATTGGAGTAACAAAAATCGCGAAAATAGACTATCTTCCATAATGACAAGGCTACCATTCATTGGAGTGGCAAAAATCTCGACAATAGACTACCATCCATATTGACTAAGCTACCATCAATTAGTGTAACAAAGATATCCATAACAGACTACCTTCTATAATGAAAAGGCTACCATATACTGTAGTAATTTGGACAACAAACTACCTCCCATAATGACAAGGCTACCTTATACTGTAGTAACTAAAATCTCGACAATAGTTACTTTCCATAATGACAAGGCTACAATCCATTGGAGTAACAAAAGTCTCGACAATAGACTACCTTCCATAATGACAACGCTACCATCCATTGGAGTGACAAAAATCTCGTCAACAAAATACCTTCGATAATGACAAGGCTACCATCCATTGGAGTGATAAAAATATCGACAACAAACTACATTCCATAATGACAAGGCTACCATCCATTGGAGTAACAAAAATCTCGACAACAAACTACCTTCCATAATGACAAGGCTACCATCCATTAGAGTGACAAAAATATCGACAACAGACTACCTTCCATAATGACAAGGCTACCATCCATTGGAGTAACAAAAATATCAACAATAGACTACCTTCCATAATGAAAAGCCTACCATCCATTGGAGTAACAAAAATCTGGACAACAGAATAACTTCCGTAATGACTAGGCTACTATCCATTGGAGTAACAAAGATATCGACAACAGACTAACTTCCATAATGACAATGCTACCATCCATTGGAGTAACAAAAATCTCGAGAACAGACAACCTTCCATAATGACAAGGCTACCATCCATTGGAGTAACAAAAATTTTGAAAATAGACTACCTTCCATAATGACAAGGCTAAAATCCATTGGAGTAACAAAAATCTTGACAACAGACTACCCTTCATAATGACAAGGCTACCATCTATTGGAATAACAAAAATCTAGAGAACAGACTGCCTTCCATAATGACAAGGCTACCATCCAATGGAATAACAAAAATCTCGACAACAGAATACCTTCCATAATGACAAGGCTACCATCCATTGTAGTAACAAAAATCTCGACAACAGTCTACCTTCCATAATGACAATGCTACCATCCATTTGAGTAACAAAAATCTCGATAAAAGACTACCTTCCATAATGACAAAGCTACCATCCATTGTAGTAACAAAAATCTAGACAACATACCAGCTTACATAATGACAAGGCTACCATCCATTGGACTAACGAAAATCTCGACAACAAACTACCTTCCATAATGACAAGGCTACCATTCATTGGAGTAATAAAAATCTCGACAATAGACTACCTTCCATAATGACAAGGCTACATTCCCTTGGAGTAACAAAAATATCGACAACATAATACCTTCCATTATGACTAGGCCACCATCCATTGGGGTGAAAAAAATTTCGACAACAGAATACCTTCCATAATGACAAGGTTACCATCCATTGGAGTAACAAAAATCTCGAAAACAGACTACCTTCCATAATGACAAGGCTAAAATCCATTGGAATAACAAAAATCTCGACAACAAACTACCTTCGATAATTATAAGGCTAGCATCCATTAGAGTAACAAAAATCTCGACAACAAACTATCTTCCATAATGACAAGGCTACGATCCATTAGAGTAACAAAAATCTCGTAAACAGACTACCTTACATAATGACAAGGCTACCATCCATTAGAGTAATCAAAATATGAACAAGAGACTACCTTCCATAATGACAAGGCTACCATCCATTGGAGTAATGAAAATATCAACAAGAGACTACCTTCCATAATGACAAGGCTACCTTCAATTGGAGTAACAAAAATCTCGCCACCAGTCTACCTTTCATGATAACACGGCTACCTTCCATTGGAGTGACAAAAATATCGACAACAGACTACCTCCCATAATGACAAGGCTACCATCCATTGGAGTAACAAAAATCGCGAAAATAGACTATCTTCCATAATGACAAGGCTACCATTCATTGGAGTGGCAAAAATCTCGACAATAGACTACCATCCATATTGACTAAGCTACCATCAATTAGTGTAACAAAGATATCCATAACAGACTACCTTCTATAATGAAAAGGCTACCATATACTGTAGTAATTTGGACAACAAACTACCTCCCATAATGACAAGGCTACCTTATACTGTAGTAACTAAAATCTCGACAATAGTTACTTTCCATAATGACAAGGCTACAATCCATTGGAGTAACAAAAGTCTCGACAATAGACTACCTTCCATAATGACAACGCTACCATCCATTGGAGTGACAAAAATCTCGTCAACAAAATACCTTCGATAATGACAAGGCTACCATCCATTGGAGTGATAAAAATATCGACAACAAACTACATTCCATAATGACAAGGCTACCATCCATTGGAGTAACAAAAATCTCGACAACAAACTACCTTCCATAATGACAAGGCTACCATCCATTAGAGTGACAAAAATATCGACAACAGACTACCTTCCATAATGACAAGGCTACCATCCATTGGAGTAACAAAAATATCAACAATAGACTACCTTCCATAATGAAAAGCCTACCATCCATTGGAGTAACAAAAATCTGGACAACAGAATAACTTCCGTAATGACTAGGCTACTATCCATTGGAGTAACAAAGATATCGACAACAGACTAACTTCCATAATGACAATGCTACCATCCATTGGAGTAACAAAAATCTCGAGAACAGACAACCTTCCATAATGACAAGGCTACCATCCATTGGAGTAACAAAAATTTTGAAAATAGACTACCTTCCATAATGACAAGGCTAAAATCCATTGGAGTAACAAAAATCTTGACAACAGACTACCCTTCATAATGACAAGGCTACCATCTATTGGAATAACAAAAATCTAGAGAACAGACTGCCTTCCATAATGACAAGGCTACCATCCAATGGAATAACAAAAATCTCGACAACAGAATACCTTCCATAATGACAAGGCTACCATCCATTGTAGTAACAAAAATCTCGACAACAGTCTACCTTCCATAATGACAATGCTACCATCCATTTGAGTAACAAAAATCTCGATAAAAGACTACCTTCCATAATGACAAAGCTACCATCCATTGTAGTAACAAAAATCTAGACAACATACCAGCTTACATAATGACAAGGCTACCATCCATTGGACTAACGAAAATCTCGACAACAAACTACCTTCCATAATGACAAGGCTACCATCCATCGGAGTAATAAAAATATCGACAATAGACTACCTTCCATAATGACAAGGCTACATTCCCTTGGAGTAACAAAAATATCGACAACAGAATACCTTCCATTATGACTAGGACACCATCCATTGGAGTGACAAAAATTTCGACAACAGAATACCTTCCATAATGACAAGGTTACCATCCATTGGAGTAACAAAAATCTCGAAAATAGACTACCTTCCATAATGACAAGGCTAAAATCCATTGGAATAACAAAAATCTCGACAACATACTACCTTCCTTAATGACAAGACTACCATCAATTGTAGTAACGAAAATCTCGACAACAGACTACCTTCTATAATGACAAGGCTGCCATCCATTGTAGTAACAAAAATCTCAACAATAGAGTACCTTCTATAATGACAATTCTACCATCCGTTGGAGTAACAAAAATTTCGAAAACAGACTAGCTTCCATAATGACAAGGCTACCATGCATTGGAGTAATGAAAATATCAACAAGAGACTACCTTCCATAATGACAAGGCTACCATCCATTCGAGTAACAAAAATCTCGCCAACAGACTACCTTCCATAATGACAAGGCTACCATCCATTGCAGTGACAAAAATATCTACAATAGACTACCTTCCATAATGACAAGGTTACCATCCATTGGAGTAACAAAAATCTCGACAACACACTACCTTCCATAATGACAAGGCTACCATCCATTGGAGTAACGAAAATCTCGACAATATACTACCTTCCATAATGACAAGGCTACCATCCATTGGAGTAACAAAAATCTCGAGAACAATCTACCTTCCATAATGACAAGGCTACCATCCATTGGAGTAACAAAAATCTCGAAAATAGACTACCTTCCATAATGACAAGAATAAAATCCATTGGAGTAACAAAAATCTCGACAACAGACTACCTTTCATAATGACAAGGCTACCATCTATTGGAATAAGAAAAATATCGACAACAAACTATGTTCCATAATGAAAAGCCTACCATCCATTGGAGTAAAAAAAATATCGACAACATAATACCTTCCATAATGACTAGGCTACTATCCATTGGAGTAACAAAGATATCGAAAATAGACTACCTTCCATAATGACAAGGCTACCATCCATGGAGTGACAAAAATCTCGACAATAGACTACCTTCTATAATGACAAGGCTACCATACATTGTGGTAACAAAAATCTCGACAACAGTCTACCTTCCATAATGACAAGGCTACCATCCATTAGAGTGACAAAGATATCGACAACAAACTACCTTCCATAATGACAAGGCTACCATCCATTGGAGAAACAAAAATATCAACAATAGACTACCTTCCATAATGAAAAGCCTACCATCCATTGGAGTAACAAAAATCTGGACAACAGAATAACTTCCGTAATGACTAGGCTACTATACATTGGAGTAACAAAGATATCGACAAAAGACTAACTTCCATAATGAAAATGCTACCATCCATTGGAGTAACAAAAATCTCGAGAACAGACAACCTTCCATAATGACAAGGCTACCATCCATTGGAGTAACAAAAATTTTGAAAATAGACTACCTTCCATAATGACAAGGCTAAAATCCATTGGAGTAACAAAAATCTCGACAACTGACTACCCTTCATAATGACAAGGCTACCATCTATTGGAATAACAAAAATCTAAAGAACAGACTGCCTTCCATAATGACAAGGCTACCATCCAATGGAATAACAAAAATCTCGACAACATACTACCTTCCATAATGACAAGGCTACAATAAATTGTATAAACCAAAATCTCGACAACAGAATACCTTCCATAATGACAAGGCTACCATCCATTGTAGTAACAAAAATCTCGACAACAGTCTACCTTCCATAATGACAATGCTACCATCCATTTGAGTAACAAAAATCTCGATAAAAGACTACCTTCCATAATGACAAAGCTACCATCCATTGTAGTAACAAAAATCTAGACAACAGACCACCTTACATAATGACAAGGCTACCATCCATTGGACTAACGAAAATCTCGACAACAAACTACCTTCCATAATGACAAGGCTAACATCCATTGGAGTAGTAAAAATATCGACAATAGACTACCTTCCATAATGACAAGGCTACATTCCGTTGGAGTAACAAAAATATCGACAACAGAATACCTTCCATTATGCCTAGGCCACCATCCATTGGAGTGACAAAAATTTCGACAACAGAATACCTTCCATAATGACATGGTTACCATCCATTGGAGTAACAAAAATCTCGAAAACAGACTACCTTCGATAATGACAAGGCTAAAATCCATTGGAATAACAAAAATCTCGACAACATACTACCTTCCTTAATGACAAGACTACCATCAATTGTAGTAACGGAAATCTCGACAACAAACTACCTTCTATAATGACAAGGCTGCCATCCATTGTAGTAACAAAAATCTCAACAATAGAGTACCTTCCATAATGACAATGCTACCATCCATTGGAGTAACAAAAATTTCGAAAACAGACTAGCTTCCATAATGACAAGGCTACCATGCATTGGAGTAATGAAAATATCAACAAGAGACTACCTTCCATAATGACAAGGCTACCATCCATTCGAGTAACAAAAATCTCGCCAACAGACTACCTTCCATAATGACAAGGCTACCATCCATTGGAGTGACAAAAATATCTACAATAGACTACCTTCCATAATGACAAGGCTACCATCCATTGGAGTAACAAAAATCTCAACAACACACTACCTTCCATAATGACAAGGCTACCATCCATTGGAGTAACGAAAATCTCGACAATATACTACCTTCCATAATGACAAGGCTACCATCCATTGGAGTAACAAAAATCTCGAGAACAATCTACCTTCCATAATGACAAGACTACCGTCCATTGGAGTAACAAAAATCTCGAAAATAGACTACCTTCCATAATGACAAGGCTAAAATCCATTAGAGTAACAAAAATCTTGACAACAGACTACCTTTCATAATGACAAGGCTACCATCTATTGGAATAACAAAAATATCGACAACAAACTATGTTCCATAATGAAAAGCCTACCATCCATTGGAGTAACAAAAATATCGACAACATAATACCTTCCATAATTACTAGGCTACTATCCATTGGAGTAACAAAGATATCGAAAACAGACTACCTTCCATAATGACAAGGCTACCATCCATGGAGTGACAAAAATCTCGACAATAGACTACCTTCTATAATGACAAGGCTACCATACATTGCAATAACAAAAATATTGACCACAAACTACCTTCCATAATGACAAGGCTACCATACATTGTGGTAACAAAAATCTCGACAACAGTCTACCTTCCATAATGACAAGGCTACCATCCATTAGAGTGACAAAAATATCGACAATAGACTACCTTCCATAATGACAAGGCTACCATCCATTGGAGCAACAAAAATATCAACAATAGACTACCTTCCATAATGAAAAGCCTACCATCCATTGGAGTAACAAAAATCTGGACAACAGAATAACTTCCGTAATGACTAGGCTACTACACATTGGAGTAATAAAGATATCGACAACAGACTAACTTCCATAATGACAATGCTACCATCCATTGGAGTAACAAAAATCTCGAGAACAGACAACCTTCCATAATGACAAGGCTACCATCCATTGGAGTAACAAAATTTTTGAAAATAGACTACCTTCCATAATGACAAGGCTAAAATCCATTGGAGTAACAAAAATCTTGACAACAGACTACCCTTCATAATGACAAGGCTACCATCTATTGGAATATCAAAAATCTAAAGAACAAACTGCCTTCCATAATGACAAGGCTACCATCCAATGGAATAATAAAAATCTCGACAACATACTACCTTCCATAATGACAAGGCTACCATAAATTGTATAAACCAAAATCTCGACAACAGAATACCTTCCATAATGACAAGGCTACCATCCATTGTAGTAACAAAAATGTCGACAACAGTCTACCTTCCATAATGACAATGCTACCATCCATTTGAGTAACAAAAATCTCGATAAAAGACTACCTTCCATAATGACAAAGCTACCATCCATTGTAGTAACAAAAATCTAGACAACAAACCACCTTACATAATGACAAGGCTACCATCCATTGGACTAACGAAAATCTCGACAACAAACTACCTTCCATAATGACAAGGCTACCATTCATTGGAGTAATAAAAATCTCGACAATAGACTACCTTCCATAATGACAAGGCTACATTCCCTTGGAGTAACAAAAATATCGACAACATAATACCTTCCATTATGACTAGGCCACCATCCATTGGGGTGAAAAAAATTTTGACAACAGAATACCTTCCATAATGACAAGGTTACCATCCATTGGAGTAACAAAAATCTCGAAAACAGACTACCTTCAATAATGACAAGGCTAAAATCCATTGGAATAACAAAAATCTCGACAACATACTACCTTCCTTAATGACAAGACTACCATCAATTGTAGTAACGGAAATCTCGACAACAGACTACCTTCTATAATGACAAGGCTGCCATCCATTGTAGTAACAAAAATCTCAACAATAGAGTACCTTCCATAATGACAATGCTACCATCCATTGGAGTAACAAAAATTTCGAAAACAGACTAGCTTCCATAATGACAAGGCTACCATGCATTGGAGTAATGAAAATATCAACAAGAGACTACCTTCCATAATGACAAGGCTACCATCCATTCGAGTGACAAAAATATCTACAATAGACTACCTTCCATAATGACAAGGCTACCATCCATTGGAGTAACAAAAATCTCGACAACACACTACCTTCCATAATGACAAGGCTACCATCCATTGGAGTAACGAAAATCTCGACAATATACTACCTTCCATAATGACAAGGCTAAAATCCATTGGAGTAACAAAAATCTCGACAACAGACTACCTTTCATAATGACAAGGCTACCATCTATTGGAATAACAAAAATATCGACAACAAACTATGTTCCATAATGAAAAGCCTACCATCCATTGGAGTAACAAAAATATCGACAACATAATACCTTCCATAATGACTAGGCTACTATCCATTGGAGTAACAAAGATATCGAAAACAGACTACCTTCCATAATGACAAGGCTACCATCCATGGAGTGACAAAAATCTCGACAATAGACTACCTTCTATAATGACAAGGCTACCATACATTGCAATAACAAAAATATTGACCACAAACTACCTTCCATAATGACAAGGCTACCATACATTGTGGTAACAAAAATCTCGACAACAGTCTACCTTCTATAAGGACAAGGCTACCATTCATTGGAGTAACAAAAATCCCAACAATAGACTACCTTCCATAATGACAAGGCTACCATCCATTGGAGTGACAAAAATCTCGACAACAGACTACCTACCATAATGACAAGGCTACAATCCATTTGAGTAATGAGAATATCAACAAGAGACTACCTCCCATAATGACAAGGCTACCATGCATTGGAGTAATGAAAATATCAATAAGAGACTACCTTCCATAATGACAAGGCCACCATCCATTGGAGTAACAAAAATACCGCCAACAGACTACCTTTCATAATGACAAGGCTACCATCTATTGGAGTGACAAAAATCTCGACAATAGAGTACCTTCCATAATGACAAGGCTACCATCCATTGGAGTAACAAAATCTCGACAACAAACTACCTTCCATAATCACAAGGCTACCATCCATTGGAGTAACAAAAATCTCGACAACAAACTACCTTCCATAATGACAAGGTTACCATCCATTAGAGTTACAAAAATATCGACAACAGACTACCTTCCATAATGACAAGTCTACCATCCATTGGAGTAACAAAAATATCAACAATAGACTACCTTCCATAATGAAAAGCCTACCATCTATTGGAGTAACAAAAATCTGGACAACATAATACCTTCCATAATGACTAGGCTACTATCCATTGGAGTAACAAAGATATCGAAAACAGACTACCTTCCATAATGACAAGGCTACCATCCATGGAGTGACAAAAATCTCGACAATAGACTACCTTCTATAATGACAAGGCTACCATACATTGCAATAACAAAAATCTCGACAACAAACTACCTTCCATAATGACAAGGCTACCATACAATGTGGTAACAAAAATCTCGACAACAGTCTACCTTCCATAATGACAAGGCTACCATCCATTGTAGTAACAACAATCTCGACAATAGACTACCTTCCATAATGACAAGGCTACCATCCATTGGAGTAACAAAAATCTCGACAACAAAATTCCTTCGATAATGACAAGGCTACCATCCATTAGAGTAACAAAAATCTCGACAACAGACTACCTTCCATATGACAAGGCTATAATCCATTAGAGTAACAAAAATCTCGAAAACAGACTACCTTACATAATGAAAAGGCTACCATCCATTAGAGTAATCAAAATATAAACAAGAGACTAACTCCCATAATGACAAGGCTACAATCAATTGGAGTAACAAAAATCTCGCCAACAGTCTACCTTCCATAATGACACGGCTACCAATCATTGGAGTGACAAAAATATCAACAACAGACTACTTTCTATAATGACAAGGCTACCATCCATTGGAGTAACGAAAATCTTGACAACAAATTACCTTCCATAATGACAAGGCTACCATCCATTGGAGTAACAAAAATCGTGAAAACAGACTATCTTCCATAATGACAAGGCTACCATCCATTGGAGTGACAAAAATCTCGACAATATACTACCTTCCATAATGACTAAGCTACCCTCCATTAGAGTAACAAAGATATCGACAACAGACTACCTTCTATAATAACAAGGCTACCATACATTGTAATAACAAAAATATGGACAACAAACTACCTTCCATAATGACAAGGCTACCTTAAATTGTAGTAACAAAAATCTCGACAACAGTCTACCTTCCATAATGACAAGGCTACCATCCATTGGAGTAACAAAAATCTCTAAAATATACTACCTTCCATAATGACAAGGCTACATTCCATTAGAGTGACAAAAATCTCGACAACAGACTACCAACCATAATGATAAGGCTACAATCCATTAGAGTAATGAGAATATCAACAAGAGACTACCTTCCATAATGACAAGGCTACCATGCATTGGAGTAATGAAAATATTAACAAGAGAATACCTTCCATAATTTCAAGGCTACCATCCATTGGAGTAACAAAAATCTCGCCAACAGACTACCTTCCATAATGACAAGGCTACCATCCATTGGAGTGACAAAAATCTCGACAATAGACTACCTTCCATAATGACAAGGCTACCATCCATTGGAGTAACAAAATCTCGACAACGAACTACCTTCCATAATGACAAGGCTACCATGCATTAGAGTTACAAAAATATCGACAACAGACTACCTTCCATAATGACAAGTCTACCATCCATTGGAGTAACAAAAATATCAACAATAGACTACCTTCCATAATGAAAAGCCTACCATCCATTGGAGTAACAAAAATCTGGACAACATAATACCTTCCATAATGACTATGCTACTATCCATTGGAGTAACAAAGATATCGACAACAGACTACCTTCCATAATGACAATGCTACCATCCATTGGAGTAACAAAAATCTCGACAACAGACAACCTTCCATAATGACAAGGCTACCATCCATTGGAGTAACAAAAATTTTGAAAATAGACTACCTTTCATAATGACAAGGCTAAAATCCATTGGAGTAACAAAAATCTCGACAACAGACTACCTTTCATAATGACAAGGCTACCATCTATTGGAATAACAAAAATCTAGAGAACAAACCGCCTTCCATAATGACAAGGCTAACATCCAATGGAATAACAAAAATCTGGACAACATACTACCTTCGATAATGACAAGGCTACCATCAATTGTAGTAACCAAAATCTCGACAACAGAATACCTTCCATAATGACAAGGCTACCATCCATTGTAGTAACAAAAATCTCGACAACAGTCTACCTTCAATAATGACAATGCTACCATCTATTTGAGTAACAAAAATCTCGACAACAGACTACCTTCCATAATGACAAGGCTACCATCCATTGTAGTAACAAAAATATAGACCACAGACTACCCTCCATAATGACAAGGCTACCATCCATTGGACTAACGAAAATCTCGTCAACAGACTACCTTCCATAATGACAAGGCTACCATCCATTGGAGTAACGAAAATCTCGACAACAAACTACCTTCCATAATGAATAGGCTACCATCCATTGGAGTAACAAAAATATCGATAATAGACTACCTTCCATAATGAGAAGGCTACCGTCCATTGGAGTAACAAAAATATCGTCAACAGAATACCTTCCATTATGACTAGGCTTCCCTCCATTGGAGTAACAAAAATATCGACAACAGTCTACCTTCCATAATGACACGGCTACCATTCATTGGAGTGACAAAAATATCGAAAACAGACTACTTTCCATAATGACAAGGCTACCATCCATTGGAGTAACGAAAATCTCAACAATAGACTACCTTCCATAATGACAAGGCTACCATCCATTGGACTAACAAAAATCTTGACAATATACTACCTTCCATAATGACTAAGCTACCATCCATTAGAGTAACAAAGATATCGACAAATGACTACCTTCTATAATAACAAGGCTACCATACATTGTAATAACAAAAATATGGACAACAAACTACCTTCCATAATGACAAGGCTACCTTACATTGTAGTAATAAAAATCTCGACAACATTCTACCTTCCATAATGACAAGGCTACCATCCATTGGAGTAACAAAAATCCCGACAACAGTCTACCTTCCATAATGACAAGGCTACTATCCATTTGAATAACAATAATCTCGAAAATAGACTACCTTCCATAATGACAAGGCTACATTCCATTGGAGTGACAAAAATCTCGACAACAGACTGCCAACCATAATGATAAGGCTACAATCCATTAGAGTAATGAGAATATCAACAAGGGACTACCTTCCATAATGACAAGGCTACCATGCATTGGATTAATGAAAATATCAACAAGAGACTACCTTCCATAATGACAAGGCTACCATCCATTGGAGTGACAAAAATCTCGACAATAGACTACCTTCCATAATGACAAGGCTACCATCCATTGGAGTAACAAAATCTCGACAACGAACTACCTTCCATAATGACAAGGCTACCATGCATTAGAGTTACAAAAATATCGACAACAGACTACCTTCCATAATGACAAGGCTACCATCCATTGGAGTAACAAAAATATCAACAATAGACTACCTTCCATAATGAAAAGCCTACCATCCATTGGAGTAACAAAAATATGGACAACATAATACCTTCCATAATGACTAGGCTACTATCCATTGGAGTAACAAAGATATCGACAACAGACTACCTTCCATAATGACAATGCTACCATCCATTGGAGTAACAAAAATCTCGACAACAGACAACCTTCCATAATGACAAGGCTACCATCCATTGGAGTAACAAAAATTTCGAAAACAGACTACCTTCCATAATGACAAGGCTAAAAACCATTGGAGTAAAAAAAATCTCGACAACAGACTACCTTTCATAATGACAAGGCTACCATCTATTGGTATAACAAAAATCTAGAGAACAAACAGCCTTCCATAATGACAAGGCTACCATCCAATGGAATAACAAAAATCTCGACAACATACTACCTTCCATAATGACAAGGCTACCATCAATTGTAGTAACCAAAATCTCGACAACAGAATACCTTCTATAATGACAAGGCTACCATCCATTATAGTAACAAAAATCTCGACAACAGTCTACCTTCAATAATGACAATGCTACCATCCATTTGAGTAACAAAAATCTCGACAACAGACTACCTTCCATAATGACAGGGCTACATTCCATTGTAGTAACAAAAATCTAGACCACAGACTACCCTCCATAATGACAACGCTACCATCCATTGGACTAACGAAAATCTCGACAACAGCTTACCTTCCATAATGACAAGGCTACCATCCATTGGAGTAACGAAAATCTCGACAACAAACTACATTCCATAATGAATAGGCTACCATCCATTGGAGTAACAAAAATATCGACAATAGACTACCTTCCATAATGACAAGGCTACCATCCATTGGAGTAACAAAAATATCGACAACAGAATACCTTCCATTATGACTAGGCTTTCATCCATTGGAGTAACAAAAATATCGACAACAGTCTACCTTCCATAATGACACGGCTACCATTCATTGGAGTGACAAAAATATCGACAACAGACTACTTTCCATAATGACAAGGCTACCATCCATTGGAGTAACGGAAATCTCAACAACAGACTACCTTCCATAATGACAAGGCTACCATCCATTGGACTAACAAAAATCTCGACAATATACTACCTTCCATAATGACTAAGCTACCATCCATTAGAGTAACAAAGATATCGACAAAAGACTACCTTCTATAATAACAAGGCTACCATACATTGTAATAACAAAAATATGGACAACAAACTACCTTCCATAATGACATGGCTACCTTACATTGTAGTAACAAAAATCTCGACAACAGTCTACCTTCCATAATGACAAGGCTACCATCCATTGGAGTAACAAAAATCCCGACAACAGTCTACCTTCCATAATGACAAGGCTACTATCCATTGGAGTAACAAAAATCTCGAAAATAGACTACCTTCCATAATGACAAGGCTACATTCCATTGGAGTGACAAAAATCTCGACAATAGACTACCAACCATAATGATAAGGCTACAATCCATTGGAGTAATGAGAATATCAACAAGAGACTACCTTCCATAATGACAAGGCTACCATGCATTGGAGTAATGAAAATATCAATTAGAGACTACCTTCCATAATGACAAGGCTACCATCCATTGGAGTAATAAAAATCTCGCCAACAGACTACCTTCCATAATGACAAGGCTACCATCCATTGGAGTGACAAAAATCTCGACAATAGACTACCTTCCATAATGACAAGGGTACCATCCATTGGAGTAACAAAATCTCGACAACAAACTACTTTCCATAATGACAAGGCTACCATGCATTAGAGTTACAAAAATATCGACAACAGACTACCTTCCATAATGACAAGGCTACGATCCATTGGAGTAATAAAAATATCAACAATAGACTACCTTCCATAATGAAAAGCCTACCATCCATTGGAGTAACAAAAATCTGGACAACATAATACCTTCCATAATGACTAGGCTACTATCCATTGGAGTAACAAAGATATCGCCAACAGACTACCTTCCATAATGACAATGCTACCATCCATTGGAGTAACAAAAATCTCGACAACAGACAACCTTCCATAATGAAAAGGCTACCATCCATTGGAGTAACAAAAATTTCGAAAACAGACTACCTTTCATAATGACAAGGCTAAAATCCCTTGGAGTAACAAAAATCTCGACAACAGACTACCTTTCATAATGACAAGGCTACCATCTATTGGAATAACAAAAATCTAGAGAACAAACTGCCTTCCATAATGACAAGGCTACCATCCAATGGAATAACAAAAATCTCGACAACATACTACCTTCCATAATGACAAGGCCACCATCAATTGTAGTAACCAAAATCTCGACATCAGAATACCTTCCATAATTACAAGGCTACCATCCATTGTAGTAACAAAAATCTCGACAACAATCTACCTTCCATAATGACAATGCTACCATCCATTTGAGTAACAAAAATATCGACAACGGACTACCTTCCATAATGACAGGGCTACCATCCATTGTAGTACTAAAAATCTAGACCACAGACTACCCTCCATAATGACAAGGCTACCATCCATTGGACTAACGAAAATCTCGACAACAGACTACCTTCCATAATGACAAGGCTACCATCCATTGGAGTAACGAAAATCTCGACAACAAACTACATTCCATAATGAATAGGCTACCATCCATTGGAGTAACAAAAATATCGACAATAGACTACCTTCCATAATGACAAGGCTACCATCCATTGGAGTAACAAAAATATCGACACCAGAATACCTTCCATTATGACTAGGCTTCCATCCATTGGAGTAACAAAAATATCGACAACAGTCTACCTTCCATAATGACACGGCTACCATTCATTGGAGTGACAAAAATATCGACAACAGACTACTTTCCATAATGACAAGGCTACCATCCATTAGAGTAACGAAAATCTCAACAACAGACTACCTTCCATAATGACAAGGCTACCATCCATTGGACTAACAAAAATCTCGACAATATACTACCTTCCATAATGACTAAGCTACCATCCATTAGAGTAACAAAGATATCGACAAAAGACTACCTTCTATAATAACAAGGCTACCATACATTGTAAAAAAAAAAATATGGACAACAAACTACCTTCCATAATGACAAGGGTACCTTACATTGTAGTAACAAAAATCTCGACAACAGTCTACCTTCCATAATGACAAGGCTACCATCCATTTGAGTAACAAAAATCCCGACAACAGTCTACCTTCCATAATGACAAGGCTACCATCCATTGGAGTAACAAAAATCTCGAAAATAGACTACCTTCCATAATGACAAGGCAACATTCCATTGGAGTGACAAAAATCTCGACAACAGACTACCAACCATAATGATAAGGCTACAATCCATTGGAGTAATGAGAATATCAACAAGAGACTACCTTCCATAATGACAAGCTTACCATTCATTGGAGTAATGAAAATATCAACAAGAGACTACCTTCCATAATGACAAGGCTACCATCCATTGGAGTAATAAAAATCTCGCCAACAGACTACCTTCCATAATGACAAGGCTACCATCCATTGGAGTGACAAAAATCTCGACAATAGACTACCTTCCATAATGACAAGGCTACCATCCATTGGAGTAACAAAATCTCGACAACGAACTACCTTCCATAATGACAAGGCTACCATGCATTAGAGTTACAAAAATATCGACAACAGACTACCTTCCATAATGACAAGGCTACGATCCATTGGAGTAATAAAAATATCAACAATAGACTACCTTCCATAATGAAAAGCCTACCATCCATTGGAGTAACAAAAATCTGGACGACATAATACCTTCCATAATGACTAGGCTACTATCCATTGGAGTAACAAAGATATCGACAACAGACTACCTTCCATAATGACAATGCTACCATCCATTGGAGTAACAAAAATCTCGACAACAGACAACCTTCCATAATGAAAAGGCTACCATCCATTGGAGTAACAAAAATTTCGAAAACAGACTACCTTCCATAATGACAAGGCTAAAATCCATTGGAGTAACAAAAATCTCGACAACAGACTACCTTTCATAATGACAAGGCTACCATCTATTGGAATAACAAAAATCTAGAGAACAAACTGCCTTCCATAATGACAAGGCTACCATCCAATGGAATAACAAAAATCTCGACAACATACTACCTTCCATAATGACAAGGCTACCATCAATTGTAGTAACCAAAATCTCGACATCAGAATACCTTCCATAATTACAAGGCTACCATCCATTGTAGTAACAAAAATCTCGACAACAGTCTACCTTCCATAATGACAATGCTACCATCCATTTGAGTAACAAAAATATCGACAACGGACTACCTTCCATAATGATAGGGCTACCATCCATTGTAGTACTAAAAATCTAGACCACAGACTACCCTCCATAATGACAAGGCTACCATCCATTGGACTAACGAAAATCTCGACAACAGACTACATTTCATAATGACAAGGCTACCATCCATTGGAGTAACGAAAATCTCGACAACAAACTACATTCCATAATGAATAGGCTACCATCCGTTGGAGTAACAAAAATATCGACAATAGACTACCTTCCATAATGACAAGGCTACCATCCATTGGAGTAACAAAAATATCGACAACAGAATACCTTCCATTATGACTAGGCTTCCATCCATTGGAGTAACAAAAATATCGACAACAGTCTACCTTCCATAATGACACGGCTACCATTCATTGGAGTGACAAAAATATCGACAACAGACTACTTTCCATAATGACAAGGCCACCATCCATTAGAGTAACGAAAATCTCAACAACAGACTACCTTCCATAATGACAAGGCTACCATCCATTGGACTAACAAAAATCTCGACAATATACTACCTTCCATAATGACTAAGCTACCATCCATTAGAGTAACAAAGATATCGACAAAAGACTACCTTCTATAATAACAAGGCTACCATACATTGTAATAAAAAAAATAAGGACAACAAACTACCTTCCATAATGACAAGGCTACCTTACATTGTAGTAACAAAAATCTCGACAACAGTCTACCTTCCATAATGACAAGGCTACCATCCATTGGAGTAACAAAAATCCCGACAATAGTCTACCTTCCATAATGACAAGGCTACCATCCATTGGAGTAACAAAAATCTCGAAAATAGACTACCTTCCATAATGACAAGGCAACATTCCATTGGAGTGACAAAAATATCGACAACAGACTACCAACCATAATGATAAGGCTACAATCCATTGGAGTAATGAGAATATCAACAAGAGACTACCTTCCATAATGACAAGGCTACCATGCATTGGAGTAATGAAAATATCAACAAGAGACTACCTTCCATAATGACAAGGCTACCATCCATTGGAGTAACAAAAATCTAGCCAACAGACTACCTTCCATAATGACAAGGCTACCATCCATTGGAGTGACAAAAATCTCGACAATAGACTACTTTCCATAATGACAAGGCTACCATCAATTGGAGTAACAAAATCTTGACAACAAACTACCTTCCATAATGACAAGGCTACCATGCATTAGAGTTACAAAAATATCGACAACAGACTACCTTCCATAATGACAAGGATACCATCCATTGGAGTAACAAAAATATCAACAATAGACTACCTTCCATAATGAAAAGCCTACCGTCCATTGGAGTAATAAAAATCTGGACAACATAATACCTTCCATAATGACAAGGCTACTATCCATTGGAGTAACAGAGATATCGACAACAAACTACCTTCCATAATGACAATGCTACCATCCATTGGAGTAACAAAAATCTCGACAACAGACAACCTTCCATAATGACAAGGCTACCATCCATTGGAGTAACAAAAATTTCGAAAACAGACTACCTTCCATAATGACAAGGCTAAAATCCATTGGAGTAACAAAAATCTCGACAACAGACTACCTTTCATAATGACAAGGCTACCATCTATTGGAATAACAAAAATCTAGAGAACAAACTGCCTTCCATAATGACAAGGCTACCATCCAATGGAATAACAAAAATCACGACAACATACTACCTTCCATAATGACAAGGCTACCATCAATTGTAGTAACCAAAATCTCGACAACAGAATACCTTCAATAATGACAAAGCTACCATCCATTGTAGTAACAAAAATCTCGACAACAGTCTACCTTCCATAATGACAATGCTACTATCCATTGGAGTAACAAAAATCTCGCCAACAGACTACCTTCCATAATGACAAGGCTACCATCCATTGGAGTGACAAAAATCTCGACAATAGACTACCTTCCATAATGACAAGGCTACCATCCATTGGAGTAACAAAATCTTGACAACGAACTACCTTCCATAATGACAAGGCTACCATGCATTAGAGTTACAAAAATATCGACAACAGACTACCTTCCATAATGACAAGGATACCATCCATTGGAGTAACAAAAATATCAACAATAGACTACCTTCCATAATGAAAAGCCTACCGTCCATTGGAGTAATAAAAATCTGGACAACATAATACCTTCCATAATGACTAGGCTACTATCCATTGGAGTAACAAAGATATCGACAACAGACTACCTTCCATAATGACAATGCTACCATCCATTGGAGTAACAAAAATCTCGACAACAGACAACCTTCCATAATGACAAGGCTACCATCCATTGGAGTAACAAAAATTTCGAAAACAGACTACCTTCCATAATGACAAGGATAAAATCCATTGGAGTAACAAAAATCTCGACAACAGACTACCTTTCATAATGACAAGGCTACCATCTATTGGAATAACAAAAATCTAGAGAACAAACTGCCTTCCATAATGACAAGGCTACCATCCAATGGAATAACAAAAATCTCGACAACATACTACCTTCCATAATGACAAGGCTACCATCAATTGTAGTAACCAAAATCTCGACAACAGAATACCTTCAATAATGACAAGGCTACCATCCATTGTAGTAACAAAAATCTCGACAACAGTCTACCTTCCATAATGACAATGCTACCATCCATTTGAGTAACAAAAATATCGACAACGGACTACCTTCCATAATGATAGGGCTACCATCCATTGTAGTACTAAAAATCTAGACCACAGACTACCCTCCATAATGACAAGGCTACCATCCATTGGACTAACGAAAATCTCGACAACAGACTACCTTCCATAATGACAAGGCTACCATCCATTGGAGTAACGAAAATCTCGACAACAAACTACATTCCATAATGAATAGGCTACCATCCATTGGAGTAACAAAAATATCGACAATAGACTACCTTCCATAATGACAAGGCTACCATCCATTGGAGTAACAAAAATATCGACAACAGAATACCTTCCATTATGACTAGGCTTCCATCCATTGGAGTGACAAAAATATCGACAACAGACTACTTTCCATAATGACAAGGCCACCATCCATTAGAGTAACGAAAATCTCAACAACAGACTACCTTCCATAATGACAAGGCTACCATCCATTGGACTAACAAAAATCTCGACAATATACTACCTTCCATAATGACTAAGCTACCATCCATTAGAGTAACAAAGATATCGACAAAAGACTACCTTCTATAATAACAAGGCTACCATACATTGTAATAAAAAAAATATGGACAACAAACTACCTTCCATAATGACAAGGCTACCTTACATTGTAGTAACAAAAATCTCGACAACAGTCTACCTTCCATAATGACAAGGCTACCATCCATTGGAGTAACAAAAATCCCGACAATAGTCTACCTTCCATAATGACAAGGCTACCATCCATTGGAGTAACAAAAATCTCGAAAATAGACTACCTTCCATAATGACAAGGCAACATTCCATTGGAGTGACAAAAATATCGACAACAGACTACCAACCATAATGATAAGGCTACAATCCATTGGAGTAATGAGAATATCAACAAGAGACTACCTTCCATAATGACAAGGCTACCATGCATTGGAGTAATGAAAATATCAACAAGAGACTACCTTCCATAATGACAAGGCTACCATCCATTGGAGTAACAAAAATCTCGCCAACAGACTACCTTCCATAATGACAAGGCTACCATCCATTGGAGTGACAAAAATCTCGACAATAGACTACCTTCCATAATGACAAGGCTACCATCCATTGGAGTAACAAAATCTTGACAACAAACTACCTTCCATAATGACAAGGCTACCATGCATTAGAGTTACAAAAATATCGACAACAGACTACCTTCCATAATGACAAGGATACCATCCATTGGAGTAACAAAAATATCAACAATAGACTACCTTCAATAATGAAAAGCCTACCGTCCATTGGAGTAATAAAAATCTGGACAACATAATACCTTCCATAATGACTAGGCTACTATCCATTGGAGTAACAAAGATATCGACAACAGACTACCTTCCATAATGACAATGCTACCATCCATTGGAGTAACAAAAATCTCGACAACAGACAACCTTCCATAATGACAAGGCTACCATCCATTTGAGTAACAAAAATTTCGAAAACAGACTACCTTCCATAATGACAAGGCTAAAATCCATTGGAGTAACAAAAATCTCGACAACAGACTACCTTTCATAATGACAAGGCTACCATCTATTGGAATAACAAAAATCTAGAGAACAAACTGCCTTCCATAATGACAAGGCTACCATCCAATGGAATAACAAAAATCTCGACAACATACTACCTTCCATAATGACAAGGCTACCATCAATTGTAGTAACCAAAATCTCGACAACAGAATACCTTCAATAATGACAAGGCTACCATCCATTGTAGTAACAAAAATCTCGACAACAGTCTACCTTCCATAATGACAATGCTACTATCCATTGGAGTAACAAAAATCTCGCCAACAGACTACCTTCCATAATGACAAGGCTACCATCCATTGGAGTGACAAAAATCTCGACAATAGACTACCTTCCATAATGACAAGCCTACCATCCATTGGAGTAACAAAATCTTGACAACGAACTACCTTCCATAATGACAAGGCTACCATGCATTAGAGTTACAAAAATATCGACAACAGACTACCTTCCATAATGACAAGGATACCATCCATTGGAGTAACAAAAATATCAACAATAGACTACCTTCCATAATGAAAAGCCTACCGTCCATTGGAGTAATAAAAATCTGGACAACATAATACCTTCCATAATGACAAGGCAACATTCCATTGGAGTGACAAAAATATCGACAACAGACTACCAACCATAATGATAAGGCTACAATCCATTGGAGTAATGAGAATATCAACAAGAGACTACCTTCCATAATGACAAGGCTACCATGCATTGGAGTAATGAAAATTTTAACAAGAGACTACCTTCCATAATGACAAGGCTACCATCCATTGGAGTAACAAAAATCTCGCCAACAGACTACCTTCCATAATGACAAGGCTACCATCCATTGGAGTGACAAAAATCTCGACAATAGACTACCTTCCATAATGACAAGGCTACCATCCATTGGAGTAACAAAATCTTGACAACGAACTACCTTCCATAATGACAAGGCTACCATGCATTAGAGTTACAAAAATATCGACAACAGACTACCTTCCATAATGACAAGGATACCATCCATTGGAGTAACAAAAATATCAACAATAGACTACCTTCCATAATGAAAAGCCTACCGTCCATTGGAGTAATAAAAATCTGGACAACATAATACCTTCCATAATGACTAGGCTACTATCCATTGGAGTAACAAAGATATCGACAACAGACTACCTTCCATAATGACAATGCTACCATCCATTGGAGTAACAAAAATCTCGACAACAGACAACCTTCCATAATGACAAGGCTACCATCCATTGGAGTAACAAAAATTTCGAAAACAGACTACCTTCCATAATGACAAGGCTAAAATCCATTGGAGTAACAAAAATCTCGACAACAGACTACCTTTCATAATGACAAGGCTACCATCTATTGGAATAACAAAAATCTAGAGAACAAACTGCCTTCCATAATGATAAGGCTACCATCTAATGGAATAACAAAAATCTCGACAACATACTACCTTCCATAATGACAAGGCTACCATCAATTGTAGTAACCAAAATCTCGACAACAGAATACCTTCAATAATGACAAGGCTACCATCCATTGTAGTAACAAAAATCTCGACAACAGTCTACCTTCCATAATGACAATGCTACTATCCATTTGAGTAACAAAAATCTCGACAACAGACTACCTTCCATAATGACAAGGCTTCCATCCATTGTAGTAACAAAAATCTAGACCAAAGACTACCCTCCATAATGACAAGGCTACCATCCATTGGACTAACAAAAATCTCGACAACAGACTACCTTCCATAATGACAAGGCTACCATCCATTGGATTAACAAAAATCTCGACAACAAACTTTATTCCATAATGAATAGGCTACCATCCATTGGAGTAAAAAAAATATCGACAATAGACTACCTTCCATAATGACAAGTCTACCATCCATTGGAGTAACAAAAATATCAACAACAGAATACCTTCCATTATGACTAGGCTTCCATCCATTGGAGTAACAAAAATATCGACAACAGTCTACCTTCCATAATGACACGGCTACCATTCATTGGAGTGACAAAAATATCGACAACAGACTACTTTCCATAATGACAAGGCTACCATCCATTAGAGTAACGAAAATTTCAACAACAGACTACCTTCCATAATGACAAGGCTACCATCCATTGGACTAACAAAAATCTCGACAATATACTACCTTCCATAATGACTAAGCTACCATCCATTAGAGTAACAAAGATATCGACAAAAGACTACCTTCTATAATAACAAGGCAACCATACATTGTTATAAAAAAAATATGGACAACAAACTACCTTCCATAATGACAAGGCTACCTTACATTGTAGTAACAAAAATCTCGACAACAGTCTACCTTCCATAATGACAAGGCTACCATCCATTGGAGTAACAAAAATCCCGACAACAGTCTACCTTCCATAATGACAAGGCTAACATCCATTGGAGTAACAAAAATCTCGAAAATAGACTACCTTCCATAATGACAAGGCAACATTCCATTGGAGTGACAAAAATCTCGACAACAGACTACCAACCATAATGATAAGGCTACAATCCATTGGAGTAATGAGAATATCAACAAGAGACTACCTTCCATAATGACAAGGCTACCATGCATTGGAGTAATGAAAATATCAACAAGAGACTACCTTCCATAATGACAAGGCTACCATCCATTGGAGTAACAAAAATATCGACAACAGAATACCTTCCATTATGACTAGGCTTCCATCCATTGGAGTAACAAAAATATCGACAACAGTCTACCTTCCATAATGACACAGCTACCATTCATTGGAGTGACAAAAATATCGACAACAGACTACTTTCCATAATGACAAGGCAACCATCCATTAGAGTAACGAAAATCTCAACAACAGACTACCTTCCATAATGACAAGGCTACCATCCATTGGACTAACAAAAATCTCGACAATATACTACCTTCCATAATGACTAAGCTACCATCCATTAGAGTAACAAAGATATCGACAAAAGACTACCTTCTATAATAACAAGGCTACCATACATTGTAATAAAAAAAATATGGACAACAAACTACCTTCCATAATGACAAGGCTACCTTACATTGTAGTAACAAAAATCTCGACAACAGTCTACCTTCCATAATGACAAGGCTACCATCCATTGGAGTAACAAAAATCCCGACAACAGTCTACCTTCCATAATGACAAGGCTACCATCCATTGGAGTAACAAAAATCTCGAAAATAGACTACCTTCCATAATGACAAGGCAACATTCCATTGGAGTGACAAAAATCTCGACAACAGACTACCAACCATAATGATAAGGCTACAATCCATTGGAGTAATGAGAATATCAACAAGAGACTACCTTCCATAATGACAAGGCTACCATGCATTGGAGTAATGAAAATATCAACAAGAGACTACCTTCCATAATGACAAGGCTACCATCCATTGGAGTAACAAAAATCTCGCCAACAGACTACCTTCCATAATGACAAGGCTACCATCCATTGGAGTGACAAAAATCTCGACAATAGACTACCTTCCATAATGACAAGGCTACCATCCATTGGAGTAACAAAATCTTGACAACGAACTACCTTCCATAATGACAAGGCTACCATGCATTAGAGTTACAAAAATATCGACAACAGACTACCTTCCATAATGACAAGGATACCATCCATTGGAGTAACAAAAATATCAACAATAGACTACCTTCCATAATGAAAAGCCTACCGTCCATTGGAGTAATAAAAATCTGGACAACATAATACCTTCCATAATGACTAGGCTACTATCCATTGGAGTAACAAAGATATCGACAACAGACTACCTTCCATAATGACAATGCTACCATCCATTGGAGTAACAAAAATCTCGACAACAGACAACCTTCCATAATGACAAGGCTACCATCCATTGGAGTAACAAAAATTTCCAAAACAGACTACCTTCCATAATGACAAGGCTAAAATCCATTGGAGTAAAAAAAATCTCGACAACAGACTACCTTACATAATGACAAGGCTACCATCTATTGGAATAACAAAAATCTAGAGAACAAACTGCCTTCCATAATGACAAGGCTACCATCCAATGGAATAACAAAAATCTCCACAACATACTACCTTCCATAATGACAAGGCTACCATCAATTGTAGTAACCAAAATCTCGACAACAGAATACCTTCAATAATGACAAGGCTACCATCCATTGTAGTAACAAAAATCTCGACAACAGTCTACCTTCCATAATGACAATGCTACTATCCATTTGAGTAACAAAAATCTCGACAACAGACTACCTTCCATAATGACAAGGCTTCCATTCATTGTAGTAACAAAAATCTAGACCAAAGACTACCCTCCTTAATGACAAGGCTACCATCCATTGGACTAACGAAAATCTCGACAACAGACTACCTTCCATAATGACAAGGCTACCATCCATTGGATTAACAAAAATCTCGACAACAAACCACATTCCATAATGAATAGGCTACCATCCATTGGAGTAACAAAAATATCGACAATAGACTACCTTCCATAATGACAAGGCTACCATCCATTGGAGTAACAAAAATCCCGACAACAGTCTACCTTCCATAATGACAAGGCTAACATCCATTGGAGTAACAAAAATCTCGAAAATAGACTACCTTCCATAATGACAAGGCAACATTCCATTGGAGTGACAAAAATCTCGACAACAGACTACCAACCATAATGATAAGGCTACAATCCATTGGAGTAATGAGAATATCAACAAGAGACTACCTTCCATAATGACAAGGCTACCATGCATTGGAGTAATGAAAATATCAACAAGAGACTACCTTCCATAATTACAAGGCTACCATCCATTGGAGTAACAAAAATATCGACAACAGAATACCTTCCATTATGACTAGGCTTCCATCCATTGGAGTAACAAAAATATCGACAACAGTCTACCTTCCATAATGACACAGCTACCATTCATTGGAGTGACAAAAATATCGACAACAGACTACTTTCCATAATGACAAGGCTACCATCCATTAGAGTAACGAAAATCTCAACAACAGACTACCTTCCATAATGACAAGGCTACCATCCATTGGACTAACAAAAATCTCGACAACATACTACCTTCAATAATGACTAAGCTACCATCCATTAGAGTAACAAAGATATCGACAAAAGACTACCTTCTATAATAACAAGGCTACCATACATTGTAATAAAAAAAATATGGACAACAAACTACCTTCCATAATGACAAGGCTACCTTACATTGTAGTAACAAAAATCTTGACAACAGTCTACCTTCCATAATGACAAGGCTACCATCCATTGGAGTAACAAAAATCCCGACAACAGTCTACCTTCCATAATGACAAGGCTACCATCCATTGGAGTAACAAAAATCTCGAAAATAGACTACCTTCCATAATGACAAGGCAACATTCCATTGGAGTGACAAAAATCTCGACAACAGACTACCAACCATAATGATAAGGCTACAATCCATTGGAGTAATGAGAATATCAACAAGAGACTACCTTCCATAATGACAAGGCTACCATGCATTGGAGTAATGAAAATATCAACAAGAGACTACCTTCCATAATGACAAGGCTACCATCCATTGGAGTAACAAAAATCTCGCCAACAGACTACCTTCCATAATGACAAGGCTACCATCCATTGGAGTGACAAAAATCTCGACAATAGACTACCTTCCATAATGACAAGGCTACCATCCATTGGAGTAACAAAATCTTGACAACGAACTACCTTCCATAATGACAAGGCTACCATGCATTAGAGTTACAAAAATATCGACAACAGACTACCTTCCATAATGACAAGGATACCATCCATTGGAGTAACAAAAATATCAACAATAGACTACCTTCCATAATGAAAAGCCTACCGTCCATTGGAGTAATAAAAATCTGGACAACATAATACCTTCCATAATGACTAGGCTACTATCCATTGGAGTAACAAAGATATCGACAACAGACTACCTTCCATAATGACAATGCTACCATCCATTGGAGTAACAAAAATCTCGACAACAGACAACCTTCCATAATGACAAGGCTACCATCCATTGGAGTAACAAAAATTTCCAAAACAGACTACCTTCCATAATGACAAGGCTAAAATCCATTGGAGTAAAAAAAATCTCGACAACAGACTACCTTACATAATGACAAGGCTACCATCTATTGGAATAACAAAAATCTAGAGAACAAACTGCCTTCCATAATGACAAGGCTACCATCCAATGGAATAACAAAAATCTCGACAACATACTACCTTCCATAATGACAAGGCTACCATCAATTGTAGTAACCAAAATCTCGACAACAGAATACCTTCAATAATGACAAGGCTACCATCCATTGTAGTAACAAAAATCTCGACAACAGTCTACCTTCCATAATGACAATGCTACTATCCATTTGAGTAACAAAAATCTCGACAACAGACTACCTTCCATAATGACAAGGCTTCCATTCATTGTAGTAACAAAAATCTAGACCAAAGACTACCCTCCTTAATGACAAGGCTACCATCCATTGGACTAACGAAAATCTCGACAACAGACTACCTTCCATAATGACAAGGCTACCATCCATTGGATTAACAAAAATCTCGACAACAAACCACATTCCATAATGAATAGGCTACCATCCATTGGAGTAACAAAAATATCGACAATAGACTACCTTCCATAATGACAAGGCTACCATCCATTGGAGTAACAAAAATCCCGACAACAGTCTACCTTCCATAATGACAAGGCTAACATCCATTGGAGTAACAAAAATCTCGAAAATAGACTACCTTCCATAATGACAAGGCAACATTCCATTGGAGTGACAAAAATCTCGACAACAGACTACCAACCATAATGATAAGGCTACAATCCATTGGAGTAATGAGAATATCAACAAGAGACTACCTTCCATAATGACAAGGCTACCATGCATTGGAGTAATGAAAATATCAACAAGAGACTACCTTCCATAATGACAAGGCTACCATCCATTGGAGTAACAAAAATATCGACAACAGAATACCTTCCATTATGACTAGGCTTCCATCCATTGGAGTAACAAAAATATCGACAACAGTCTACCTTCCATAATGACACAGCTACCATTCATTGGAGTGACAAAAATATCGACAACAGACTACTTTCCATAATGACAAGGCTACCATCCATTAGAGTAACGAAAATCTCAACAACAGACTACCTTCCATAATGACAAGGCTACCATCCATTGGACTAACAAAAATCTCGACAACATACTACCTTCAATAATGACTAAGCTACCATCCATTAGAGTAACAAAGATATCGACAAAAGACTACCTTCTATAATAACAAGGCTACCATACATTGTAATAAAAAAAATATGGACAACAAACTACCTTCCATAATGACAAGGCTACCTTACATTGTAGTAACAAAAATCTCGACAACAGTCTACCTTCCATAATGACAAGGCTACCATCCATTGGAGTAACAAAAATCCCGACAACAGTCTTCCTTCCATAATGACAAGGCTACCATCCATTGGAGTAACAAAAATCTCGAAAATAGACTACCTTCCATAATGACAAGGCAACATTCCATTGGAGTGACAAAAATCTCGACAACAGACTACCAACCATAATGATAAGGCTACAATCCATTGGAGTAATGAGAATATCAACAAGAGACTACCTTCCATAATGACAAGGCTACCATGCATTGGAGTAATGAAAATATCAACAAGAGACTACCTTCCATAATGACAAGGCTACCATCCATTGGAGTAACAAAAATCTCTCCAACAGACTACCTTCCATAATGACAAGGCTACATTCCATTGGAGTGACAAAAATCTCGACAACACACTACCAACCATAATGATAAGGCTACAATCCATTGGAGTAATGAGAATATCAACAAGAGACTACCTTCCATAATGACAAGGCTACCATGCATTGGAGTAATGAAAATATCAACAAGAGACTACCTTCCATAATGACAAGGCTACCATCCATTGGAGTAACAAAAATATCGACAACAGAATACCTTCCATTATGACTAGGCTTCCATCCATTGGAGTAACAAAAATATCGACAACAGTCTACCTTCCATAATGACACAGCTACCATTCATTGGAGTGACAAAAATATCGACAACAGACTACTTTCCATAATGACAAGGCTACCATCCATTAGAGTAACGAAAATCTCAACAACAGACTACCTTCCATAATGACAAGGCTACCATCCATTGGACTAACAAAAATCTCGACAATATACTACCTTCCATAATGACTAAGCTACCATCCATTAGAGTAACAAAGATATCGACAAAAGACTACCTTCTATAATAACAAGGCTACCATACATTGTAATAAAAAAAATATGGACAACAAACTACCTTCCATAATGACAAGGCTACCTTACATTGTAGTAACAAAAATCTCGACAACAATCTACCTTCCATAATGACAAGGCTACCATCCATTGGAGTAACAAAAATCCCGACAACAGTCTACCTTCCATAATGACAAGGCTACCATCCATTGGAGTAACAAAAATCTCGAAAATAGACTACCTTCCATAATGACAAGGCAACATTCCATTGGAGTGACAAAAATCTCGACAACAGACTACCAACCATAATGATAAGGCTACAATCCATTGGAGTAATGAGAATATCAACAAGAGACTACCTTCCATAATGACAAGGCTACCATGCATTGGAGTAATGAAAATATCAACAAGAGACTACCTTCCATAATGACAAGGCTACCATCCATTGGAGTAACAAAAATATCGACAACAGAATACCTTCCATTATGACTAGGCTTCCATCCATTGGAGTAACAAAAATATCGACAACAGTCTACCTTCCATAATGACACAGCTACCATTCATTGGAGTGACAAAAATATCGACAACAGACTACTTTCCATAATGACAAGGCTACCATCCATTAGAGTAACGAAAATCTCAACAACAGACTACCTTCCATAATGACAAGGCTACCATCCATTGGACTAACAAAAATCTCGACAATATACTACCTTCCATAATGACTAAGCTACCATCCATTAGAGTAACAAAGATATCGACAAAAGACTACCTTCTATAATAACAAGGCTACCATACATTGTAATAAAAAAAATATGGACAACAAACTACCTTCCATAATGACAAGGCTACCTTACATTGTAGTAACAAAAATCTCGACAACAGTCTACCTTCCATAATGACAAGGCTACCATCCATTGGAGTAACAAAAATCCCGACAACAGTCTACCTTCCATAATGACAAGGCTACCATCCATTGGAGTAACAAAAATCTCGAAAATAGACTACCTTCCATAATGACAAGGCAACATTCCATTGGAGTGACAAAAATCTCGACAACAGACTACTAACCATAATGATAAGGCTACAATCCATTGGAGTAATGAGAATATCAACAAGAGACTACCTTCCATAATGACAAGGCTACCATGCATTGGAGTAATGAAAATATCAACAAGAGACTACCTTCCATAATGACAAGGCTACCATCCATTGGAGTAACAAAAATCTCTCCAACAGACTACCTTCCATAATGACAAGGCTACATTCCATTGGAGTGACAAAAATCTCGACAACACACTACCAACCATAATGATAAGGCTACAATCCATTGGAGTAATGAGAATATCAACAAGAGACTACCTTCCATAATGACAAGGCTACCATGCATTGGAGTAATGAAAATATCAACAAGAGACTACCTTCCATAATGACAAGGCTACCATCCATTGGAGTAACAAAAATATCGACAACAGAATACCTTCCATTATGACTAGGCTTCCATCCATTGGAGTAACAAAAATATCGACAACAGTCTACCTTCCATAATGACACAGCTACCATTCATTGGAGTGACAAAAATATCGACAACAGACTACTTTCCATAATGACAAGGCTACCATCCATTAGAGTAACGAAAATCTCAACAACAGACTACCTTCCATAATGACAAGGCTACCATCCATTGGACTAACAAAAATCTCGACAATATACTACCTTCCATAATGACTAAGTTACCATCCATTAGAGTAACAAAGATATCGACAAAAGACTACCTTCTATAATAACAAGGCTACCATACATTGTAATAAAAAAAATATGGACAACAAACTACCTTCCATAATGACAAGGCTACCTTACATTGTAGTAACAAAAATCTCGACAACAATCTACCTTCCATAATGACAAGGCTACCATCCATTGGAGTAACAAAAATCCCGACAACAGTCTACCTTCCATAATGACAAGGCTACCATCCATTGGAGTAACAAAAATCTCGAAAATAGACTACCTTCCATAATGACAAGGCAACATTCCATTGGAGTGACAAAAATCTCGACAACAGACTACCAACCATAATGATAAGGCTACAATCCATTGGAGTAATGAGAATATCAACAAGAGACTACCTTCCATAATGACAAGGCTACCATGCATTGGAGTAATGAAAATATCAACAAGAGACTACCTTCCATAATGACAAGGCTACCATCCATTGGAGTAACAAAAATCTCGCCAACAGACTACCTTCCATAATGACAAGGCTACCATCCATTGGAGTGACAAAAATCTCGACAATAGACTACCTTCCATAATGACAAGGCTACCATCCATTGGAGTAACAAAATCTTGACAACGAACTACCTTCCATAATGACAAGGCTACCATGCATTAGAGTTACAAAAATATCGACAACAGACTACCTTCCATAATGACAAGGATACCATCCATTGGAGTAACAAAAATATCAACAATAGACTACCTTCCATAATGAAAAGCCTACCGTCCATTGGAGTAATAAAAATCTGGACAACATAATACCTTCCATAATGACTAGGCTACTATCCATTGGAGTAACAAAGATATCGACAACAGACTACCTTCCATAATGACAATGCTACCATCCATTGGAGTAACAAAAATCTCGACAACAGACAACCTTCCATAATGACAAGGCTACCATCCATTGGAGTAACAAAAATTTCCAAAACAGACTACCTTCCATAATGACAAGGCTAAAATCCATTGGAGTAACAAAAATCTCGACAACAGACTACCTTACATAATGACAAGGCTACCATCTATTGGAATAACAAAAATCTAGAGAACAAACTGCCTTCCATAATGACAAGGCTACCATCCAATGGAATAACAAAAATCTCGACAACATACTACCTTCCATAATGACAAGGCTACCATCAATTGTAGTAACCAAAATCTCGAAAACAGAATACCTTCAATAATGACAAGGCTACCATCCATTGTAGTAACAAAAATCTCGACAACAGTCTACCTTCCATAATGACAATGCTACTATCCATTTGAGTAACAAAAATCTCGACAACAGACTACCTTCCATAATGACAAGGCTTCCATCCATTGTAGTAACAAAAATCTAGACCAAAGACTACCCTCCTTAATGACAAGGCTACCATCCATTGGACTAACGAAAATCTCGACAACAGACTACCTTCCATAATGACAAGGCTACCATCCATTGGATTAACAAAAATCTCGACAACAAACTACATTCCATAATGAATAGGCTACCATCCATTGGAGTAACAAAAATATCGACAATAGACTACCTTCCATAATGACAAGGCTACCATCCATTGGAGTAACAAAAATCCCGACAACAGTCTACCTTCCATAATGACAAGGCTAACATCCATTGGAGTAACAAAAATCTCGAAAATAGACTACCTTCCATAATGACAAGGCAACATTCCATTGGAGTGACAAAAATCTCGACAACAGACTACCAACCATAATGATAAGGCTACAATCCATTGGAGTAATGAGAATATCAACAAGAGACTACCTTCCATAATGACAAGGCTACCATGCATTGGAGTAATGAAAATATCAACAAGAGACTACCTTCCATAATGACAAGGCTACCATCCATTGGAGTAACAAAAATATCGACAACAGAATACCTTCCATTATGACTAGGCTTCCATCCATTGGAGTAACAAAAATATCGACAACAGTCTACCTTCCATAATGACACAGCTACCATTCATTGGAGTGACAAAAATATCGACAACAGACTACTTTCCATAATTACAAGGCTACCATCCATTAGAGTAACGAAAATCTCAACAACAGACTACCTTCCATAATGACAAGGCTACCATCCATTGGACTAACAAAAATCTCGACAACATACTACCTTCCATAATGACTAAGCTACCATCCATTAGAGTAACAAAGATATCGACAAAAGACTACCTTCTATAATAACAAGGCTACCATACATTGTAATAAAAAAAATATGGACAACAAACTACCTTCCATAATGACAAGGCTACCTTACATTGTAGTAACAAAAATCTCGACAACAGTCTACCTTCCATAATGACAAGGCTACCATCCATTGGAGTAACAAAAATCCCGACAACAGTCTACCTTCCATAATGACAAGGCTACCATCCATTGGAGTAACAAAAATCTCGCCAACAGACTACCTTCCATAATGACAAGGCTACCATTCATTGGAGTGACAAAAATCTCGACAATAGACTACCTTCCATAATGACAAGGCTACCATCCATTGGAGTAACAAAATCTTGACAACGAACTACCTTCCATAATGACAAGGCTACCATGCATTAGAGTTACAAAAATATCGACAACAGACTACCTTCCATAATGACAAGGATACCATCCATTGGAGTAACAAAAATATCAACAATAGACTACCTTCCATAATGAAAAGCCTACCGTCCATTGGAGTAATAAAAATCTGGACAACATAATACCTTCCATAATGACTAGGCTACTATCCATTGGAGTAACAAAGATATCGACAACAGACTACCTTCCATAATGACAATGCTACCATCCATTGGAGTAACAAAAATCTCGACAACAGACAACCTTCCATAATGACAAGGCTACCATCCATTGGAGTAACAAAAATTTCCAAAACAGACTACCTTCCATAATGACAAGGCTAAAATCCATTGGAGTAACAAAAATCTCGACAACAGACTACCTTACATAATAACAAGGCTACCATCTATTGGAATAACAAAAATCTAGAGAACAAACTGCCTTCCATAATGACAAGGCTACCATCCAATGGAATAACAAAAATCTCGACAACATACTACCTTCCATAATGACAAGGCTACCATCAATTGTAGTAACCAAAATCTCGACAACAGAATACCTTCAATAATGACAAGGCTACCATCCATTGTAGTAACAAAAATCTCGACAATAGTCTACCTTCCATAATGACAATGCTACTATCCATTTGAGTAACAAAAATCTCGACAACAGACTACCTTCCATAATGACAAGGCTTCCATCCATTGTAGTAACAAAAATCTAGACCAAAGACTACCCTCCTTAATGACAAGGCTACCATCCATTGGACTAACGAAAATCTCGACAACAGACTACCTTCCATAATGACAAGGCTACCATCCATTGGATTAACAAAAATCTCGACAACAAACTACATTCCATAATGAATAGGCTACCATCCATTGGAGTAACAAAAATATCGACAATAGACTACCTTCCATAATGACAAGGCTACCATCCATTGGAGTAACAAAAATCCCGACAACAGTCTACCTTCCATAATGACAAGGCTAACATCCATTGGAGTAACAAAAATCTCGAAAATAGACTACTTTCCATAATGACAAGGCAACATTCCATTGGAGTGACAAAAATCTCGACAACAGACTACCAACCATAATGATAAGGCTACAATCCATTGGAGTAATGAGAATATCAACAAGAGACTACCTTCCATAATGACAAGGCTACCATGCATTGGAGTAATGAAAATATCGACAACAGTCTACCTTCCATAATGACACAGCTACCATTCATTGGAGTAACAAAAATATCGACAACAGACTAGTTTCCATAATGACAAGGCTACCATCCATTGGAGTAACGAAAATCTCAACAACAGACTACCATCCATAATGACAAGGCTACCATCCATTGGACTAACAAAAATCTCGACAACATACTACCTTCCATAATGACTAAGCTACCATCCATTAGAGTAACAAAGATATCGACAACAGACTACCTTCCATAATGACAAGGCTACCATCCATTGGACTAACAAAAATCTCGACAACAAACTACCTTCCATAATGACTAAGCTACCATCCATTAGAGTAACAAAAATCTCGACAACAGTCTACCTTCCATAATGACAAGGCTACCATCCATTGGAGTAAAAAAAATCTTTACAACAGTCTACCTTCCATAATGACAAGGCTACCATCCATTGGAGTAACAAAAATCTCGAAAATAGACTACCTTCCATAATGACAAGGCTACATTCCATTGGAGTGACAAAAATATCGACAACAGACTACCAACCATAATGATAAGGCTACAATCCATTGGAGTAATGAGAATATCAACAAGAGACTACCTTCCATAATGACAAGGCTACCATGCATTGGAGTAATGAAAATATCAACAAGAGACTACCTTCCATAATGACAAGGCTACCATCCATTGGAGTAACAAAAATCTCGCCAACAGACTACCTTCCATAATGACAAGGCTACCATCCATTGGAGTGACAAAAATCTCGACAATAGACTACCTTCCATAATGACAAGGCTACCATCCATTGGAGTAACAAAATCTCGACAACGAACTACCTTCCATAATGACAAGGCTACCATGCATTAGAGTTACAAAAATATCGACATCAGACTACCTTCCATAATGACAAGGCTACCATCCATTGTAGTAACAAAAATATCAACAATAGACTACCTTCCATAATGAAAAGCCTACCGTCCATTGGAGTAACAAAAATCTGGACAACATAATACCTTCCGTAATGACTAGGCTACTATCCATTGGAGTAACAAAGATATCGACAACAGACTACTATCCATAATGACAATGCTACCATCCATTGGAGTAACAAAAATCTCGACAACAGACAACCTTCCATAATGACAAGGCTACCATCCATTGGAGTAACAAAAATTTCGAAAACAGACTACCTTCCATAATGACAAGGCTAAAATCCATTGGAGTAACAAAAATCTCGACAACAGACAACCTTTCATAATGACAAGGCTACCATCTATTGGAATAACAAAAATCTAGAGAACAAACCTCCTTCCATAATGACAAGGCTACCATCTAATGGAATAACAAAAATCTCGACAACATACTACCTTTCATAATGACAAGGCTACCATCAATTGTAGTAACCAAAATCTCGACAACAGAATACCTTCCATAATGACAAGGCTACCATCCATTGTAGTAACAAAAATCTCGACAACAGTCTACCTTCCATAATGACAATGCTACCATCCATTTGAGTAATAAAAATCTCGACAATAGACTACCTTCCATAATGACAAGGCTACCATCCATTGTAGTAACAAAAATCTAGACCACACACTACCCTCCATAATGACAAGGCTACCATCCATTGGACTAACGAAAATCTCGACAACAGACTACCTTCCATAATGACAAGGCTACCATCCATTGGAGTAACGAAAATCTCGACAACACACTACATTCCATAATGAATAGGCTACCATCCATTGGAGTAACAAAAATATCGACAATAGACTACCTTCCATAATGACAAGGCTACCATCCATTGGAGTAAAAAAAATATCGACAACAGAATACCTTCCATTATGACTAGGCTTCCATCCATTGGAGTAACAAAAATATCGACAACAGTCTACCTTCCATAATGACACGGCTACCATTCATTGGAGTGACAAAAATATCGACAACATACTACTTTCCATAATGACAAGGCTACCATCCATTGGAGTAACGAAAATCTCAACAACAGACTACCTTCCATAATGACAAGGCTACCATCCATTGGAGTAACAAAAACTCGACAATATACTACCTTCCATAATGACTAAGCTACCATCCATTAGAGTAACAAAGATATCGACAAAAGACTACCTTCTATAATAACAAGGCTGCCATACATTGTAATAACAAAAATATGGACAACAAACTACCTTCCATAATGACAAGGCTACCTTACATTGTAGTAACAAAAATCTCGACAACAGTCTACCTTCCATAATGACAAGGCTACCATCCATTGGAGTAACAAAAATCTCGACAATAGACTACATTTCATAATGACAAGGCTACTATCCATTGGAGTGACAAAAATCTCGACAACATACTACCTACCATAATGACAAGGCTACAATCCATTGGAGTAATGAGAATATCAACAATAGACTACCTTCCATAATGACAAGGCTACCATGCATTGGAGTAATGAAAATATTAACAAGAGACTACCTTCCATAATGACAAGGCTACCATCCATTGGAGTAACAAAAATCTCGACAATAGACTACCTTCCATAATGACAAGGCTACCATCCATTGGAGTAACAAAATCTCGACAACAAACTACCTTCCATAATGACAAGGCTACCATCCATTGGAGTAACAAAAATCTCGACAACAAACTACCTTCCATAATGACAAGGCTACCATTCATTAGAGTTACAAAAATATGGACAACAGACTACCTTCCATAATGACAAGGCTACCATCCATTGGAGTAACAAAAATATCAACAATAGACTACCTTCCATAATGAAAAGCCTACCATCCATTAGAGTAACAAAAATCTGGACAACATAATACCTTCCATAATTACTAGGCTACTATCCATTGGAGTAACAAAGATATCGACAACAGACTACCTTCCATAATGACAATGCTACCATCCATTGGAGTAACAAAAATCTCGACAACAGACAACATTCCATAATGACAAGGCTACCATCCATTGGAGTAACAAAAATTTCGAAAACAGAATACCTTCCATAATGACAAGGCTAAAATCCATTGGAGTAACAAAAATATCGACAACACACTACCTTTCATAATGACAAGGCTACCATCTATTGGAATAACAAAAATCTAGAGAACAAACTACCTTCCATAATGACAAGGCTACCATCCAATGGAATAACAAAAATCTCGACAACATACTACCTTCTATAATGACAAGGCTACCATCAATTGTAGTAACCAAAATCTCGACAACAGAATACCTTCCATAATGACAAGGCTACCATCCATTGTAGTAACAAAAATCTCGACAACAGTCTACCTTCCATAATGACAATGCTACCATCCATTTGAGTAACAAAAATCTCGACAACAGACTACCTTCCATAATGACAAGGATACCATCCATTGTAGTAATAAAAATCTAGACCACAGACTACCCTCCATAATGACAAGGCTACCATCCATTGGACTAATGAAAATCTCGACAACAGACTACCTTCCATAATGACAAGGCTTCCATCCATTGGAGTAACAAAAATATCGACAACAAACTACATTCCATAATGAATAGGATACCATCCATTGGAGTAACAAAAATCTCGACAATAGACTACCTTCCATAATGACAAGGCTACCATCCATTAGAGTAACAAAAATCTCGACAACAGAATACCTTCCATTATGACTAGGCTACCATCCATTGGAGTTACAAAGATATCGACAACAGAATACCTTCCATAATGACAAAGCTACGATACATTGTGGTAACAAAAAGCTCGACAACAGTCTACCTTCCATAATGACAAGGCTACCATCCATTGGAGTAAGAAAAATCTCGACAATATACTACCTTCCATAATGACAAGGCTACCATCCATTGGAGTAACAAAAACTCGACAACAAACTACCTTCCATAATGATAAGGCTACCATCCATTGGAATAAAAAAAATATCGACAACAAACTAAGTTCCATAATGACAAGGCTACAATCCATTGGAGTAACAATAATATCGACAACAGACTACCTTCCATAATGACAAGGCTACCATCTATTGGAGTAACAAAAATCTCGAAAACAGACTACCTTCCATAATGACAAGGCTACCATCCCATTGAGTGACAAAAATCTCGACAATAGACTACCTTCTATAATGACAAGGCTACCGTACATTGCAATAACAAAAATCTCGACAACAAACTACCTTCCATAATGACAAGGCTACCATACATTGTGGTAACAAAAATCTCGACAACAGTCTACATTCAATAATGACAAGGCTACCATCCATTGGAGTAACAAAAATCTCGACAATAGACTACCTTCCATAATGACAAGGCTACCATTCATTGGAGTAACAAATATCTCGACAACAAACTACCTTCGATAATGACAAGGCTACCATCCATTAGAGTAACAAAAATCTCGACAACAGACTACCTTCCATAATGACAAGGCTACGATCCATTAGAGTAACAAAAATCTCGAAAACAGACTACCTTACATAATGAAAAGGCTACCATCCATTAGAGTAATCAAAATATAAACAAGAGACTACCTTCCATAATGACAAGGCTATCATCCATTGGAGTAATGAAAATATCAACAAGAGACTACCTTCCATAATGACAAGGCTACCATCAATTGGAGTAACAAAAATCTCGACAACAGTCTACCTTCAATAATGACACGGCTAGCATCCATTGGAGTGACAAAAATCTCGACAACAAACTACTTTTAATAATGAAAAGGCTACCATCCTTTGGAGTAACGAAAATGTCGACAACAGACTACCTTCCATAATGACAAGGCTACCATCCATTGGAGTAACAAAAATCGCGAAAATAGACTATCTTCCATAATGACAAGGCTACCATCCATTAGAGTGACAAAAGTCTCGACAATAGACTACCTTCCATAATGACTAACCTACCATCCATTAGAGTAAAAAAGATATCGACAATAGACTACCTTCTATAATGACAAGGCTACCATACATTGTAATAACAAAAATATGGACAACAAACTACCTTCCATAATGACAAGGCTGCCATCCGTTGTAGTAACAAAAATCTCGACAACAGTCTACCTTCCATAATGACAAGGATACCATTCGTTGGAGTAACAAAAATCTCGACAACAGACTACCTTCCATAATGACAAGGATACCATCCATTGTAATAACAAAAATCTCGACAACAGACTACCTTCCATAATGACAAGGCTACCATCCATTGGATTAACAAAAATCTCGCCAACAGAATACCTTCCATAACGACAAGGCTACCATCCATTGGAGTGACAGAAATCTCGACAATAGACTACCTTCCATAATGACAAGGCTACCATCCATTGGAGTAACAACATCTCGACAACAAACTACCTTCCATAATGACAAGGCTACCATCCATTGGAGTAACAAAAATCTCGCCAACAGACTACCTTCCATAATGACAAGGCTACCATCCATTTGAGTGACAAAAATCTCGACAATAGACTACCTTCCATAATGACAAGGCTACCATCCATTGGAGTAACAAAATCTCGACAACAAACTACCTTCCATAATGACAAGGCTACCATCCATTGGAGTAACAAAAATCTCGACAACAAACTACCTTCCATAATGACAAGGCTACCATTCATTAGAGTTACAAAAATATGGACAACATACTACCTTCCATAATGATAATGCTACCATCCATTGGAGTAAAAAAAATCTCGAGAACAAACAACCTTCCACAATGACAAGGCTATCATCCATTGGAGTAACAAAAATTTCGAAAACAGACTATCTTCCATAATGACAAGGCTACCATCCATTGGAGTAACGAAAATATCGACAACAAACTACATTCCATAATGAATAGGATACCATCCATTGGAGTAACAAAAATATCGACAATAGACTACCTTCCATAATGACAAGGCTACCATCCATTAGAGTAACAAAAATCTCGACAACAATCTACCTTCCATAATGACAATGCTACCATCCATTTGAGTAACAAAAATCTCGACAACAGACCACCTTCCATAATGACAAGGCTACCATCCATTGGACTAACGAAAATCTCGACAACAGACTACCTTCCATAATGACAAGGCTACCATCCATTGGAGTAATGAAAATCTCGACAACAAACTAAGTTCCTTAATGAATAGGCTACCATCCATCAGAGTAACAAAAATATGGATAATAGACTACCTTCCATAATGACAAGGCTACCATCCATTGGAGTAACAAAAATATCGACAACAAAATACCTTCCATTATGACAAGGCTACCATCCATTGGAGTAAAAAAGATATCGACAACACACTACCTACCATAATGACAAGGCTACCATCCATTGGAGTGACATAAATTTCGACAACATACTACCTTCCATAATGACAAGGTTACCATCCATTGGAGTAACAAAAATCTTGAAAACAGACTACCTTTCATAATGACAATGCTAAAATCTATTGGAATAACAAAAATCTCGACAACATACTACCTTCCTTAATGACAAGACTACCATCAATTGTAGTAACGAAAATCTCGACAACAGACTACCTTCCATAATGACAAGGCTACCATCCATTATAGTAACAAAAATCTAGACCACAGACTACCCTCCATAATGACAAGGCTACCATCCATTGGACTAACGAAAATCTCGACAACAGACTACCTTCCATAATGACAAGGCTACCATCCATTGGAGTAACGAAAATATCGACAACAAACTACATTCCATAATGAATAGGCTACCATCCATTGGAATAACAAAAATATCGACAATAGACTACCTTCCATAATGACAAGGCTACCATCCATTAGAGTAACAAAAATCTCGACAACAGAATACCTTCAATTATGGATAGGCTACCATCCATTGGAGTTACAAAGATATCGACAACAGAATACCTTCCATTATGACAAGGCTACCATACATTGTGGTCACAAAAATCTCGACAACAGTCTACCTTCCATAATGACAAGGCTAACATCCATTCGAGTAACAAAAATCTCGACAATATACTACCTTCCATAATGACAAGGCTACCATCCATTGGAGTAACAAAAACTCGACAACAAACTACCTTCCATAATGATAAGGCTACCATCCATTGGAATAAAAAAAATATCGACAACAAACTATGTTCCATAATGACAAGGCTACAATCCATTGGAGTAACAATAATATCGACAACAGACTACCTTCAATAATGACAAGGCTACCATCCATTGGAGTAACAAAAATCTCGAAAACAGACTACCTTCCATAATGACAAGGCTACCATCCATTGGAGTGACAAAAATCTAGACAATAGACTAACTTCTATAATGACAAGGCTACCGTACATTGCAATAACAAAAATCTCGAAAACAAACTACCTTCCATAATGAGAAGGCTACCATACATTCTGGTAACAAAAATCTCGACAACAGTCTACCTTCCATAATGACAAGGCTACCATCCATTGGAGTAACAAAAATCTCGACAACAGTCTACCTTCCATAATGACAAGGCTACCATCCATTGGAGTAACAAAAATCTCGACAACAGACTACCTTCCATAATGACAAGGCTACGATCCATTAGAGTAACAAAAATCTCGAAAACATACTACCTTACATAATGAAAAGGCTACCATCCATTAGAGTAATCAAAATATGAACAAGAGACTACCTTCCATAATGATAAGGCTACCATCCATTGGAGTAATGAAAATATCAACAAGAGACTACCTTCCATAATGACAAGGCTACCATCAATTGGAGTAACAAAAATATCGACAACAGTCTACCTTCCATAATGACACGGCTAGCATCCATTGGAGTGACAAAAATCTCGACAACGGACTACTTTCAATAATGAAAAGGCTACCATCCATTGGAGTAACGAAAATGTCGACAACAGACTACCTTCCATAATGACAAGGCTACCATCCATTGGAGTAACAAAAATCGCGAAAATAGACTATCTTCCATAATGACAAGGCTACCATCCGTTGGAGTGACAAAAGTCTCGACAATAGACTACCTTCCATAATGACTAACCTACCATCCATTAGAGTAACAAAGATATAGACAACAGAATACCTTCTATAATGACAAGGCTACCATACATTGTAATAACAAAAATATGGACAACAAACTACCTTCCATAATGACAAGGCTGCCATCCATTGTAGTAACAAAAATCTCGACAACAGTCTACCTTCCATAATGACAAGGATACCATTCGTTGGAGTAACAAAAATCTCGACAACAGACTACCTTCCATAATCACAAGGATACCATCCATTGTAATAACAAAAATCTCGACAACAGACTACCTTCCATAATGACAAGGCTACCATCCATTGGAGTAACAAAAATCTCGCCAACAGACTACCTTCCATAATGACAAGGCTACCATCCATTGGAATGACAGAAATCTCGATAATAGACTACCTTCCATAATGACAAGGCTACCATCCATTGGAGTAACAACATCTCGACAACAAAATACCTTCCATAATGACAAGGCTACCATCCATTGGAGTAACAAAAATCTCGACAACAAACTACCTTCCATAATGACAATGCTACCATCCATTTGAGTTACAAAAATATCGACAACAGACTACCTTCCATAATGATAAGGCTACCATCCATTAGAGTAATAAAAATCTCGAGAACAAACAACCTTCCATAATGACAAGGCTATCATCCATTGGAGTAACAAAAATTTCAAAAACAGACTATCTTCCATAATGACAAGGCTAAAATCCATTGGAGTAACGAAATTCTCGACAACAGACTACCTTCCATAATGACAAGGCTACCTTCCATTGGAGTAACAAAAATCTCGACAACAAACTACCTTCTATAATGACAAGGCTACCATCCATTGGAGTAACAAAAATCTAGACAACAGACTACCTTCCATAATGAAAAGGCTACCATCCATTGGAGTAACAAGAATATTGACAATAGACTACCTTCAATAATGATAAGGCTACCATCCATTGGAGTAACAAGAATCTCGAGAACAAACAACCTTCCATAATTACAAGGCTATCATCCATTGGAGTAACAAAAATTTTGAAAACAGACTATCTTCCATAATGACAAGGCTAAAATCCATTGGAGTAACGAAATTCTCGACAACAGACTATCTTCCATAATGACAAGGCTACCCTCCATTGGAGTAACAAAAATCTCGACAACAATCTACCTTCCATAATTATAATGCTACCATCCAGTTGAGTAACAAAAATCTCAACAACAGACTACCTTGCTTAATGACACAGCTACCATCCATTGTATTAACAAAAATCTAGACAACAGACCACCTTCCATAATGACAAGGCTACCATCCATTGGAGTAACAAAAATTTCGAAAACAGACTATCTTCCATAATGACAAGGCTACCATCCATTGGAGTAACGAAAATATCGACAACAAACTACATTCCATAATGAATAGGCTACCATCCATTGGAGTAACAAAAATATCGACAATAGACTACCTTCCATAATGACAAGGCTACCATCCATTAGAGTAACAAAAATCTCGACAACAATCTACCTTCCATAATGACAATGCTACCATCCATTTGAGTAACAAAAATCTCGACAACAGACCACCTTCCATAATGACAAGGCTACCGTCCATTGGACTAACGAAAATCTCGACAACAGACTACCTTCCATAATGACAAGGCTACCATCCATTGGAGTAATGAAAATCTCGACAACAAACTACGTTCCTTAATGAATAGGCTACCATCCATTGGAGTAACAAAAATATGGATAATAGACTACCTTCCATAATGACAAGGCTACCATCCATTGGAGTAACAAAAATATCGACAACAAAATACCTTTCATTATGACAAGGCTACCATCCATTGGAGTAAAAAAGATATCGACAACAGACTACCTTCCATAATGACAAGGCTACCATCCATTGGAGTGACAAAAATTTCGACAACATACTACCTTCCATAATGACAAGGTTACAATCCATTGGAGTAACAAAAATCTCGAAAACAGACTACCTTTCATAATGACAAGGCTAAAATCTATTGGAATAACAAAAATCTCGACAACATACTACCTTCCTTAATGACAAGACTACCATCAATTGTAGTAACGAAAATCTCGACAACAGACTACCTTCCATAATGACAAGGCTACCATCCATTATAGTAACAAAAATCTAGACCACAGACTACCTTCCATAATGACAAGGCTACCATCCATTGGACTAACGAAAATCTCGACAACAGACTACCTTCCATAATGACAAGGCTACCATCCATTGGAGTAACGAAAATATCGACAACAAACTACATTCCATAATGAATAGGCTACCATCCATTGGAGTAACAAAAATATCGACAATAGACTACCTTCCATAATGACAAGGCTACCATCCATTAGAGTAACAAAAATCTCGACAACAGAATACCTTCAATTATGAATAGGCTACCATCCATTGGAGTTACAAAGATATCGACAACAGAATACCTTCCATAATGACAAGGCTACCATACATTGTGGTAACAAAAATCTCGACAACAGTCTACCTTCCATAATGACAAGGCTAACATCCATTGGAGTAACAAAAATCTCGACAATATACTACCTTCCATAATGACAAGGCTACCATCCATTGGAGTAACAAAAATCTCGACAACAAACTACCTTCCATAATGATAAGGCTACCATCCATTGGAATAAAAAAAATATCGACAACAAACTATGTTCCATAATGACAAGGCTACAATCCATTGGAGTAACAATAATATCGACAACAGACTACCTTCAATAATGACAAGGCTACCATCCATTGGAGTAACAAAAATCTCGAAAACAGACTACCTTCCATAATGACAAGGCTACCATCCATTGGAGTGACAAAAATCTCGACAATAGACTACCTTCTATAATGACAAGGCTACCGTACATTGCAATAACAAAAATCTCGAAAACAAACTACCTTCCATAATGAGAAGGCTACCATACATTGTGGTAACAAAAATCTCGACAACAGTCTACCTTCCATAATGACAAGGCTACCATTCATTGGAGTAACAAAAATCTCGACAACAAACTACCTTCGATAATGACAAGGCTACCATCCATTAGAGTAAGAAAAATCTCGACAACAGACTACCTTCCATAATGACAAGGCTACGATCCATTAGAGTAACAAAAATCTCGAAAACATACTACCTTACATAATGAAAAGGCTACCATCCATTAGAGTAATCAAAATATGAACAAGAGACTACCTTCCATAATTACAAGGCTATCATCCATTGGAGTAATAAAAATTTTGAAAACAGACTATCTTCCATAATGACAAGGCTAAAATCCATTGGAGTAACGAAATTCTCGACAACAGACTACCTTCCATAATGACAAGGCTACCATCCATTGGAGTAACAAAAATCTCGAAAACAATCTACCTTCCATAATGACAATGCTACCATCCATTTGAGTAACAAAAATCTCAACAACAGACTACCTTGCTTAATGACAAAGCTACCATCCATTGGAGTAATGAAAATCTCGACAACAAACTTCTTTCCGTAATGAATAGGCTACCATCCATTGGAGTAACAAAAATATGGACAATAGACTACCTTCCATAATGACAAGGCTACCATCCATTGGAGTAACAAAAATATCGACAACAAAATACCTTCCATAATGAAAAGGCTACCATCCATTGTAGTAACAAAAATCTAGACCACAGACTACCCTCCATAATGACAAGGCTACCATCCATTAGACTAACGAAAATCTCGACAACAGACTACCTTCCATAATGACAAGGCTACCATCCATTGGAGTAACGAAAATATCGACAACAAACTACATTCCATAATGAATAGGCTACCATCCATTGGAGTAACAAAAATATCGACAACAGACTACCTTCTATAATGACAAGGCTGCCATCCACTGTAGTAACAAAAATCTCAACAATAGAGTACCTTCCATAATGACAATGCTACCATCCATTGGAGTAACAAAAATCTCGACAATAGACTACCTTCCAGAATGACAAGGCTACCATCCATTGTAATAACAAAAATCTCGACAACAGACTACCTTCCTTAATGACAAGGCTACCATCCATTTGAGTAACGAAAATATCAACAAGAGACTACCTTCCATAATGATAAGTCCACCATCTATTGTAATAACAAAAACATCAACAACAAACTACGTTCCATAATGAATAGGCTACCATTCATTGGAGTAACAAAAATATCAACAATAGACTACCTTCCAAAATGACAAGGCTACCATCCATTGGAGTAACAAAAATGTCGACAACAAAATACCTTCCATAATGACTAGGGTACCATCCATTGGAGTAAAAAAGATATCGACAACACACTACCTTCTATAATGACAAGGCTAGCATCCATTGGAGTGTCAAAAATCTCGACAACATACTACCTTCCATAATGACAAAGCTACCATCCATTGGAGTAATAAAAAAATTTCGAAAACAGACTACCTTCAATAATGACAACGCTAAAAACCATTGGAGTAACAAAAATCTCGACAACAGACTACCTTCCATAAAGACAATGCTACCATCCATTGGAGTAACAAAAATCTCGACAACAGACTACCTTCCATAATGACAAAGCTACCATCCATTGTAGTAACAAAAATCTAGACAACAGGCCACCTTCCATAATGACAAGGCTACCATCCATTGGAGTAACGAAAATCTGAACAACAGACTACCTTTCATAATGACAAGGCTACCATCCATTGGAATAACAAAAATCTTGACAATAAACTACCTTCTATAATGACATGGCTACCATCCATTGGAGTAAGAAAAATTTGAACAACAGACTACCTTGCATAATGACAAGGCTATCATCCATTGGAGGAACAAAGATATCGACAACAGACTTCAATAATGACAAGGCTACCATCCATTGGAGTAACAAAAATCTCGACAAAAGACTACCTTCCATAATAACAAGGTTACCATCCATTGGAATAACAAAAATCTCGACAACAGACTCCCTTCCATAATGACAAGGCTACAATCCATTGGAGTAACAGAAATCTCAACGACAGACTACCTTCCATAATGACAAGGATACCATTCATTAGAGTAACAAAAATATCCACAACAGACTACACTCCATAATGACAAGGCTACATCCATTGGGGTAACAAAAATCTCCACAACAGACTACCTTTCACAATGACAAGGCTACCATCCAATGGAATAAAAAAAATTCGACAACAAACCACCTTCCATAATGACAAGGCTACAATCCATTGGAGTAACAGAAATCTCAACGAGAGACTACCTTCCATAATGACAAGGCTACCATATATTGCAGTAACAAAAATCTAGACAACAGACTACCTTCCATAATTACAAGGCTACCATCCATTAGAGTATCAAAAATCTCTACAATAGACTACCTTCCATAATGACAAGGATACCATCCATTGGAATAACCAAAATCACGACAATATAATGCCTTCCATAATGACAAGGCTATTATCCATTTAAGTAAATAATATCTGAACAACAGACTACCTTCCTAAATGACAAGGCTACCATCAATTAGAGTAACAGAAATCTCAACGACCGACTACCTTCCATAATGACAACGCTACCATCCATTGGAATAACAAAAATCTCGACAATAGACTACCTTCCATAATCACAAGGCTACCATCCATTGGAGTAACAGAGATATCGAAAAAAGACTACCTTCAAAAATGACAAGGCTACCATCCCTTGGAGTAACAAAAATCTTGACAAAAGGCTACCTTCCATAATGACAAGGTTACCATCCATTGGAATAAAAAAATCTCGACAACAGACTACCTTCCATAATGACAAGGCTACCATCCATTGCAGTAAAAAAAATCTGAACAATAGACTACCTTCCATAATGACAAGGCTAAAATCCATTTGAGTAACAGAAATCTCAACAACAAACTACCTTCCATAATTACAAGGCTACCATCCATTGGAGTATAAAAAATCTCGACAACAGACTACCTTCAATAATGACAAGGCTACCATCCATTGGAAAAACCAAAATCTCGACAATAGAGTACCTTCCATAATGACAAGGCTATCATCCATTGAAGTAACAAAAATATGAACAAAAGTCTACTTTTCATAATGACCAGGCTACCATCCATTTGAGTAACAGAAAACTCAACCACCGACTACCTTCAATAATGACAAGGATACCATGCATTGGAATAACAAGAATCTCGACAATAGAATACCTTCCATTATGACAAGGCTACCATCCATTGGAGTAACAAAAATCTGAACAACAGACTACCTTGCATTATGACAAGGCTATCATCCTTTAGAGTAACAGAGATATCGATAACAGACTACCTTCAATAATGACAAGGCTACCATCCATTGGAGTAATAAAAATCTCTCAAAAGACTACCTTCCATAATGACAAGGTTACCATCCATTGGAATAACAAAAATCTCGACAATAGACTACCTTCCATAATTATAAGGCTACTATCCAATGGAATAAAAAAATATTCGACAACAGACTACCTTCCATAATGACAAGGCTACAATCCATTGGAGTAACAAAAATCTGAACAACAGACTACCTTCCATAATGACAAGGCTACAATCCATTGGAGTAACAGAAATATCAATGATAGACTACATTCCATAATGACAAGGCTACCATCTATTGGAGTAACAAAAATCTCGACAACAGACTACCTTCCAAAATGACAAGGCTATCATCCATTGAAGTAACAAAAATCTGAACAACAGAATACCTTTCATAATGACAAGGCTACCATCCATTTGAGTAGCAGAAATCTCATGGATTGACTACCTTCCATAATGACAAGGCTACCATCATTGGGAATAACAAAAATTTTAACAATAGACTACCTTCTCTAATGACAAGGCTACCATCCATTGGAGTAACAAAAATTTGAACAATAGACAACCTTGTATAATGACAAGGCTATCATCCATTGGAGGAACAAAGATATCGACAACAGACTACCTTCAATAATGACAAGGCTACCATCCATTGGAGTAACAAAAATCTCGACAAAAGACTACCTTCCATAATAACAAGGTTACCATCCATTGGAATAACAACAATCTCGACAACAGACTCCCTTCCATAATGACAAAGCTACAGTCCATTGGAGTAACAGAAATCTCAACGACAGACTACCTTCCATAATGACAAGGATAACATTCATTGGAGTAACAGAAATATCGACAACAAACTACATTCCATAATAACAAGGCTACATCCTTTGGGGTAACAAAAATCTCGACAACAGACTACCTTCCATAATGACAAGGCTACCATCCAATGGAATAAAAAAAAATCGACAACAAACCACCTTCCATAATAATAAGGCTACCATCAATTCGAGTAACAAAAATCTGAACAACAGACTACCTTCCATAATTACAAGGCTACAATCCATTGGAGTAACAGAAATCTCAACGAGAGACTACCTTCCATAATGACAAGACTACCATCTATTGGAGTAACAAAAATCTCGACAACAGACTACCTTCCATAATTACAAGGCTACCATCCATTGGAGTATCAAAAATCTCGATAACAGACTACCTTCTATAATGACAAGGCTACTACCCATTGGAATAACCAAAATCAGGACAATACAGTGCCTTCCATAATGACAAGGCTATTATCCATTTGAGTAACAAATATCTGAACAATAGACTACCTTCCATAATGACAAGGCTGCCATCCATTAGAGTAACAGAAATCTTAACGACCGACTACATTCCATAATGACAAGGCTACCATCCATTGAAATAACAAAAATCTCGACAATAGACTACCTTCCATAATGACAAGGCTACCATCCATTAGAGTAACAAAAATCTTAAGATTAGACTACCTTGCATAATGACAAGGCTATCATCCATTGGAGTAACAGAGATATCGACAACAGACTACCTTGAAAAATGACAAGGCTACCATCCCTTGTAGTAACAAATATTTTGACAAAAGGCTACCTTCCATAATGACAAGGTTACCATCTAATGGAATAAACAAAATTTCGACAACAAAATACCTTCCATAATTACAAGTCTACCATCCATTCGAGTAACAAAAATCTCAACAACAGACTACCTTCCATAATGACAAGGCTACAATCCATTGGAGTAACATAAATCTCAATGACAGATTACCTTCCATAATTACAAGGCTACCATCCGTTGGAGTATAAAAAATCTCGACAACAAACTACCTTCCATAATGACAAGGCTACCATCCATTGGAAAAACCAAAATCTTGACAATAGAGTACCTTCCATAATGACAAGGCTATCATCCATTGGAGTAATAAAAATCTCTACAAATAACTACCTTCCATAATGACAAGGTTACAATCCATATGAATAACAAAAATCTCGACAATAGACTACCTTCCATAATTATAAGGCTACCATCCAATGGAATAAAAAAATATTCGACAACAGACTACCTTCCATAATGACAAGGCTACAATCCATTGGAGTAACAAAAATCTGAACAACAGACCACCTTTCATAATGGAAAGGCTATCATCCATTGGATTAACCGAAATCTCAACGACCGACTACCTTCCATAATGACAAGGCTACCATCCATTGGAATAACAAAAATCTTGACAATAGACTACCTTCTATAATGACAAGGCAACCATCCATTGGAGTAACAAAAATTTGAACAACAGACTACCTTGCATAATGACAAGGCTATCATCCATTGGAGTAACAAAGATATCGACAACAGACTACCTTTAATAATGACAAGGTTTACATCCATTGGAATAACAAAAATCTCGACAATAGACTCCCTTCCATAATGACAAGGCTACAATCCATTGGACTAACAGAAATCTGAACGACAGATTACCTTCCATAATGACAAGGCTACCATCTATTGGAGTAACAAAAATCTCGACAACACACTACCTTCCATAATGACAAGGCTACCATCCATTGGAATAACCAAAATCACGACAATACAATGCCTTCCATAAAGACAAGGCTATTATCTATTTGAGTAACAAATATCTGAACAAAAGACTACCTTCCATAATGACAAGGCTACCATCAATTGGAGTAACAGAAATATCAACGACAGACTACCTTCCATAATGACAAGGCTACCATCCATTGGAATAACAAAAATCTCGACAATAAACTACCTTCCCTAATGACAAGGCTACCATCCATTGGAGTAACAAAAATCTCGCCAACAGACTACCTTCCATAATGACAAGGCTACCATCCATTGGAGTAACAGAGATATCAACAACAAACTACCTTCAAAAATGACAAGGCTACCATCCCTTGGAGTAACAAAAATCTTCACAAAAGGCTAACTTCCATAATGACAAGGTTACCATCCATTGGAATAACAAAAATCTCGACAACAGACTACCTTCCATAATGACAATACTACCATCCAATGGAATAAAGAAAATTTCGACAACAAACTACCTTCCATAATTACAAGGCTACCATCCATTGGAGTAACAAAAATATGAACAATAAACTACCTTCCATAATGACAAGGCTAAACTCCATTAGAGTAACATAACTCTCAATGACAAATTACCTTCCATAATGACAAGGCTACCATCTATTGGAGTAACAAAAATCTTGACAACAAACTACATTCCATAATTACAAGGCTACCATCCATTAGAGTATAAAATATCTCGACAACAGACTACCTTCCATAATGACAAGGCTACCATCCATTGGAAAAACCAAAATCTAGACAATAGAGTACCTTCCATAATGACAAGGCTATGATCCATTGAATTAACAAAAATATGAACAACAGACTACCTTTCATATTGACAAGGCTACCATCCATTTGAGTAACAAAAATCTCAACGACCGACTACCTTCCATAATGACAAGGCTACCATGCATTGGAATAACAAGAATCTCGACAATAGAATACCTTCCATTATGACAAGGCTACCATCCATTGGAGTAACAAAAATCTGAACAACAAACTACCTTGCATAATGACAAGGCTACATTCCATTGGAGTAACAGAGACATCGACAACAGACTACCTTCAATAATGACAAGGCTACCATCCATTGGAGTAACAAAAATCTCGACAAAATACTACCTTCCATAATAACAAGGTTAACATCCATTAGAATAACAAAAATCTCGACAATAGACACCCTTCCATAATGACAAGGCTACAATCCATTGGAGTAACATAAATCTCAACGACAAACTACCTTCCAAAATGACAAGGATACCATTCATTGGAGTAACAGAAATATCGACAACCGACTACATTCCATAATGACAAGGCTACATCCGTTGGGGTAACAAAAATCTCGACAACAGACTACCTTCCATAATGACAAGGCTACCATCCATTGGAGTAACAAAAATCTTGACAAAAGACTACCTTCCATAATGACAAGGCAATAATCAATTATAGTAACAGAAATCTCAACGAGAATTTACCTTCCATAATGACAAGGCTACCATCTATTGGAGTAACAAAAATCTCGACAACAGACTTCCTTCCATAATTACAAGGCTACCATCCATTGGAGTATCAAAACTCTCGAAAACAGACTACCTTCCATAATAACAAGGCCACCATCCATTGGAATAACCAAAATCACGACAATACGGTGCCTTCCATAATGACAAGGCTATTATCCATTTGAGTAACAAATATCTGACCAACAGACTACCTTCCATAATGACAAGGCTACCATCAATTGGAGTAACAGAAATCTCAACGACCGACTACCTTCCATAATGACAAGGATACCATCCATTGGAGTAACAAAAATCTTAAGATTAGACTACCTTGCATAATGACAAGGCTATCATCTATTGGAGTATTAGAGATATCGACAACAGACTACCTTCAAAAAGGACAAGGCTACCATCCCTTGGAGTAACAAAAATCTCAACAAAAGGCTAACTTCCATAATGACAAGGTTACCATCCATTGGAATAACAAAAATCTCGACAACATACTACCTTCCATAATGACAACGCTACCATCCAATGGAATAAAGAAAATTTCGACAACAAACTACCTTACATAATTACAAGGCTACCATCCATTGGAGTAACAAAAATCTGAACAACATACTACCTTCCATAATGACAAGGCTAAAATCCATTAGAGTAACATAAATCTCAATGACAGATTACCTTCCATAATGACAAGGCTACCATCTATTGGAGTAACAAAAATCTTGACAACAAACTATGTTCCATAATTATAAGGCATCCATCCATTGGAGTATAAAAAATCTCGACAACAGACTACCTTCCATAATGACAAGGCTACCATCCATTGGAAAAACCAAAATCTCGACAATAGAGTACCTTCCATAATGACAAGGCTATCATCCATTGAAGTAACAAAAATATGAACAACAGACTACCTTTCATAATGAACAGGCTACCATCCATTTGAGAAATAAAAATCTCAACGACCGACTACCTTCCATAATGACAAGGCTACCATGCATTGGAATAACAAGAATCTCGACAATAGAATACCTTCCATTATGACAAGGCTACCATCCATTGGAGTAACAACAATATGAACAAAAAACTACCTTGCATAATGACAAGCCTACATTCCATTGGAGTAACAGAGACATCGACAACAGACTACCTTCAATAATGACAAGGCTACCATCCATTGGAGTAATAAAAATCTCTACAAAAGACTACCATCCATAATGACAAGGTTACAATCCATTGGAATAACAAAAACTCGACAATAGACTACCTTCCATAATTACAAGGCTACCATCCAATGGAATAAAAAAAATTTCGACAACAGACTACCTTTCATAATGACAAGGCTACCATCTATTGGAGTAACAAAAATCTCGACAACAGAATACCTTCCATAATGACAAGGCTACCATCCATTGGAATAACCAAAATCTCGACAATAGAGTACCTTCCATAATGACAAATCTATCATCCATTGAAGTTACAAAAATCTGAACAACAAACTACCTTTCATAATGGCAAGGCTACCATCCATTGGAGTAACAGAAATCTCAACGACCGACTACCTTCCATAATGACAAGGCTACCATCCATTGGAATAACAAAAATCTTGACAATAGACTACCTTCTATAATGACAAGGCTACCATCCATTGGAGTAAATAAAATTTGAACAACAGACTACCTTGCATAATGACAAGGCTATCATCCATTGGAGTAACAAAAATATCGACAACAAACTACCTTCAATAATGACAAGGCTACCATCCATAGGAGTAACAAAAATCTCGACAAAAGACTACCTTCCATAATAACAAGGTTACCATCCATTGGAATAACAAAAATATCGACAACATACTCCCTTCCATAATGACGAGGCTACAATCCATTGGAATAACAGAAATCTCAATGAAAGACTACCTTCCATAATGACAAGGCTACCATTCATTGGAGTAACAGAAATATCGACAACAGACTACTTTCCAAAATGACAAGGCTACATCCATTGGGGTAACAAAAATCTCGACAACAGACTACCTACCATAATGGCAAGGCTACCATCCATTGGAGTATAAAAAATCTCGACAACAAACTACCTTCCATAATGACAAGGCTACCATCAATTGGAAAAACCAAAATCTAGACAATAGAGTACCTTCCATAATGACAAGGCTATCTTCCATTGAAGTAACAAAAATATGAACTGCAGACTACCTTTCATAATGACAAGGCTACCATCCATTTTAGTAACAGAAATATCAACGACCAACTACCTTCCATAATGACAAGGCTACCATACATTGGAATAACAAGAATCTCGACAATAGAATACCTTCCATTATGACAAGGCTACCATCCATTGGAGTAACAAAAATCTGAACAACAGATTACCTTAAATAATGACAAGGCTACCATCCATTGGAGTAATAAAAATCTCTACAAAAGACTACCTTCCATAATGACAAGGTTACCATCCATTGGAATAACAAAAATCTCGACAATAGACTACCTTCCATAATTACAAGGCTAACATCCAATGGAATAAAAAAAATTTCGACAACAGACTACCTTCCATAATGTGAAGGCTATCATCCATTAGAGTAACAAAGATATCGACAACAGACTACCTTCAATAATGACAAGGCTACCATCCATTAGAGTAACAAAAATCTCGAAAAAATACTACCTTCCTTAATAACAAGGTTACCATCCATTGGAATAACAAAAATCTCGACAACAGACTCCCTTCCATAATGACATGGCTATAATCCATTGGAGTAACAAAAATCTCAACGACAGACTACCTTCCATAATGAAAAGGCTACCATTCACTGGAGTAACAGAAATATCGACAACAGACTACCTTCCATAATGACAAGGCTACCATCCATTGGAGTAACAAAAATCTTGACAAAAGACTACCTTCCATAATGAAAAGGTTACCATCCATTGGAATAACAAAAATCTCGACAACAGACTACCTTCCATAATTACAAGGCTACCATTCATTGGAATAACAAAAATCTGAAAAACAGACTACCTTCCATAATGACAAGGCTATAATCCATAAGAGTAACAAAAATCTCGACAACAGACTACCTTCCATAATTACATAGCTACCATCCATTGGAGTATCAAAAATCTCGACAGCAGTCTACCTTCCATAATGACAAGGCAACCATCCATTGGAATAACCAAAATCTCGACAATATAGTACCTTCCATAATGACAAGGCTATTATCCATTAGAGTAACAAATATCTGAGCAACAGACTACCTTCCATAATGACAAGGCTACCATCCATTGGAGTAACAGAAATCTCAACGACCGACTACCTTCCATAATGACAAGGCTACCATCCATTGGAATAACAAAAATCTCGACAATAGACTACCTTCAATAATGACAAGGCTACCATCCATTGGATTAACAAAAATCTTAAGATTAGACTACCTTACATAATGACAAGGCTATCATCCATTGGAGTAACAGAGATATCGACAATAGACTACCTTAAAAAACGACAAGGCTACCATGCCTTGGAGTAACAAAAATGTCGACAAAAGGCTACCTTCCATAATGACAAGGTTACCATCCATTCGAATAACAAAAATCTCGACAACAGACTACCTTCCATAATGACAATTCTACCATCAAATGGAATAAAGAAAATTTCAATAACAAACTACCTTCCATAATAACAAGGCTACCATCTATTGGAGTAACAAAAATCTCGACAACAGACTACCTTCCATAAATACAAGGCTACCATCCATTTGAATATAAAAAATCTCGACAACAGACTACCTTCTATAATGACAAAACTACCATCCATTGGAAAAACCAAAATCTCGACAATAGAGTACCTTCCATAATGACAAGGCTATCATCCATTGAAGTAACAAAAATATGTACAATAGACTACCTTTCATAATGACAAGGCTACCATCCATTTGAGTATGATAAATCTCAACGACCGACTACCTTCCATAATGACAAGGATAGCATCCATTGGAGTAACAAAAATCTGAACAACAGACTACCTTGTATAATGACAAGGCTATCATCCATTGGAGTAAAAGAGATATCGACAACAGACTACCTTCAATAATGACAAGACTACCATCCATTGGAGTAATAAAATTCTCTATAAAAGACTACCTTCCATAATGACAAGACTACCATCCAATGGAATAAAAAAAATTTCGACAACAGACTACCTTCCATAATGACAAAGCTACAATCCATTGGAGTAACAAAAATCTGAACAGCAGACTACCTTCCATAATGACACGACTACAATCCATTGGAGTAACATAAATCTCAATGACAGACTACCTTCCATAATGACAAGGCTACCATCTATTGGAGTAACAAAAATCTCGACAACAAACCACCTTCCATAATTACAAGGCTACCATCCATTCGAGTATCAAAAATCTCGACAATAGACTACCTTCCATAATGACAAGGCTATCATCCATTGGAATAACCAAAATCTCGACAATAGAGTACCTTCAATAATGACAAGGCTATCATCCATTGAAGTAACAAAAATCTGAACAACAGACTACCTTTCATAATGACAAGGCTACCATCCATTGGAATAACAAAAATCTTGACAATAGACTACCTTCTATAATGACAAGGCTACAATCCATTGGAGTAACAAAAAATTTGAACAATAGACTACCTTGCATAGTGACAAGGCAATCATCCATTGGAGTAACAAAGATATCGACAACAGACTACCCTCAATAATAACAAGGCTACCATCCATTGGAGTAATAAAAATCTCTACAAAAGACTACCTTCCATAATTACAAGGCTACCATCCATTGGAATAAAAAAAATCTCGACAATAGACTACCTTCCATAATTACAAGGCTACCATCCAATGGAATAAAAAAATTTTTGACAACATACTACCTTCCATAATGACAAAGCTACTATCCATTGGAGTAACAAAAATCTGAACAACAGACTACCTTCCATAATGACAAGGCTACAATCCATTGGAGTAACAGAAATCTCAATGACAGACTACCTTCCATAATGACAAGGCTACCATCTATTGGAGTAACAAAAATCTCGACAACAGACCACCTTCCATAATTACAAGGCTACCATCCATTCGAGTATCAAAAATCTCAACAATAGACTACCTTCCATAATGACAAGGCTATCATCCATTGGAATAACCAAAATCTCGACAATAGAGTACCTTCCATTGGACAAGGCTAGCATCCATTGGAGTAACGAAAATCTAAACGACCGACTACATTCCATAATGACAAGGCTACCATCCATTGGAATAACAAAAATCTTGACAATAGACTACCTTCTATAATGACAAGGCTACCATCCATTGGAGTAACAAAAAATTTGAACAGTAGACTACCTTGCATAGTGACAAGGCTATCATCCATTGGAGTAACAAAGATATCGACAACAGACTACCATCCATTGGAGTAACAAAAATCTCAACAAAAGACTACCTTCCATAATAACAAGGTTACCATCCATTGGAATAACAAAAATCTCGACAACAAACTCCCTTCCATAATGACGAGGCTACAATCCATTGGAGTAACAGAAATCTCAACGACAGACAACCTTCCATAATGACAAGACTACATCCATTGGGGTATCAAAAATATCGACAATAGACTTCCTTCCATAATGACAAGGCTACCATCCATTGGAGTAACAAAAATCTTGACAAAAGACTACCTTCCATAATGACAAGGTTACCATGCATTGGAATAACAAAAATCTCGACAACAAACTACCTTCCATAATGACAAGGCTACCATCCAATGGAATAAAAAAAATTCACAACAAACTACCTTCCATATTGAAAAGGCTACCATTCATTGGAGTAACAAAAATCTGAACAATAGACTACCTTCCATAATGACAAGGCTACAATCCATTGGAGTAACCAAAATTTCAACGAGAGACTACCTTCCATAATGACAAGGCTACCATCTATTGGAGTAACAAAAATCTCGACAATAGACTACCTTCCATAATTACAAGGCTACCATCCATTAGAATAACCAAAATCTCGACAATACAGTACCTTCCATAATGACAAGGCTATTATCCATTGGAGTAACAAATATCTAAACAACAGATTACCTTCCATAATGACAAGGCTACCATCCATTGGAGTAACAGAAATCTCAACGACCGACTACCTTCCATAATGACAAGGCTACCATCCATTGGAATAACAAAAATCTCGACAATAGACTACCTTCAATAATGACAAGTCTACCATCGATTGGAGTAACAAAAATTTGAACAACAGACTACCTTGCATAATGACAAGGCTATCATCCATTGGAGTAACAAAGATATCGACAACAGACTCCCTTCAATAGTGACAAGGCTACCATCCATTGGAGTAACAAAAATATCAACCAAAGACTACCTTCCATAATAATAAGGTTACCATCCATTGGAATAAAAAAAATCTCGACAACAGACTCCCTTCCATAATGACAAGGCTACAATCCATTGGAGTAACAGAAATCTCAATGACATACTACCTTCCATAATGACAAGGCTACCATTCATTGGAGTAACAGAAATATTGAGAACAAACTACATTCCATAATGACAAGGCTACGATCTATTGGAGTAACAAAAATCTCGACAACAGACCACCTTCCATAATTACAAGGCTACCATCCATTAGAGTATCAAAAATCTCGACAATAGACTACCTTCCATAATGACAAGGCTATCATCCATTAGAATAACAAAAATCTCGACAATAGAGTACCTACCATAATGACAAGGCTATCATCCATTGGAGTAACAGAAATCTCAACGACCGACTACCTTCCATAATGACAAGGCTACCATCCATTAGAATAACAAAAATCTTGACAATAGACTACCTTTTATAATGACAAGGCTACCATCCATTGGAATAACCATAATCTCGACAATACAGTACCTTCCGTAATGACAAGGCTATTATCCATTGGAGTAACAAATATCTGAACAACAGCTTACCTTCCGTAATGACAAGGCTACCATCCATAGGAGTATCAGAAATCTCAACGACCGACTACCTTCCATAATGACAAGGCTACCATCCATTGGAATAACAAAAATCTCGACAATAGACTACCTTCAATAATGACAAGGCTACCATCCATTGGAGTAACAAAAATCTTAACACTAGACTACCTTACATAATGACAAGGCTATCATCCATTGGAGTAACCGAGATATCGACAACAGACTGCCTTCAAAAATGACAAGGCTACCATGCCTTGGAGTAACAAAAATCTCGACAAAAGGCTACCTTCCATAATGACAAGGTTACCATCCATTGGAATAACCAAAATCTCGGAAACAGACTACCTTCCATAATGACAATGCTACCATCAAATGGAATAAAGAAAATTTAAAAAACAAACTACCTTCCATAATGACAAGGCTACCATCCATTGGAGTAACAGAAATCTCAACGACCGACTACCTTCCATAATGACAAGGCTACCATCCATTGGAGTAACAGAAGAATCAATGACAGATTACCTTCCATAATGACAAGGCTACCATCAATTGGATTAACAAAAATATCGATAACAGACTACCTTCTATAATTACAAGGCTACCATCCATTGGAGTATAAAAAATCTCGACAACAGACTACCTTCCATAATGACAAAACTACCATCCATTGGAAAAACCAAAATCTCAACAATAGAGTACCTTCCATAATGACAAGGCTACCATCCATTGGAATAACCAAAATCTCGACAATACAGTACCTTCCATAATGACAAGGCTATTATCCATTGGAGTAACAAATAACTGAACAACAGATTACCTTCCATAATGACAAGGCTACCATCCATTGGAGTAACAGAAATCTCAACAATAGACTACCTTCAATAATGACAAGACTACCATCGATTGGAGTAACAAAAAATTGAACAACAGACTACCTTGCATAATGACAAGGCTATCATCCATTGGAGTAACAAAGATATCGACAACAGACTCCCTTCAATAGTGACAAGGCTACCATCCATTAGAGTAACAAAAATATCAACCAAAGACTACCTTCCATAATAATAAGGTTACCATCCATTGGAATAAAAAAAATCTCGACAACAGACTCCCTTCCATAATGACAAGGCTACAATCCATTGGAGTAACAGAAATCTCAACGACATACTACCTTCCATAATGACAAGGCTACCATTCATTGGAGTAACAGAAATATTGACAACAAACTACATTCCATAATGACAAGGCTATATCCATTGGGGTAACAAAAATCTCGACAACAGACTACCTTCCATAATGACAAGGCTACCATCCATTGGAGTGACAAAAATCTTGACAAAAGACTACCTTCCATAATGACAAGGTTACCATCCATTGGAATAACAAAAATCTCGACAGCAGACTACCTTCCATAATGACAAGGCTACAATCCATTGGAGTAACAAAAATCTGAACAACAGACTACCTTCCATAATGACAAGGCTACAATCCATTGGAGTAACAGAAATCTCAATGACAGACTACCTTCCATAATGACAAGGCTACCATCTATTGGAGTAACAAAAATCTCGACAACAGACCACCTTCCATAATTACAAGGCTACCATCCATTCGAGTATCAAAAATCTCGACAATAGACTACCTTCCATAATGACAAGGCTATCATCCATTAGAATAACCAAAATCTCGACAATAGAGTACCTACCATAATGACAAGGCTATCATCCATTGGAGTAACGGAAATCTCAACGACCGACTACCTTCCATAATGACAAGGCTACCATCCATTAGAATAACAAAAATCTTGACAATAGACTACCTTTTATAATGACAAGGCTACCATCCATTGGAATAACCATAATCTCGACAATACAGTACCTTCCGTAATGACAAGGCTATTATCCATTGGAGTAACAAATATCTGAACAACAGATTACCTTCCATAATGACAAGGCTACCATCCATAGGAGTATCAGAAATCTCAACGACCGACTACCTTCCATAATGACAAGGCAACCATCCATTGGAATAACAAAAATCTCGACAATAGACTACCTTCAATAATGACAAGGCTACCATCCATTGGAGTAACAAAAATCTTAAGACTAGACTACCTTACATAATGACAAGGCTCTCATCCATTGGAGTAACAGAGATATCGACAACAGACTACCTTCAAAAATGACAAGGCTACCATGCCTTGGAGTAACAAAAATCTCGACAAAAGGCTACCTTCCATAATGACAAGGTTACCATCCATTGGAATAACCAAAATCTCGGAAACAGACTACCTTCCATAATGACAATGCTACCATCAAATGGAATAAAGAAAATTTAAACAACAAACTACCTTCCATAATGACAAGGCTACCATCCATTGGAGTAACAGAAATCTCAACGACCGACTACCTTCCATAATGACAAGGCTACCATCCATTGGAGTAACAGAAGAATCAATGACAGATTACCTTCCATAATGACAAGGCTACCATCAATTGGATTAACAAAAATATCGATAACAGACTACCTTCTATAATTACAAGACTACCTTCCATTGGAGTATAAAAAATCTCGACAACAGACTACCTTCCATAATGACAAAACTACCATCCATTGGAAAAACCAAAATCTCAACAATAGAGTACCTTCCATAATGACAAGGCTACCATCCATTGGAATAACCAAAATCTCGACAATACAGTACCTTCCATAATGACAAGGCTATTATCCATTGGAGTAACAAATAACTGAACAACATATTACCTTCCATAATGACAAGGCTACCATCCATTGGAGTAACAGAAATCTCAACGACCGAATACCTTCCATAATGACAAGGCAACCATCCATTGGAATAACAAAAATCTCGACAATAGACTACCTTCAATAATGACAAGGCTACCATCCATTGGAGTAACAAAAATCTTAAGACTAGACTACCTTACATAATGACAAGGCTCTCATCCATTGGAGTAACAGAGATATCGACAACAGACTACCTTCAAAAATGACAAGGCTACCATGCCTTGGAGTAACAAAAATCTCGACAAAAGGCTACCTTCCATAATGACAAGGTTACCATCCATTGGAATAACCAAAATCTCGGAAACAGACTACCTTCCATAATTACAATGCTACCATCAAATGGAATAAAGAAAATTTAAACAACAAACTACCTTCCATAATGACAAGGCTACCATCCATTGGAGTAACAGAAATCTCAACGACCGACTACCTTCCATAATGACAAGGCTACCATCCATTGGAGTAACAGAAGAATCAATGACAAATTACCTTCCATAATGACAAGGCTACCATCAATTGGATTAACAAAAATATCGATAACAGACTACCTTCTATAATTACAAGACTACCTTCCATTGGAGTATAAAAAATCTCGACAACAGACTACCTTCCATAATGACAAAACTACCATCCATTGGAAAAACCAAAATCTCAACAATAGAGTACCTTCCATAATGACAAGGCTACCATCCATTGGAATAACCAAAATCTCGACAATACAGTACCTTCCATAATGACAAGGCTATTATCCATTGGAGTAACAAATAACTGAACAACAGATTACCTTCCATAATGACAAGGCTACCATCCATTGGAGTAACAGAAATCTCAACGACCGAATACCTTCCATAATGACAAGGCTACCATCCATTGGAATAACAAAAATCTCGACAATAGACTACCTTCAATAATGACAAGGCTACCATCCATTGGAGTAACAAAAATATTAAGACTAGACTACCTTACATAATGACAAGGCTACCATTCATTAGAGTAATAGAAATATTGACAACATACTACATTCCATAATGACAAGGCTACATCCATTGGGGTAACAAAAATCTCGACAACAGACTACTTTCCATAATGACAATTCAACCATCCATTGGAGTAACAAAAATCTTGACAAAAGACTACCTTCCATAATGACAAGGTTACCATCCATTGGAATAACAAAAATCTCGACAACAGACTACCTTCCAAAATGACAAGGCTACCATCCCATGGAATAAAAAAAAATTGACAACAAACTACCTTCCATAATGACAAGGCTACCATTCATTGGAGTAACAAAAATCTGAACAATAGACTACCTTCCATAATGACAAGGCTACAATCCATTAGAGTAACAAAAATATCAACGAGAGACTACCTTCCATAATGACAAGGCTACCATCTATTGGAGTAACAAAAATCTCGACAATAGACTACCTTCCATAATTACAAGGCTACCATCCATTGGAGTATCAAAAATATCGACAACAGACTACCTTCCATAATGACAAGGCTACCATCCATTAGAATAACCAAAATCTCGACAAGACAGTACCTTCTATAATGACAAGGCTATTATCCATTGGAGTAACAAATATCTGAACAACAAATTACCTTCCATAATGACAAGGCTACCATCCATTGGAGTAACAGAAATCTCAACGACCGACTACCTTCCATAATGACAAGGCTACCATCCATTGGATTAACAAAAATCTCGACAATAGACTACCTTCAATAATGACAAGGCTACCATCCATTGGAGTAACAGAAATTTGAACAACAGACTACCTTGCATAATGACAAGGCTATCATCCATTGGAGTAACAAAGATATCGAAAACAGACTACCTTTAATAATGACAAGGCTACCATCCATTGGAGTAACAAAAATCTCAACAAAAGACTACCTTCCATAATGACAAGGCTACCATCCATTGGAATATCAAAAATATCGACAACAGACTACCTTCCATAATGACAAGGCTACCATCCATTGGAATAACCAAAATCTCGACAATACAGTACCTTCCATAATGACAAGGCTATTATCCATTGGAGTAACAAATATTTGAACAACAGATTACCTTCCATAATGACAAGGCTATCATCCATTGGAGTAACGAAAATCTCAACGACCGACTACCTTCCATAATGACAAGGCTACCATCCATTAGAATAACAAAAATCTTGACAATAGACTACCTTTTAAAATGACAAGGCTACCATCCATTGGAATAACCATAATCTCGACAATACAGTACCTTCCATAATGACAAGGCTATTATCCATTGGAGTAACAAATATCTGAACAACAGATTACCTTCCATAATGACAAGGCTACAATCCATAGGAGTATCAGAAATCTCAATGACCGACTAACTTCCATAATGACAAGGCTACCATCCATTGGAATAACAAAAATCTCGACAATAGACTACCTTCAATAATGACAAGGCTACCATCCATTGGAGTAACAAAAATCTTAAGACTAGACTACCTTACATAATGACAAGGCTATCATCCGTTGGAGTAACAGAGATATCGACAACAAACTACCTTCAAAAATGACAAGGCTACCATGCCTTGGAGTAACAAAAATCTCGACAAAAGGCTACCTTCCATAATGACAAGGTTACCATCCATTGGAATAACCAAAATCTCGGTAACAGACTACCTTCCATAATGACAATGCTACCATCAAATGGAATAAAGAAAATTTAAACAACAAACTACGTTCCATAATGACAAGGCTACCATCCATTGGAGTAACAAAAATCTCAACGACCGACTACCTTCCATAATGACAAGGCTACCATCCATTGGAGTAACAGAAGAATCAATGACAGATTACCTTCCATAATGACAAGGCTACCATCAATTGGATTAACAAAAATATCGATAACAGACTACCGTCTATAATTACAAGGCTACCATCCATTGGAGTATAAAAAATCTCGACAACAGACTACCTTCCATAATGACAAAACTACCATCCATTGGAAAAACCAAAATCTCAATAATAGAGTACCTTCCATAATGACAAGGCTACCATCCATTGGAATAACCAAAATCTCGACAATATAGTACCTTCCATAATGACAAGGCTATTATCCATTGGAGTAACAAATATCTGAACAACAGATTACCTTCCATAATGACAAGGCTACCATCCATTGGAGTAACAGAAATCTCAACGACCGAATACCTTCCATAATGACAAGGCTACCATCCATTGGAAAAACAAAAATCTCGACAATAGACTACCTTCAATAATGACAAGGCTACCATCCATTGGAGTAACAAAAATCTTAAGACTAGACTACCTTACATAATGACAAGGCTATCATCCATTGGAGTAACAGAGATATCGACAACAGACTACCTTCAAAAATGACAATGCTACCATGCCTTGGAGTAACAAAAATCTCGACAAAAGGCTACCTTCCATAATGACAAGGTTACCGTCCATTGGAATAACCAAAATCTCGGAAACAGACTACCTTCCATAATGACAATGCTACCATCAAATGGAATAAAGAAAATTTAAACAACAAACTACCTTCCATAATGACAAGGCTACCATCCATTGGAGTAACAGAAATCTCAACGACCGACTACCTTCCATAATGACAAGGCTACCATCCATTGGAGTAACAGAAGAATCAATGACAGATTACCTTCCATAATGACAAGGCTACCATCAATTGGATTAACAAAAATATCGATAACAGACTACCGTCTATAATTACAAGGCTACCATTTATTGGAGTATAAAAAATCTCGACAACAGACTACCTTCCATAATGACAAAACTACCATCCATTGGAAAAACCAAAATCTCAATAATAGAGTACCTTCCATAATAACAAGGCTACCATCCATTGGAATAACCAAAATCTCGACAATACAGTACCTTCCATAATGACAAGGCTATTATCCATTGGAGTAACAAATATCTGAACAACAGATTACCTTCCATAATGACAAGGCTACCATCCATTGGAGTAACAGAAATCTCAACGACCGACTAACTTCCATAATGACAAGGCTACCATCCATTGGAATAACAAAAATCTCGACAATAGACTACCTTCAATAATGACAAGGCTACCATCCATTGGAGTAACAAAAATCTTAAGACTAGACTACCTTACATAATGACAAGGCTATCATCCATTGGAGTAACAGAGATATCGACAACAGACTACCTTCAAAAATGACAAGGCTACCATGCCTTGGAGTAACAAAAATCTCGACAAAAGGCTACCTTCCATAATGACAAGGTTACCATCCATTGGAATAACCAAAATCTCGGTAACAGACTACCTTCCATAATGACAATGCTACCATCAAATGGAATAAAGAAAATTTAAACAACAAACTACCTTCCATAATGACAAGGCTACCATCCATTGGAGTAACAGAAATCTCAACGACCGACTACCTTCCATAATGACAAGGCTACCATCCATTGGAGTAACAGAAGAATCAATGATAGATTACCTTCCATAATGACAAGGCTACCATCAATTGGATTAACAAAAATATCGATAACAGACTACCGTCTATAATTACAAGGCTACCATCCATTGGAGTATAAAAAATCTCGACAACAGACTACCTTCCATAATGACAAAACTACCATCCATTGGAAAAACCAAAATCTCAATAATAGAGTACCTTCCATAATGACAAGGCTACCATCCATTGGAATAACCAAAATCTCGACAATATAGTACCTTCCATAATGACAAGGCTATTATCCATTGGAGTAACAAATATCTGAACAACAGATTACCTTCCATAATGACAAGGCTACCATCCATTGGAGTAACAGAAATCTCAACGACCGAATACCTTCCATAATGACAAGGCTACCATCCATTGGAAAAACAAAAATCTCGACAATAGACTACCTTCAATAATGACAAGGCTACCATCCATTGGAGTAACAAAAATCTTAAGACTAGACTACCTTACATAATGACAAGGCTATCATCCATTGGAGTAACAGAGATATCGACAACAGACTACCTTCAAAAATGACAATGCTACCATGCCTTGGAGTAACAAAAATCTCGACAAAAGGCTACCTTCCATAATGACAAGGTTACCGTCCATTGGAATAACCAAAATCTCGGAAACAGACTACCTTCCATAATGACAATGCTACCATCAAATGGAATAAAGAAAATTTAAACAACAAACTACCTTCCATAATGACAAGGCTACCATCCATTGGAGTAACAGAAATCTCAACGACCGACTACCTTCCATAATGACAAGGCTACCATCCATTGGAGTAACAGAAGAATCAATGACAGATTACCTTCCATAATGACAAGGCTACCATCAATTGGATTAACAAAAATATCGATAACAGACTACCGTCTATAATTACAAGGCTACCATCCATTGGAGTATAAAAAATCTCGACAACAGACTACCTTCCATAATGACAAAACTACCATCCATTGGAAAAACCAAAATCTCAATAATAGAGTACCTTCCATAATGACAAGGCTACCATCCATTGGAATAACCAAAATCTCGACAATACAGTACCTTCCATAATGACAAGGCTATTATCCATTGGAGTAACAAATATCTCAACAACAGATTACCTTCCATAATGACAAGGCTACCATCCATTGGAGTAACAGAAATCTCAACGACCGACTAACTTCCATAATGACATGGCTACCATCCATTGGAATAACAAAAATCTCGACAATAGACTACCTTCAATAATGACAAGGCTACCATCCATTGGAGTAACAAAAATCTTAAGACTAGACTACCTTACATAATGACAAGGCTATCATCCATTGGAGTAACAGAGATATCGACAACAGACTACCTTCAAAAATGACAAGGCTACCATGCCTTGGAGTAACAAAAATCTCGACAAAAGGCTACCTTCCATAATTACAAGGTTACCATCCATTGGAATAACCAAAATCTCGGTAACAGACTACCTTCCATAATGACAATGCTACCATCAAATGGAATAAAGAAAATTTAAACAACAAACTACCTTCCATAATGACAAGGCTACCATCCATTGGAGTAACAGAAATCTCAACGACCGACTACCTTCCATAATGACAAGGCTACCATCCATTGGAGTAACAGAAGAATCAATGACAGATTACCTTCCATAATGACAAGGCTACCATCAATTGGATTAACAAAAATATCGATAACAGACTACCGTCTATAATTACAAGGCTACCATCCATTGGAGTATAAAAAATCTCGACAACAGACTACCTTCCATAATGACAAAACTACCATCCATTGGAAAAACCAAAATCTCAATAATAGAGTACCTTCCATAATGACAAGGCTACCATCCATTGGAATAACCAAAATCTCGACAATATAGTACCTTCCATAATGACAAGGCTATTATCCATTGGAGTAACAAATATCTGAATAACAGATTACCTTCCATAATGACAAGGCTACCATCCATTGGAGTAAGAGAAATCTCAACGACCGAATACCTTCCATAATGACAAGGCTACCATCCATTGGAAAAACAAAAATCTCGACAATAGACTACCTTCAATAATGACAAGTCTACCATCCATTGGAGTAACAAAAATCTTAAGACTAGACTACCTTACATAATGACAAGGCTATCAACCATTGGAGTAACAGAGATATCGACAACAGACTACCTTCAAAAATGACAATGCTACCATGCCTTGGAGTAACAAAAATCTCGACAAAAGGCTACCTTCCATAATGACAAGGTTACCATCCATTGGAATAACCAAAATCTCGGAAACAGACTACCTTCCATAATGACAATGCTACCATCAAATGGAATAAAGAAAATTTAAACAACAAACTACCTTCCATAATGACAAGGCTACCATCCATTGGAGTAACAGAAATCTCAACGACCGACTACCTTCCATAATGACAAGGCTACCATCCATTGGAGTAACAGAAGAATCAATGACAGATTACCTTCCATAATGACAAGGCTACCATCAATTGGATTAACAAAAATATCAATAACAGACTACCGTATATAATTACAAGGCTACCATCCATTGGAGTATAAAAAATCTCGACAACAGACTACCTTCCATAATGACAAAACTACCATCCATTGGAAAAACCAAAATCTCAATAATAGAGTACCTTCCATAATGACAAGGCTACCATCCATTGGAATAACCAAAATCTCGACAATACAGTACCTTCCATAATGACAAGGCTATTATCCATTGGAGTAACAAATATCTGAACAACAGATTACCTTCCATAATGACAAGGCTACCATCCATTGGAGTAACAGAAATCTCAACGACCGACTAACTTCCATAATGACAAGGCTACCATCCATTGGAATAACAAAAATCTCGACAATAGACTACCTTCAATAATGACAAGGCTACCATCCATTGGAGTAACAAAAATCTTAAGACTAGACTACCTTACATAATGACAAGGCTATCATCCATTGGAGTAACAGAGATATCGACAACAGACTACCTTCAAAAATGACAAGGCTACCATGCCTTGGAGTAACAAAAATCTCGACAAAAGGCTACCTTCCATAATGACAAGGTTACCATCCATTGGAATAACCAAAATCTCGGTAACAGACTACCTTCCATAATGACAATGCTACCATCAAATGGAATAAAGAAAATTTAAACAACAAACTACCTTCCATAATGACAAGGCTACCATCCATTGGAGTAACAGAAATCTCAACGACCGACTACCTTCCATAATGACAAGGCTACCATCCTTTGGAGTAACAGAAGAATCAATGACAGATTACCTTCCATAATGACAAGGCTACCATCAATTGGATTAACAAAAATATCGATAACAGACTACCGTCTATAATTACAAGGCTACCATCCATTGGAGTATAAAAAATCTCGACAACAGACTACCTTCCATAATGACAAAACTACCATCCATTGGAAAAACCAAAATCTCAATAATAGAGTACCTTCCATAATGACAAGGCTACCATCCATTAGAATAACCAAAATCTCGACAATATAGTACCTTCCATAATGACAAGGCTATTATCCATTGGAGTAACAAATATCTGAACAACAGATTACCTTCCATAATGACAAGGCTACCATCCATTGGAGTAAGAGAAATCTCAACGACCGAATACCTTCCATAATAAAAAGGCTACCATCCATTGGAATAACAAAAATCTCGACAATAGACTACCTTCAGTAATGACAAGGCTACCATCCATTGGAGTAACAAAAATCTTAAGACTAGACTACCTTACATAATGACAAGGCTATCATCCATTGGCGTAACAGAGATATCGACAACAGACTACCTTCAAAAATGACAAGGCTACCATGCCTTGGAGTAACAAAAATCTCGACAAAAGGCTACCTTCCATAATGACAAGGTTACCATCCATTGGAATAACCAAAATCTCGGAAACAGACTACCTTCCATAATGACAATGCTACCATCAAATGGAATAAAGAAAATTTAAACAACAAACTACCTTCCATAATGACAAGGCTACCATCCATTGGAGTAACAGAAATCTCAACGACCGACTACCTTCCATAATGACAAGGCTACCATCCATTGGAGTAACAGAAGAATCAATGACAGATTACCTTCCATAATGACAAGGCTACCATCAATTGGATTAACAAAAATATCGATAACAGACTACCGTCTAAAATTACAAGGCTACCATCCATTGGAGTATAAAAAATCTCGACAACAGACTACCTTCCATAATGACAAAACTACCATCCATTGGAAAAACCAAAATCTCAATAATAGAGTACCTTCCATAATGACAAGGCTACCATCCATTGGAATAACCAAAATCTCGACAATACAGTACCTTCCATAATGACAAGGCTATTATCCATTGGAGTAACAAATATCTGAACAACAGATTACCTTCCATAATGACAAGGCTACCATCCATTGGAGTAACAGAAATCTCAACGACCGACTAACTTCCATAATGACAAGGCTACCATCCATTGGAATAACAAAAATCTCGACAATAGACTACATTCAATAATGACAAGGCTACCATCCATTGGAGTAACAAAAATCTTAAGACTAGACTACCTTACATAATGACAAGGCTATCATCCATTGGAGTAACAGAGATATCGACAACAGACTACCTTCAAAAATGACAAGGCTACCATGCCTTGGAGTAACAAAAATCTCGACAAAAGGCTACCTTCCATAATGACAAGGTTACCATCCATTGGAATAACCAAAATCTCGGTAACAGACTACCTTCCATAATGACAATGCTACCATCAAATGGAATAAAGAAAATTTAAACAACAAACTACCTTCCATAATGACAAGGCTACCATCCATTGGAGTAACAGAAATCTCAACGACCGACTACCTTCCATAATGACAAGGCTACCATCCATTGGAGTAACAGAAGAATCAATGACAGATTACCTTCCATAATGACAAGGCTACCATCAATTGGATTAACAAAAATATCGATAACAGACTACCGTCTATAATTACAAGGCTACCATCCATTGGAGTATAAAAAATCTCGACAACAGACTACCTTCCATAATGACAAAACTACCATCCATTGGAAAAACCAAAATCTCAATAATAGAGTACCTTCCATAATGACAAGGCTACCATCCATTCGAATAACCAAAATCTCGACAATATAGTACCTTCCATAATGACAAGGCTATTATCCATTGGAGTAACAAATATCTGAACAACAGATTACCTTCCATAATGACAAGGCTACCATCCATTGGAGTAAGAGAAATCTCAACGACCGAATACCTTCCATAATGACAAGGCTACCATCCATTGGAATAACAAAAATCTCGACAATAGACAACCTTCAATAATGACAAGGCTACCATCCATTGGAGTAACAAAAATCTTAAGACTAGACTACCTTACATAATGACAAGGCTATCATCCATTGGCGTAACAGAGATATCGACAACAGACTACCTTCAAAAATGACAAGGCTACCATGCCTTGGAGTAACAAAAATCTCGACAAAAGGCTACCTTCCATAATGACAAGGTTACCATCCATTGGAATAACCAAAATCTCGGAAACAGACTACCTTCCATAATGACAATGCTACCATCAAATGGAATAAAGAAAATTTAAACAACAAACTACCTTCCATAATGACAAGGCTACCATCCATTGGAGTAACAGAAATCTCAACGACCGACTACCTTCCATAATGACAAGGCTACCATCCATTGGAGTAACAGAAGAATCAATGACAGATTACCTTCCATAATGACAAGGCTACCATCAATTGGATTAACAAAAATATCGATAACAGACTACCGTCTATAATTACAAGGCTACCATCCATTGGAGTATAAAAAATCTCGACAACAGACTACCTTCCATAATGACAAAACTACCATCCATTGGAAAAACCAAAATCTCAATAATAGAGTACCTTCCATAATGACATGGCTACCATCCATTGGAATAACCAAAATCTCGACAATACAGTACCTTCCATAATGACAAGGCTATTATCCATTGGAGTAACAAATATCTGAACAACAGATTACCTTCCATAATGACAAGGCTACCATCCATTGGAGTAACAGAAATCTCAACGACCGAATACCTTCCATAATGACAAGGCTACCATCCATTGGAATAACAAAAATCTCGACAATAGACTACCTTCAATAATGACAAGGCTACCATCCATTGGAGTAACAAAAATCTTAAGACTAGATTACCTTGCATAATGACAAGGCTACCATTCATTAGAGTAATAGATATATTGACAACATACTATATTCCATAATGACAAGGCTACATCCATTGGGGTAACAAAAATCTCGACAACAGACTACCTTCCATAATGACAATTCAACCATCCATTAGAGTAACAAAAATCTTGACAAAAGACTACCTTCCATAATGACAAGGTTACCATCCATTGGAATAACAAAAATCTCGACAACAGACTACCTTCCAATATGACAAGGCTACCATCCCATGGAATAAAAAAAAATTGACAACAAACTACCTTCCATAATGACAAGGCTACCATTCATTTGAGTAACAAAAATATGAACAATAGACTACCTTCCATAATGACAAGGCTACAATCCATTAGAGTAACAAAAATATCAACGAGAGACTACCTTCCATAATGACAAGGCTACCATCTATTAGAGTAACAAAAATCTCGACAATAGACTACCTTCCATAATTACAAGGCTACCATCCATTGGAGTATCAAAAATATCGACAACAGACTACCTTCCATAATGAAAAGGCTACCATCCATTGGAATAACCAAAATCTCGACAAGACAGTACCTTCTATAATGACAAGGCTATTATCCATTGGAGTAACAAATATCTGAACAACAAATTACCTTCCATAATGACAAGGCTACCATCCATTGGAGTAACAGAAATCTCAACGAACGACTACCTTCCATAATGACAAGGCTACCATCCATTGGATTAACAAAAATCTCGACAATAGACTACCTTCAATAATGACAAGGCTACCATCCATTGGAGTAACAAAAATTTGAACAACAGACTACCTTGCATAATGACAAGGCTATCATCCATTGGAGTAACAAAGATATCGAAAACAGACTACCTTTAATAATGACAAGGCTACCATCCATTGGAGAAACAAAAATCTCAACAAAAGACTACCTTCCATAATGACAAGGCTACCATCCATTGGAGTATCAAAAATATCGACAACAGACTACCTTCCATAATGACAAGGCTTCCATCCATTGGAATAACCAAAATCTCGACAATACAGTACCTTCCATAATGACAAGGTTATTATCCATTGGAGTGACAAATATTTGAACAACAGATTACCTTCCATAATGACAAGGCTACCATCCATTGGAGTAACAGAAATCTCAACGACCGACTACCTTCCATAATGACAAGGCTACCATCCATTGGAATAACAAAAATCTCGACAATAGACTACCTTCAATAATGACAAGGCTACCATCCATTGGAGTAACAAAAATCTTAAGACTAGACTACCTTACATAATGAGAAGGCTACCATTCATTAGAGTAGAAGAAATATTGACAACATACTACATTCCATAATGACAAGGCTACATCCATTGGGGTAACAAAAATCTCGACAACAGACTACCTTCCATAATGAAAATTCAACCATCCATTGGAGTTTCAAAAATCTTGACAAAAGACTACCTTCCATAATGACAAGGTTACCATCCATTGGAATGACAAAAATCTCGACAACAGACTACCTTCCAAAATGACAAGGCTACCATGCAATGGAATAAAAAAAAATTGACAACAAACTACCTTCCATAATGACAAGGCTACCATTCATTGGAGTAACAAAAATCTGAACAATAGACTACCTTCCATAATGACAAGGCTACAATCCATTGGAGTAACAAAAATATCAACGAGAGACTACCTTCCATAATGACAAGGCTACCATCTATTGGAGTAACAAAAATATCGACAATAGACTACCTTCCATAATTACAAGGCTACCATCCATTGGAGTTTCAAAAATATCGACAACAGACTACATTCCATAATGACAAGGCTACCATCCATTGGAATAACCAAAATCTCGACAAGACAGTACCTTCTATAATGACAAGACTATTATCCATTGGAGTAACAAATATCTGAACAACAAATTACCTTCCATAATGACAATGCTACCATCCATTGGAGTAACAGAAATCTCAACGACCGACTACCTTCCATAATGACAAGGCTACCATCCATTGGATTAACAAAAATCTCGACAATAGACTACCTTCAATAATGACAAGGCTACCATCCATTGGAGTAACAAAAATCTTAAGACTAGACTACCTTACATAATGACAAGGCTATCATCCATTGGCGTAACAGAGATATCGACAACAGACTACCTTCAAAAATGACAAGGCTACCATGCCTTGGAGTAACAAAAATCTCGACAAAAGGCTACCTTCCATAATGACAAGGTTACCATCCATTGGAATAACCAAAATCTCGGAAACAGACTACCTTCCATAATGACAATGCTACCATCAAATGGAATAAAGAAAATTTAAACAACAAACTACCTTCCATAATGACAAGGCTACCATCCATTGGAGTAACAGAAATCTCAACGACCGACTACCTTCCATAATGACAAGGCTACCATCCATTGGAGTAACAGAAGAATCAATGACAGATTACCTTCCATAATGACAAGGCTACCATCAATTGGATTAACAAAAATATCGATAACAGACTACCATCTATAATTACAAGGCTACCATCCATTGGAGTATAAAAAATCTCGACAACAGACTACCTTCCATAATGACAAAACTACCATCCATTGGAAAAACCAAAATCTCAATAATAGAGTACCTTCCATAATGACATGGCTACCATCCATTGGAATAACCAAAATCTCGACAATACAGTACCTTCCATAATGACAAGGCTATTATCCATTGGAGTAACAAATATCTGAACAACAGATTACCTTCCATAATGACAAGGCTACCATCCATTGGAGTAACAGAAATCTCAACGACCGAATACCTTCCATAATGACAAGGCTACCATCCATTGGAATAACAAAAATCTCGACAATAGACTACCTTCAATAATGACAAGGCTACCATCCATTGGAGTAACAAAAATCTTAAGACTAGATTACCTTGCATAATGACAAGGCTACCATTCATTAGAGTAATAGATATATTGACAACATACTATATTCCATAATGACAAGGCTACATCCATTGGGGTAACAAAAATCTCGACAACAGACTACCTTCCATAATGACAATTCAACCATCCATTAGAGTAACAAAAATCTTGACAAAAGACTACCTTCCATAATGACAAGGTTACCATCCATTGGAATAACAAAAATCTCGACAACAGACTACCTTCCAATATGACAAGGCTACCATCCCATGGAATAAAAAAAAATTGACAACAAACTACCTTCCATAATGACAAGGCTACCATTCATTTGAGTAACAAAAATATGAACAATAGACTACCTTCCATAATGACAAGGCTACAATCCATTAGAGTAACAAAAATATCAACGAGAGACTACCTTCCATAATGACAAGGCTACCATCTATTAGAGTAACAAAAATCTCGACAATAGACTACCTTCCATAATTACAAGGCTACCATCCATTGGAGTATCAAAAATATCGACAACAGACTACCTTCCATAATGAAAAGGCTACCATCCATTGGAATAACCAAAATCTCGACAAGACAGTACCTTCTATAATGACAAGGCTATTATCCATTGGAGTAACAAATATCTGAACAACAAATTACCTTCCATAATGACAAGGCTACCATCCATTGGAGTAACAGAAATCTCAACGAACGACTACCTTCCATAATGACAAGGCTACCATCCATTGGATTAACAAAAATCTCGACAATAGACTACCTTCAATAATGACAAGGCTACCATCCATTGGAGTAACAAAAATTTGAACAACAGACTACCTTGCATAATGACAAGGCTATCATCCATTGGAGTAACAAAGATATCGAAAACAGACTACCTTTAATAATGACAAGGCTACCATCCATTGGAGAAACAAAAATCTCAACAAAAGACTACCTTCCATAATGACAAGGCTACCATCCATTGGAGTATCAAAAATATCGACAACAGACTACCTTCCATAATGACAAGGCTTCCATCCATTGGAATAACCAAAATCTCGACAATACAGTACCTTCCATAATGACAAGGTTATTATCCATTGGAGTGACAAATATTTGAACAACAGATTACCTTCCATAATGACAAGGCTACCATCCATTGGAGTAACAGAAATCTCAACGACCGACTACCTTCCATAATGACAAGGCTACCATCCATTGGAATAACAAAAATCTCGACAATAGACTACCTTCAATAATGACAAGGCTACCATCCATTGGAGTAACAAAAATCTTAAGACTAGACTACCTTACATAATGACAAGGCTACCATTCATTAGAGTAGAAGAAATATTGACAACATACTACATTCCATAATGACAAGGCTACATCCATTGGGGTAACAAAAATCTCGACAACAGACTACCTTCCATAATGAAAATTCAACCATCCATTGGAGTTTCAAAAATCTTGACAAAAGACTACCTTCCATAATGACAAGGTTACCATCCATTGGAATAACAAAAATCTCGACAACAGACTACCTTCCAAAATGACAAGGCTACCATGCAATGGAATAAAAAAAAATTGACAACAAACTACCTTCCATAATGACAAGGCTACCATTCATTGGAGTAACAAAAATCTGAACAATAGACTACCTTCCATAATGACAAGGCTACAATCCATTGGAGTAACAAAAATATCAACGAGAGACTACCTTCCATAATGACAAGGCTACCATCTATTGGAGTAACAAAAATATCGACAATAGACTACCTTCCATAATTACAAGGCTACCATCCATTGGAGTTTCAAAAATATCGACAACAGACTACATTCCATAATGACAAGGCTACCATCCATTGGAATAACCAAAATCTCGACAAGACAGTACCTTCTATAATGACAAGACTATTATCCATTGGAGTAACAAATATCTGAACAACAAATTACCTTCCATAATGACAATGCTACCATCCATTGGAGTAACAGAAATCTCAACGACCGACTACCTTCCATAATGACAAGGCTACCATCCATTGGATTAACAAAAATCTCGACAATAGACTACCTTCAATAATGACAAGGCTACCATCCATTGGAGTAACAAAAATTTGAACAACAAACTATCTTGCATAATGACAAGGCTATCATCCTTTGGAGTAACAAAGATATCGAAAACAAACTACCTTGAATAATGACAAGGCTACCATCCATTGGAGTAACAAAAATCTCAACAAAAGACTACCTTCCATAATGACAAGGCTACCATCCATTGGAGTATCAAAAATATGGACAACAGACTACCTTCCATAATGACAAGGCTACCATCCATTGGAATAACCAAAATCTCGACAATACAGTACCTTCCATAATGACAAGGCTATTATCCATTGGAGTAACAAATATCTGAACAACAAATTACCTTCCATAATGACAAGGCTACCATCCAATGGAGTAACAGAAATCTCAACGACCGACTACCTTCCATAATGACAAGGCTACCATCCATTGGATTAACAAAAATCTCGACAATAGACTACCTTCAATAATGACAAGGCTACCATCCATTGGAGTAACAAAAATTTGAACAACAAACTATCTTGCATAATGAAAAGGCTATCATCCTTTGGAGTAACAAAGATATCGAAAACAGACTACCTTGAATAATGACAAGGCTACCATCCATTGGAGTAACAAAAATCTCAACAAAAGACTACATTCCATAATGACAAGGTTACCATCCATTGGAATAACAAAAATCTCGACAACAAACTACCTTCCATAATGACAAGGCTACCATCCAATGGAATAAAAAAAATTGACAACAAACTACCTTCCATATTGAAAAGGCTACCATTCATTGGAGTAACAAAAATCTGAACAATAGACTACCTTCCATAATGACAAGGCTACAATCCAATGGAGGAACCGAAATTTCAACGAGAGACTACCTTCCATAATGACAAGGCTACCATCTATTGGAGTAACAAAAATCTCGACAATAGACTACCTTCCATAATTACAAGGCTACCATCCATTGGAGTATCAAAAATATCGACAACAGACTACCTTCCATAATGACAAGGCTACCATCCATTGGAATAACCAAAATATCGACAATACAGTACCTTCCATAATGACAAGCCTATTATCCATTGGAGTAACAAATATCTAAACAACAGATTACCTTCCATAATGACAAGGCTACCATCCATTGGAGTAACAGAAATCTCAACGACCGACTACCTTCCATAATGACAAGGCTACCATCCATTGGAGTAACAGAAGAATCAATGACAGATTACCTTCCATAATGACAAGGCTACCATCAATTGGATTAACAAAAATATCGATAACAGACTACCGTCTATAATTACAAGGCTACCATCCATTGGAGTATAAAAAATCTCGACAACAGACTACCTTCCATAATGACAAAACTACCATCCATTGGAAAAACCAAAATCTCAATAATAGAGTACCTTCCATAATGACAAGGCTACCATCCATTGGAATAACCAAAATCTCGACAATATAGTACCTTCCATAATTACAAGGCTATTATCCATTGGAGTAACAAATATCTGAACAACAGATTACCTTCCATAATGACAAGGCTACCATCCATTGGAGTAAGAGAAATCTCAACGACCGAATACCTTCCATAATGACAAGGCTACCATCCATTGGAATAACAAAAATCTCGACAATAGACTACCTTCAATAATGACAAGGCTACCATCCATTGGAGTAACAAAAATCTTAAGACTAGACTACCTTACATAATGACAAGGCTATCATCCATTGGCGTAACAGAGATATCGACAACAGACTACCTTCAAAAATGACAAGGCTACCATGCCTTGGAGTAACAAAAATCTCGACAAAAGGCTACCTTCCATAATGACAAGGTTACCATCCATTGGAATAACCAAAATCTCGGAAACAGACTACCTTCCATAATGACAATGCTACCATCAAATGGAATAAAGAAAATTTAAACAACAAACTACCTTCCATAATGACAAGGCTACCATCCATTGGAGTAACAGAAATCTCAACGACCGACTACCTTCCATAATGACAAGGCTACCATCCATTGGAGTAACAGAAGAATCAATGACAGATTACCTTCCATAATGACAAGGCTACCATCAATTGGATTAACAAAAATATCGATAACAGACTACCGTCTATAATTACAAGGCTACCATCCATTGGAGTATAAAAAATCTCGACAACAGACTACCTTCCATAATGACAAAACTACCATCCATTGGAAAAACCAAAATCTCAATAATAGAGTACCTTCCATAATGACATGGCTACCATCCATTGGAATAACCAAAATCTCGACAATACAGTACCTTCCATAATGACAAGGCTATTATCCATTGGAGTAACAAATATCTGAACAACAGATTACCTTCCATAATGACAAGGCTACCATCCATTGGAGTAACAGAAATCTCAACGACCGAATACCTTCCATAATGACAAGGCTACCATCCATTGGAATAACAAAAAACTCGACAATAGACTACCTTCAATAATGACAAGGCTACCATCCATTGGAGTAACAAAAATCTTAAGACTAGACTACCTTACATAATGACAAGGCTACCATTCATTAGAGTAATAGATATATTGACAACATACTATATTCCATAATGACAAGGCTACATCCATTGGGGTAACAAAAATCTCGACAATAGACTACCTTCCATAATGACAATTCAACCATCCATTGGAGTAACAAAAATCTTGACAAAAGACTACCTTCCATAATGACAAGGTTACCATCCATTGGAATAACAAAAATCTCGACAACAGACTACCTTCCAAAATGACAAGGCTACCATCCCATGGAATAAAAAAAAATTGACAACAAACTACCTTCCATAATGACAAGGCTACCATTCATTTGAGTAACAAAAATCTGAACAATAGACTACCTTCCATAATGACAAGGCTACAATCCATTAGAGTAACAAAAATATCAACGAGAGACTACCTTCCATAATGACAAGGCTACCATCTATTAGAGTAACAAAAATCTCGACAATAGACTACCTTCCATAATTACAAGGCTACCATCCATTGGAGTATCAAAAATATCGACAACAGACTACCTTCCATAATGAAAAGGCTACCATCCATTGGAATAACCAAAATCTCGACAAGACAGTACCTTCTATAATGACAAGGCTATTATCCATTGGAGTAACAAATATCTGAACAACAAATTACCTTCCATAATGACAAGGCTACCATCCATTGGAGTAACAGAAATCTCAACGACCGACTACCTTCCATAATGACAAGGCTACCATCCATTGGATTAACAAAAATCTCGACAATAGACTACCTTCAATAATGACAAGGCTACCATCCATTGGAGTAACAAAAATTTGAACAACAGACTACCTTGCATAATGACAAGGCTATCATCCATTGGAGTAACAAAGATATCGAAAACAGACTACCTTTAATAATGACAAGGCTACCATCCATTGGAGAAACAAAAATCTCAACAAAAGACTACCTTCCATAATGACAAGGCTACCATCCATTGGAGTATCAAAAATATCGACAACAGACTACCTTCCATAATGACAAGGCTTCCATCCATTGGAATAACCAAAATCTCGACAATACAGTACCTTCCATAATGACAAGGTTATTATCCATTGGAGTGACAAATATTTGAACAACAGATTACCTTCCATAATGACAAGGCTACCATCCATTGGAGTAACAGAAATCTCAACGACCGACTACCTTCCATAATGACAAGGCTACCATCCATTGGAATAACAAAAATCTCGACAATAGACTACCTTCAATAATGACAAGGCTACCATCCATTGGAGTAACAAAAATCTTAAGACTAGACTACCTTACATAATGACAAGGCTACCATTCATTAGAGTAGAAGAAATATTGACAACATACTACATTCCATAATGACAAGGCTACATCCATTGGGGTAACAAAAATCTCGACAACAGACTACCTTCCATAATGAAAATTCAACTATCCATTGGAGTTTCAAAAATCTTGACAAAAGACTACCTTCCATAATGACAAGGTTACCATCCATTGGAATAACAAAAATCTCGACAACAGACTACCTTCCAAAATGACAAGGCTACCATCCAATGGAAAGAAAAAAAATTGACAACAAACTACCTTCCATAATGACAAGGCTACCATTCATTGGAGTAACAAAAATCTGAACAATAGACTACCTTCCATAATGACAAGGCTACAATCCATTGGAGTAACAAAAATATCAACGAGAGACTACCTTCCATAATGACAAGGCTACCATCTATTGGAGTAACAAAAATATCGACAATAGACTACCTTCCATAATTACAAGGCTACCATCCATTGGAGTTTCAAAAATATCGACAACAGACTACATTCCATAATGACAAGGCTACCATCCATTGGAATAACCAAAATCTCGACAAGACAGTACCTTCTATAATGACAAGACTATTATCCATTGGAGTAGCAAATATCTGAACAACAAATTACCTTCCATAATGACAATGCTACCATCCATTGGAGTAACAGAAATCTCAACGACCGACTACCTTCCATAATGACAAGGCTACCATCCATTGGATTAACAAAAATCTCGACAATAGACTACCTTCAATAATGACAAGGCTACCATCCATTGGAGTAACAAAAATTTGAACAACAAACTATCTTGCATAATGACAAGGCTATCATCCTTTGGAGTAACAAAGATATCGAAAACAGACTACCTTGAATAATGACAAGGCTACCATCCATTGGAGTAACAAAAATCTCAACAAAAGACTACCTTCCATAATGACAAGGCTACCATCCATTGGAGTATCAAAAATATGGACAACAGACTACCTTCCATAATGACAAGGCTACCATCCATTGGAATAACCAAAATCTCGACAATACAGTACCTTCCATAATGACAAGGCTATTATCCATTGGAGTAACAAATATCTGAACAACAAATTACCTTCCATAATGACAAGGCTACCATCCAATGGAGTAACAGAAATCTCAACGACCGACTACCTTCCATAATGACAAGGCTACCATCCATTGGATTAACAAAAATCTCGACAATAGACTACCTTCAATAATGACAAGGCTACCATCCATTGGAGTAACAAAAATTTGAACAACAAACTATCTTGCATAATGACAAGGCTATCATCCTTTGGAGTAACAAAGATATCGAAAACAGACTACCTTGAATAATGACAAGGCTACCATCCATTGGAGTAACAAAAATCTCAACAAAAGACTACATTCCATAATGACAAGGTTACCATCCATTGGAATAACAAAAATCTCGACAACAAACTACCTTCCATAATGACAAGGCTACCATCCAATGGAATAAAAAAAATTGACAACAAACTACCTTCCATATTGAAAAGGCTACCATTCATTGGAGTAACAAAAATCTGAACAATAGACTACCTTCCATAATGACAAGGCTACAATCCAATGGAGGAACCGAAATTTCAACGAGAGACTACCTTCCATAATGACAAGGCTACCATCTATTGGAGTAACAAAAATCTCGACAATAGACTACCTTCCATAATTACAAGGCTACCATCCATTGGAGTATCAAAAATATCGACAACAGACTACCTTCCATAATGACAAGGCTACCATCCATTGGAATAACCAAAATATCGACAATACAGTACCTTCCATAATGACAAGCCTATTATCCATTGGAGTAACAAATATCTAAACAACAGATTACCTTCCATAATGACAAGGCTACCATCCATTGGAGTAATAGAAATCTCAACGACCGACTACCTTCCATAATGACAAGGCTACCATCCATTGGAATAACAAAAATCTCAACAATAGACTACCTTCAATAATGACAAGGCTACCATCGATTGGAGTAACAAAAATTTGAACAACAGACTACCTTGCATAATGACAAGGCTATCATCCATTGGAGTAACAAAGATATCGACAACAGACTCCCTTCAATATTGACAAGGCTACCATCCATTAGAGTAACAAAAATATCAACAAAAGACTACCTTCCATAATAATAAGGTTACCATCCATTGGAATAAAAAAAATCTCGACAACAGACTCCCTTCCATAATGACAAGGCTACAATCCATTGGAGTAACAGAAATCTCAACGACAGACTACCTTCCATAATGACAAGGCTACCATTCATTGGAGTAACAGAAATATTGACAACAAACTACATTCCATAATGACAAGGCTACATCCATTGGGGTAACAAAAATCTCGACAACAGACTACCTTCCATATTGACAAGGCTACCATCCATTGGAGTAACAAAAATCTTGACAAAAGACTACCTTCCATAATGACAAGGTTACCATTCATTGGAATAACAAAAATCTCGACAACAGACTACCTTCCATAATGACAAGGCTACAATCCATTAGAGTAACAAAAATCTGAACAACAGACTACCTTCCATAATGACAAGGCTACAATCCATTGGAGTAACAAAAATCTCGACAACAGACCACCTTCAATAATTACAAGGCTACCATCCATTTGATGATCAAAAGTCTCGACAATAGACTACCTTCCATAATGACAAGGCTATCATCCATTGGAATAACCAAAATATCGACAATAGAGTACCTTCCATAATGACAAGGCTATCATCCATTGAAGTAACAAAAATCTTAACAACAGAGTACCTTTCATAATGACAAGGCTAGCATCCATTGGAGTAACGGAAATTTCAACAACCGACTACCTTCCATAATGACAAGGCTACCATCCATTAGAATAACAAAAATCTTGACAATATACTACCTTTTATAATGACAAGGCTACCATCCATTGGAATAACCAAAATCTCGATAATACAGTACCTTCCATAATGACAAGGCTATTATCCATTGGAGTTACAAATATCTGAACAATAGATTACCTTCCATAATGAAAAGGATACCATCCATTGGAGTATCAGAAATCTCAACGACCGACTACCTTCCATAATGACAAGGCTACCATCCATTGGAATAGCAAAAATCTCGACAATAGACCACCTTCAATAATGACAAGGCTACCATCCGTTGGAGTAACAAAAATCTTAAGACTAGACTACCTAACATAATGACAAGGCTACCATTCATTAGAGTAATAGAAATATTGACAACATACTACATTCCATAATGACAAGGCTACATCCATTGGGGTAACAAAAATCTCAACAACAGACTACCTTCCATAATGACAATGCAACCATCCATTGGAGTAACAAAAATCTTGACAAAAGACTACCTTCCATAATGACAAGGTTACCATTCATTGGAATAACAAAAATCTCGACAACAGACTACCTTCCATAATGACAAGGCTACCATCCATTGGAGTATCAAAAATATCGACAACAGACTACCTTCCATAATGAAAAGGCTACCATCCATTGGAATAACCAAAATCTCGACAAGACAGTACCTTCTATAATGACAAGGCTATTATCCATTGGAGTAACAAATATCTGAACAACAAATTACCTTCCATAATGACAAGGCTACCATCCATTGGAGTAACAGAAATCTCAACGACCGACTACCTTCCATAATGACAAGGCTACCATCCATTGGATTAACAAAAATCTCGACAATAGACTACCTTCAATAATGACAAGGCTACCATCCATTGGAGTAACAAAAATTTGAACAACAGACTACCTTGCATAATGACAAGGCTATCATCCATTGGAGTAACAAAGATATCGAAAACAGACTACCTTTAATAATGACAAGGCTACCATCCATTGGAGAAACAAAAATCTCAACAAAAGACTACCTTCCATAATGACAAGGCTACCATCCATTGGAGTATCAAAAATATCGACAACAGACTACCTTCCATAATGACAAGGCTTCCATCCATTGGAATAACCAAAATCTCGACAATACAGTACCTTCCATAATGACAAGGTTATTATCCATTGGAGTGACAAATATTTGAACAACAGATTACCTTCCATAATGACAAGGCTACCATCCATTGGAGTAACAGAAATCTCAACGACCGACTACCTTCCATAATGACAAGGCTACCATCCATTGGAATAACAAAAATCTCGACAATAGACTACCTTCAATAATGACAAGGCTACCATCCATTGGAGTAACAAAAATCTTAAGACTAGACTACCTTACATAATGACAAGGCTACCATTCATTAGAGTAGAAGAAATATTGACAACATACTACATTCCATAATGACAAGGCTACATCCATTGGGGTAACAAAAATCTCGACAACAGACTACCTTCCATAATGAAAATTCAACTATCCATTGGAGTTTCAAAAATCTTGACAAAAGACTACCTTCCATAATGACAAGGTTACCATCCATTGGAATAACAAAAATCTCGACAACAGACTACCTTCCAAAATGACAAGGCTACCATCCAATGGAAAGAAAAAAAATTGACAACAAACTACCTTCCATAATGACAAGGCTACCATTCATTGGAGTAACAAAAATCTGAACAATAGACTACCTTCCATAATGACAAGGCTACAATCCATTGGAGTAACAAAAATATCAACGAGAGACTACCTTCCATAATGACAAGGCTACCATCTATTGGAGTAACAAAAATATCGACAATAGACTACCTTCCATAATTACAAGGCTACCATCCATTGGAGTTTCAAAAATATCGACAACAGACTACATTCCATAATGACAAGGCTACCATCCATTGGAATAACCAAAATCTCGACAAGACAGTACCTTCTATAATGACAAGACTATTATCCATTGGAGTAGCAAATATCTGAACAACAAATTACCTTCCATAATGACAATGCTACCATCCATTGGAGTAACAGAAATCTCAACGACCGACTACCTTCCATAATGACAAGGCTACCATCCATTGGATTAACAAAAATCTCGACAATAGACTACCTTCAATAATGACAAGGCTACCATCCATTGGAGTAACAAAAATTTGAACAACAAACTATCTTGCATAATGACAAGGCTATCATCCTTTGGAGTAACAAAGATATCGAAAACAGACTACCTTGAATAATGACAAGGCTACCATCCATTGGAGTAACAAAAATCTCAACAAAAGACTACCTTCCATAATGACAAGGCTACCATCCATTGGAGTATCAAAAATATGGACAACAGACTACCTTCCATAATGACAAGGCTACCATCCATTGGAATAACCAAAATCTCGACAATACAGTACCTTCCATAATGACAAGGCTATTATCCATTGGAGTAACAAATATCTGAACAACAAATTACCTTCCATAATGACAAGGCTACCATCCAATGGAGTAACAGAAATCTCAACGACCGACTACCTTCCATAATGACAAGGCTACCATCCATTGGATTAACAAAAATCTCGACAATAGACTACCTTCAATAATGACAAGGCTACCATCCATTGGAGTAACAAAAATTTGAACAACAAACTATCTTGCATAATGACAAGGCTATCATCCTTTGGAGTAACAAAGATATCGAAAACAGACTACCTTGAATAATGACAAGGCTACCATCCATTGGAGTAACAAAAATCTCAACAAAAGACTACATTCCATAATGACAAGGTTACCATCCATTGGAATAACAAAAATCTCGACAACAAACTACCTTCCATAATGACAAGGCTACCATCCAATGGAATAAAAAAAATTGACAACAAACTACCTTCCATATTGAAAAGGCTACCATTCATTGGAGTAACAAAAATCTGAACAATAGACTACCTTCCATAATGACAAGGCTACAATCCAATGGAGGAACCGAAATTTCAACGAGAGACTACCTTCCATAATGACAAGGCTACCATCTATTGGAGTAACAAAAATCTCGACAATAGACTACCTTCCATAATTACAAGGCTACCATCCATTGGAGTATCAAAAATATCGACAACAGACTACCTTCCATAATGACAAGGCTACCATCCATTGGAATAACCAAAATATCGACAATACAGTACCTTCCATAATGACAAGCCTATTATCCATTGGAGTAACAAATATCTAAACAACAGATTACCTTCCATAATGACAAGGCTACCATCCATTGGAGTAATAGAAATCTCAACGACCGACTACCTTCCATAATGACAAGGCTACCATCCATTGGAATAACAAAAATCTCAACAATAGACTACCTTCAATAATGACAAGGCTACCATCGATTGGAGTAACAAAAATTTGAACAACAGACTACCTTGCATAATGACAAGGCTATCATCCATTGGAGTAACAAAGATATCGACAACAGACTCCCTTCAATATTGACAAGGCTACCATCCATTAGAGTAACAAAAATATCAACAAAAGACTACCTTCCATAATAATAAGGTTACCATCCATTGGAATAAAAAAAATCTCGACAACAGACTCCCTTCCATAATGACAAGGCTACAATCCATTGGAGTAACAGAAATCTCAACGACAGACTACCTTCCATAATGACAAGGCTACCATTCATTGGAGTAACAGAAATATTGACAACAAACTACATTCCATAATGACAAGGCTACATCCATTGGGGTAACAAAAATCTCGACAACAGACTACCTTCCATATTGACAAGGCTACCATCCATTGGAGTAACAAAAATCTTGACAAAAGACTACCTTCCATAATGACAAGGTTACCATTCATTGGAATAACAAAAATCTCGACAACAGACTACCTTCCATAATGACAAGGCTACAATCCATTAGAGTAACAAAAATCTGAACAACAGACTACCTTCCATAATGACAAGGCTACAATCCATTGGAGTAACAAAAATCTCGACAACAGACCACCTTCAATAATTACAAGGCTACCATCCATTTGATGATCAAAAGTCTCGACAATAGACTACCTTCCATAATGACAAGGCTATCATCCATTGGAATAACCAAAATATCGACAATAGAGTACCTTCCATAATGACAAGGCTATCATCCATTGAAGTAACAAAAATCTTAACAACAGAGTACCTTTCATAATGACAAGGCTAGCATCCATTGGAGTAACGGAAATTTCAACAACCGACTACCTTCCATAATGACAAGGCTACCATCCATTAGAATAACAAAAATCTTGACAATATACTACCTTTTATAATGACAAGGCTACCATCCATTGGAATAACCAAAATCTCGATAATACAGTACCTTCCATAATGACAAGGCTATTATCCATTGGAGTTACAAATATCTGAACAATAGATTACCTTCCATAATGAAAAGGATACCATCCATTGGAGTATCAGAAATCTCAACGACCGACTACCTTCCATAATGACAAGGCTACCATCCATTGGAATAGCAAAAATCTCGACAATAGACCACCTTCAATAATGACAAGGCTACCATCCGTTGGAGTAACAAAAATCTTAAGACTAGACTACCTAACATAATGACAAGGCTACCATTCATTAGAGTAATAGAAATATTGACAACATACTACATTCCATAATGACAAGGCTACATCCATTGGGGTAACAAAAATCTCAACAACAGACTACCTTCCATAATGACAATGCAACCATCCATTGGAGTAACAAAAATCTTGACAAAAGACTACCTTCCATAATGACAAGGTTACCATTCATTGGAATAACAAAAATCTCGACAACAGACTACCTTCCATAATGACAAGGCTACCATCCAATGGAATAAAAAAAAATTGACAACAAACTACCTTCCATAATGACAAGGCTACCATTCATTGGAGTAACAAAAATCTGAATAATAGACGACCTTCCATAATGACAAGGCTACAATCCATTGGAGTAACAGAAATATCAACGAGAGACTACCTTCCATAATGACAAGGCTACCATCTATTGGAGTAACAAAAATCTCGACAATAGACTACCTTCCATAATTACAAGGCTACCATCCATTGGAATAACCAAAATCTCGACAAGACAGTACCTTCTATAATGACAAGGCTATTATCCATTGGAGTAACAAATATCTGAACAACAAATTACCTTCCATAATGACAAGGCTACCATCCATTGGAGTAACAGAAATCTCAACGACCGACTACCTTCCATAATGACAAGGCTACCATCCATTGGATTGACAAAAATCTCGACAATAGACTACCTTCAATAATGACAAGGCTACCATCCATTGGAGTAAGAAAAATTTGAACAACAGACTACCTTGCATAATGACAAGGCTATCATCCATTGGAGTAACAAAGATATCGAAAACAGACTACCTTGAATAATTACAAGGCTACCATCCATTGGAGTAACAAAAATCTCAACAAAAGACTACCTTCCATAATAACAAGGTTACCATCCATTGGAATAACAAAAATCTCGACAACAGACTCCCTTCTATAATGACAAGGCTACAATCCATTGGAGTAACAGAAATCTTAACAACAGACTACCTTCCATAATGACAAGGCTACCATTCATTGGAGTAACAGAAATATTGACAACAGACTACATTCCATAATGACAAGGCTACATTCATTGGGGTAACAAAAATCTCGACAATAGACTACATTCCATAATGACAAGGCTAACATCCATTGGACTAACAAAAATCTCGACAACAGACTACCTTCCATAATGACAAGGCTACCATCCAATGGAATAAAAAAAATTGACAACAAACTACCTTCCATAATGACAAGGCTACCATTCATTGGAGTAAAAAAAATCTGAACAATAGACTACCTTCCATAATGACAAGGCTACAATCCATTGGAGTAACAGAAATATCAACGAGAGGCTACCTTCCATAATGACAAGGCTACCATCTATTGGCGTAACAAAAATCTCAACAATAGACTACCTTCAATAATGACAAGGCTACCATCCATTGGAGTAACAAAAATCTTAAGACTAAACTACCTTACATAATGACAAGGCTATCATCCATTGGAGTAACAGAGATATCGACAACAGACTACCTTCCATAATGACAATGCAACCATCCATTGGAGTAACAAAAATCTTGACAAAAGACTACCTTCCATAATGACAAGGTTACCATCCATTGGAATAACAAAAATCTCGACAACAAACTACCTTCCATAATGACAAGGCTACCATCCAATGGAATAAAAAAAAATTGACAACAAACTACCATCCATAATGACAAGGCTACCATTCATTGGAGTAACAAAAATCTGAACAATAGACGACCTTCCATAATGACAAGGCTACAATCCTTTGGAGTAACAGAAATATCAACGAGAGACTACCTTCCATAATGACAAGGCTACCATCTATTGGAGTAACAAAAATCTCGACAATAGACTACCTTCCATAATTACAAGGCTACCATCCATTGGAGTATCAAAAATATTGACAACAGACTACCTTCCATAATGACAAGGCTACCATCCATTGGAATAACCAAAATCTCGACAAGACAAAAGCTTCTATAATGACAAGGCTATTATCCATAGGAGTAACAAATATCTGAACAACAAATTACCTTCCATAATGACAAGGCTACCATCCATTGCAGTAACAGAAATCTCAACGACCGACTACCTTCCATAATGACAAGGCTACCATCCATTGGATTAACAAAAATCTCGACAATAGACTACCTTCAATAATGACAAGGCTACCATCCATTGGAGTAACAAAAATTTGAACAACACACTACCTTGCATAATGACAAGGCTATCATCCATTGGAGTAACAAAGATATCGAAAACAGACTACCTTGAATAATGACAAGGCTACCATCCATTGGAGTAACAAAAATCTCAACAAAAGACTACCTTCCATAATAACAAGGTTACCATCCATTGGAATAACAAAAATCTCGACAACAGACTCCCTTCCATAATGACAAGGCTACAATCCATTGGAGTAACAGAAATCTTAACAACAGACTACCTTCCATAATGACAAGGCTACCATTCATTGGAGTAACAGAAATATTGACAACAGACTACATTCCATAATGACAAGTCTACATTCATTGGGGTAACAAAAATCTCGACAATAGACTACCTTCCATAATGACAAGGCTAACATCCATTGGAGTAACAAAAATCTCGACAACAAACTACCTTCCATAATGACAAGGCTACCATCCAATGGAATAAAAAAAATTGACAACAAACTACCTTCCATAATGACAAGGCTACCATTCATTGGAGTAACAAAAATCTGAACAATAGACTACCTTCCATAATGACAATGCTACAATCCATTGGAGTAACAGAAATACCAACGAGAGGCTACCTTCCATAATGACAAGGCTACCATCTATTGGAGTAACAAAAATCTCGACAATAGACTACCTTCCATAATTACAAGGCTACCATCCATTGGAGTATCAAAAATCTCGACAACAGACTACCTTTCATAATGACAAGGCTACCATCCATTGGAATAACCAAAATCTCGACAATACAGTACCTTCCATAATGACAAGGCTATTATCCATTGGAGTAACAAATATCTGAACAACAGATTACCTTCCAAAATGACAAGGCTACCATCCATTGGAGTAACAGAAATCTTAACGACCGACTACCTTCCATAATGACAAGGCTACCATCCATTGGAATAACAAAAATCTCGACAATAGACTACCTTCAATAATGACAAGGCTACCATCCATTGGAGTAACAAAAATCTTAAGACTAAACTACCTTACATAATGACAAGGCTATCATCCATTGGAGTAACAGAGATATCGACAACAGACTACCTTCCATAATGACTATGCAACCATCCATTGGAGTAACAAAAATCTTGACAAAAGACTACCTTCCATAATGACAAGGTTACCATCCATTGGAATAACAAAAATCTCGACAACAAACTACCTTCCATAATGACAAGGCTACCATCCAATGGAATAAAAAAAATTGACAACAAACTACCTTCCATAATGACAAGGCTACCATTCATTGGAGTAACAAAAATCTGAACAATAGACTACCTTCCATAATGACAAGGCTACAATTCATTGGAGTAACAGAAATATCAACGAGAGGCTACCTTCCATAATGACAAGGCTACCATCCATTGGAATAACAAAAATCTCGACAATAGAATACCTTCAATAATGACAAGGCTACCATCCATTGGAGTAACAAAAATCTTTAGACTAAACTACCTTACATAATGACAAGGCTATCATCCATTGGAGTAACAGAGATATCGACAACAGACTACCTTCCATAATGACAATGCAACCATCCATTGGAGTAAAAAAACTCTTGACAAAAGACTACCTTCCATAATGACAAGGTTACCATCCATTGGAATAACAAAAATCTCGACAACAAACTACCTTCCATAATGACAAGGCTACCATCCAATGGAATAAAAAAAAATTGACAACAAACTACCATCCATAATGACAAGGCTACCATTCATTGGAGTAACAAAAATCTGAACAATAGACGACCTTCCATAATGACAAGGCTACAATCCATTGGAGTAACAGAAATATCAACGAGAGACTACCTTCCATAATGACAAGGCTACCATCTATTGGAGTAACAAAATCTCGACAATAGACTACCTTCCATAATTACAAGGCTACCATCCATTGGAGTATCAAAAATATTGACAACAGACTACCTTCCATAATGACAAGGCTACCATGCATTGGAATAACCAAAATCTCGACAAGACAGTACCTTCTATAATGACAAGGCTATTATCCATTGGAGTAACAAATATCTGAACAACAAATTACCTTCCATAATGACAAGGCTACCATCCATTGGAGTAACAGAAATCTCAACGACCGACTACCTTCCATAATGACAAGGCTACCATCCATTGGATTAACAAAAATCTCGATAATAGACTACCTTCAATAATGACAAGGCTACCATCCATTGGAGTAACAAAAATTTGAACAATAGACTACCTTGCATAATGACAAGGCTATCATCCATTGGAGTAACAAAGATATCGAAAACAGACTACCTTGAATAATGACAAGGCTACCATCCATTGGAGTAACAAAAATCTCAACAAAAGACTACCTTCCGTAATAACAAGGTTACCATCCATTGGAATAACAAAAATCTCGACAACAGACTCCCTTCCATAATGACAAGGCTACAATCCATTGGAGTAACAGAAATCTTAACAACAGACTACCTTCCATAATGACAAGGCTACCATTCATTGGAGTAACAGAAATATTGACAACAGACTACATTCCATAATGACAAGGCTACATTCATTGGGGTAGCAAAAATCTCGACAATAGACTACATTCCATAATAACAAGGCTAACATCCATTGGAGTAACAAAAATCTCGAAAACAGACTACCTTCAACAATGACAAGGCTACCATCCAATGGAATAAAAAAAATTGACAACAAACTACCTTCCATAATGACAAGGCTACCATTCATTGGAGTAACAAAAATCTGAACAATAGACTACCTTCCATAATGACAAGGCTACAATCCATTGGAGAAACAGAAATATCAACGAGAGGCTACCTTCCATAATGACAAGGCTACCATCTATTGGAGTAACAAAAATCTCAACAATAGACTACCTTCCATAATTACAAGGCTACCATCCATTGGAGTATCAAAAATCTCGACAACAGACTACCTTTCATAATGACAAGGCTACCATCCATTGGAATAACAAAAATCTCGACAATAGACTACCTTCCATAATTACAAGGCTACCATCCATTGGAGTAACAAAAATCTTTAGACTAAACTACCTTACATAATGACAAGGCTATCATCCATTGGAGTAACAGAGATATCGACAACAGACTACCTTCCATAATGATAATGCAACCATCCATTGGAGTAACAAAAATCTTGACAAAAGACTACCTTCCATAATGACAAGGTTACCATCCATTGGAATAACAAAAATCTCGACAACAAACTACCTTCCATAATGACAAGGCTACCATCCAATGGAATAAAAAAAAATTGACAACAAACTACCATCCATAATGACAAGGCTACCATTCATTGGAGTAACAAAAATCTGAACAATAGACGACCTTCCATAATGACATGGCTACAATCCTTTGGAGTAACAGAAATATCAACGAGAGACTACCTTCCATAATGACAAGGCTACCATCTATTGGAGTAACAAAAATATCGACAATAGACTACCTTCCATAATTACAAGGCTACCATCCATTGGAGTATCAAAAATATTGACAACAGACTACCTTCCATAATGACAAGGCTACCATCCATTGGAATAACCAAAATCTCGACAAGACAAAACCTTCTATAATGACAAGGCTATTATCCATAGGAGTAACAAATATCTGAACAACAAATTACCTTCCATAATGACAAGGCTACCATCCATTGGAGTAACAGAAATCTCAACGACCGACTACCTTCCATAATGACAAGGCTACCATCCATTGGATTAACAAAAATCTCGACAATAGACTACCTTCAATAATGACAAGGCTACCATCCATTGGAGTAACAAAAATTTGAACAACACACTACCTTGCATAATGACAAGGCTATCATCCATTGGAGTAACAAAGATATCGAAAACAGACTACCTTGAATAATGACAAGGCTACCATCCATTGGAGTAACAAAAATCTCAACAAAAGACTACCTTCCATAATAACAAGGTTACCATCCATTGGAATAACAAAAATCTCGACAACAGACTACCTTCCATAATGACAAGGCTATTATCCATTGGAGTAACAAATATCTGAACAACATATTACCTTCCATAATGACAATGCTACCATCCATTGGAGTAACAGAAATCTCAACGACCGACTACCTTCCATAATGACAAGGATACCATCCATTGGAATAACAAAAATCTCGACAATAGACTACCTTCAATAATGACAAGGCTACCATCCATTGGAGTAACAAAAATCTTAAGACTAAACTACCTTACATAATGACAAGGCTATCATCCATTTGAGTAACAGAGATATCGACAACAGACTACCTTCAAAAATGACAAGGCTACCATGCCTTTGAGTAACAAAAATCTCGACAAAAGGCTACCTTCCATAATAACAAGGTTACCATCCATTGGAATAACAAAAATCTCGGAAACAGACTACCTTCCATAATGACAATCCTACCATCAAATGGAATAAAGAAAATTTAAACAACAAACTTCCTTCCATAATTACAAGGCTACCATCCATTGGAGTAAAAAAAATCTGAACAACAGACTACCTTCCATAATGAGAAGGCTACAATTCATTGGAGTAATAGAAGACTCATTGACAAATTACCTTCCATAATGACAAGGCTACCATCTATTGGAGTAACAAAAATCTCGACAACAGACTACCTTCCATAATTACAAGGCTACCATCCATTGGAGTATAAAAAATCTCGATAACATACTACCTTCCATAATGACAAAACTACCATCCATTGGAAAAACCAAAATCTCGACAATAGAGTACCTTCCATAATGATAAGGCTATCATCCATTGAAGTAACAAAAATATGAACAACTGACTACCTTTCATAATGACAAGGCTACCATCCATTAGAGTAACAGAAATCTCAATGACCGACTACCTTCCATAATGACAAGGATACCATCCATTATAGTAACAGAGATATCGACAACAAACTACCTTCAATAATGATAAGACTACCATCTATTGGAGTAATAAAAATCTATACAAAAGATTACCTTCCATAATACAAGGCTACCATCCATTGGAATAACCAAAATCTCGACAATAGACAACCTTCCATAATTACAAGGCTACCATCCAATGGAATAAAAAAAAATTCGACAACAGACTACCTTCCATAATGACAAGGCCACAATCCATTAGAGTAACAAAAATCTAAACAACAGACTACCTCCATAATGACAAGGCTACAATCCATTGGAGTAACATAAATCTCAATGGAAGACTACCTTCCATAATGACAAGGCTACCATCTATTGGAGTAACAAAAATCTTGACAACAGACCACCTTCCATAATTACAAGGCTACCATCCATTGGAGTATCAAAAATCTCGACAACAGACTACCTTCCATAATGACAAGGCTACCATCCATTGGAATAACCAAAATCTCGACAATAGAGTACCTTCCATAATGACAAGGCTATCATCCATTGAAGTAACAAAAATCTGAACAATAGACTACCTTTCATAATTACAAGGCTAACATCCATTGGAGTAACAGAAATCTCAACGACCGACTACCTTTCATAATGACAAGGCTACCGTCCATTGGAATAACAAAAATCTTGACAATAGACTACCTTCTTTAATGACAAGGCTACCATCCATTGGAGTAACAAAAATTTGAACAATAGACTACCTTGCATTATGACAAGGCTATCATCCATTAGAGTAACAAAGATATCGAAAACAGACTACCTTCAATAATGACAAGGCTACCATCCATTGGAGTAACAAAAATCTTAAGACTAAACTACCTTACATAATGACAAGGCTATCATCCATTGGAGTAACAGAGATATCGACAACAGACTACCTTCAAAAATGACAAGGCTACCATGCCTTTGAGTAACAAAAATCTCGACAAAAGGCTACCTTCCATAATAACAAGGTTACCATCCATTGGAATAACAAAAATCTCGGAAACAGACTACCTTCCATAATGACAATCCTACCATCAAATGGAATAAAGAAAATTTAAACAACAAACTACCTTCCATAATTACAAGGCTACCATCCATTGGAGTAAAAAAAATCTGAACAACAGACTACCTTCCATAATGAGAAGGCTACAATCCATTGGAGTAATAGAAGACTCATTGACAAATTACCTTCCATAATGACAAGGCTACCATCTATTGGAGTAACAAAAATCTCGACAACAGACTACCTTCCATAATTACAAGGCTACCATCCATTGGAGTATAAAAAATCTCGATAACAGACTACCTTCCATAATGACAAAACTACCATCCATTGGAAAAACCAAAATCTCGACAATAGAGTACCTTCCATAATGATAAGGCTATCATCCATTGAAGTAACAAAAATATGAACAACTGACTACCTTTCATAATGACAAGGCTACCATCCATTTGAGTAAAAGAAATCTCAATGACCGACTACCTTCCATAATGACAAGGATACCATCCATTGTAGTAACAGAGATATCGACAACAAACTACCTTCAATAATGATAAGACTACCATCTATTGGAGTAATAAAAATCTATACAAAAGATTACCTTCCATAATACAAGGCTACCATCCATTGGAATAACCAAAATCTCGACAATAGACTACCTTCCATAATTACAAGGCTACCATCCAATGGAATAAAAAAAATTTCGACAACCGACTACCCTCCATAATGACAAGGCAATAATCCATTAGAGTAACAAAAATCTGAACAACAGACTACCTCCATAATGACAAGGCTACAATCCATTGGAGTAACATAAATCTCAATGGAAGACTACCTTCCATAATGACAAGGCTACCATCTATTGGAGTAACAAAAATCTTGACAACAGACCACCTTCCATAATTACAAGGCTACCATCCATTGGAGTATCAAAAATCTCGACAACAGACTACCTTCCATAATGACAAGCCTACCATCCATTGGAATAACCAAAATCTCGACAATAGAGTACCTTCCATAATGACAAGGCTATCATCCATTGAAGTAACAAAAATCTGAACAATAGACTACCTTTCATAATTACAAGGCTAACATCCATTGGAGTAACAGAAATCTCAACGACCGACTACCTTTCATAATGACAAGGCTACCGTCCATTGGAATAACAAAAATCTTGACAATAGACTACCTTCTTTAATGACAAGGCTACCATCCATTGGAGTAACAAAAATTTGAACAATAGACTACCTTGCATTATGACAAGGCTATCATCCATTGGAGTAACAAAGATATCGAAAACAGACTACCTTCAATAATGACAAGGCTACCATCCATTGGAGTAACAAAAATCTTAAGACTAAACTACCTTACATAATGACACGGCTATCATCCATTGGAGTAACAGAGATATCGACAACAGACTACCTTCAAAAATGACAAGGCTACCATGCCTTTGAGTAACAAAAATCTCGACAAAAGGCTACCTTCCATAATAACAAGGTTACCATCCATTGGAATAACAAAAATCTCGGAAACAGACTACCTTCCATAATGACAATCCTACCATCAAATGGAATAAAGAAAATTTAAACAACAAACTACCTTCCATAATTACAAGGCTACCATCCATTGGAGTAAAAAAAATATGAACAACAGACTACCTTCCATAATGAGAAGGCTACAATCCATTGGAGTAATAGAAGACTCATTGACAAATTACCTTCCATAATGACAAGGCTACCATCTATTGGAGTAACAAAAATCTCGACAACAGACTACCTTCCATAATTACAAGGCTACCATCCATTGGAGTATAAAAAATCTCGATAATAGACTACCTTCCATAATGAAAAAACTACCATCCATTGGAAAAACCAAAATCTCGACAATAGAGTACCTTCCATAATGATAAGGCTATCATCCATTGAAGTAACAAAAATATGAACAACTGACTACCTTTCATAATGACAAGGCTACCATCCATTTGAGTAACAGAAATCTCAATGACCGACTACCTTCCATAATGACAAGGATACCATCCATTGTAGTAACAGAGATATCGACAACAAACTACCTTCAATAATGATAAGACTACCATCTATTGGAGTAATAAAAATCTATACAAAAGATTACCTTCCATAATACAAGGCTACCATCCATTGGAATAACCAAAATCTCGATAATAGACTACCTTCCATAATTACAAGGCTACCATCCAATGGAATAAAAAAAATTTCGACAACAGACTACCTTCCATAATGACAAGGCCACAATCCATTAGAGTAACAAAAATCTGAACAACAGACTACCTCCATAATGACAAGGCTACAATCCATTGGAGTAACATAAATCTCAATGGAAGACTACCTTCCATAATGACAAGGCTACCATCTATTGGAGTAACAAAAATCTTGACAACAGACCACCTTCCATAATTACAAGACTACCATCCATTGGAGTATCAAAAATCTCGACAACAGACTACCTTCCATAATGACAAGGCTACCATCCATTGGAATAACCAAAATCTCGACAATAGAGTACCTTCCATAATGACAAGGCTATCATCCATTGAAGTAACAAAAATCTGAACAATAGACTACCTTTCATAATTACAAGGCTAACATCCATTGGAGTAACAGAAATCTCAACGACCGACTACCTTTCATAATGACAAGGCTACCGTCCATTGGAATAACAAAAATCTTGACAATAGACTACCTTCTTTAATGACAAGGCTACCATCCATTGGAGTAACAATAATTTGAACAATAGACTACCTTGCATTATGACAAGGCTATCATCCATTGGAGTAACAAAGATATCGAAAACAGACTACCTTCAATAATGACAAGGCTACCATCCATTGGAGTAACAAAAATCTTAAGACTAAACTACCTTACATAATGACAAGGCTATCATCCATTGGAGTAACAGAGATATCGACAACAGACTACCTTCAAAAATGACAAGGCTACCATGCCTTTGAGTAACAAAAATCTCGACAAAAGGCTACCTTCCATAATAACAAGGTTACCATCCATTGGAATAACAAAAATCTCGGAAATAGACTACCTTCCATAATGACAATCCTACCATCAAATGGAATAAAGAAAATTTAAACAACAAACTACCTTCCATAATTACAAGGCTACCATCCATTGGAGTAAAAAAAATCTGAACAACAGACTACCTTCCATAATGAGAAGGCTACAATCCATTGGAGTAATAGAAGACTCATTGACAAATTACCTTCCATAATGACAAGGCAACCATCTATTAGAGTAACAAAAATCTCGACAACAGACTACCTTCCATAATTACAAGGCTACCATCCATTGGAGTATAAAAAATCTCGATAACAGACTACCTTCCATAATGACAAAACTACCATCCATTGGAAAAACCAAAATCTCAACAATAGAGTACCTTCCATAATGATAAGGCTATCATCCATTGAAGTAACAAAAATATGACCAACTGACTACCATTCATAATGACAAGGCTACCATCCATTTGAGTAACAGAAATCTCAATGACCGACTACCTTCCATAATGACAAGGATACCATCCATTGTAGTAACAGAGATATCGACAACAAACTACCTTCAATAATGATAAGACTACCATCTATTGGAGTAATAAAAATCTATACAAAAGATTACCTTCCATAATACAAGGCTACCATCCATTGGAATAACAAAAATATCGACAATAGACTACCTTCCATAATTACAAGGCTACCATCCAATGGAATAAAAAAAATTTCGACAACAGACTACCTTCCATAATGACAAGGCCACAATTCATTAGAGTAACAAAAATCTGAACAACAGACTACCTCCATAATGACAAGGCTACAATCCATTGGAGTAACATAAATCTCAATGGAAGACTACCTTCCATAATGACAAGGCTACCATCTATTGGAGTAACAAAAATCTTGACAACAGACCACCTTCCATAATTACAAGGCTACCATCCATTGGAGTATCAAAAATCTCGACAACAGACTACCTTCCATAATGACAAGGCTACCATCCATTGGAATAACCAAAATCTCGACAATAGAGTACCTTCCATAATGACAAGGCTATCATCCATTGAAGTAACAAAAATCTGAACAATAGACTACCTTTCATAATTACAAGGCTAACATCCATTGGAGTAACAGAAATCTCAACGACCGACTACCTTTCATAATGACAAGGCTACCGTCCATTGGAATAACAAAAATCTTGACAATAGACTACCTTCTTTAATGACAAGGCTACCATCCATTGGAGTAACAATAATTTGAACAATAGACTACCTTGCATTATGACAAGGCTATCATCCATTGGAGTAACAAAGATATCGAAAACAGACTACCTTCAATAATGACAAGGCTACCATCCATTGGAGTAACAAAAATCTTAAGACTAAACTACCTTACATAATGACAAGGCTATCATCCATTGGAGTAACAGAGATATCGACAACAGACTACCTTCAAAAATGACAAGGCTACCATGCCTTTGAGTAACAAAAATCTCGACAAAAGGCTACCTTCCATAATAACAAGGTTACCATCCATTGGAATAACAAAAATCTCGGAAATAGACTACCTTCCATAATGACAATCCTACCATCAAATGGAATAAAGAAAATTTAAACAACAAACTACCTTCCATAATTACAAGGCTACCATCCATTGGAGTAAAAAAAATCTGAACAACAGACTACCTTCCATAATGAGAAGGCTACAATCCATTGGAGTAATAGAAGACTCATTGACAAATTACCTTCCATAATGACAAGGCTACCATCTATTAGAGTAACAAAAATCTCGACAACAGACTACCTTCCATAATTACAAGGCTACCATCCATTGGAGTATAAAAAATCTCGATAACAGACTACCTTCCATAATGACAAAACTACCATCCATTGGAAAAACCAAAATCTCGACAATAGAGTACCTTCCATAATGATAAGGCTATCATCCATTGAAGTAACAAAAATATGAACAACTGACTACCATTCATAATGACAAGGCTACCATCCATTTGAGTAACAGAAATCTCAATGACCGACTACCTTCCATAATGACAAGGATACCATCCATTGTAGTAACAGAGATATCGACAACAAACTACCTTCAATAATGATAAGACTAGCATCTATTGGAGTAATAAAAATCTATACAAAAGATTACCTTCCATAATACAAGGCTACCATCCATTGGAATAACAAAAATCTCGACAATAGACTACCTTCCATAATTACAAGGCTACCATCCAATGGAATAAAAAAAATTTCGACAATAGACTACCTTCCATAATGACAAGGCCACAATCCATTAGAGTAACAAAAATCTGAACAACAGACTACCTCCATAATTACAAGGCTACAATCCATTGGAGTAACATAAATCTCAATGGAAGACTACCTTCCATAATGACAAGGCTACCATCTATTGGAGTAACAAAAATCTTGACAACAGACCACCTTCCATAATTACAAGGCTACCATCCATTGGAGTATCAAAAATCTCGACAACAGACTACCTTCCATAATGACAAGGCTACCATCCATTGGAATAACCAAAATCTCGACAATAGAGTACCTTCCATAATGACAAGGCTATCATCCATTGAAGTAACAAAAATCTGAACAATAGACTACCTTTCATAATTACAAGGCTAGCATCCATTGGAGTAACAGAAAACTCAACGACCGACTACCTTCCATAATGACAAGGCTACCGTCCATTGGAATAACAAAAATCTTGACAATAGACTACCTTCTTTAATGACAAGGCTACCATCCATTGGAGTAACAAAAATTTGAACAACAGACTACCTTGCATTATGACAAGGCTATCATCCATTGGAGTAACAAAGATATCGAAAACAGACTACCTTCAATAATGACAAGGCTACCATCCATTGGAGTAACAAAAATCTCGACAAAAGACTAACTTCCATAATAACAAGGTTACCATCCATTGGAATAACAAATATCTCGACAACAGACTCCCTTCCATAATGACAAGGCTACAATCCATTGGAGTAACAGAAATCTCGACGACAGACTACCTTCCATAATGACAAGGCTACCATCTATTGGAGTAACAAAAATCTCGACAACAGACTACCTTCCATAATTACAAGGCTACCATCCATTGGAGTATAAAAAATCTCGATAACAGACTACCTTCCATAATGACAAAACTACCATCCATTGGAAAAACCAAAATCTCGACAATAGAGTACCTTCCATAATGATAAGGCTATCATCCATTGAAGTAACAAAAATATGAACAACTGACTACCTTTCATAATGACAAGGCTACCATCCATTTGAGTAACAGAAATCTCAACGACCGACTACCTTCCATAATGACAAGGATACCATCAATTGTAGTAACAGAGATATCGACAACAAACTACCTTCAATAATGATAAGACTACCATCTATTGGAGTAATAAAAATCTATACAAAAGATTACCTTCCATAATTACAAGGCTACCATCCATTGGAATAACAAAAATCTCGACAATAGACTACCTTCCATAATTACAAGGCTACCATCCAATGGAATAAAAAAAATTTCGACAACAGACTACCTTCCATAATGACAAGGCCACCATCCATTAGAGTAACAAAAATCTGAACAACAGACTACCTCCATGATGACAAGGTTACAATCCATTGGAGTAACATAAATCTCAATTGAAGACTACCTTCCATAATGACAAGGCTACCATTCATTGGAGGAACAGAAATATCGACAACAGACCACCTTCCATAATTACAAGGCTACCATCCATTGGAGTATCAAAAATCTCGACATCAGACTACCTTCCATAATGACAAGGTTACCATTCATTGGAGTAACAAAAATCTGAACAACAGATTACCTTCCATAATGACAAGGCTACAATCCATTGGATTAACAGAAATCTCAACGAGAGACTAACTTCCATAATTACAAGGCTACCATCCATTGGAGTATCAAAAATCTCGACAACAGACTACCTTCCATAATTACAAGGCTATCATCCATTGGAATAACTGAAATCTCGACAATACAATACCTTCCATAATGACAAGGCTATTATCCATTGGAGTAACAAATATCTAAACAACACACTACCTTCCATAATGAAAAGGCTACCATCCATTGGAGTAACAGAAATCTCAACGACCGACTACCATCCATAATGACAAGGCTACCATCAAATGGAATACGAAATTTTTCGAAAACTAACTACCTTCCATAATGACAAGGCTACATTCCATTGGAGTAACAAAAGTTTGAACAACAGACTGCCTTCCATAATGACAAGGCTACAATCCATTGGAGAAACAGAAATATCAATGACAAACTACCTTCCATAATGACAAGGCTACCTTCTATTGGAGTAACAAATATCTCGACAACATACCACCTTCCATAATGACAAGGCTATTATCCATTGAAGTAAGAAAAATTTGAACAAAAGACTGCCTTTCATAATTATAAGGCTAGCATCCATTGGATTAACAGAAATTTCAACGACCGACTACCTTCCATAATAACTAAGCTACCATCCATTGGAATAACAAAAAATTGAACAACAAACTACCTTGCATAATGACAAGGTTATCATCCATTGAAGTAACAAAGATCTGAACAACAGACAACCTTTCATAATGACAAGGCTACCATCCATTGGAGTAATAGAAATCACAACGACCGACTACCTTCCATAATGACAAGGCTACCATCCATTGGAGTAACACAAATCTTGACAAAAGACTACCTTCCTTAATAACAAGGTTACCATCCATAGGAATAAAAAAAATATTGACAAAAAACTACCTTCCATAATGACAAGGCTACCATCCATTGGAATAACAAAATTCTTGACAAAAGACTACCTTCCATAATGACAAGGCTACCATCCATTGGAGTAACAAAAATCTCGACAACAGACTACCTTCCATAATCACAAGGCTACCACCCATTTAAGTATAAAAAATTTCGACAACAGACTACCTTCCATAATGACAAGGCTATCATCCATTGGAGTAACAAAAATATGAACAACAGAATACCTTCCATTATGACAATACTACCATCCATTGGACTAACAGAAATCTCAACGACCGAATACCTACCATAATGACAAGGCTACCATCCATTGGAGTAACAAAAATCTGAATAACAAACTAGCTTGCATAATGATAAGGCTATCATCCATTGGAGTAACAGAGATATCGACAACAGACTAACTTCAATAATGACAAGGCTACCATCCATTAGAGTAATAAAAATCACTACAAAAGACTACCTTCCATAATGACAAGGCTACATCCATTGGGTTAACAAAAATCTTGACAACTAACTACCTTCCATATTGACAAGGCTACCATCCATTGGAGTAACAAAAATCTCGACAAAAAACTACCTTCCATAATTACAAGGCTACCATCCATTGGAATAACAAAAATCTCGACAAAAGACTACCTTCCATAATCACAAGGTCATCATCCATTGGAATAATAAATATCTCGACAACAGACTACCTTCCATAATGACAAGGCTACCAACCAATGGATAAAAAAATTCTCGACAACAGACTACCTTCCATAATGACAAGGCTACAATCCATTGGAGTAACAAAAATCTGAACAACAGACTACCTTCCTTAATGACAAGGCTACCATCCATTGGAGTAACAAAAATCTCGACAACAGACTACCTTCCATTATCACAAGGCTACCACCCATTGAAGTATAAAAAATTTCGACAACAGACTACCTTCCATAATGACAAGGCTATCATCCATTGGAGTAACAAAAATATGAACAACAGACTACCTTCCATAATGACAAGACTACCATCCATTGGACTAACAGAAATCTCAACGACCAAATACCTACCATAAAGACAAGGCTGCCATCCATTAGAGTAACAAAAATCTGAACAACAGACTAGCTTGCATAATGATAAGGCCATCATCCATTGGAGTAACAGAGATATCGACAACAGACTACCTTCAATAATGACAAGGCTACCATCCATTAGAGTAATAAAAATCTCTACAAAATACTACCTTCCATAATGACAAGGTTACCATCCGTTGGAATAACAAAAATCTCGACAATAGACTACCTTCCATAATGACAAGGCTACCATCCAACGAAATAAAAAAAATTTCGACAACAGACTACCTTTCATAAATACAAGGCTACCATCCATTGGAGTAAGAGAAATCTCAACGACAGACTACCTTCCATAATGACAAGGCTACCATCTATTGGAGTAACAAAAATCTCGACAACAAACCACCTTCCATAATTACAAGGCTACCATCCATTTGAGTATCAAATATCTCGACAACAAACTACATTCCATAATGACAAGGCTACCATCCATTGGATTAACCAAAATCTCGACAATATAGTACTTTCCATAATGACAAGGCTATCATCCATTGAAGTAACAAAAATCTGAACAACAGACAACCTTTCATAATGACAAGGCTACCATCCATTGGAGTAACATAAATCTCAACGACCGACTACCTTCCCTAATGACAAGGCTACCATCCATTGGAGTAACACAAATCTAGACAAAAGACTACCTTCCTTAATAACATGTTTACCATCCATTGGAATAACAAAAATATCGACAAAAACTAGCTTCCATAATGACAAGTCTACCATCCATTTGAATAACAAAAATCTCGACAAAAGAATACCTTCCATAATGACAAGGCTACCATTCATTGGAGTAACTAAAATATCGACAACAGACTACCTACCATAATGACAAGGCTACATCCATTGGGTTAACAAAAATCTCGACAACAGACTACCTTCCACAATGACAAGGCTACCATCCATTGGAGTAACAAAAATCTCGACAAAAGAATACCTTCCATAATGACAAGGTTACCATCCATTGGAATAACAAATATCTCGACAACAGACTACCTTCCATAATTACAAGGCTACCATCCAATGGAATAAAAATTCACGACAACGCACTACCTTCCATAATGACAAGGCTACAATCCATTTAAGTAACAAAAATCTGAACAACAGACTACCTTTCATAATGATAAGGATACAATCAATTAGAGTAACATAAATCTCAACGACAGACAACCTTCCATAATGACAAGGCTACCATCCATTGGAGTAACAAAAATATCGACAAAAAACTACCTTCCATAATGACAAGGCTACCATCCATTGGAATAACAAATATCTCGACAACAGACTACCTTCCATAATGTCAAGGCTAGCAACCAAAGGAATAAAAAATTCTCGACAACAGACTACCTTCCATAATGACAAAGCTATCATCCATTGGAGTAACAAAAATATGAACAACAGAATACCTTCCATAATGACAAGACTACCATCCATTGGACTAACAGAAATCTCAACGACAGAATACCTACCATAATGACAAGGCTACCATCCATTGGAATAACAAAAATCTGAACAATAGACTAGCTTGCATAATGATAAGGCTATCATCCATTGGAGTAACAAAGATATCGACAACAGACTACCTTCAATAATGACAAGGCTACCATCCATTAGAGTAATAAAAATCTCTACAAAAGACTACCTTCCATAAAGACAAGGTTACCATCCATTGGAATAACAAAAATCTCGACAATAGACTACCTTCCATAATGACAAGGCTACCCTCCAACGAAATAAAAAAATTTTCGACAACAGACTACCTTCCATAAATAGAAGGCTACCATCCATTGGAGTAAGAGAAATCTCAACGATAGACTACCTTCCATAATGACAAGGCTACCATCTATTGGAGTAACAAAAATCTCGACAACAAACCACCTTCCATAATTACAAGGCTACGATCCATTGGAGTATCAAAAATATCAAAAACAAACTACATTCCATAATGACAAGGCTACCATCCATTGGATTAACCAAAATCTCGACAATAGAGTACCTTCCATAATGACAAGGCTATCATCCATTGAAGTAACAAAAATATGAACAACAGACAACCTTTTATAATGACAAGGCTACCATCCATTCGAGTAACATAAATCTCAATGACCGACTACCTTCCATAATGACAAGGCTACCATCCATTGGAATAACACAAATCTCGACAAAAGACTACCTTCCTTAATAACAAGGTTACCATCCATTGGAATAACAAAAATATCGACAAAAAACTACCTTCCATAATTACAAGGCTTCTATCCATTGGAATAACAAAAATCTCGACTAAAGACTACCTTCCATAATGACAACGCTACAATTCATTGAAGTAACGAAAATATCGACAACAGACTACCTTCCATAATGACAAGGTCACCATCCATGGGAATATCAAATATCTCGACAACAGACTACCTTCCATAATGACAAGGCTAGCAACCAATGGAATAAAAAATTCTCGACAACAGACTACCTTCCATAATGAGAAGGCTACAATCCATTCGAGTAACAAAAATCTGAACAACAGACTACCTTACTTAATGACAAGGCTATAATCCATTAGAATAACATAAATCTCAATGATAGACTACCTTCCAGAATGACAAGGCTACCATCCATTGGAGTAACAAAAATCTCGACAACAGACTACGTTCCATAATCACATGGCTACCACCCATTGAAGTATAAAAAATTTCGACAACAGACTACCTTCCATAATGACAAGGCTATCATCCATTGGAGTAACAAAAATATGAACAACAGACTACCTTCCAGAATGACAAGACTACCATCTATTGGACAAACAGAAATCTCAACGACCGAATACCTACCATAATGTAAAGGCTACCATCCATTAGAGTAACAAAAATCTGAACAACAGACTAGCTTGCATAATGATAAGGCGATCATCCATTGGAGTAACAGAGATATCGATAACAGACTACCTTCAATAATGACAAGGCTACCATCCATTAGAGTAATAAAAATCTATACAAAAGACTACCTTCCATAATGACAAGGTTACCATCCATTGGATTAACAAAAATCTCGACAACAAACCACCTTCCATAATTACAAGGCTACGATCCATTAGAGTATCAAAAATATCGACAACAAACTACATTCCATAATGACAAGGCTACCATCCATCGGATTAACCAAAATCTCGACAATAGAGTACCTTCCATAATGACAAGGCTATCATCCATTGAAGTAACAAAAATCTGAACAACAGACAACCTTTCATAATGACAAGGCTACCATCCATTGGAGTAACAGAAATCTCGACAAAAGACTACCTTCCTTAATAACAAGGTTACCATCCATTGGAATAACAAAAATATCGACAAAAAGCTACCTTCCATAATGACAAGGCTACCATCCATTGGAATAACAAAAATCTCGACAAAATACTACCTTCCATAATGACAAGGTTATCATCCATTGGAATAACAAATATCTCGACAATAGACTACCTTTCATAATGACAAGGCTACCATCCAATGGAATAAAAAATTCACGACAACAGACTACCTTCCATAATGACAAGGCTACAATCCATTTGAGTAACAAAAATCTGAACAACAGACTACCTTTCATAATGAAAAGGATACAATCAATTAGAGTAACATAAATCTCAACGACAGACTACCTTCAATAATGACGTGGCTACCATCCATTGGAGTAACACAATTCTCGATAAAAGACAACCTTCCATAATAAGAAGGTTACCATCCATTGTAGTAAAAAAAATATCGACAAAAAACTAACTTCCATAATGACAAGGCTACCATCCATTGGAATAAAAAAAATCTCGACAAAAGACTACCTTCCATAATGACAATGCTACCATTCATTGGAGTAACGAAAATATCGACAACAGACTACCTTCCATAATGTCAAGGCTATATCCATTGGGGTAACAAAAATCTCTACAACAGATTACCTTCCATAATGACAAGGCTACCATCCATTGGAATAACAAAAATCTCATCAAAAGACTACCTTCCATAATGACAAGGTCACCATCCATTGGAATAACAAATATATCGACAACAGACTACCTTCCATAATGACAAGACTACCATCCAATGGAATAAAAAATTCTCGACAACAGACTACCTTCCATAATGACAAGGCTACAATCCATTGGAGTAACAAAAATCTGAACAACACACTACCTTCCTTAATGACAAGGCTACAATCCATTAGAATAACATAAATCTCAACGATAGACTACATTCAAGAATGACAAGGCTACCATCCATTGGAGTAACAAAAATCTCGACAATAAACTACGTTCCATAATAACATGGCTACAACCCATTGAAGTATAAAAAATTTCGACAACAGACTACCTTCCATAATGACAAGGCTATCATCCATTGGAGTAACAAAAATATGAACAACAAACTACCTTCCATAATGACAAGGATACAATCAATTAGAGTAACATAAATCTCAACGACAAACTACCTTCAATAATAACAAGGTTACCATCCATTGGAATAACACAAATCTCGACAAAAAACTACCTTCCATAAATACAAGGCTACCATCCATTGGAATAACAAAAATCTCGACTAAAGACTACCTTCCATAATGACAAGGTTACCATCCATTGGAATAACAAAAATCTCGACAATAGACTACCTTCCATAATGACATGGCTACCATCCAACGAAATAAAAAAAATTTCGACAACAGACTACCTTACATAAATACAAGGCTACCATCCATTGGAGTAAGAGAAATCTCAATGACAAACTACTTTCCATAATGACAAGGCTACCATCTATTGGAGTAACAAAAATCTCGACAACAAACCACCTTCCATAATTACAAGGCTAAGATCCATTGGAGTATCAAAAATCTCGAAAACAAACTACATTCCATAATGACAAGTCTTCCATCCATCGGATTAACCAAAATCTCGACAATAGAGTACCTTCCATAATGACAAGGCTATCATCCATTGAAGTAACAAAAATATGAACAACAGACAACCTTTCATAATGACAAGGCTACCATCCATTGGAGTAACATAAATCTCAACGACCGACTACCTTCCATAATGACAAGGCTACCATCCATTGGAATAACACAAATCTCGACAAAAGACTACCTTCCTTAATAACAAGGGTACCATCCATTGGAATAACAAAAATATCGAAAAAAAACTACCTTCCATAATGACAAGGCTTCTATCCATTGGAATAACAAAAATCTCGACAAAAGACTACCATCCATAATGGCAAGGCTACCATTCATTGGAGTAACAAAAATATCGACAACAGACTACTATCCATAATGACAAAGCTACATCCATTGGGTTAACAAAAATCTCGACAACAGACTACCTTCCATAATGACAAGGCTACCATCCATTGGAGTAACAAAAATCTCGACAAAAAACTACCTTCCATAATGACAAGGCTACCATCCATTGGAATAACAAAAATCTTGACAAAAGACTACCTTCCATAATGACAAGTTTATCATCCATTGGAATAAAAAATATCTCGACAACAGACTACCTTCCATAATGACAAGACTACCATCCAATGGAATAAAAAATTCACGACAATAGACTACCTTCCATAATGACAAGGCTACAATCCATTTGAGTAACTAAAATCTGAACAACAGACTACCTTTCATAATGACAAGGATACAATCAATTAGAGTAACATAAATCTCAACGACAAACTACCTTCCATAATAACAAGGTTACCATCCATTGGAATAACAAAAATCACGATAAAAGACTACCTTCCATAATGACAAGGCTACCATCCGTTGGAATAACAAAAATCTCGACTAAAGACTACCTTCCATAATGACAACGCTACCATTCATTGGAGTAACGAAAATATCGACAACAGACTACCTTCCATAATGACAAGGTCACCATCCATGGGAAAAAAAAATATCTCGACAACAGACTACCTTCCATAATGACAAGGCTAGCAACCAATGGAATAAAAAATTCTCGACAACAGACTACCTTCCATAATGACAAGGCTACAATCCATTCGAGTAACAAAAATCTGAACAACAGACCACCTTACTTAATGACTAGGCTATAATCCATTAGAATAACATAAATCTCAATGATAGACTACCTTCCAGAATGACAAGGCTACCATCCATTGGAGTAACAAAAATCTCGACAACAGACTACGTTCCATAATCACATGGCTACCACCCATTGAAGTATAAAAAATTTCGACAATAGACTACCTTCCATAATGACAAGGCTATCATCCATTGGAGTAACAAAAATATGAACAAAAGACTACCTTCCATAATGACAAGACTACCATCTATTGGACTAATAGAAATCTCAACGACCGAATACCTACCATAATGTAAAGGCTACCATCCATTAGAGTAACAAAAATCTGAACAACAGACTAGCTTGCATAATGATAAGGCGATCATCCATTGGAGTAACAGAGATATCAACAACAGACTACCTTCAATAATGACAAGGCTACCATCCATTAGAGTAATAAAAATCTCTACAAAAGACTACCTTCCATAATGACAAGGTTACCATCCATTGGAATAACAAAAATCTCGACAATAGACTACCTTCCATAATGACAAGGCTACCGTCCAACGAAATAAAAAAAATTTCGACAACAGACTACCTTCCATAAATACAAGGCTACCATCCATTGGAGTAAGAGAAATCTCAACGACAGACTACCTTCCATAATGACAAGGCTACCATCTATTGGAGTAACAAAAATCTCGACAACAAACCACCTTCCATAATTACAAGGCTACGATCCATTGGAGTATCAAAAATATCGACAACAAACTACATTCCATAATGACAAGGCTACCATTCATCGGATTAACCAAAATCTCGACAATAGAGTACCTTCCATAATGACGAGGCTATCATCCATTGAAGTAACAAAAATCTGAACAACAGACAACCTTTCATAATGACAAGGCTACCATCCATTGGAGTAACAGAAATCTCGACAAAAGACTACCTTCCTTAATAACAAGGTTACCATCCATTGGAATAACAAAATTTCGACAAAAAACTACCTTCCATAATGACAAGGCTACCATCCATTGGAATAACAAAAATCTCGACAAAAGACTACCTTCCATAATGACAAGGCTACCATTCATTGGAGTAACAAAAATATTTACAACAGACTACCTTCCATAATGACAAGGTTATCATCCATTGGAATAACAAATATCTCGACAATAGACTACCTTTCATAATGACAAGGCTACCATCCAATGGAATAAAAAATTCACGACAACAGACTACCTTCCATAATGACAAGGCTACAATCCATTTGAGTAACAAAAATCTGAACAACAGACTACCTTTCATAATGAAAAGGATACAATCAATTAGAGTAACATAAATCTCAATGATAGACTACCTTCCATAATGACGCTGCTACCATCCATTGGAGTAACACAATTCTCGATAAAAGACTACCTTCCATAATAAGAAGGTTACCATCCATTGGAGTAAAAAAAATCTCGAAAAAAAACTAACTTCCATAATGACAAGGCTACCATCCATTGGAATAAAAAAAATCTCGACAAAAGACTACCTTCCATAATGACAATGCTACCATTCATTGGAGTAACGAAAATATCGACAACAGACTACCTTCCATAATGTCAAGGCTACATCCATTGGGGTAACAAAAATCTCTACAACAGATTACCTTCCATAATGACAAGGCTACCATCCATTGGAATAACAAAAATCTCGACAAAAGACTACCTTCCATAATGACAAGGTCACCATCCATTGGAATAACAAATATCTCGACAACAGGGTACCTTCCATAATGACAAGGCTAGCAACCAATGGAATAAAAAATTATCGACAACAGACTACCTTCCATAATGACAAGGCTACCATCCATTGGAGTAACAAAAATCTCGACAATAAACTACGTTCCATAATCACATGGCTACAACCCATTGAAGTATAAAAAATTTCGACAACAGACTACCTTCCATAATGACAAGGCTATCATCCATTGGAGTAACAAAAATATGAACAACAAACTACCTTCCATAATGACAAGACTACCATCCATTGGACTAACATAAATCTCAACGACCGAATACCTACCATAATAACAAGGCTACCATCCATTAGAGTAACAAAAATCTGAACAACAGACTAGCTTGCATAATGATAAGGCTATCATCCATTGGAGTAATAGAGATATCGACAACAGACTACCTTCAATAATGACAAGGCTACCATCCATTAGAGTAATAAAAATCTCTACAAAAGACTACCTTCCATAATGACAAGGTTACCATCCATTGGAATAACAAAAATCTCGACAATAGACTACCTTCCATAATGACAAGGCTACCATCCAACGAAATAAATTTTTTTCGACAACAGACTACCTTACATAAATACAAGGCTACCATCCATTGGAGTAAGAGAAATCTCAATGAAAGACTACTTTCCATAATGACAAGGCTACCATCTATTGGAGTAACAAAAATCTCGACAATAAACCACCTTCCATAATTACAAGGCTACGATCCATTGGAGTATCAAAAATATCGACAACAAACTACATTCCATAATTACAAGGCTACCATCCATCGGATTAACAAAAATATGGACAATAGAGTACCTTCCATAATGACAAGGCTATCATCCACTGAAGTAACAAAAATCTGAACAAAAGACAACCTTTCATAATGACAAGGCTACCAGCCATTGGAGTAACAGAAATCTCAACGACCGACTACCTTCCAAAATTACAAGGCTTCCATCCAATGGAGTAACACAAATCTCGACAAAAGACTACCTTCCTTAATAACAAGGCTACCATCCATTGGAATAACAAAAATCTCGACAAAAGACTACCTTCCATAATGACAAGGCTATCATCCATTGGAATAACAAATATCTCGACAATAGACTACCTTTCATAATGACAAGGCTACCATCCAATGGAATAAAAAATTCACGACAACAGACTACCTTCCATAATGACAAGGCTACAATCCATTTGAGTAACAAAAATCTGAACAACAGACTACCTTTCATAATGAAAAGGATACAATCAATTAGAGTAACATAAATCTCAACGACAGACTACCTTCCATAATGACAAGGCTACCATCCATTGGAGTAACACAATTCTCGATAAAAGACTACCTTCCATAATAAGAAGGTTACCATCCATTGGAGTAAAAAAAATCTCGACAAAAAACTAACTTCCATAATGACAAGGCTACCATCCATTGGAATAACAAAAATCTCGACAAAAGACTACCTTCCATAATGACAACGCTACCATTCATTGGAGTAACAAAAATATCGACAACAGACTACCTTCCATAATGACAAGGCTACATCCATTGGGGTAACAAAAATCTCTACAACAGATTACCTTCCATGATGACAAGGCTACCATCCATTGGAATAACAAAAATCTCGACAAAAGACTACCTTCCATAATGACAAGGTCACCATCCATTGAAATAACAAATATCTCGACAATAGACTACCTTCCATAATGACAAGGCTAGCAACCAATGGAATAAAAAATTCTCGACAACAGACTACTTTCCATAATCACAAGGCTACCATCTATTGGAGTAACAAAAATCTCGACAACAAACCACCTTCCATAATTACAAGGCTACGGTCCATTGGAGTATCAAAAATATCGACAACAAACTACATTCCATAATTACAAGGCTACCATCCATCGGATTAACAAAAATATCGACAATAGAGTACCTTCCATAATGACAAGGCTATCATCCATTGAAGTAACAAAAATCTGAACAACAGACAACCTTTCATAATGACAAGGCTACCATCCATTGGAGTAACAGAAATCTCAACGACCGACTACCTTCCATAATGACAAGGCTTCCATCCATTGGAATAACAAAAATATCGACAAAAGACTACCTTCCATAATGACAAGGCTACCATCCATTGGAATAACAAAAATCTCGACAAAATACTACCTTCCATAATGACAAGGCTACCATTCATTGGAGTAACAAAAATATCAACAACAGACTACATTCCATAATGACAAGGCTACATCCATTGGGTTAACAAAAATCTCGACAACAGACTACCTTCCATAATGACAAGGCTACATCCATTGGATTAACAAAAATCTCGACAACAGACTACATTCCATAATGACAAGGCTACCATCCATTGGAGTAACAAAAATCTCGACAGAAAACTACCTTACATAATGACAAGGCTACCATCCATTGGAATAAAAAAAATCTCGACAAAAGACTACCTTCCATAATGACAAGGTTATCATCCATTGGAATAACAAATATCTCGACAACAGACTACCTTCCATAATGACAAGGCTACCATCCATTTGAGTAACAAAAATTTGAACAATAGACTACCTTTCATAATGACAGGGATACAATCAATTAGAGTAACATAAATCTCAACGACAGACTACCTTCCATAATGACAAGGCTACCATCCATTGGAGTAAAACAATTCTCGATAAAAGACTACCTTCCATAATACCAAGGTTACCATCCATTGGAATAACAAAAATCTCGACAAAAAACTAACTTCCATAATGACAAGGCTACCATCCATTGGAATAACAAAAATCTCGACAAAAGACTACCTTCCATAATGACAACGCTACCATTCATTGGAGTAACGAAAATATCGACAACAGACTACCTTCCATATTGACAAGGCTACATCCATTGGGGTAACAAAAATCTCTACAATAGATTACCTTCCATAATGACAAGGCTACCATCCATTGGAGTAACAAAAATCTCGACAAAAAACTACCTTCCATAATGACAACGCTACCATCCATTGGAATAACCAAAATCTCGACAAAAGACTACCTTCCATAATGACAAGGTCACCATCCATTGGAATAACAAATATCTCGACAATAGACTACCTTGCATAATGACAAGGCTAGCAACCAATGGAATAAAAAATTCTCGACAACAGACTACCTTCCATAATGACAAGGCTACAATCCATTGGAGTAACAAAAATCTGAACAACAGACTACCTTCCTTGATGACAAGGCTACAATCCATTAGAATAACATAAATCTCAACGATACACTACCTTCCAGAATGACAAGCCTACCATCCATTGGAGTAACAAAAATCTCGTCAACAGACTACCTTCCATAATCACAAGGCTACCACCCATTGATGTATAAAAAATATCGACAACAGACTACCTTCCATAATGACAAGGCTATCATCCGTTGGAGTAACAAAAATATGAACAACAGACTACCTTCCATAATGACAAGACTACCATTCATTGGACTAACATAAATCTCAACGACCGAATACCTACCATAATGACAAGGCTACCATCCATTGGAGTAACAAAAATCTGAACAACAGACTAGCTTGCATAATGATAAGGCTATCATCCATTGGAGTAACAGAGATATCGATAACAGACTACCTTCAATAATGACAAGGCTGCCATCCATTAAAGTAATAAAAATCTCTACAAAAGACTACCTTCCATAATGACAAGGTTACCATCCATTGGAATAACAAAAATCTCGACAATAGACTACCTTCCATAATGACAAGGCTACCATCCATTGGAGTAAGAGAAATCTAAACAACAGACTACCTTCCATAATGACAAGGCTACCATCTATTGGAGTAACAAAAATCTCGACAACAAACCACCTTCCATAATTACAAGGCTACCATCCATTGGAGTATCAAATTTCTCGACAACAAACTACATTCCATAATGACAAGGCTACCATCCATTGGATTTACCAAAATCTCGACAATGGAGTACCTTCCATAATGACAAGGCTATCATCCATTGAAGTAACAAAAATCTGAACAACAGACAACCTTTCATAATGACAAGGCTACCATCCATTGGAGTAACATAAATCTCAACGACCGACTACCTTCCATAATGACAAGGCTACCATCCATTGGAGTAACACAAATCTCGACAAAAGACTACCTTCCTTAATAAAAAGGTTACCATCCATTGGAATAACAAAAATATCGACAAAAAACTACCTTCCATAATGACAAGGCTACCGTCCATTGGAATAACATAAATCTCGACAAAAGACTACCTTCCATAATGACAAGGCTACCATTCATTGGAGTAACAAAAATATCAACAACAGACTACATTCCATAATGACAAGGCTACATCCATTGGGTTAACAAAAATCTTGACAACAGACTACCTTCTATAATGACAAGGCTACCATCCATTGGAGTTACAAAAATCTCGACAAAAAACTACCTTCCATAATGACAAGGCTACCATCCATTGGAATAACGAAAATCTCGACAAAATACTTGCTTCCATAATGACAAGGATACCATCCATTGGAATAACAAAAATCTCGACAATAGACTACCTTCCATAATGACAAGGCTACCATCAAACGAAATAAAAAAAATTTCGACAACAAACTACCTTCCATAAATACAAGGCTACCATCCATTGGAGTAAGAGAAATCTCAACGATAGACTACCTTCCATAATGACAAGGCTACCATCTATTGGAGTAACAAAAATATCGACAACAAACCACCTTCCATAATTACCTGGCTACCATCCATTGAAGTATCAAAAATCTCGACAACAAACTACATTCCATAATGACAAGGCTACCATCCATTGGATTAACCAAAATCTCGACAATAGAGTACCTTCCATAATGACAAGGCTATCATCCATTGAAGTAAAAAAAATCTGAACAACAGACAACCTTTCATAATGACAAGGCTACCATCCATTGGAGTAACAAATATCTCTATGACCGACTACCTTCCATAATGACAAGGCTACCATCCATTGGAGTAACACAAATCTCGACAAAAGACTACCTTCCTTAATAACAAGGTTACCATCCATTGGAATAACAAAAATATCGACAAAAAACAACCTTCCATAATGACAAGGCTACCATCCATTGGAATAACAAAAATCTCGACAAAAGACTACCTTCCATAATGACAAGGCTACAATTCATTGGAGTAACAAAACTATCGACAATAGACTACCTTCCATAATGACAAGGCTACATCCATTGGGGTAACAAAAATCTCTACAAGAGATTACCTTCCATAATGACAAGGCTACCATCCATTGGAGTAACAAAAATCTCGACAAAAAACTACCTTCCATAATGACAAGGCTACCATCCATTGGAATAACAAAAATCTCGACAAAATACTAACTTCCATAATGACAAGGTTACCATCCATTGGAATAACAAATATCTCGCAACAGACTACCTTCCATAATGACAAAGCTACCATCCAATGGAATAAAAAATTCACGACAACAGACTACCTTCCATAATGACAAGGCTACAATCCATTGGAGTAACAAAAATCTGAACAACAGACTACCTTTCATAATGACAAGGATACAATCAATTAGAGTAACATAAATCTCGACAAAAAACTACCTTCCATAATGACAAGGCTACCATCCATTGGAATAACAAAAATCTCAACGACATACTACCTTCCAGAATGACAAGGCTACCATCCATTGGAGTAACAAAAATCTCGAAAACAAACTACCTTCCTAAATCACAAAGCTACCACCCATTGAAGTATAAAAAATTTCAACAACAGATTACCTTCCATAATGACAAGGCTATCATCCATTGGAGTAACAAAAATATGAACAACAGACTACCTTCCATAATTACAAGACTACCATCCATTGGACTAACAGAAATCTCAACGACCGAATACCTACCATAATGACAAGGCTACCATCAACTGGAATAACAAAAATCTCGACAATAGACTACCTTCCATAATGACAAGGCTTCCATCCATTGGAGTAACAAATATCTGAACAATAAACTACCTTTCATAATGACAAGGCTATCATCCATTGGAGTAACAGAGATATCGACAACAGACTACCTTCAATAATGACAAGGCTACCATCCATTGGAGTAACAAAAATCTCGACAATAGACTCCCTTCCATAATGACAAGGCTATAATCAATTGGAGTAACAAAACTCTCAATGACAGACTACCTTCCATAATGACAAGGATACCATCCATTAGAGTAACACAAATCTCGACAAAAGACTACCTTCCATAATAACAAGGTTACCATCCATTGGAATAACAAAAATCTCGACAAAAAACTACCTTCCATAATGACAAGGCTACCATCCATTGGAATAACAAAAATCTCGACAAAAGACTACCTTCCTTAATGACAAGGCTACCATTCATTTGAGTAACGAAAATATCGACAACAGACTACCTTCCATAATGACAAGGCTACATCCATTGGGGTAACAAAAATCTCGACAACAGACTACCTTCAATAATGACAAGGCTACCATCCATTGGAGTAACAAAAATCTCGACAAAAAACTACCTTCCATAATGACAAGGCTACCATCCATTGGAATTACAAAAATCTCGACAAAAGACTACCTTCCATAATGACAAGGTCACCATCCATTGGAATAACAAATATCTCAACAAGAGACTACCTTTAATAATGACAAGGCTACCATCCAATGGAATAAAAAATTCTCGACAACAGACTGCCTTCCATAATGACAAGGCTACAATCCATTGGAGTAAAAAAAATCTAAACAACAGACTACCTTCCATAATGACAAGGCTACAATCCATTAGAGTAACATAAATCTCAATGACAGACTATCTTCCATAATGACAAGGCTACCATCCATTGGAGTAACATAAATCTCGACGACAGACTACCTTTCATAAGGGCAAGGATACCATCTATTGGAGTAACAAAAATCTCAACAATAGACTACCTTCCATAATGACAAGGCAACCATCCATTGGAGTAACAAAAATCTTAACATTAGACTACCTTGCATAACGACAAGGCTATCATCCATTGGAGTATTAGAGATATCGACAACAGACTACCTTCAAAAATGACAAGGCTACCATCCTTTGGAGTAAAAAAATCTCGACAAAAGACTACCTTCCATAATGACAAGATTACCATCCATTGGAATAACAAAAATCTCGACAACAGACTACCTTCCATAATGACAAAGCTACCATCCAATGGAATAAAAAATTCACGACAACAGACTACCTTCCATAATGACAAGGCTACAATCCATTGGAGTAACAAAAATCTGAACAACAGACTACCTTTCATAATGACAAGGATACAATCAATTAGAGTAACATAAATCTCGACAAAAAACTACCTTCCATAATGACAAGGCTACCATCCATTGGAATAACAAAAATCTCAACGACATACTACCTTCCAGAATGACAAGGCTACCATCCATTGGAGTAACAAAAATCTCGAAAACAAACTACCTTCCTTAATCACAAGGCTACCACCCATTGAAGTATACAAAATTTCGACAACAGATTACCTTCCATAATGACAAGGCTACATTCCATTGGAGTAACAAAAATATGAACAACAGACTACCTTACATAATTACAAGACTACCATCCATTGGACTAACAGAAATCTCAACGACCGAATACCTACCATAATGACAAGGCTACCATCAACTGGAATAACAAAAATCTCGACAATAGACTACCTTCCATAATTACAAGGCTACCATCCATTGGAGTAACAAATATCTGAACAACAAACTACCTTTCATAATGACAAGGCTATCATCCATTGGAGTAACAGAGATATCGACAACAGACTACCTTCAATAATGACAAGGCTACCATCCATTGGAGTAACAAAAATCTCGACAATAGACTCCCTTCCATAATGACAAGGCTATAATCAATTGGAGTAACAAAACTCTCAATGACAGACTACCTTTCATAATGACAAGGATACCATCCATTAGAGTAACACAAATCTCGACAAAAGACTACCTTCCATAATAACAAGGTTACCATCCATTGGAATAACAAAAATCTCGACAAAAAACTACCTTCCATAATGACAAGGCTACCATCCATTGGAATAACAAAAATCTCGACAAAAGACTACCTTCCTTAATGACAAGGCTACCATTCATTTGAGTAACGAAAATATCGACAATATACTACCTTCCATAATGACAAGGCTACATCCATTGGGGTAACAAAAATCTCGACAACAGACTACCTTCAATAATGACAAGGCTACCATCCATTGGAGTAACAAAAATCTCGACAAAAAACTACCTTCCATAATGACAAGGCTACCATCCATTGGAATTACAAAAATCTCGACAAAAGACTACCTTCCATAATGACAAGGTCACCATCCATTGGAATAACAAATATCTCAACAAGAGACTACCTTTAATAATGACAAGGCTACCATCCAATGGAATAAAAAATTCTCGACAACAGAGTGCCTTCCATAATGACAAGGCTACAATCCATTGGAGTAAAAAAAATCTAAACAACAGACTACCTTCCATAATGACAAGGCTACAATCCATTAGAGTAACATAAATCTCAATGACAGACTACCTTCCATAATGACAAGGCTACCATCCATTGGAGTAACATAAATCTCGACGACAGACTACCTTCCATAAGGGCAAGGATACCATCTATTGGAGTAACAAAAATCTCAACAATAGACTACCTTCCATAATGACAAGGCAACCATCCATTGGAGTAACAAAAATCTTAACATTAGACTACCTTGCATAACGACAAGGCTATCATCCATTGGAGTATTAGAGATATCGACAACAGACTACCTTCAAAAATGACAAGGCTACCATCCTTTGGAGTAAAAAAATCTCGACAAAAGACTACCTTCCATAATGACAAGATTACCATCCATTGGAATAACAAAAATCTCGACAACAGACTACCTTCCATAATGACAAAGCTACCATCCAATGGAATAAAAAATTCACGACAACAGACTACCTTCCATAATAACAAGGCTACAATCCATTGGAGTAACAAAAATCTGAACAACAGACTACCTTTCATAATGACAAGGATACAATCAATTAGAGTAACATAAATCTCGACAAAAAACTACCTTCCATAATGACAAGGCTACCATCCATTGGAATAACAAAAATCTCAACGACATACTACCTTCCAGAATGACAAGGCTACCATCCATTGGAGTAACAAAAATCTCGAAAACAAACTACCTTCCTTAATCACAAGGCTACCACCCATTGAAGTATACAAAATTTCGACAACAGATTACCTTCCATAATGACAAGGCTATCATCCATTGGAGTAACAAAAATATGAACAACAGACTACCTTCCATAATTACAAGACTACCATCCATTGGACTAACAGAAATCTCAACGACCGAATACCTACCATAATGACAAGGCTACCATCAACTGGAATAACAAAAATCTCGACAATAGACTACCTTCCATAATGACAAGGCTACCATCCATTGGAGTAACAAATATCTGAACAACAAAGTACCTTTCATAATGACAAGGCTATCATCCATTGGAGTAACAGAGATATCGACAACAGACTACCTTCAATAATGACAAGGCTACCATCCATTGGAGTAACAAAAATCTCGACAATAGACTCCCTTCCATAATGACAAGGCTATAATCAATTGGAGTAACAAAACTCTCAATGACAGACTACCTTCCATAATGACAAGGATACCATCCATTAGAGTAACACAAATCTCGACAAAAGACTACCTTCCATAATAACAAGGTTACCATCCATTGGAATAACAAAAATCTCGACAAAAAACTACCTTCCATAATGACAAGGCTACCATCCATTGGAATAACAAAAATCTCGACAAAAGACTACCTTCCTTAATTACAAGGCTACCATTCATTTGAGTAACGAAAATATCGACAACAGACTACCTTCCATAATGACAAGGCTACATCCATTGGGGTAACAAAAATCTCGACAACAGACTACCTTCAATAATGACAAGGCTACCATCCATTGGAGTAACAAAAATCTCGACAAAAAACTACCTTCCATAATGACAAGGCTACCATCCATTAGAATTACAAAAATCTCGACAAAAGACTACCTTCCATAATGACAAGGTCACCATCCATTGGAATAACAAATATCTCAACAAGAGACTACCTTTAATAATGACAAGGCTACCATCCAATGGAATAAAAAATTCTCGACAACAGAGTGCCTTCCATAATGACAAGGCTACAATCCATTGGAGTAAAAAAAATCTAAACAACAGACTACCTTCCATAATGACAAGGCTACAATCCATTAGAGTAACATAAATCTCAATGACAGACTACCTTCCATAATGACAAGGCTACCATCCATTGGAGTAACATAAATCTCGACGACAGACTACCTTCCATAAGGGCAAGGATACCATCTATTGGAGTAACAAAAATCTCAACAATAGACTACCTTCCATAATGACAAGGCAACCATCCATTGGAGTAACAAAAATCTTAACATTAGACTACCTTGTATAACGACAAGGCTATCATCCATTGGAGTATTAGAGATATCGACAACAGACTACCTTCAAAAATGACAAGGCTACCATCCTTTGGAGTAAAAAAATCTCGACAAAAGACTACCTTCCATAATGACAAGATTACCATCCATTGGAATAACAAAAATCTCGACAATAGACTACCTTCCATAATGACAAGGCTACCATTCATTGGAGTAACGAAAATCTCGACAAAAAACTACCTTCCATAATGACAAGGCTACCTTCCATTGGAATAACAAAAATCTCGACAAAAGACTACCTTCAATAATGACAAGGCTACCATTCATTGGAGTAACAAAAATATCGACAATAGACTACCTTCCCTAATGACAAGGCTACATTCATTGGGTTATCAAAAATCTCTACAACAGACTACCTTCCATAATGACAAGGCTACCATCCATTGGAGTAACTAAAGTCTCGACAAAAGACTACCTTCTATAATGTCAAGGCTACCATCCATTGGAATAAAAAAAATCTCGACAAAAGACTACCTTCCATAATGACAAGGTCACCATCCATTGGAATAACGAATATCTCAACAACAGACTACCTTCCATAATGACAAGGCTACCATCCAAAGGAATAAAAAATTCTCGACAACAGACTACTATCCATAATGACAAGGCTACAATCCATTAGAGTAACAAAAATCTAAACAATAGACTACCTTCTATAATGACAAGGCTACAATCCATTAGAGTAACATAAATCTCAACGATAGACTACCTTCCATAATGACAAGGCTACCATCCATTGGAGTAACAAAAATCTCGACAACAGACTACCTTACATAATCACAAGGCTACCACCCATTGGAATAACAAAAATCTCGACAATAGACTACCTTCCATAATGACAAGGCTACCATCCATTGGAGTAACAAAAATCTTAACATTAGACTACCTTGCATAACGACAAGGCTATCATCCATTTTAGTAACAGAGATATCGACAACAGACTACCTTCAATAATGACAAGGCTACCATCCATTGGAGTAACAAAAATCTCGACAATAGACTCCCTTCCATAATGACAAGGCTATAATCAATTGGAGTAACAAAACTCTCAATGACAGACTACCTTCCATAATGACAAGGATACCATCCATTAGAGTAACACAAATCTCGACAAAAGACTACCTTCCATAATAACAAGGTTACCATCCATTGGAATAACAAAAATCTCGACAAAAAACTACCTTCCATAATGACAAGGCTACCATCCATTGGAATAACAAAAATCTCGACAAAAGACTACCTTCCTTAATGACAAGGCTACCATTCATTTGAGTAACGAAAATATCGACAACAGACTACCTTCCATAATGACAAGGCTACATCCATTGGGGTAACAAAAATCTCGACAACAGACTACCTTCCATAATGACAAGGCTACCATCCATTGGAGTAACAAAAATCTCGACAAAAAACTACCTTCCATAATGACAAGGCTACCATCCATTGGAATAACAAAAATCTCGACAAAAGACTACCTTCCATAATGACAAGGTCACCATCCATTGGAATAACAAATATCTCAACAACAGACTACCTTTAATAATGACAAGGCTACCATCCAATGGAATAAAAAATTCTCGACAACAGACTGCCTTCCATAATGACAAGGCTACAATCCATTGGAGTAACAAAAGTCTAAACAACAGACTACCTTCCATAATGACAAGGCTACAATCCATTAGAGTAACATAAATCTCAATGACAGACTACCTTCCATAATGACAAGGCTACCATCCATTGGAGTAACATAAATCTCGACGACAGACTACCTTCCATAAGGGCAAGGATACCATCTATTGGAGTAACAAAAATCTCAACCATAGACTACCTTCCATAATGATAAGGCTACCATCCATTGGAGTAACAAAAATCTCAACATTAGACTACCTTGCATAACGACAAGGCTATCATCCATTGGAGTATTAGAGATATCGACAACAGACTACATATAAAAATGACAAGGCTACCATCCTTTGGAGTAAAAAAATCTCGACAAAAGACTACCTTCCATAATGACATGATTACCATCCATTGGAATAACAAAAATCTCGACAACAGACTACCTTCCATAATGACAAGGCTACCATCCAATGAAATAAAAAAAACTTTCGAAAACAAACTACCTTCCATAATGACAAGGCTACCATCCATTGGTGTAACAAAAATCTGAACAACATACTACCTTCCATAATGACAAGGCTACAATCCATTGGAGTAACATAAATCACAACGACAGACTACCTTCCATAATGAAAATGCTACCATCTATTGGAGTAACAAAAACCTCGACAACCGACTACCTTCCATAATTACAAGGCTACCATCCATTGGAGTATCAAAAATCTCGACAACAAACTACCTTCCATAATGACAAGGCTACCATCCATTGGAATAAAAAAAATCTCGACAATAGAATACCTCCCATAATGACAAGGTTGCCATCCATTGGAGTAACAAAAATTTGAACAACAGACTAGCTTGCATAATGACAAGGATATCATCCATTGGAGTAACAGAGATATCGATAATAGACTACCTTCAATAATGAAAAGTCTACCATCCATTAGAGTAATAAAAATCTCTACAAAAGACTACCTTCCATAATGACAAGGTTACCATCCATTGGAATAACCAAAATCTCGACAATAGACTACCTTCCATAATGACAAGGCTACCGTCCAATGAAATAAAAAAAATTCGACAACATACTACCTTCCATACTGACAAGGCTACCATCCATCGGAGTAACAGAAATATCAACGACAGACTACCTTCCATAATGGCAAGGATACCATCTATTGGAGTATCAAAAATCTCGACAACAAACTACCTTCCATAATTACAAGGTTACCATCCATTGGATTAATCAAAATCTCGACAATAGAGTACCTTCCATAATGACAAGGCTACCTTCCATTGGAATAACAAAAATCTCGACAAAAGACTACCTTCCATAATGACAAGGCTACCATTTATTGGAGTAACGAAAATCTCGACAAAAAACTACCTTCCATAATGACAAGGCTACCTTCCATTGGAATAACAAAAATCTCGACAAAAGACTACCTTCAATAATATCAAGGCTACCATTCATTGGAGTAACAAAAATATCGACAATAGACTACCTTCCATAATGACAAGGCTACATTCAATGGGTTAACAAAAATCTCGACAACAGACTACCTTCCATAATGACATGGCTACAATCCATTGGAGTAACAAAAATCTCGACAAAAAAATACCTTCCATAATGACAAGGCTACCATCCATTGGAATAACAAAAATCTAGACAAAAAGACTACCTTCCATAATGACAAGGCTACCATTCATTGGAGTAACGAAAATCTCGACAAAAAACTACCTTCCATAATGACAAGGCTACCTTCCATTGGGGTAACAAAAATCTCGACAACAGACTACCTTCCATAATGAAAAGGCTACCATTCATTGGAGTAACAAAAATATCGACAATAGACTACCTTCAATAATGAGAAGGCTACATTCATTGGGTTAACAAAAATCTCTACAACAGACTACCTTCCATAATGACAAGGCTACCATCCATTGGAGTAACTAAAATCTCGACAAAAGACTACCTTCCATAATGTCAAGGCTACCATCCAATGGAATAACAAAAATCTCGACAAAAGACGACCTTCCATAATGACAAGGTCACCATCCATTGGAATAACGAATATCTCAACAACAGACTACCTTCCATAATGACAAGGCTACCATCCAAAGGAATAAAAAATTCTCGACAACAGACTACTTTCCATAATGACAAGGCTACAATCCGTTGGAGTAACAAAAATCTAAACAACAGACTACCTTCTATAATGACAAGGCTACAATCCATTAGAGTAACATAAATCTCATTGATAGACTACCTTCCATAATGACAAGGCTACCATCCATTGGAGTAACAAAAATCTCGACAACAGACTACCTTCCATAATCACAAGGCTACCACCCATTGGAATAACAAAAATCTCGACAATAGACTACCTTCCATAATGACAAGGCTACCATCCATTGGAGTAAAAAAAATCTTAACATTAGACTACCTTGCATAACGACAAGGCTATCATCCATTGGAGTAACATAGATATCGACAACAGACTACCTTCAAAAATTACAAGGCTACCATCCCTTGGAGTAAAAAAATCTCGACAAAAGACTACCTTCCATAATGACAAGATTACCATCCATTGGAATAACATAAATCACGACAACAGACTACCTTCCATAATGACAAGGCTACCATCCATTGGTGTAACAAAAATCTGAACAACATACTACCTTCCATAATGACAAGGCTACAATCCATTGGAGTAACATAAATCTCAATGAAAGACAACCTTCCATAATGAAAAGGCTACCATCTATTGGAGTAACAAAAACCTCGACAACCGACTACCTTCCATAATTACAAGGCTACCATCCATTGGAGTATCAAAAATGTCGACAACAAACTACCTTCCATAATGACAAGGCTACCATCCATTAGAATAACAAAAATCTTGACAATAGAATACCTCCCATAATGCAAGGCTACCATCCATTGGAGTAACAAAAATCTGAAAAATAGACTAACTTGCATAATGACAAGGCTATCATCCATTGGAGTAACAAAAATATCGACAATAGACTACCTTCCATAATAACAAGGCTACATTCATTGGGTTAACAAAAATCTCTACAACAGACTACCTTCCATAATGACAAGGCTACCATCCATTGGAGTAACTAAAATCTCGACAAAAGACTACCTTCCATAATGTCAAGGCTACCATCCATTGGAATAAAAAAAATCTCGACAAAAGACTACCTTCCATAATGACAAGGTCACCATCCATTGGAATAACGAATATCTCAACAACAAACTACCTTCCATAATGACAAGGCTACCATCCAAAGGAATAAAAAATTCTCGAAAACAGACTACTTTCCATAATGACAAGGCTACAATCCATTGGAGTAACAAAAATATAAACAACAGACTACCTTCTATAATGACAAGGCTACCATCCATTTGAGTAACAAAAATCTCGACAACAGACTACCTTCCATAATCATAAGGCTACCACCCATTGGAATAACAAAAATCTCGACAATAGACTACCTTCCATAATGACAAGGCTACCATCCATTGGAGTAACAAAAATCTTAACATTAGACTACCTTGCATAACGACAAGGCTATCATCCATTGGAGTAACAGAGATATCGACAACAGACTACCTTCAAAAATGACAAGGCTACCATCTCTTGGAGTAAAAAAATCTCGACAAAAGACTACCTTCCCTACTGACAAGATTACCATCCATTGGAATAACAAAAATCACGACAACAAACTACCTTCCATAATGACAAAGCTACCATCCATTGGTGTAACAAAAATCTGAACAACATACTACCTTCCATAATGACAAGGCTACAATCCATTGGAGTAACATAAATCTCAATGACAGACTACCTTCCATAATGAAAAGGCTACCATCTATTGGAGTAACAAAAACCTCGACAACCGACTACCTTCCATAATTACAAGGCTACCATCCATTGGAGTATCAAAAATCTCGACAACAAACTACCTTCCATAATGACAAGGCTACCATCCATTGGAATGAAAACAATCTCGACAATAGAATACCTCCCATAATGACAAGGCTACCATCCATTGGAGTAACAAAAATCTGAACAACAGACTAGCTTGCATAATGACAAGGCTATCATCCATTGGAGTAACAGATATATCGACAATAGACTACCTTCAATAATGACAAGTCTACAATCCATTGGAGTAATAAAAATCTCTACAAAAGACTACCTTCCATAATGACAAGGTTACCATCCATTGGAATAACAAAAATCTCGACAATAGACTACCTTCCATAATGACAAGGCTACCATCCAATGAAATAAAAAAATTTCGACAACACACTACCTTCCATAATGACAAGGCTACCATCTATTGGAGTAACAAAAATCTCGACAACAGACTACCTTCCATAATCACAAGGATACCACCCATTGGAATAACAAAAATCTCGACAATAGACTACCTTCCATAATGACAAGGAAACCATCCATTGGAGTAACAAAAATCTTAACATTAGACTACCTTGCATAATGACAAGGCTATCATCCATTGGAGTAACAGAGATATCGACAACAGACTACCTTCAAAAATGACAAGGCTACCATCCTTTGGAGTAAAAAAATCTCGACAAAAGACTACCTTCCATAATGACAAGATTACCATCCATTGGAATAACAAAAATCTCGACAACAGACTACCTTACATAATGACAAGGCTACCATCCAATGAAATAAAAAAAACATTCGACAACAAACTACCTTCCATAATGACAAGGCTACCATCCATTGGTGTAACAAAAATCTGAACAACATACTACCTTCCATAATGACAAGGCTACAATCCATTGGAGTAACATAAATCTCAACGACAGACTACCTTCCATAATGAAAAGGCTACCATCTAATGGAGTAACAAAAACCTCGACAACCGACTACCTTCCATAATTACAAGGCTACCATCCATTGGAGTATCAAAAATCTCGACAACAAACTACCTTCCATAATGACAAGGCTACCATCCATTGGAATAAAAAAAATCTTGACAATAGAATACCTCCCATAATGACAAGGCTGCCATCCATTGGAGTAACAAAAATCTGAACTGACTAGCTTGCATAATGACAATGCTATCATCCATTGGAGTAACAGAGGTATCGACAATAGACTACCTTCAATAATGACAAGTCTACCATCCATTGGAGTAATAAAAATCTCTACAAAAGACTACCTTCCTTAATGACAAGGTTACCATCCATTGGAATAACAAAAATCTCAACAATAGACTACCTTCCATAATGACAAGGCTACCATCCAATGAAATAAAAAAAAATTCGACAACAGACTACCTTCCATAATGACAAGGCTACCATCCATCGGAATAACAGAAATCTCAACGACAGACTACCTTCCATAATGGCAAGGATACCATCTATTGGAGTAACAAAAATCTCTACAACAGACCACCTTCCATTGGAGTATCAAAAATCTCGACAACAAACTACCTTCCATAATGACAAGGCTACCATCCATTGGATTAACCAAAATCTCGACAATAGAGTACATTCCATAATGACAAGGCTATCATCCATTGAAGTAACAAAAATCTGAACAACAGACTACCTTCCATAATGACAAGGTTACCATCCATTGGAATAACAAAAATATCGACAAAAAACTACCTTGAATAATGACATGGCTACCATCCATTGGAATAACAAAAATCTCGACAAAAGACTACCTTCCATAATGACAAGGCTACCATTCATTGGAGTAACCAAAATATCGACAACAGACTACCTTCCATAATGACAAGGCTACATTCATTGGGTTAACAAAAATCTCGACAACAGACTACCTTCCATAATGACAAGGCTACCATCCATTGGAGTAACTAAAATCTCGACAAAAGACTACCTTCCATAATGTCAAGGCTACCATCCATTGGAATAACAAAAATCTCGACAAAAGACTACCTTCCATAATTACAAGGTCACCATCCATTGGAATAACGAATATCTCAACAACATACTACCTTTAATAATGACAAGGCTACCATCCAATGTAATAAAAAATTCTAGACAATAGACTACCTTCCATAATGACAAGGCTACAATCCATTGGAGTAACAAAAATCTAAACAACAGACTACCTTCTATAATGACAAGGCTACAATCCATTAGAGTAACATAAATCTGAACGACAGACTACCTTCCATAATGACAAGGCTACCATCCATTGGAGTAACAAAAATCTCGACAACAGACTACCTTCCATAATCACAAGGCTACCACCCATTAGAATAACAAAAATATCGACAATAGACTACCTTCCATAATGACAAGGCTACCATCCATTGCAGTAACAAAAATCTTAACATTAGACTACCTTGCATAACGACAAGGCTATCATCCATTGGAGTAACAGAGATATCGACAACAGACTACCTTCAAAAATGACAACGCTACCATCCCTTGGAGTAAAAAAATCTCGACAAAAGACTACCTTCCATGATGACAAGATTACCATCCATTGGAATAACAAAAATCTCGACAACAGACTACCTTCCATAATGACAAGGCTACCATCCAATGAAATAAAAAAAAACTTTCGACAACAAACTACCTTCCATAATGACAAGGCTACCATCCATTGGTGTAACAAAAATCTGAACAACATACTACCTTCCATAATGACAAGGCTACAATCCATTGGAGTAACATAAATCTCAACGACTGATTACCTTCCATAATGAAAAGGCTACCATCTATTGGAGTAACAAAAACCTCGACAACCGACTAACTTCCATAATTACAAGGCTACCATCCATTAGAGTAACGAAAATATCGACAAAAAACTACCTACCATAATGACAAAGGCTACCATCCATTGGAGTAACAAAAATCTAAACAACAGACTACCTTCAATAATGACAAGGCTACCATCCATTGGAGTAACAAAAATCTAAACAACAGACTACCTTCAATAATGACAAGGCTACCATCCATTGAAGTAACAGAAATCTGAACGACCAACTACCTTACATAATAACAAGGCTACCATGCATTGGAGTAAGAAAAATATGAACAATAGACTACCATGCATAATGAAAAGGCTATCATCCATTGGAGTAACAGAGATATCGACAACATACTACCTTCCATAATGACAAATCTATCATCCATTGGAGTAAAAAAAATATCAACAAAAAACTACCTTCCATAATTACAAGGCTACCATCCATTTGGGTAACAAAAATTTCGACAACAGACTACCTTCCATAATGATAAGGCTGCCATCCATTGGAGTAATTAAAATCTCGACAACAGACTACCTTCCATAAGGACAAGGCTATCATCCATTGGAGTAACAAAGATATCGAAAAAAGACTACCTTCAATAATGACAAGGCTACCATCCATTGGAGTAACAAAAATCTCGACAAAATATTGCCTTCCATAATAAGAAGCCTACCATCCATTGGAGTAACAAAAATCTAGACAATAGAATACCTTACATAATGACAAGGCTACCATCCATTGGAGTAACAAAAATTTGTACAACAGACTACCTTCTATAATGACAAGGCTACCATCCATTGGAGTAACATAAATCTCAAAGACGGACTACCTTTCAAAATGACAAGGCTACCATCCATTTGATAAAAAAAAATCTCGACAATAGACTACCTTCTATAATGACAAGGCTACCATCAATTGGAGTAAGAAAAATATGAACAACAGACTACCTTCCATAATGACAAGGCTACCATCCATTAAAGTAACACAAATCTCAACGACGAACTGCCTTCCATAATGACAAAGCTACCATCCATTGGAGTAACACAAATATGAACAACAGACTACCTTGCATAATTACAAGGCTACAATCCATTGGAGTAACAAAAATCTTGACAACGTACTACCTTCCATAATTACAAGGCTACCACCCATTGGAGTATCAAAAATCTCAACAACAAACTACCTTCCATAATGACAAGGCTATCATGCATTGGAGTAACAAAAATCTGAACAACAGACTACCTTCCATAATGACAAGGCTACCATCCATTGAAGTAACAAAAATCTCAAAGACCGACTACCTTCCATAATGACAAGGCTACCATCCATTGGAATAACAAAAATCTAGGCAATAGACTACCTTCCATAATGAAAAGGCTACCATCTAATGGAGTAACAAAAACCTCGACAACCGACTACCTTCTAGAATTACAAGGCTACCATCCATTGGAGTATCAAAAATCTCGACAACAAACTACCTTCCATAATAACAAGGCTACCATACATTGGAGTAAGAAAAATATGAACAATAGACCACCATGCATAATGAAAAGGCTATCATCCATTGGAGTAACAGAGATATCGACAACAGACTACCTTCCATAATGACAAGTATATCATCCATTGGAGTAACAAAAATATCAACAAAAAACTACCTTTCATAATTACAAGGCTACCATCCAATTGGGTAACAAAAATTTCGACAACAGACTACCTTCCATAATGATAAGGCCGCCATCCATTGGAGTAACAAAAATCTCGACAACAGACTACCTTCCATAAGGACAAGGCTATCATCCATTGGAGTAACAAAGATATCGAAAATAGACTACCTTCAATAATGACAAGGCTACCATCCATTGGAGTAACAAAAATCTCGACAAAATACTGCCTTCCATATTAAGAAGGCTACCATCCATTGGAGTAACAAAAATCTAGACAATAGACTACCTTCCATAATGATAAGGCTACCATCCATTGGAGTAACAAAAATTTGTACAACAGACTACCTTCCATAATGACAAGGCTACCATCCATTGGAGTAACAGAAATCTCAAAGACGGACTGCCTTCCATAATGACAAAGCTACCATCCATTGGAGTAACACAAATATGAACAACAGACTACCTTGCATAATTACAAGGCTACAATCCATTGGAGTAACAGAAATCTTGACAACGTACTACCTTCCATAATTACAAGGCTACCACCCATTGGAGTATCAAAAATCTCAACAACAAACTACCTTCCATAATGACAAGTCTATCTTGCATTGGAGTAACAAAAATCTGAACAACAGACTACCTTCCATAATGACAAGGTTACCATCCATTGAAGTAACATAAATCTCAAAGACCGACTACCTTCCATAATGACAAAGCTACCATCCATTGGAATAACAAAAATCTAGGCAATAGACTACCTTCCATAATGACAAGGCTACCATCTATTGGAGTAAAAAAAATCTAACCAACAGACTACATTCAATAATGACAAGGCTTCCATCCATTGAAGTAACAGAAATCTCAACGAACGACTACCTTCCATAATAACAAGGCTACCATGCATTGGAGTAAGAAAAATATGAACAATAGACTACCATGCATAATGAAAAGGCTATCATCCATTGGAGTAACAGAGATATCGACAACAGACTACCTTCCATAATGACAAGTCTATCATCCATTGGAGTAACAAAAATATCAACAAAAAACTACCTTCCATAATTACAAGGCTACCATCCATTTGGGTAACAAAAATTTCGACAACAGACTACCTTCCATAATGATAAGGCTGCCATCCATTGGAATAACAAAAATCTCGACAACAGACTACCTTCCATAAGGACAAGGCTATCATCCATTGGAGTAATAAAGATATCGAAAACAGACTACCTTCAATAATGACAAGGCTACCATCCATTGGAGTAACAAATATCTCGACAAAATACTGCCTTCCATATTAAGAAGGCTACCATCCATTGGAGTAACAAAAATCTAGACAATAGACTACCTTCCATAATGACAAGGCTACCATCCATTGGAGTAACAAAAATTTGTACAACAGACTACCTTCCATAATGACAAGGCTACCATCCATTGGAGTAACAGAAATCTCAAAGACGGACTACCTTTCAAAATGACAAGGCTACCATCCATTGGAGTAACATAAATATGAACAACAGACTACCTTGCATAATTACAAGGCTACAATCCATTGGAGTAACAGAAATCTTGACAACGTACTACCTTCCATAATTACAAGGCTACCACCCATTGGAGTATCAAAAATCTCAACAACAAACTACCTTCCATAATGACAAGGCTATCATGCATTGGAGTAACAAAAATCTGAACAACAGACTACCTTCCATAATGACAAGGCTACCATCCATTGAAGTAACATAAATCTCAAAGACCGACTACCTTCCATAATGACAAGGCTACCATCCATTGGAATAACAAAAATCTAGGCAATAGACTACCTTCCATAATGACAAGGCTACCATCCATTGGAGTAAAAAAAATCTAAACAACAGACTACCTTCAATAATGACAAGGCTACCATCCATTGAAGTAACAGAAATATCAACGACCGACTACCTTCCATAATCACAAGGCTACCATGCATTGGGGTAAGAAAAATATGAACAATAGACTACCATGCATAATGAAAAGGCTATCATCCATTGGAGTAACAGAGATATCGAAAATAGACTACCTTCAATAATGACAAGTCTATTATCCATTGGAGTAACAAAAATCTCGACAAAATACTGCCTTCCATAATTACAAGGCTACCATCCATTTGGGTAACAAAAATTTCGACAACAGACTACCTTCCATAATGATAAGGCTGCCATCCATTGGAGTAACAAAAATCTCGACAACAGACTACCTTCCATAAGGACAAGGCTATCATCCATTGGAGTAATAAAGATATCGAAAACAGACTACCTTCAATAATGACAAGGCTACCATCCATTGGAGTAACAAAAATCTCGACAAAATACTGCCTTCCATATTAAGAAGGCTACCATCCATTGGAGTAAGAAAAATCTAGACAATAGACTACCTTCCATAATGACAAGGCTACCATCCATTGGAGTAACAAAAATTTGTACAACAGACTACCTTCCATAATGACAAGGCTACCATCCATTGGAGTAACAAAAATCTCAAAGACGGACTACCTTTCAAAATGACAAGGCTACCATCCATTTGAATAAAAAAAATCTCGACAATAGACTACCTTTTATAATGACAAGGCTACCATCCATTGGAGTAAGAAAAATATGAACAACAGACTACCTTCCATAATGACAAGGCTACCATCCATTGAAGTAACACAAATCTCAACAACGAAATGCCTTCCATAATGACAAAGCTACCATCCATTGGAGTAACACAAATATGAACAACAGACTACCTTGCATAATTACAAGGCTACAATCCATTGGAGTAACAGAAATCTTGACAACGTACTACCTTCCATAATTACAAGGCTACCACCCATTGGAGTATCAAAAATCTCAACAACAAACTACCTTCCATAATGACAAGGCTATCATGCATTGGAGTAACAAAAATCTGAACAACAGACTACCTTCCATAATGACAAGGCTACCATCCATTGAAGTAACAAAAAACTCAAAGACCACCTACCTTACATAATGACAAGGCTACCATCCATTGGAGTAAAAAAAATCTAAACAACAGACTACCTTCAATAATGACAAGGCTACCATCCATTGAAGTAACAGAAATCTCAACGACCGACTACCTTCAATAATAACAAGGCTACCATCCATTGGAGTAAGAAAAATATGAACAATAGACTACCATGCATAATGAAAAGGATATCATCCATTGGAGTAAAAGAGATATCGACAACAGACTGCCTTCCATAATGACAAGTCTACCATCCATTGGAGTAATAAAAATATCAACAAAAAACTACCTTCCATAATTACAAGGCTACCATCCATTTGGGTAACAAAAATTTCGACAACAGACTACCTTCCATAATGATAAGGCTGCCATCCATTAGAGTAACAAAAATCTCGACAATAGACTACCTTCCATAACGACAAGGCTATCATCCATTGGAGTAACAAAGATATCGACAATAGACTACCTTCAATAATGACAAGGCTACCATCCATTGGAGTAACACAAATCTCAACGACCGACTACCTTCCATAATGACAAAGCTACAATCCATTGGAGTAAAAAAAAAATCAAAGACCTACTACCTTCCATAATGACAAGGATACCATCCATTGGAATAACAAAAAACTAGACAATAGACTACCTTCCTTAATGATAAGGCTACCAACCATTGGAGTAACACAAATTTAAACAACATACTACCTTCCATAATGACAAGGCTACCATCCATTGGAGTAACAAAAATATGAACAACAGACTACCTTGCATAATTACAAGGGTACAATCCATTGGAGTAACAGAAATCTCAACGACAGACTACCTTCTATAATGACAAGGCTACCATCTATTGGAGTAACAAAAATATCGACAATAGACTACCTTCCATAATTACAAGGCTACCATCCATTGGAGTATAAAAATCTTGACAACAGACTACCTTCCATAATGACAAGGCTACCATGCATTGGAATAACCAAAATCTCGACAATAGAGTACCGTCCATAATGACAAGGCTACCATCCATTGGTGTAACAAAAATCTAGACAATAGACTACCTTCCATAATTACAAGGCTACCATCCATTTGGGTAACAGAAATATCGACAACAGACTACCTTCCATAATGATAAGGCTACCATCCATTGGAGTAAAAAAAATCTCGACAACAGACTACCTTCCATAATGACAAGGCTATCATCCATTGGAGTAACAAAGATATCTACAACATACTACCTTCAATAATGACAAGGCTACCATCCATTGGGGTAACAAAAATCTCGACAAAATACTGCCTTCCATAATAACAAGGCTACCATCCATTGGAGTAACAAAAATCTAGACAATAGACTACCTTCCATAATAACAACGCTACCATCCATTGGAGTAACAAAAATTTGTACAACAGACTACCTTACATAATGACAAGGCTACCATCCATTGGAGTAACAGAAATCTCAAAGATGGACTACCTTTCAAAATGACAAGGCTACCATTCATTTGAATAAAAAAATCTCGACAATAGACTACCTTCTATAATGACAAGGCTACCGTCCATTGGAGTAAGAAAAATATGAACAACAGACTACCTTCCATAATGACAAGGCTACCATCCATTGAAGTAACACTAATCTCAACGACGAAATGCCTTCCATAATGACAAAGCTACCATCCATTGGAGTAACACAAATATGAACAACAGACTACCTTGCATAATTACAAGGCTACAATCCATTGGAGTAACAGAAATCTTGACAACGTACTACCTTCCATAATTACAAGGCTACCACCCATTGGAGTATCAAAAATCTCAACAACAAACTACCTTCCATAATGACAAGGCTATCATGCATTGGAGTAACAAAAATCTGAACAACAGACTACCTTCCATAATGACAAGGCTACCATCCATTGAAGTAACAAAAATCTCAAAGACCGACTACCTTCCATAATGACAAGGCTACCATCCATTGGAATAACAAAAATCTAGGTAATAGACTACCTTCCATAATGACAAGGCTACCATCCATTGGAGTAAAAAAAATCTAAACAACAGACTACCTTCAATAATGACAAGGCTACCATCCATTGAAGTTACAGAAATCTCAACAACCGACTACCTTCCATAATAACAAGGCTACCATGCATTGGAGTAAGACAAATATGAACAATAGACTACCATGCATAATGAAAAGGCTATCATCCATTGGAGTAACAGAGATATCGACAACAAACTACCTTTCATAATGACAAGTCTATCATCCATTGGAGTAACAAAAATATCAACAAAAAACTACCTTCCATAATTACAAGGCTACCATCCATTTGGGTAACAAAAATTTTGACAACAGACTACCTTCCATAATGATAAGGCTGCCATCCATTGGAGTAACAAAAATCTCGACAACAGACTACCTTCCATAAGGACAAGGCTATCATCCATTGGAGTAACAAAGATATCGAAAACAGACTACCTTCAATAATGACAAGGCTACCATCCATTGGAGTAACAAAAATCTCGACAAAATACTGCCTTCCATAATAAGAAGGCTACCATCCATTGGAGTAACAAAAATCTAGACAATAGACTACCTTCCATAATGACAAGGCTACCATCCATTAGAGTAACAAAAATTTGTACAACAAACTACCTTCCATAATGACAAGGCTACCATCCATTGGAGTAACAGAAATCTCAAAGACGGACTACCTTTCAAAATGACAAGGCTACCATCCATTTGAATAAAAAAAATCTCGACAATAGACTACCTTCTATAATGACAAGGCTACCATCCATTGGAGTAAGAAAAATATGAACAACAGACTACCTTCCCTAATGACAAGGCTACCATCCATTGAAGTAACACAAATCTCAACGACGAAATGCCTTCCATAATGACAAAGCTACCATCCATTGGAGTAACACAAATATGAACAACAGACTACCTTGCATAATTACAAGGCTACAATCCATTGGAGTAACAGAAATCTTGACAACGTACTACCTTCCATAATTACAAGGCTACCACCCATTGGAGTATCAAAAATCTCAACAACAAACTACCTTCCATAATGACAAGGCTATCATGCATTGGAGTAACAAAAATATGGACAACAGACTACCTTCCATAATGACAAGGCTACCATCCATTGAAGTAACAAAAATCTCAAAGACCGACTACCTTCCATAATGACAAGGCTACCATCCATTGGAATAACAAAAATCTAGGCAATAGACTACCTTCCATAATGACAAGGCTACCATCCATTGGAGTAAAAAAAATCTAAACAACATACTACCTTCAATAATGACAAGGCTACCATCAGTTGTAGTAACAGAAATCTCAACGACCGACTACCTTCCATAATAACAAGGCTACCATCCATTGGAGTAAGAAAAATATGAACAACAGACTACCTTCCATTGGAGTAACAGAAATCTCAAAGATGGACTACCTTTCAAAATGACAAGGCTACCATTCATTTGAATAAAAAAATCTCGACAATAGACTACCTTCTATAATGACAAGGCTACCATCCATTGGAGTAAGAAAAACATGAACAATAGACTACCTTCCATAATGACAAGGCTACCATCCATTGAAGTAACACAAATCTCAACGACCGACTACCTTCCATAATGACAAAGCTACCATCCATTGGAGTAAGACAAATATGAACAACAGACTACCTTGCATAATTACAAGGCTACAATCCATTTGAGTAAAAAAAATCTCAAAGACCTACTATCTTCCATAATGACAAGGATACCATCCATTGGAATAACAAAAAACTAGACAATAGACTACCTTCCATAATGACAAGGCTACCAACCATTGGAGTAACAAAAATTTAAACAACATACTACCTTCCATAATGACAAGGCTACCATCCATTGGATTAACAAAAATATGAACAACAGACTACCTTGCATAATTACAAGGCTACAATCCATTGGAGTAACAGAAATCTCAACGACAGACTACCTTCTATAATGACAAGTCTACCATCTATTGGAGTAACAATAATATCGACAATAGACTACCTTCCATAATTACAAGGCTACCATCCATTTGGGTAACAGAAATATCGACAACAGACTACCTTCCATAATGACAAGACTACCATGCATTGGAGTAAAAAAAATCTCGACAACAGACTACCTTCCATAATGACAAGGCTATCATCCATTGGAGTAACAAAGATATCTACAACATACTACCTTCAATAATGACAAGGCTACCATCCATTGGGGTAACAAAAATCTCGACAACAGACTACCTTTAATAATGACAAGGCAACCATCCATTGGAGTAACAAAAATCTCGACAAAATACTGCCTTCCATAATAAGAAGGCTACCATCCATTGAAGTAACAAAAATCTAGACAATAGACTACCTTCCATAATGACAAGGCTACCATCTACTGAAGTAACAAAAATATGAACAACAGACTACCTTCCGTAATGACAAGGCTACCATCCATTGGAATAACAAAAATATCGACAATAGACTACCTTCTATAATGACAAGGCAACCATCCATTGGAGTAAGAAAAATATGAACAACAGACTACCTTCCATAATGACAAGGCTACCATCCATTGAAGTAACACAAATCTCAACGATCGACTACCTTCCATAATGACAAAGCTACCATCCATTGGAGTAACACAAATATGAACAACAAACTACCTTGCATAATTACAAGGCTACAATCCATTGGAGTAACAGAAATATCAAATATCGACTACGTTCCATAATTACAAGGCTACCATCCACTGGAATAACAAAAAACTAGACAATAGACTACCTTCCATAATGACAAGGCTACCAACCATTGGAGTAACCAAAATATGAACAACATACTACCTTCCATAATGACAAGGCTACCATCCATTGAAGTAACATAAATCTCAACGACTGACTACCTTCCATAATGACAAGGCTACCATCCATTAGAGTAACAAAAATATGAACAACAGACTACCTTGCATAATTACAAGCCTACGATCCATTGGAGTAACATAAATCTCAACGACAGACTACCTTCTATAATGACAAGGCTACCATCTATTGGAGTAACAAAAATCTCGACAATAGACTACCTTCCATAATTACAAGGCTACCATGCATTGTAATAACCAAAATCTCGACAATAGAGTACCTTCCATAATGACAAGGATACCATCCATTGGTGTAACAAAAATCTAGACAATAGACTACGTTCCATAATTATAAGGCTACCATCCATTTGGTTAACAGAAATCTCGACAACAGACTACCTTTCATAATGATAAGGCTACCATCCATTGGAGTAACAAAAATCTCGATAATAGACTACCTTCCATAATGACAAGGCTATCATCCATTGGAGTAACAAAGATATCGACAACAGACTACCTTCAATAATGACAAGGCTACCATCCATTGAAGTAACAGAAATCTCAACGACCGATTACCTTCCATAATAACAAGGCTACCATCCATTGGAGTAAGAAAAATATGAACAACAAACTACCTTCCATAATGAAAAGGATACCATCCATTGGAGTAACAGATATCTCAGAGATGGACTACCTTTCAAAATGACAAGGCTACCATTCATTTGAATAAAAAAATCTCGACAACAGACTACCTTCCCTAATAACAAGGCTACCATCCATTGAAGTAACACAAATCTATACGACGAAATGCCTTCCATAATGACAAAGCTACCATCCATTGGATTAACACAAATATGAATAACAAACTACCTTGCATAATTACAAGGCTACAATCCATTGGAGTAACAGAAATATTGACAACGTACTACCTTCCATAATTACAAGGCTACCACCCATTGGAGTATCAAAAATCTCAACAACAAACTACCTTCCATAATGACAAGGCTATCATGCATTGGAGTAACAAAAATCTGAACAACAGACTACCTTCCATAATGACAAGGCTACCATACATTGAAGTAACAAAAATCTCAAAGACCGACTACCTTCCATAATGACAAGGCTACCATCCATTGGAATAACAAAAATCTAGGCAATAGACTACCTTCCATAATGACAAGGCTACCATCCATTGGAGTAAAAAAAATCTAAACAACATACTACCTTCAATAATGACAAGGCTACCATCCATTGAAGTAACAAAAATCTCAACGACCGACTACCTTCCATAATAACAAGGCTACCATCCATTGGAGTAAGAAAAATATGAACAACAAACTACCTTCCATAATGACAAGGCTACCATCCATTGGAGTAACATAAATCTCAAAGATGGACTACCTTTCAAAATGACAAGGCTACCATTCATTTGAATAAAAAAATCTCGACAACAGACTACCTTCTATAATGACAAGGCTACCATCCATTGGAGTAAGAAAAATATGAACAACAGACTACCTTCCATAATGACAAGGCTACCATCCATTGAAGTAACACAAATCTCAACGACCGACTACCTTCCATAATGACAAAGCTACCATCCATTGGAGTAAGACAAATATGAACAACAGACTACCTTGCATAATTACAAGGCTACAATCCATTGGAGTAAAAAAAATCTCAAAGACCTACTACCTTCCATAATGACAAGGATACCATCCATTGGAATAACAAAAAACTAGGCAATAGACTACCTTCCATAATGACAAGGCTACCAACCATTGGAGTAACAAAAATTTAAACAACATACGACCTTCCATAATGACAAGGCTACCATCCATTGGAGTAACAAAAATATGAACAACAGACTACCTTGCATAATTACAAGGCTACAATCCATTAGAGTAACAGAAATCTCAACGACAGACTACCTTCTATAATGACAAGGCTACCATCTATCTGAGTAACAAAAATATCGACAATAGACTACCTTCCATAATTACAAGGCTACCATCCATTGGAGTATAAAAAATCTCGACAATAGACTACCTTCCATAATGACAAGGCTACCATGCATTGGAATAACCAAAATATCGACAATAGAGTACCGTCCATAATGACAAGGCTACCATCCATTGGTGTAACAAAAATATAGAGAATAGACTACCTTCCATAATTACAAGGCTACCATCCATTTGGGTAATAGAAATATCGACAACAAACTACCTTCCATAATGATAAGGCTACCATCCATTGGAGTAAAAAAAATCTCGACAACAGACTACCTTCCATAATGACAAGGCTATCATCCATTGGAGTAACAAAGATATCTACAACATACTACCTTCAATAATGACAAGGCTACCATCCATTGGGGTAACAAAAATCTCGACAACAGACTACCTTTAATAATGACAAGGCAACCATCCATTGGAGTAACAAAAATCTCGACAAAATACTGTCTTCCATAATAAGAAGGCTACCATCCATTGAAGTAACAAAAATCTAGACAATAGACTACCTTCCATAATGACAAGGCTACCATCCACTGAAGTAACAAAAATCTGAACTATAGACTACCTTCCGTAATGACAAGGCTACCATCCATTGGAGTAACAAAAATCTCAAAGACGGACTACCTTTCATAATGACAAGGCTACCATCCATTGGAATAACAAAAATATCGACAATAGACTACCTTCTATAATGACAAGGCTACCATCCATTGGAGTAAGAAAAATATGAACAACAGACTACCTTCCATAATGACAAGGCTACCATCCATTGAAGTAACACAAATCTCAACGACCGACTACCTTCCATAATGACAAAGCTACCATCCATTGGAGTAACACAAATATGAACAACAGACTACCTTGCATAATTACAAGGCTACAATCCATTGGAGTAAAAGAAATCTCAAATATAGACTACGTTCCATAATGACAAGGCTACCATCCACTGGAATAACAAAAAACTAGACAATAGACTACCTTCCATAATGACAAGGCTACCAACCATTGGAGTATCAAAAATCTCAACAACAAACTACCTTCCATAATGACAAGGCTATCATGCATTGGAGTACCTGAAATCTCAACGACCGACTACCTTCCATAATGACAAGGATACCATCCATTGGAGTAACAAAAATCTCAAAGACCGACTACCTTCCATAATGACAAGGCTACCATCCATTGGAATAACAAAAATCAAGGCAATATACTACCTTCCATAATGACAAGGCTACCATCCATTGGAGTAAAAAAAATCTAAACAACATACTACCTTCAATAATGACAAGGCTACCATCCATTGAAGTAAAAGAAATCTCAACGACCGACTACCTTCCATAATAACAAGGCTACCATCCATTGGAGTAAGAAAAATATGAACAACAGACTACCTTCCATAATGACAAGGCTACCATCCATTGGAGTAACATAAATCTCAAAGATGGACTACCTTTTAAAATGACAAGGCTACCATTCATTTGAATAAAAAAATCTCGACAATAGACTACCTTCTATAATGACAAGGCTACCATCCATTGGAGTAAGAAAAATATGAACAACAGACTACCTTCCATAATGACAAGGCTACCATCCATTGAAGTAACACAAATCTCAATGACCGACTACCTTCCATAATGACAAAGCTACCATCCATTAGAGTAAGACAAATATGAACAACAGACTACCTTGCATAATAACAAGGCTACAATCCATTGGAGTAAAAAAATTCTCAAAGACCTACTACCTTCCATAATGACAAGGATACCATCCATTGGAATAACAAAAAACTAGACAATAGACTACCTTCCATAATGACAAGGCTACCAACCATTGGAGTAACAAAAATTTAAACAACATACTACCTTCCATAATGACAAGGCTACCACCCATTGGAGTAACAAAAATATGAACAACAGACTACCTTGCATAATTATAAGGCTACAATCCATTGGAGTAACAGAAATCTCAACGACAGACTACCTTCTATAATGACAAGGCTACCATCTATTGGAGTAACAAAAATATCGACAATAGACTACCTTCCATAATTACAAGGCTACCATCCATTGGAGTATAAAAAATCTTGACAACAGACTACCTTCCATAATGACAAGGCTACCATGCATTGGAATAACCAAAATCTCGACAATAGAGTACCGTCCATAATGACAAGGCTACCATCCATTGGTGTAACAAAAATCTAGACAATAGACTACCTTCCATAATTACAAGGCTACCATCCATTTGGGTAACAGAAATATCGACAACAGACTACCTTCCATAATGATAAGGCTACAATCCATTGGAGTAAAAAAAATCTCGACAACAGACTACCTTTCATAATGACAAGGCTATCATCCATTGGAGTAACAAAGATATCTAAAACATACTACCTTCAATAATGACAAGGCTACCATCCATTGGGGTAACAAAATCTCGACAACAGACTACCTTTAATAATGACAAGGCAACCATCCATTGGAGTAACAAAAATCTCGACAAAATACTGCCTTCCATAATAAGATGGCTACCATCCATTGAAGTAACAAAAATCTAGACAATAGACTACCTTCCATAATGACAAGGCTACCATCCACTGAAGTAACAAAAATCTGAACAACAGACTACCTTCCGTAATGACAAGGCTACCATCCATTGGAGTAACAAAAATCTCAAAGACGGACTACCTTTCATAATGACAAGGCTACCATCCATTGGAATAACAAAAATATCGACAATAGACTACCTTCTATAATGACAAGGCTACCATCCATTGGAGTAAGAAAAATATGAATAACAGACTACCTTTCATAATGACAAGGCTACCATCCATTGAAGTAACACAAATCTCAACGACCGACTACCTTCCATAATGACAAAGCTATCATCCATTGGAGTAACACAAATATGAACAACAGACTACCTTGCATAATTACAAGGCTACAATCCATTGGAGTAACAAAAATCTCAAATATCGACTACGTTCCATAATGACAAGGCTACCATCCACTGGAATAACAAAAAACTAGACAATAGATTACCTTCCATAATGACAAGGCTACCAACCATTGGAGTATCAAAAATCTAAACAACAAACTACCTTCCATAATGACAAGGCTATCATGCATTGGAGTAACTGAAATCTCAACGACCGACTACCTTCCATAATTACAAGGATACCATCCATTGGAGTAACAAAAATCTCAAAGACCGACTACCTTCCATAATGACAAGGCTACCATCCATTGGAATAACAAAAATCTAGGCAATAGACTACCTTCCATAATGACAAGGCTACCATCCATTGGAGTAAAAAAAATCTAAACAACATACTACCTTCAATAATGACAAGGCTACCATCCATTGAAGTAACAGAAATCTCAACGACCGACTACCTTCCATAATAACAAGGCTACCATCCATTGGAGTAAGAAAAATATGAACAACAGACTACCTTCCATAATGTCAAGGCTACCATCCATTAGAGTAACAGAAATCTCAAAGATGGACTACCTTTCAAAATGACAAGGCTACCATTCATTTGACTAAAAAAATCTCGACAATAGACTACCTTCTATAATGACAAGGCTACCATCCATTGGAGTAAGAAAAATATGAACATCAGACTACCATCCATAATGACAAGGCTACCATCCATTGAAGTAACACAAATCTCAACGACCGACTACCTTCCATAATGACAAAGCTACCATCCATTGGAGTAAGACAAATATGAACAACAGACTACCTTGCATAATTACAAGGCTACAATCCATTGGAGTAAAAAAAATCTCAAAGACCTACTACCTTCCATAATGACAAGGATACCATCCATTGGAATAACAAAAAACTAGACAATAGACTACCTTCCATAATGACAAGGCTACCAACCATTGGAGTAACAAAAATTTAAACAACATACTACCTTCCATAATGACAAGGCTACCATCCATTGGAGTAACAAAAATATGAACAACAGACTACCTTGCATAATTACAAGGCTACAATCCATTGGAGTAACAAAAATCTCAACGACAGACTACCTTCTATAATGACAAGGCTACCATCTATTGGAGTAACAAAAATATCGACAATAGACTACCTTCCATAATTACAAGGCTACCATCCATTGGAGTATAAAAAATGTCGACAACAGACTACCTTCCATAATGACAAGGCTACCATGCATTGGAATAACCAAAATCTCGACAATAGAGTACCGTCCATAATGACAAGGCTACCATCCATTGGTTTAACAAAAATCTAGACAATAGACTACCTTCCATAATTACAAGGCTACCATCCATTTGGGTAATAGAAATATCGACAACAGACTACCTTCCATAATGATCAGGCTACAATCCATTGGAGTAAAAAAAATCTCGACAACAGACTACCTTTCATAATGACAAGGCTATCATCCATTGGAGTAACAAAGATATCTAAAACATACTAGCTTCAATAATGACAAGGCTACCATCCATTGGGGTAACAAAAATCTCGACAACAGACTACCTTTAATAATCACAAGGCAACCATCCATTGGAGTAACAAAAAACTAGACAATAGACTACCTTCCATAATGACAAGGCTACCAACCATTGGAGTATCAAACATCTCAACAACAAACTACCTTCCAAATTGACAAGCCTATCATGCATTGGAGTAACTGAAATCTCAACGACCGACTACCTTCCATAATGACAAGGATACCATCCATTGGAGTAACAAAAATCTCAAAGATCGACTACCTTCCATAATGACAAGGCTACCATCCATTGGAATAACAAAAATCAAGGCAATATACTACCTTCCATAATGACAAGGCTACCATCCATTGGAGTAAAAAAAATCTAAACAACATACTACCTTCAATAATGACAAGGCTACCATCCATTGAAGTAAAAGAAATCTCAACGACCGACTACCTTCCATAATAACAAGGCTACCATCCATTGGAGTAAGAAAAATATGAACAACAGACTACCTTCCATAATGACAAGGCTACCATCCATTGGAGTAACAGAAATCTCAAAGATGGACTACCTTTTAAAATGACAAGGCTACCATTCATTTGAATAAAAAAATCTCGACAATAGACTACCTTCTATAATGACAAGGATACCATCCATTGGAGTAAGAAAAATATGAACAACAGACTACCTTCCATAATGACAAGGCTACCATCCATTGAAGTAACACAAATCTCAACGACCGACTACCTTCCATAATGACAAAGCTACCATCCATTGGAGTAAGACAAATATGAACAACAGACTACCTTGCATAATTACAAGGCTACAATCCATTGTAGTAAAAAAAATCTCAAAGACCTACTACCTTCCATAATGACAAGGATACCATCCATTGGAATAACAAAAATTTAAACAACATACTACCTTCCATAATGACAAGGCTACCACCCATTGGAGTAACAAAAATATGAACAACAGACTACCTTGCATAATTACAAGGCTACAATCCATTGGAGTAACAGAAATCTCAATGACAGACTACCTTCTATAATGACAAGGCTACCATCTATTGGAGTAACAAAAATATCGACAATAGACTAACTTCCATAATTACAAGGCTACCATCCATTGGAGTATAAAAAATCTTGACAACAGACTACCTTCCATAATGACAAGGCTACCATGCATTGCAATAACCAAAATCTCGACAATAGAGTACCGTCCATAATGACAAGGCTACCATCCATTGGTGTAACAAAAATCTAGACAATAGACTACCTTCCATAATTACAAGGCTACCATCCATTTGGGTAACAGAAATATCGACAACAGACTACCTTCCATAATGATAAGGCTACAATCCATTGGAGTAAAAAAAATCTCGACAAAAGACTACCTTTCATAATGACAAGGCTATCATCCATTGGAGTAACAAAGATATCTACAACATACTACCTTCAATAATGACAAGGCTACCATCCATTGGGGTAACAAAAATCTCGACAACAGACTACCTTTAATAATGACAAGGCAACCATCCATTGGAGTAACAAAAATCTCGACAAAATACTGCCTTCCATAATAAGATGGCTACCATCCATTGAAGTAACAAAAATCTAGACAATAGACTACCTTCCATAATGACAAGACTACCATCCACTGAAGTAACAAAAATCTGAACAACAGACTACCTTACGTAATGACAAGGCTACCATCCATTGGAGTAACAAAAATCTCAAAGACGGACTACCTTTCATAATGACAAGGCTACCATCCATTGGAATAACAAAAATATCGACAATAGACTACCTTCTATAATGACAAGGCTACCATCCATTGGAGTAAGAAAAATATGAACAACAGACTACCTTCCATAATGACAAGGCTACCATCCATTGAAGTAACACAAATCTCAACGACCAACTACCTTCCATAATGACAAAGCTACCATCCATTGGAGTAACACAAATATGAACAACAGACTACCTTGCATAATTACAAGGCTACAATCCATTGGAGTAACAGAAATCTCAAATATCGACTACGTTCCATAATGACATGGCTACCATCCACTGGAATAACAAAAAACTAGACAATAGACTACCTTCCATAATGACAAGGCTACCAACCATTGGAGTATCAAAAATCTCAACAACAAACTACCTTCCATAATGACAAGGCTATCATGCATTGGAGTACCTGAAATCTCAACGACCGACTACCTTCCATAATGACAAGGATACCATCCATTGGAGTAACAAAAATCTCAAAGACCGACTACCTTCCATAATGACAAGGCTACCATCCATTGGAATAACAAAAATCAAGGCAATATACTACCTTCCATAATGACAAGGCTACCATCCATTGGAGTAAAAAAAATCTAAACAACATACTACCTTCAATAATGACAAGGCTACCATCCATTGAAGTAAAAGAAATCTCAACGACCGACTACCTTCCATAATAACAAGGCTACCATCCATTGGAGTAAGAAAAATATGAACAACAGACTACCTTCCATAATGACAAGGCAACCATCCATTGGAGTAACAGAAATCTCAAAGATGGACTACCTTTTAAAATGACAAGGCTACCATTCATTTGAATAAAAAAATCTCGACAATAGACTACCTTCTATAATGACAAGGCTACCATCCATTGGAGTAAGAAAAATATGAACAACAGACTACCTTCCATAATGACAAGGCTACCATCCATTGAAGTAACACAAATCTCAATGACCGACTACCTTCCATAATGACAAAGCTACCATCCATTGGAGTAAGACAAATATGAACAACAGACTACCTTCCATAATGACAAGGCAACCATCCATTGGAGTAACAGAAATCTCAAAGATGGACTACCTTTTAAAATGACAAGGCTACCATTCATTTGAATAAAAAAATCTCGACAATAGACTACCTTCTATAATGACAAGGCTACCATCCATTGGAGTAAGAAAAATATGAACAACAGACTACCTTCCATAATGACAAGGCTACCATCCATTGAAGTAACACAAATCTCAATGACCGACTACCTTCCATAATGACAAGGCTACCATCCATTGGAGTAAAAAAAATCTCAAAGACCTACTACCTTCCATAATGACAAGGATACCATCCATTGGAATAACAAAAAACTAGACAATAGACTACCTTCCATAATGACAAGGCTACCAGCCATTGGAGTAACAAAAATTTAAACAACATACTACCTTCCATAATGACAAGGCTACCACCCATTGGAGTAACAAAAATATGAACAACAGACTACCTTGCATAATTATAAGGCTACAATCCATTGGAGTAACAGAAATCTCAACGACAGACTACCTTCTATAATGACAAGGCTACCATCTATTGGAGTAACAAAAATATCGACAATAGACTACCTTCCATAATTACAAGGCTACCATCCATTGGAGTATAAAAAATCTTGACAACAGACTACCTTCCATAATGACAAGGCTACCATGCATTGGAATAACCAAAATCTCGACAACAGAGTACCGTCCATAATGACAAGGCTACCATCCATTGGTGTAACAAAAATCTAGACAATAGACTACCTTTCATAATTACAAGGCTACCATCCATTTGGGTAACAGAAATATCGACAACAGACTACCTTCCATAATGATAAGGCTACAATCCATTGGAGTAAAAAAAATCTCGACAACAGACTACCTTTCATAATGACAAGGCTATCATCCATTGGAGTAACAAAGATATCTACAACATACTACCTTCAATAATGACAAGGCTACCATCCATTGGGGTAACAAAAATCTCGACAACAGACTACCTTTAATAATGACAAGGCAACCATCCATTGGAGTAACAAAAATCTCGACAAAATACTGCCTACCATAATAAGATGGCTACCATCCATTGAAGTAACAAAAATCTAGACAATAGACTACCTTCCATAATGACAAGGCTACCATCCACTGAAGTAACAAAAATCTGAACAACAGACTACCTTCCGTAATGACAAGGCTACCATCCATTGGAGTAACAAAAATCTCAAAGACGGACTACCTTTCAAAATGACAAGGCTACCATCCATTGGAATAACTAAAATATCGACAATAGACTACCTTCTATAATGACAAGGCTACCATCCATTGGAGTAAGAAAAATATGAACAACAGACTACCTTCCATAATGACAAGGCTACCATCCATTGAAGTAACACAAATCTCAACGACCGACTACCTTCCATAATGACAAAGCTACCATCCATTAGAGTAACACAAATATGAACAACAGACTACCTTGCATAATTACAAGGATACAATCCATTGGAGTAACAGAAATCTAAAATATCGACTACGTTTCATAATGACAAGGCTACCATCCACTGGAATAACAAAAAACTAGACAATAGACTACCTTCCATAATGACAAGGCTACCAACCATTGGAGTATCAAAAATCTCAACAACAAACTACCTTCCATAATGAAAAGGCTATCATGCATTGGAGTAACTGAAATCTCAACGACCGACTACCTTCCATAATGACAAGGATACCATCCATTGGAGTAACAAAAATCTCAAAGACCGACTACCTTCCATAATGACAAGGCTACCATCCATTGGAATAACAAAAATCAAGGCAATAGACTACCTTCCATAATGACAAGGCTACCATCCATTGGAGTAAAAAAAAGCTAAACAACATACTACCTTCAATAATGACAAGGCTACCATCCATTGAAGTAACAGAAATCTCAAAGACCTACTACCTTCCATAAAAACAAGGCTACCATCCATTGGAGTAAGAAAAATATGAACAACAGACTACCTTCCATAATCACAAGGCTACCATCCATTTGAGTAACAGTAATCTCAAAGATGGACTACCTTTCAAAATGACAAGGCTACCATTCATTTGAATAAAAAAATCTCGACAATAGACTACCTTCTATAATGACAAGGCTACCATCCATTGGAGCAAGAAAAATCTGAACAACAGACCACCTTCCATAATGACAAGGCTACCATCCATTGAAGTAACACAAATCTCAACGACCGACTACCTTCCATAATGACAAAGCTACCATCCATTGGAGTAAGACAAATATGAACAACAGACTACCTTGCATAATTACAAGGCTACAATCCATTGGAGTAAAAAAAATCTCAAAGACCTACTACCTTCCATAATGACAAGGATACCATCCATTGGAATAACAAAAAACTAGACAATAGACTACCTTCCATAATGACAAGGCTACCAACCATTAGAGTAACAAAATTTTAAACAACATACTACCTTCCATAATGACAAGGCTACCATCCATTGGAGTAACAAAAATATGAACAACAGTCTACCTTGCTAAATTACAAGGCTACAATCCATTGGAGTAACAGAAATCTCAACGACAGACTACCTTCTATAATGACAAGGCTACCATCTATTGGAGTAACAAAAATATCGACAATAGACTACCTTCCATAATTACAAGGCTACCATCCATTGGAGTATAAAAAATCTCGACAATAGACTACCTTCCATAATGACAAGGCTACCATGCATTGGAATAACCAAAATCTCGACAATAGAGTACCGTCCATAATGACAAGGCTACCATCCATTGGTGTAACAAAAATCTAGACAATAGACTACCTTCCATAATTACAAGGCTACCATCCATTTGGGTAACAGAAATATCGACAACAGACTACCTTCCATAATGATAAGGCTACCATCCATTGGAGTAAAAAAAATCTCGACAACAGACTACCTTCCATAATGACAAGGCTATCATCCATTGGAGTAACAAAGATATCTACAACATACTACCTTCAATAATGACAAGGCTACCATCCATTGGGGTAACAAAAATCTCGACAACAGACTACCTTTAATAATGACATGGCAACCATCAATTGGAGTAACAAAAATCTCGACAAAATACTATCTTCCATAATAAGAAGGCTACCATCCATTGAAGTAACAAAAATCTAGACAATAAACTACCTTCCATAATGACAAGGCTACCATCCACTGAAGTAACAAAAATCTGAACAACAGACTACTATCCGTAAGGACAAGGCTACCATCCATTGGAGTAACAAAAATCTCAAAGAAGGACTACCTTTCATAATGACAAGGCTACCATCCATTGGAATAACAAAAATATCGACAATAGACTACCTTCTATAATGACAAGGCTAACATCCATTGGAGTAAGAAAAATATGAACAACAGACTACCTTCCATAATGACAAGGCTACCATCCATTGAAGTAACACAAATCTCAACGACCGACTACCTTCCACAATGACAAAGCTACCATCCATTGGAGTAACACAAATATGAACAACAGACTACCTTGCATAATTACATGGCTACAATCCATTGGAGTAACAGAAATCTCAAATATCGACTACGTTCCATAATGACAAGGCTACCATCCACTGGAATAACAAAAAACTAGACAATAGACTACCTTCCATAATGACAAGGCTACCAACCATTGAACTATCAAAAATCTCAACAACAAACTACCTTCCATAATGACAAGGCTATCATGCATTGGAGTAACAGAAATCTCAACGACCGACTACCTTCCATAATGACAAGGATACCATCCATTGGAGTAACAAAAATCTCAAAGATCGACTACCTTCCATAATGACAAGGCTACCATCCATTGGAATAACAAAAATCTAGGCAATAGACTACCTTCCATAATGACAAGGCTACCATCCATTGGAGTAAAAAAAATCTAAACAACATACTACCTTCAATAATGACAAGGCTACCATCCATTGAAGTAACAGAAATCTCAACGACTGACTACCTTCCATAATAACAAGGCTACCATCCATTGGAGTAAGAAAAATATGAACAACAGACTACCTTCCATAATGACAAGGCTACCATCCAATGGAGTAACAGAAATCTCAAAGATGGACTACCTTTCAAAATGACAAGGCTACCATTCATTTGAATAAAAAAATCTCGACAATAGACTACCTTCTATAATGACAAGGATACCATCCATTTGAGTAAGAAAAATATGAACAACAGACTACCTTCCATAATGACAAGGCTACCATCCATTGAACTAACACAAATCTCAACGACCGACTACCTTCCATAATGACAAAGCTACCATCCACTGGAGTAAAAAAAATCTCAAAGACCTACTACCTTCCATAATGACAAGGATACCATCCATTGGAATAACAAAAAACTAGACAATAGACTACCTTCCATAATGACAAGGCTACCAACCATTGGAGTAACAAAAATTTAAACAACATACTACCTTCCATAATGACAAGGCTACCATCCATTGGAGTAACAAAAATATGAACAGCAGACTACCTTGCATAATTACAAGGCTACAATCCATTGGAGTAACAGAAATCTCAACGACAAACTACCTTCTATAATGACAAGACTACCATCTATTGGAGTAACAAAAATATCGACAATAGATTACCTTCCATAATTACAAGGCTACCATCCATTGGAGTATAAAAAATCTCGACAACAGAGATATCGACAACAGAGATATCTATGTTACTACCATCCATTGGAGTAACAGAGATATCGACAACAGACTACCTTCAAAAATGACAAGTCTACCATCCATTGGAGTAACAAAAATCTCAACAAAAGATTACCTTCCATAATGACAAGGTTACCATCCATTGGAATAAAAAAATATCGACAGCAAACTACCATCCATAATGACAAGGCTACAATCCAATGGAATAAAAAAATTGTCAACAACAGACAACCTTCCATAATGACAAGGCAACCTTCCATTGGAGTAACAAAAATTTGAACAACAGACTACCTTCCATAATGACAAGGCTACAATCCATTAGAGTAACAAAAATCTGAACGATAAACTACATTCCATAATGACAAGGCTACCATCCATTGGAGTAACAAAAATCTCGAAAATAGACTACCTTTCATAATTACAAGGCTACCATCCATTTGGGTAACAAAAATCTCGACAATAGACTACCTTCCATAATGAAAAGCCTACCATCCATTGGAGTAACAAAAATATCGACAACAGACTACCTTCCATAATGACAAGGCTATCATCCATTAAAGTAACAAAGATATCGACAACAGACTACCTTCAATAATGACAAGGCTACCATCCATTGGAGTAACAAAAATCTCGACAAAATACTTTCTTCCATAATAAGAAGGCTACCATCCATTGGAGTAACAAAAATCTAGACAATAGACTACCTTCCATAATGACAAGGCTACCATCAATTGGAGTAACAAAAATCTGAACAACAGACTACCTTCCATAATGACAAGGCTACCATCCATTGGAGGAACAGAAATCTCAAAGACGAACTAGCTTTCATAATGACAAGGTTACCATCCATTGGAATAAAAAAATATCGACAGCAAACTACCTTCCATAATGACAAGGCTACAATCCAATGGAATAAAAAAATTGTCAACAACAGACAACCTTCCATAATGACAAGGCTACCTTCCATTGGAGTAACAAAAATTTGAACAACAGGCTACCTTCCATAATGACAAGGCTACCATCCATTGGAATAACAAAAATCTAGACAATAGACTACCTTCCATAATGACAAAGCTATTATCCATTGGAGTAACAAAAATTTGAACATAAGACTACCTTCCATAATGACAAGGCTACCATCCATTGGAGTAACAGAAATCTCAACGACCGCCTACCTTCCATAATTACAAGGCTACCATCCATTGGAATAACAAAAATCTCGACAATAGACTACCTTCTATAATGACATGGCTACTATCCGTTAGAGTAACAAAATTATGAACAACTGACTACCTTGCAAAATGACAAGGCTATCATCCAATGGAGTAAAAGAGATATCGACAACAGACTACCTTCAATAGTGACAAGTCTACCATACATTGGAGTAACAAAAATATCGACAAAAGACTACCTTCCATAATGACAAGGTTACCATCCATTGGAATAACAAAAATATCGACAATGGACTACCTTCCATAATGACAAGGCTACCATCCAATGGAATAAAAAAATTGTCGACAACAGACTACCTTCCATAATGACAAGGCTACCTTCCATTCGAGTAACAAAAATTTGAATAATAGACTACCTTCCAAAATGACAAGGATACAATCCATTGGAGTAACAAGAATCTCAACGACAAACTACATTCCATAATGACAAGGCTACCATCCATTGGTGTTACAAAAATCTCGACAACAGACTATCTTCCCTAATTACAAGGCTATCATCCATTGGGGTAACAAAAATCTCGATAACAGACTACCTTCCATAATGATAAGGTTACCATCCTTTGGAGTAACATAAATATCGACAACAGTCTACCTTCCATAATGACAAGGCTATCATCCATTGGAATAACAAAAATCTGGACAATAGACTACCTTCCATAATGACAAGGCTACCATCCATTGGTGTAACAAAAATCTGAACAACAGACTACCTTCCATAATGACAAGGCTACAATCCATTGGAGTAACAGAAATCTCAACGACAGACTACCTTCCATAATGACAAGGCTACCATCCATTGGAGTAACAAAAATCTCGACAACAGACTACCTTCCATAATTTCAAGGCTACCACCCATTGGAGTATCAAAAATCTTGACAACAGACTACCTTCCATAATGACAAGGCTATCATCCATTGGAGTAACAAAAATCTGAACAACAAACTACCTTCCATAATGACAAGGCTACCATCCATTGAAGTAACAGAAATCTCAAAGACAACTACCTTCCATAATGACAAGGCTACCATCCATTCGAATAACAAAAATCTAGACAATAAACTACCTTCCATAATGACAAGGCTACCATCCATTGGAGTAACAAAAATCTCGACAACATACTAACTTCCATAATTATAAGGCTACCACCCATTGGAGTATCAAAAATCTCAACGACAGACTACCTTCCATAATGACAAGGCTATCATCCATTGGAGTATCAAAAATCTCAACAACAGACTACCTTCCATAATGACAAGGCTACCATCCATTGAAGTAACAAAAATATCAAAGACCGACTACCTTCCGTAAGGACAAGGCTACCATCCATTGGAATAATAAAAATCTGAACAACAAACTACCTTCAATAATGACAAGGCTACCATCCATTGAAGTAACAGAAATCTCAACGACCGACTACCTTCCATAATGAAAAGGCTACCATCCATTGGAGTAAGAAAAATATGAACAACAAACTACCTTGCATAATGAAAAGGCTATCATCCATTGGAGTAACAGAGATATCGACAACAGACTACCTTAAAAAATGACAAGTCTACCATCCATTGGAGTAACAAAAATCTCAACAAAAGACTACCTTCCATAATGACAAGGCTATCATCCAATGGAGTAAAAGAGATATCAACAACAAACTACCTTCAATAGTGACAAGTCAACCATCCATTGGAGTAACAAAAATCTCGACAAAAGACTACCTTCCATAATGACAAGGTTACCATCCATTGGAATTAAAAAAAATATCGACCACAGACTACCTTCCATAATGACAAGGCTACAATCCAATGGATGGTAGCCTTGTCATTATTGAAGGTAGTCTGTTGTCGATATCTTTGTTACTCTAATGGATGATAGCCTTGTCATTATGGAAGGTAGTCTGTTGTCGATATTTTTGTTACTCCAATGGATGGTAGGCTTTTCATTATGGAAGGTAGTCTGTTGTCGAGATTTTTGTTACCCAAATGGATGGTTGCCTTGTAATTATGAAAGGTAGTCTATTTTCGAGATTTTTGTTACTCCAATGGATGGTAGCCTTGTCATTATGGAATGTAGTTTGTCGTTCATATTTTTGTTACTCTAATGGATTGTAGCCTTGTCATTATGCAAGGTAGTCTATTGTTCAAATTTTTGTTACTCCAATGGAAGGTAGCCTTGTCATTATGGAAGGTTGTCTGTTGTTGACAAGTTTTTTATTCCATTGGATTGTAGCCTTGTCATTATGGAAGGTAGTTTGCTGTCGATATTTTTTTATTCCAATGGATGGTAACCTTGTTATTATGGAAGTTAGCCGGTCGTTGAGATTTCTGTTACTTCAATGGATGGTAGCCTTGTCATTATTGAAGCTAGTTTGTTGTTCAGATTTTTGTTACTCCAATGGATGGTAGCCTTGTCATTATGGATCATAGTCTATTGTCTAGATTTTTGTTATTCCAATGGATGGTAGCCTTGTCATTATGGAAGGTAGTCTAATGTTCTGATTTTTGTTACCCCAATGGATTATAGCCTTGTCATTATGCAAGGTAGTCTGTTGTTCATAATTTTCTTACTCCAATGAATGGTAGCCTTGTCATTATAGAAGGTAGTCTATTCTCTAGATTTTTGTTATTCCAATGGATGGTAGCCATGTCATTATGAAAGGTAGTCCGTCTTTGAGATTTCTGTTCCTCCAATGGATGGTAGCCTTGTCATTATGGAAGGTAGTCTATTGTTCATATTTTTGTTACTCCAATTGATGGTAGCCTTGTCATTATGGAAGGTAGTCTATTGTCTATATTTTTGTTACTCCAATGGATGGTAGCCTTCTTATTATGGAAGGAAGTATTTTGTCGAGATTTTTGTTACTCCAATGGATGGTAGCCTTGTCATTATTGAAGGTAGTCTGTTGTCGATATCTTTGTTACTCTAATGGATGATAGCCTTGTCATTATGGAAGGTAGTCTGTTGTCGATATTTTTGTTACTCCAATGGATGGTAGGCTTTTCATTATGGAAGGTAGTCTGTTGTCGAGATTTTTGTTACCCAAATGGATGGTTGCCTTGTAATTATGAAAGGTAGTCTATTTTCGAGATTTTTGTTACTCCAATGGATGGTAGCCTTCCATAATGACAAGGTTACCATCCATTGGAATTAAAAAAAATATCGACCACAGACTACCTTCCATAATGACAAGGCTACAATCCAATGGATGGTAGCCTTGTCATTATTGAAGGTAGTCTGTTGTCGATATCTTTGTTACTCTAATGGATGATAGCCTTGTCATTATGGAAGGTAGTCTGTTGTCGATATTTTTGTTACTCCAATGGATGGTAGGCTTTTCATTATGGAAGGTAGTCTGTTGTCGAGATTTTTGTTACCTAAATGGATGGTTGCCTTGTAATTATGAAAGGTAGTCTATTATCGAGATTTTTGTTACTCCAATGGAATAAAAAAATATCGACAGCAAACTACCTTCCATAATGACAAGGCTACAATCCAATGGAATAAAAAAATTGTCAACAACAGACAACCTTCCATAATGACAAGGCTACCTTTCATTGGAGTAACAAAAATTTGAACAACAGACTACCTTCCATAATGACAAGGCTACAATCCATTAGAGTAAGAAAAATCTGAACGACAAACTACTTTCCATAATGACAAGGCTACCATCCATTGGAGTAACAAAAATCTCGAAAATAGACTACCTTTCATAATTACAAGGCTACCATCCATTTGGGTAACAAAAATCTCGACAACAGACTACCTTCCATAATGAAAAGGCTACCATCCATTGGAGTAACAAAAATATCGACAACAGACTACCTTCCATAATGATAAGGCTATCATCCATTAGAGTAACAAAGATATCGACAACAGACTACCTTCAATAATGACAAGGCTACCATCCATTGGAGTAACAAAAATCTCGACAAAATACTTCCTTCCATAATAAGAAGGCTACCATCCATTGGAGTAACAAAAATCTAGACAATAGACTACCTTCCATAATGACAAGGCTACCATCAATTGGAGTAACAAAAATCTGAACAACAGACTACCTTCCATAATGACAAGGCTACAATCCATTGGAGGAACAGAAATCTCAAAGACGGACTACCTTTCATAATGACAAGGCTACCATCCATTGGAATAACAAAAATCTCGAGAATAGACTACCTTCTATAATGACAAGGCTACCATCCATTGGAGTAAGAAAATTATGAACAACAGACTACCTTGCATAATGACAAGGCTATAATCCATTGGGGTAACAAAAATCTGAACATTAGACTACCTTCCATAATGACAAGGCTACCATCCATTGGAGTAACTGAAATCTCAACGACCGACTACCTTTCATAATGGCAAGGCTACCATTCATTGGAATAACAAAAATCTAGACAATAGACTACCTTCCATAATGACAAAGCTACCATCCATTGGAGTAACAAAAATTTAAACTTAAGACTACCTTCCATAATGACAAGGCTACCATCCATTGGAGTAACAGAAATCTCAACGACCGACTACCTTCCATAATGACAAGGCTACTATCCATTGGAATAACAAAAATCTCGACAATAGACTACCTTCTATAATGACATGGCTACTATCCGTTGGAGTAACAAAAATATGAACAACTAACTACCTTGCAAAATGACAAGGCTATCATCCAATGGAGTAAAAGAGATATCGACAACAGACTACCTTCAATAGTGACAAGTCTACCATACATTGGAGTAACAAAAATCTCGACAAAAGACTACCTTCCATAATGACAAGGTTACCATCCATTGGAATAACAAAAATATCGACAATGGACTACCTTCCATAATGACAAGGCTACCATCCAATGGAATAAAAAAATTGTCGACAACAGACTACCTTCCATAATGACAAGGCTACCTTCCATTCGAGTAACAAAAATTTGAACAACAGACTACCTTCCAAAATGACAAGGATACAATCCATTGGAGTAACAAGAATCTCAACGACAAACTACATTCCATAATGACAAGGCTACCATCCATTGGTGTTACAAAAATCTCGACAACAGACTACCTTCCCTAATTACAAGGCTATCATCCATTGGGGTAACAAAAATCTCGATAACTGACTACCTTCCATAATGATAAGGCTACCATCCTTTGGAGTAACATAAATATCGACAACAGACTACCTTCAATAATGACAAGGCTACCATCCATTGAAGTAAGAAAAATCTCAACGACCGACTACCTTCCATAATGACAAGGCAACCATCCATTGGAGTAAGAAAAATATGAAAAACAGACTATCTTGCATAATGAAAAGGCTATCATCCATTAGAGTAACAGAGATATCGACAACAGACTACCTTCAATAATGACAAGTCTACCATCCATTGGACTAACAAAAATATCAACAAAAGACTACCTTCCATAATGACAAGGTTACCATCCATTGGAATAAAAAAATATTGACAGAAAACTACCTTCCATAATGACAAGGCTACAATCCAATGGAATAAAAAAATTGTCAACAACAGACTACCTTCCATAATGACAAGGCTACCTTCCATTGCAGTAACAATAATTTGAACAATAGACTACCTTCCATAATGACAAGGCTACAATTCATTAGAGTAACAAAAATACGAACGACAAACTACATTCCATAATGACAAGGCTACCATCCAATTATGTAACAAAAATCTCGACAATAGACTACCTTCCATAATTACAAGGCTACCATCCATTTGGGTAACAAAAATCTCGACAATAGACTACCTCCCATAATAATAAGGCTACCATCCATTGGAGTAACAAAAATCTCGACAACAGACTACCTTCCATAATGACAAGGCTATCATCCATTGGAGTAATAAAGATATCGACAATAGACTACCTCCAATAATGACAAGGCTACCATCCATTGGAGTAACAAAAATCTATACAATAGACTACCTTCCATAATGACAAGGCTACCATCCATTGGAGTAACAAAAATCTGAACAAAAGACTACCTTCCATAATGACAAGGCTACCATCCATTGCAGTAACCGAAATCTAAAAGACGGACTTCCTTTCATAACGACAAGGCTACCATCCATTGGAATAACAAAAATCTCGACAATAGACTACCTTCTATAATGACTAGGGTACCATCCATTGGAGTAAGAAAAATATGAACAACAGACTACCTTACATAATGACAAGGCTATAATCCATTGGGGTAACAAAAATCTGAACATTACACTACCTTCCATAATGACAAGGCTACCATCCATTGGAGTAACTGAAATCTCAACGACCGACTACCTTCCATAATGACAAGGCTACCATCCATTGGAATAAAAAAAATATAGACAATAGACTACCTTCCATATTGACAAGGCTACCATCCATTGGAGTAACAAAAATCTGAACATAAGACTACCTTCCACAACGACAAGGCTACCATCCATTGGTGTAACAGAAATCTCAACGACCGACTACCTTCCATAATGACAAGGCTACCATCCATTGGAATAAAAAAAATCTCAACAATAGACTACCTTCTATAATGACATGGCTACCATCCATTGGAGTAACAAAAATATGAACAACTTACTACCTTGCATAATGACAAGGCTATCATCCAATGGAGTAAAAGAGATATCGACAACAAACTACCTTCAATAGTGACAAGTCTACCATCCATTGAAGTAACAAAAATCTCGACAAAAGTCTACCTTCCATAATGACAAGGTTACCATCCATTGGAATAACAAAAATATAGACAATGGACTACTTTCCTTAATGACAAGGCTACCTTCCATTCGAGTAACAAAAATTTGAACAACAGACTACCTTTCATAATGACAAGGCTACAATCCATTGGAATAACAGAAATCTCAATGACAAACTACACTCCACAATGACAAGGCTACCATCCATTGGTGTTACAAAAATCTCGACAACAGACTACCTTCCCTAATTACAAGGCTACCATCCATTGGAATAAAAAAATTGTCGACAACAGACTACCTTCCATAATGACAAGGCTACCTTCCATTCGAGTAACAAAAATTTGAACAACAGACTACCTTCCAAAATGACAAGGATACAATCCATTGGAGTAACAAGAATCTCAACGACAAACTACATTCCATAATGACAAGGCTACCATCCATTGGTGTTACAAAAATCTCGACAACAGACTACCTTCCCTAATTACAAGGCTATCATCCATTGGGGTAACAAAAATCTCGATAACTGACTACCTTCCATAATGATAAGGCTACCATCCTTTGGAGTAACATAAATATCGACAACAGACTACCTTCAATAATGACAAGGCTACCATCCATTGAAGTAAGAAAAATCTCAACGACCGACTACCTTCCATAATGACAAGGCAACCATCCATTGGAGTAAGAAAAATATGAAAAACAGACTATCTTGCATAATGAAAAGGCTATCATCCATTAGAGTAACAGAGATATCGACAACAGACTACCTTCAATAATGACAAGTCTACCATCCATTGGACTAACAAAAATATCAACAAAAGACTACCTTCCATAATGACAAGGTTACCATCCATTGGAATAAAAAAATATTGACAGAAAACTACCTTCCATAATGACAAGGCTACAATCCAATGGAATAAAAAAATTGTCAACAACAGACTACCTTCCATAATGACAAGGCTACCTTCCATTGCAGTAACAATAATTTGAACAATAGACTACCTTCCATAATGACAAGGCTACAATTCATTAGAGTAACAAAAATACGAACGACAAACTACATTCCATAATGACAAGGCTACCATCCAATTATGTAACAAAAATCTCGACAATAGACTACCTTCCATAATTACAAGGCTACCATCCATTTGGGTAACAAAAATCTCGACAATAGACTACCTCCCATAATAATAAGGCTACCATCCATTGGAGTAACAAAAATCTCGACAACAGACTACCTTCCATAATGACAAGGCTATCATCCATTGGAGTAATAAAGATATCGACAATAGACTACCTCCAATAATGACAAGGCTACCATCCATTGGAGTAACAAAAATCTATACAATAGACTACCTTCCATAATGACAAGGCTACCATCCATTGGAGTAACAAAAATCTGAACAAAAGACTACCTTCCATAATGACAAGGCTACCATCCATTGCAGTAACCGAAATCTAAAAGACGGACTTCCTTTCATAACGACAAGGCTACCATCCATTGGAATAACAAAAATCTCGACAATAGACTACCTTCTATAATGACTAGGGTACCATCCATTGGAGTAAGAAAAATATGAACAACAGACTACCTTACATAATGACAAGGCTATAATCCATTGGGGTAACAAAAATCTGAACATTACACTACCTTCCATAATGACAAGGCTACCATCCATTGGAGTAACTGAAATCTCAACGACCGACTACCTTCCATAATGACAAGGCTACCATCCATTGGAATAAAAAAAATATAGACAATAGACTACCTTCCATATTGACAAGGCTACCATCCATTGGAGTAACAAAAATCTGAACATAAGACTACCTTCCACAACGACAAGGCTACCATCCATTGGTGTAACAGAAATCTCAACGACCGACTACCTTCCATAATGACAAGGCTACCATCCATTGGAATAAAAAAAATCTCAACAATAGACTACCTTCTATAATGACATGGCTACCATCCATTGGAGTAACAAAAATATGAACAACTTACTACCTTGCATAATGACAAGGCTATCATCCAATGGAGTAAAAGAGATATCGACAACAAACTACCTTCAATAGTGACAAGTCTACCATCCATTGAAGTAACAAAAATCTCGACAAAAGTCTACCTTCCATAATGACAAGGTTACCATCCATTGGAATAACAAAAATATAGACAATGGACTACTTTCCTTAATGACAAGGCTACCTTCCATTCGAGTAACAAAAATTTGAACAATAGACTACCTTTCATAATGACAAGGCTACAATCCATTGGAATAACAGAAATCTCAATGACAAACTACACTCCACAATGACAAGGCTACCATCCATTGGTGTTACAAAAATCTCGACAACAGACTACCTTCCCTAATTACAAGGCTACCATCCATTGGGGTAACAAAAATCTCGATAACAGACTACCTTCCATAATGATAAGGATACCATCCTTTGGAGTAACAAAAATCTCTACAACAGACTACCTTCCATAATGACAAGGCTATCATCCATTGGAATAACAAAAATCTATACAATAGATAACCTTCCATAATGACAAGGCTACCATCCATTGGAGTGACAAAAATCTGAACAACAGACTACCTGCCATAATGACAAGGCTACAATCCATAAGAGTAACAGAAATCTCAACGACTGACTACCATCCATAATGACAAGGCTACCATCCATTGGAGTAACAAAAATCTCGACAACAGACTACCTTCCATAATTACAAGGCTACCACCCATTGGAGTATCAAAAATCTTTACAACGGACTACCTTCCATAATGACAAGGCTATCATCCACTGGAGTAACAAAAATCTGAACAACAAACTACCTTCCATAATGACAAAGCTACCATTCATTGAAGTAACAGAAATCTCAAAGACAACTACCTTCCATAATGACAAGGCTACCACCCATTGGAATAACAAAAATCTGGACAATAGACTACCTTCCATAATGACAAGGCTACCATTCATTGGAGTAACAAAAATCTGAACAACAAACTACCTTCCATAATGACAAGGCTACCATCCATTGGAGTAACAGAAATCTCAACGACCGACTACCTTCCATAATGACAAGGCTATCATCCTTTGGAATAACAAAAATCCCGACAATAGACTACCTTCTATAATGATATGGCTACCATCCATTGGAGTAAAAAAAAAATGAACAACTGACTACCTTGCATAATGACAAGGCTATCATCCATTGGAGTAACAGAGATATCGACAACATACTACCTTCAATAGTGACAAGTCTACCATCCATTGGAGTAAAACAAATCTCGACAAAAGACTACCTTCCATAATGACAAGGTTACCATCCATTGGAATAAAAACAATATCGACAACAAACTACCTTCCATAATGACAAGGCTACCATACAATGGAATAAAAAAATTGTCGACAACAGACTACCTTCCAAAATGACAAGGATACAATCCATTGGAGTAACAAGAATCTCAACGACAAACTACATTCCATAATGACAAGGCTACCATCCATTGAAGTAACATAAATCTCAAAGACAACTACTTTCCATAATGACAAGGCTACCATCCAATGGAATAACAAAAATCTAGACAATAGACTACATTCTATAATGACAAGGCTACAATCATTTGGAGTAAGAAAAATATGAACAACAGACTACCTTGCGACAAGGCTATAATCCATTGGAGTAACAAAAATCTGAACAATAGACTACCTTCCATAATGATAAGGCTACCATCCGTTGGAGTAACAGAAATCTCAACAACCGACTACCTTCAATAATGAAAAGGCTACCATCCATTGGAATAACAAAAATATAGATAATAGACTACCTTCCATAATGACAAGGCTACCATCCATTGGAATAACAAAAATCTAAACAATAGACTACCTTCCATAATGAAAAGGCTACCATCAATTGGAGTAACAAAATTCTCAACAAAAGACTACCTCCCATAATGACAAAGCTACCGTCCAATGGAATAAATAAATGGTCGACAACAAACAACCTTCGATAATGACAAGGCTATCATCCATTGGAATAAAAAAAATCTCGACAATAGACTACATTCTATAATGATAAGGCTACCGTCCATTGGAGTAAGAAAAATATGAACAACAGACTACCTTGCATAATGGCAAGGCTATAATCCATTGGAGTAACAAAAATCTGAACAATAGACTACCTTCCATAATGACAAGGCTACCATCCAATGGAGTAACAAAAATCTCAACGACCGACTACCTTAAATAATGACAAGGCTACCATCCATTGGAATAACAAAAATCTAGACAATAGACTACCTTCCATAACGACAAGGCTACCATCCATTGGAGTAACAAAAATCTAAACAACATACTACCTTCCATAATGACAAGGCTACCATCCATTGGTGTAATAGAAATATCAACGACAGACTACCTTCCATAATGACAAGGTTACCATCCATTGGAATAACAAAAATCTCGACAATAGACTACATTCTATAATGATAAGGCTACCATGCATTGGAGTAAGAAAAATATGAACAACTGACTACCTTGCATAATGACAAGGCTATAATCCATTGGAGGAACAAAAATTTCAACGACCGACTACCTTCCATAATGACAAGGCTACCATCCATTGGAGTAACAGAAATCTCAACGACTGACTACCTTCAATAATGACAAGGCTACCATCCATTGGAATAACAAAAATCTACACAATAGACTACCTTCCATAATGACAAGGCTACCATCCATTGGAGTAACAAAAATCTTAACAACAAACTACCTTCCATAATGACAAGGCTACCATCCATTGGAGTAACAGAAATTTCAACGACCGACTACCTTCCATAATGACAAGGCTACCATCCATTGGAGTAACATAAATCTCAACTACCGACTACCTTCAACAATGACAAGTCTACCATCCATTGGAGTAACAAAAATCTCGACAAAAGACTACCTTCCATAATGACAAGGTTACCATCCATTGGAATAAAAAAATATCGACAACAAACTACCTTCCATAAAAAAATGCTACCGTCCAATGGAATAAAAAAATTGTCGACAACAGACTACCTTCCATAATTACAAGGCTACCATCCATGGGAATAACAAAAATCTCTATAATAGACTACATTCTATAATGATAAGGCTACCATCCATTGGAGTAAGAAAAATATGAACAACAGACTACCTTGCATAATGGCAAGGCTATAATCCATTGGAGTAACAAAAATCTGAACAATAGACTACCTTCCATAATGACAAGGCTACCATCCAATGGAGTAACAAAAATCTCAACGACCGACTACCTTCAATAATGACAAGGCTACCATCCATTGGAATAACAAAAATATAGATAATAGACTACCTTCCATAACGACAAGGCTACCATCCATTGGAGTAACAAAAATCTGAACAACATACTACCTTCCATAATGACAAGGCTACCATCCATTGGTGTAATAGAAATCTCAACGACAGACTACGTTCCATAATGACAAGGTTACCATCCATTGGAATAACAAAAATCTCGACAATAGACTACATTCTATAATGATAAGGCTACCATGCATTGGAGTAAGAAAAATATGAACAACTGACTACCTTGCATAATGACAAGGCTATAATCCATTGGAGGAACAAAAATTTCAACAACCGACTACCTTCCATAATGACAAGGCTACCATCCATTGGAGTAACAGAAATCTCAACGACTGACTACCTTCAATAATGACAAGGCTACCATCCATTGGAATAACAAAAATCTACACAATAGACTACCTTCCATAATGACAAGGCTACCATCCATTGGAGTAACAAAAATCTTAACAACAAACTACCTTCCATAATGACAAGGCTACCATCCATTGGAGTAACAGAAATTTCAACGACCGACTACCTTCCATAATGAAAAGGCTACCATCCATTGGAGTAACATAAATCTCAACTACCGACTACCTTCAACAATGACAAGTCTACCATCCATTGGAGTAACAAAAATCTCGACAAAAGACTACCTTCCATAATGACAAGGTTACCATCCATTGGAATAAAAAAATATCGACAACAAACTACCTTGCATAAAAAAATGCTACCGTCCAATGGAATAAAAAAATTGTCGACAACAGACTACCTTCCATAATTACAAGGCTACCATCCATGGGAATAACAAAAATCTCTATAATAGACTACATTCTATAATGATAAGGCTACCATCCATTGGAGTAAGAAAAATATGAACAACAGACTACCTTGCATAATGACAAGGCTATAATCCATTGGAGTAACAAAAATCTGAACAACTGACTACCTTCCATAATGACAAGGCTACCATCCATTGGAGAAACAGAAATCTCAACGACCGACTACCTTCAATAATGACAAGGCTACCATCAATTGGAATAACAAAAATCTAGACAATAGACTACCTTCCATAATGACAAGGCTACCATCCATTGGAATAACAAAAATCTAGACAATAGACTACCTTCCATAATGACAAGGCTACCATCCATTGGAGTAACAAAAATCTGAACAACATAATACTTCCATAATGTCAAGGCTACAATCCATTGGAGTAATAGAAATCTCAACGACAGACTACCTTCCATAATGACAAGGCTACCATCCATTGGAATAACAAAAATCTCGACAATAGACTACATTCTATAATGATAAGGCTACCATCCATTGGAGTAAGAAAAATATGAATAACAGACTACCTTGCATAATGACAAGGCTATAATCCATTGGATTAACAAAAATCTGAACAACAGACTACCTTCCATAATGACTAGGCTACCATCCATTGAAGTAACAGAAATCTCAAAGACAACTACTTTCCATAATGACAAGGCTACCATCCACTGGAATAACAAAAATCTAGACAATAGACTACATTCTATAATGACAAGGCTACCATCCATTGGAGTAAGAAAAATATGAACAACAGACTACATTGCATAATGACAAGGCTATAATCCATTGGAGTAACAAAAATCTGAACAACAGACTACCTTCCATAATGACAAGGCTACCATCCATTGGAGTAACAGAAATCACAACGACCGACTACCTTCAACAATGACAAGTCTACCATCCATTGGAGTAACAAAAATCTCGACAAAAGACTACCTTCCATAATGACAAGGTTACCATCCATTGGAATAAAAAAATATCGACAACAAACTACCTTCCATAATAAAAATGCTACCGTTCAATGGAATAAAAAAATTGTCGACAACAGACTACCTTCCATAATTACAAGGCTACCATCCATGGGAATAACAAAAATCTATATAATAGACTACATTCTATAATGATAAGGCTACCATCCATTGGAGTAAGAAAAATATGAACAACAGACTACCTTGCATAATGACAAGGCTATAATCCATTGGAGTAACAAAAATCTGAACAACTGACTACCTTCCATAATGACTAGGCTACCATCCATTGAAGTAACAGAAATCTCAAAGACAACTACTTTCCATAATGACAAGGCTACCATCCATTGGAATAACAAAAATCTAGACAATAGACTACATTCTATAATGACAAGGCTACCATCCATTGGAGTAAGAAAAATATGAACAACAGACTACCTTGCGACAAGGCTATAATCCATTGGAGTAACAAAAATCTGAACAACAGACTACCTTCCATAATGATAAGGCTACCATCCGTTGGAGTAACAGAAATCTCAACAACCGACTACCTTCAATAATGACAAGGCTACCATCCATTGGAATAACAAAAATCTAGATAATAGACTACCTTCCATAATGACAAGGCTACCATCCATTGGAATAACAAAAATCTAAACAATAGACTACCTTCCATAATGAAAAGGCTACCATCCATTGGAGTAACAAAAAACTCAACAAAAGACTACCTTCCATAATGACAAGGCTACCGTCCAATGGAATAAAAAAATGGTCGACAACAAACTACCTTCTATAATGACAAGGCTATCATCCATTGGAATAAAAAATATCTCGACAATAGACTACATTCTATACTGATAAGGCTACCATCCATTGGAGTAAGAAAAATATGAACAACAGACTACCTTGCATAATGGCAAGGCTATAATCCATTGGAGTAACAAAAATCTGAACAATAGACTACCTTCCATAATGACAAGGCTACCATCCAATGGAGTAACAAAAATCTCAACGACCGACTACCTTCAATAATGACAAGGCTACCATCCATTGGAATAACAAAAATCTAGACAATAGACTACCTTCCATAACGACAAGGCTACCATCCATTGGAGTAACAAAAATTTGAACAACATACTACCTTCCATAATGACAAGGCTACCATCCATTGGTGTAATAGAAATCTCAACGACAAACTACCTTCCATAATGAAAAGGTTACCATCCATTGGAATAACAAAAATCTCGACAATAGACTACATTCTATAATGATAAGGCTACCATGCATTGGAGTAAGAAAAATATGAACAACTGACTACCTTGCATAATGACAAGGCTATAACCCATTGGAGTAACAAAAATTTCAACGACCGACTACCTTCCATAATGACAAGGCTACCATCCATTGGAGTAACAGAAATCTCAACGAATGAGTACCTTCAATAATGAAAAGGCTACCATCCATTGGAATAACAAAAATCTACACAATAGACTACCTTCCATAATGACAAGGCTACCATCCATTGGAGTAACAAAAATCTTAACAACAAACTACCTTCCATAATGACAAGGCTACCATCCAATGGAATAAAAAAATTGTCGACAACAGACTACCTTCCATAATTACAAGGCTACCATCCATGGGAATAACAAAAATCTCTATAATAGACTACATTCTATAATGATAAGGCTACCATCCATTGGAGTAAGAAAAATATGAACAACAGACTACCTTGCATAATGACAAGGCTATAATCCATTGGAGTAACAAAAATATGAACAACTGACTACCTTCCATAATGAAAAGGCTACCATCCATTGGAGAAACAGAAATCTCAACGACCAACTACCTTCAATAATGACAAGGCTACCATCAATTGGAATAACAAAAATCTAGACAATAGACTACCTTCCATAATGACAAGGCTACCATCCATTGGAATAACAAAAATATAGACAATAGACTACCTTCCATAATGACAAGGCTACCATCCATTGGAGTAACAAAAATCTGAACAACATAATAATTCCATAATGACAAGGCTACAATCCATTGGAGTAATAGAAATCTCAACGACAGACTACCTTCCATAATGACAAGGCTACCATCCATTGGAATAACAAAAATCTCGACAATAGACTACATTCTATAATGATAAGGCTACCATCCATTGGAGTATGAAAAATATGAACAACAGACTACCTTGCATAATGACAAGGCTATAATCCATTGGATTAACAAAAATCTGACCAACAGACTACCTTCCATAATGACTAGGCTACCATCCATTGAAGTAACATAAATCTCAAAGACAACTACTTTCCATAATGACAAGGCTACCATCCACTGGAATAACAAAAATCTAGACAATAGACTACCTTCCATAATGACAAGGCTACCATCCATTGGAGTAACAAAAAAATTAACAACAAACTACCTTCCATAATGACAAGGCTACCATCCATTGGAGTAACAGAAATTTCAACGACCGACTACCTTCCATAATGACAAGGCCACCATCCATTGGATTACGAAATATATGAACAACAGACCACCTTAAATATGAAAAGGCTATCATCCATTAGAGTAACAGAGATATCGACAACAAACTACCTTCAATAATGACAAGTCTACCATCCATTGGAGTAACAAAAATCTCGACAAAAGACTACCTTCCATAATGACAAGGTTACCATCCATTGGAATAAAAAAATATCGACAACAAACTACCTTCCATAATAACAAGGCTACCGTCCAATGGAATTAAAAAATTGTCGACAACAGACTACCTTCCATAATTACAAGGCTACCATCCATGGGAATAACAAAAATCTCTATAATAGACTACATTCTATAATGATAAGGCTACCATCCATTGGAGTAAGACAAATATGAACAACAGACTACCTTGCATAATGACAAGGCTATAATCCATTGGAGTAACAACAATCTGAACAACAGACTACCTTCCATAATGACAAGGCTACCATCCATTGGAGTAACAGAAATCTCAACGACCGACTACCTTCAATAATGACAAGGCTACCATCCATTGGAATAACAAAAATCTAGACAATAGACTACCTTCCATAATGACAAGGCTACCATCCATTGGAGTAACAAAAATCTAGAAAATAGACAACCTTCCATAATGATAAGGCTACCATCCATTGTAGTAACAAAAATATAGACAACAGACTACCTTCCATAATGACAAGGCTACCATCCATTGGAGTAACAAAAATCTAGAAAACAGACTACCTACCATATTGACAAGGCTACCATCCATTGGAGTAATAAAACTCCCTACAACAGACTACCTTCGATAATGACAAGGCTACCGTCCATTAGAGTAACAAAAATATCGATAACATACTACCTTCCATAATGACAAGGCTACCATCCATTAGAGTAACAAAAATATCAACAAGAGATTACATTCCATAATGACAAGGCTACCATCCATTGGAGTAACAAAAATCTCGCCAACAGACTTCCTTCCATAATGACAAGGCTACCATCCATTGGAGTGACAAAAATCTCGACAATAGACTACCTTCCATAATGACAAGGCTACCATCCATTGGAGTAACAAAGTCTCGACAACAAACTACCTTCCATAATGACAAGGCTACCATCCATTGGACTAACAAAAATCTTAACAATAGACTATCTTCCATAATTACTAGGTAACCATCCAATGGAGTAATAAAGATATCGACAACAGACTACCTTCCATAATGACAATGAAACCATCCATTGGAGTAACAAAAATATCGACAACAGACTAACTTCCACAATGACAAGGCTACCATCCATCGGAGTATAATAAATATCTACAATAGACTATGTTCCATAATGACAAGGCTACCATCAATTGTAGTAACCAAAATCTCGACAATAAACTACCTTTCATAATGACAAGGCTACCATCCATTGGAGTAAAAGAAATTTCAACGACCGACTACCTTCCGTAATGACAAGGCCACCATCCATTGGAGTACGAAATATATGAACAACAGACCACCTTGGATATGAAAAGGCTATCATCCATTAGAGTAACAGAGATATCGACAACAGACTACCTTCAATAATGACAAGTCTACCATCCATTGGAGTAACAAAAATCTCCACAAAAGACTACCTTCCATAATGACAAGGTTACCATCCATTGGAATAAAAAAATATCGACAACAAACTACCTTCCATAATAACAAGGCTACCGTCCAATGGAATTAAAAAATTGTCGACAACAGACTACCTTCCATAATTACAAGGCTACCATCCATGGGAATAACAAAAATCTCTACAATAGACTACATTCTATAATGATAAGGCTACCATCCATTGGAGTAAGACAAATTTGAACAACAGACTACCTTGCATAATGACAAGGCTATAATCCATTGGAGTAACAACAATCTGAACAACAGACTACCTTCCATAATGACAAGGCTACCATGCATTGGAGTAACAGAAATCTCAACGACCGACTACCTTCAATAATGACAAGGCTACCATCCATTGGAATAACAAAAATCTATATAATAGACTACCTTCCATAATGACAAGGCTACCATCCATTGGAGTAACAAAAATCTTAACAACAAACTACCTTCCATAATGACAAGGCTACCATCCATTGGAGTAATAGAAATTTCAACGACCGACTACCTTCCATAATGACAAGGCTACCATCCATTGGAGTATGAAAAATATGAACAACAGACTACCTTGGATAATGAAAAGGCTATCATCCATTGGAGTAACAGAGATATCGACAATAGACTACCTTCAATAATGACAAGTCTACCATCCATTGGAGTAATCAAAATCTCGACAAAATACTACCTTCCATAATGACAAGGTTACCATCCATTGGAATAAAAAAATATCGACAACAAACTACCTTCCATAATAACAAGGCTACCGTCCAATGGAATAAAAAAATTGTCGACAATAGACTACCTTCCATGATTACAAGGCTACCATCCATTGGAATAACAAAAATCTCGATAATAGACTACATTCTATAATGATAAGGCTACCATCCATTGGAGTAAGAAAAATATGAACAACAAACTACCTTGCATAATGACAAGGCTATAATCCATTGGACTAACAAAAATCTGAACAACATACTACCTTCCATAATGACAAGGCTACCATCCATTGGAGTAACAGAAATCTCAACGACCGACTACCTTCAAAAATGACAAGGCTACCATCCATTGGAATAACAAAAATATAGACAATAGACTACCTTCCATAATGACAAGGCTACCATCCATTGGAGTAACAAAAATCTTAACAACATACTACCTTCCATAATGACAAGGCTACAATCCATTGGAGTAATAGAAATCTCAACGACAGACTACATGCCATAATGACAAGGCTACAATCCATTGGAGTAACAGAAATATCAACGACAGACTACCTTCCATAATGACAAGGCTATCATCCATTGCAGTAACAAAAATCTGGACAACAGACTACCTTCCATAATGACAAGGCTACCATCCATTGGAGTAACAAAAATCGTAACAACAAACTACCTTCCATAATGACAAGGCTACCATCCATTGGAGTAACAAAAATTTCAACGACCGACTACCTTCCATAATGACAAGGCCACCATCCATTGGAGTACGAAATATATGAACAACAGACTACCTTGGATATGAAAAGGCTATCATCCATTGGAGTAACAGAGATATCGACAACAAACTACCTCCAATAATGACAAGTCTACCATCCATTGGAGTAACAAAAATCTCAACAAAAGACTACCTTCCATAATGACAAGGCTACCATCCATTGGAGTAACAAAAATATGAACAACATACTACTTCCATAATGACAAGGCTACAATCCATTGGAGTAATAGAAATCTCAACGACAGACTACCTTCCATAATGACAAGGCTACCATCCATTGGAATAACAAAAATCTCGACAATAGACTACATTCTATAATGATAAGGCTACCATCCATTGGAGTAAGAAAAATATGAACAACAGACTACCTTGCATAATGACAAGGCTATAATCCATTGGAGTAACAACAATCTGAACAACAGACTACCTTCCATAATGACAAGGCTACCATCCATTGGAGTAACAGAAATCTCAACGACCGACTACCTTCAATAATGACAAGGCTGCATTCCATTGGAATAACAAAAATCTAGACAATAGACTACCTTCCATAAAGACAAGGCTACCATCCATTGGAATAACAATAATCTAGAAAATAGACTACCTTCCATAATGACAAGGCTACCATCCATTGGAGTAACAAAAATCTGAACAACATACTACCTTCCATAATGACAAGGCTACAATCCATTGGTGTAACTGAAATCTCAACGATAGACTACCTTCCATAATGACAAGGTTACCATCCATTGGAATAAAAAAAATCTCGACAATAGACTACATTCTATAATGATAAGGCTACCATGCATTAGAGTAAGAAAAATATGAACAACAGACTACCTTCCATAATGATAAGGCTACCATCAATTGGAGTAACAGAAATCTCAACGACCGACTACCTTCAATAAAGACAAGGCTACCATCCATTGGAATAACAAAAATCGAGACAATAGACTACCTTCCATAATGACAAGGCTACAATCCATTGGAATAACAAAAATCTAGAAGATAGACTACCTTCCATAATGACAAGGCTACCATCCATTGGAGTAACAAAAATCTGAACAACATACTACTTCCATAATGACAAGGCTACAATCCATTGGAGTAATAGAAATCTCAACGACAGACTACCTTCCATAATGACAAGGCTACCATCCATTGGAATAACAAAAATCTCGACAATAGACTACATTCTATAATGATAAGGCTACCATCCATTGGAGTAAGAAAAATATGAACAACAGACTACCTTGCATAATGACAAGGCTATAATCCATTGGAGTAACAACAATCTGAACAACAGACTACCTTCCATAATGACAAGGCTACCATCCATTGGAGTAACATAAATCTCAACGACCGACTACCTTCAATAATGACAAGGCTGCCATCCATTGGAATAACAAAAATCTAGACAATAGACTACCTTCCATAATGACAAGGCTACCATCCATTGGAATAACAATAATCTAGAAAATAGACTACCTTCCATAATGACAAGGCTACCATCCATTGGAGTAAGAAAAATCTGAACAACAGACTACCTTCCATAATGATAAGGCTACCATGCATTGGAGTAACAGAAATCTCAACGACCGACTACCTTCAATAATGACAAGGCTACCATCCATTGGAATAACAAAAATCTAGACAATAGACTACCTTCCATAATGACAAGGCTACCATCCATTGGAATAACAAAAATCTAGACAATAGACTACCTTCCATAATGACAAGGCTACCATCCATTGGAGTAACAAAAATCTGAACAACATACTACCATCCATAATGTCAAGGCTACAATCCATTGGAGTAATAAAAATCTCAACGACAGACTACCTTCCATAATGACAAGGATACCATCCATTGGAATAACAAAAATCTCGACAATAGACTACATTCTATAATGATAAGGCTACCATCCATTGGAGTAAGAAAAATATGAACAACATACTACCTTGCATAATGACAAGGCTATAATCCATTGGAGTAACAACAATCTGAACAACAAACTACCTTCCATAATGACAAGGCTACCATCCACTAGAGTAACAGAAATCTCAACGACCGACTACCTTCAATAATGACAAGGCTACCATCCATTGGAATAACAAAAATCTAGAAAATAGACTACCTTCCATAATGACAAGGCTACCATCCATTGGAGTAACAAAAATCTTAACAACAAACTACCTTCCATAATGACAAGGCTACCATCCATTGGAGTAACAGAAATTTCAACGACCGACTACCTTCCATAATGACAACGCTACCATCCATTGGAGTAACAAAAATCTCGACAACAGACTACCTTCCATAATGACAAAGCTATCATCCATTGGAGTAACAAAAATATCAACAACAAACTACCTTCAATAATGACAAGGCTACCATCCATTGGAGTAACAAAAATCTCGACAAAATACTACCTTCCATAATAAGAAGGCTACCATCCATTGCAGTAAAAAAAATTTAGACAATAGACTACTTTCCGTAATGACAAGGCTACCATCCATTGGAGTAACAAAAATCTGAACAACAGACTACCTTCCATAATGACAAGGCTACCATCCATTGGAATAAAAAAAATCTCGACTATAGACTACATTCTATAATGACAAGGCTACCATCCATTGGAGTAAGAAAAATACGAACAACTGACTACCTTGCATAATGACAAGGCTATCATCCATTGGACTAACAGAGATATCGACAACAAACTACCTTCAATAGTGACAAGTCTACCATCCATTGGGGTAACAAAAATCTCGACAAAAGACTACCTTCCATAACGACAAGGTTACCATCAATTGGAGTAACAAAAATCTGAACAACAGACTACCTTCCATAATGACAAGGCTACCATCCATTGGAGTAACAAAAATCTAGAAAATAGACAACCTTCCATAATGATAAGGCTACCATCCATTGTAGTAACAAAAATATATACAACAGACTACCTTCCTTAATGACAAGGCTACCATCCATTGGAGTAACAAAAATCTAGAAAACAGACTACCTACCATATTGACAAGGCTACCATCCATTGGAGTAACAAAAATCCCTACAACAGACTACCTTCGATAATGACAAGGCTACCGTCCATTAGAGTAACAAAAATCTCGATAACATACTACCTTCCATAATGACAAGGTTACCATCCATTAGAGTAACAAAAATATCAACAAGAGATTACCTTCCATAATGACAAGGCTACCATCCATTGGAGTAACAAAAATCTCGCCAACAGACTACCTTCCATAATGACAAGGCTACCATCCATTGGAGTGACAAAAATCTCGACAATAGACTACCTTCCATAATGACAAGGCTACCATCCATTGGAGTAACAAACTCTCAACAACAAACTACCTTCCATAATGACAAGGCTACCATCCATTGGACTAACAAATATATCAACAATAGACTATCTTCCATAATTACTAGGCTACCATCCAATGGAGTAAAAAAGATATCAACAACAGACTACCTTCCATAATGACAATGCAACCATCCATTGGAGTAACCAAAATCTCGACAACATACTAACTTCCATAATGACAAGGCTACCATCCATTGGAGTATAATAAATATCTACAATAGACTATGTTCCATAATGACAAGGCTACCATCAATTGTAGTAACCAAAATCTCGACAATAAACTACCTTCCATAATGACAAGGCTACCATCAGTTGCAGTAACAAAAATCTCGACAACAGACTACCTTTCATAATGACAAGGCTACCATCCATTGGAGTAACAAAAATCTAGAAAATAAACTACCTTCCATAATGACAAGGCTATAATCCATTGGAGTAACAAAAATCTGAACAACAGACTACCTTCCATAATGACAAGGCTACCATCCATTGGAGTAACAGAAATCTCAACGACCGACTACCTTCAATAATGACAAGGCTACCATCCATTGGAATAACAAAAATCTAGACAATAGACTACCTTCCATAATGACAAGGCTACCATCCATTGGAGTAACAAAAAAATTAACAACAAACTACCTTCCATAATGACAAGGCTACCATCCATTTGAGTAACAGAAATTTCAACGACCGACTACCTTCCCTAATGACAAGGCCACCATCCATTGGATTACGAAATATATGAACAACAGACCACCTTAAATATGAAAAGGCTATCATCCATTAGAGTAACAGAGATATCGACAACAAACTACCTTCAATAATGACAAGTCTACCATCCATTGGAGTAACAAAAATCTCGACAAAAGACTACCTTCCATAATGACAAGGTTACCATCCATTGGAATAAAAATATATCGACAACAAACTACCTTCCATAATAACAAGGCTACCGTCCAATGGAATTAAAAAATTGTCGACAACAGACTACCTTCCATAATTACAAGGCTACCATCCATGGGAATAACAAAAATCTCTACAATAGACTACATTCTATAATGATAAGGCTACCATCCATTGGAGTAAGACAAATATGAACAACAGACTACCTTGCATAATGACAAGGCTATAATCCATTGGAGTAACAACAATCTGAACAACAGACTACCTTCCATAATGACAAGGCTACCATCCATTGGAGTAACAGAAATCTCAACGACCGACTACCTTCAATAATGACAAGGCTACCATCCATTGGAATAACAAAAATCTAGACAATAGACTACCTTCCATAATGACAAGGCTACCATCCATTGGAGTAACAAAAATCTAGAAAATAGACAACCTTCCATAATGATAAGGCTACCATCCATTGTAGTAACAAAAATATAGACAACAGACTACCTTCCAAAATGACAAGGCTACCATTCATTGGAGTAACAAAAATCTAGAAAATAGACTACCTACCATATTGACAAGGCTACAATCCATTGGAGTAACAAAACTCCCTACAACAGACTACCTTCGATAATGACAAGGCTACCGTCCATTAGAGTAACAAAAATATTGATAACATACTACCTTCCATAATGGCAAGGCTACTATCCATTAGAGTAACAAAAATATCAACAAGAGATTACCTTCCATAATGACAAGGCTACCATCCATTGGAGTAACAAAAATCTCGCCAAAAGACTACCTTCCATAATGACAAGGCTACCATCCATTGGAGTGACAAAAATCTCGACAATAGGCTACCTTCCATAATGACAAGGCTACCATCCATTGGAGTAACAAAGTCTCGACAACAAACTACCTTCCATAATGACAAGGCTACCATCCATTGGACTAACAAAAATATCAACAATAGACTATCTTCCATAATTACTAGGTAACCATCCAATGGAGTAATAAAGATATCGACAACAGACTACCTTCCATAATGACAATGCAACCATCCATTGGAGTAACAAAAATATCGACAACAGACTAACTTCCACAATGACAAGGCTACCATCCATCGGAGTATAATAAATATCTACAATAGACTATGTTCCATAATGACAAGGCTACCATCAATTGTAGTAACCAAAATCTCGACAATAAACTACCTTTCATAATGACAAGGCTACCATCCATTGGAGTAAAAGAAATTTCAACGACCGACTACCTTCCATAATGACAAGGCCACCATCCATTGGAGTACGAAATATATGAACAACAGACCACCTTGGATATGAAAAGGCTATCATCCATTAGAGTAACAGAGATAGCGACAACAGACTACCTTCAATAATGACAAGTCTACCATCCATTGGAGTAACAAAAATCTCCACAAAAGACTACCTTCCATAATGACAAGGTTACCATCCATTGGAATAAAAAAATATCGACAACAAACTACCTTCCATAATAACAAGGCTACCGTCCAATGGAATTAAAAAATTGTCGACAACAGACTACCTTCCATAATTACATGGCTACCATCCATGGGAATAACAAAAATGTCTACAATAGACTACATTTTATAATGATAAGGCTACCATCCATTGGAGTAAGACAAATTTGAACAAGAGACTACCTTGCATAATGACAAGGCTATAATCCATTGGAGTAACAACAATCTGACCAACAGACTACCTTCCATAATGACAAGGCTACCATCCATTGGAGTAACAGAAATCTCAACGACCGACTACCTTCAATAATGACAAGGCTACCATCCATTGGAATAACAAAAATCTATATAATAGACTACCTTCCATAATGACAAGGCTACCATCCATTGGAGTAACAAAAATCTTAACAACAAACTACCTTCCATAATGACAAGGCTACCATCCATTGGAGTAATAGAAATTTCAACGACCGACTACCTTCCATAATGACAAGGCTACCATCCATTGGAGTATGAAAAACATGAACAACAGACTACCTTGGATAATGAAAAGGCTATCATCCATTGGAGTAACAGAGATATCGACAATAGACTACCTTCAATAATGACAAGTCTACCATCCATTGGAGTAATCAAAATCTCGACAAAATACTACCTTCCATAATGACAAGGTTACCATCCATTGGAATAAAAAAATATCGACAACAAACTACCTTCCATAATAACAAGGCTACCGTCCAATGGAATAAAAAAATTGTCGACAATAGACTACCTTCCATAATTACAAGGCTACCATCCATTGGAATAACAAAAATCTCGACAATAGACTACATTCTATAATGATAAGGCTACCATCCATTGGAGTAAGACAAATATGAACAACAGACTACCTTGGATAATGACAAGGCTATAATCCATTGGAGTAACAACAATCTGAACAACAGACTACCTTCCATAATGACAAGGCTACCATCCATTGGAGTAACAGAAATCACAACGACCGACTACCTTCAATAATGACAAGGCTACCATTCATTGGAATAACAAAAATCTAGACAATAGACTACCTTCCATAATGACAAGGCTACCATCCATTGGAGTAACAAAAATCTAGAAAATAGACAACCTTCCATAATGATAAGGCTACCATCCATTGTAGTAACAAAAATATAGACAACAGACTACCTTCCAAAATGACAAGGCTACCATCCATTGGAGTAACAAAAATCTAGAAAACAGACTACCTACCATATTGACAAGGCTACAATCCATTGGAGTAACAAAACTCCCTACAACAGACTACCTTCGATAATGACAAGGCTACCGTCCATTAGAGTAACAAAAATATTGATAACATACTACCTTCCATAATGACAAGGCTACTATCCATTAGAGTAACAAAAATATCAACAAGAGATTACCTTCCATAATGACAAGGCTACCATCCATTGGAGTAACAAAAATCTCGCCAAAAGACTACCTTCCATAATGACAAGGCTACCATCCATTGGAGTGACAAAAATCTCGACAATAGACTACCTTCCATAATGACAAGGCTACCATCCATTGGAGTAACAAAGTCTCGACAACAAACTACCTTCCATAATGACAAGGCTACCATCCATTGGACTAACAAAAATATCAACAATAGACTATCTTCCATAATTACTAGGTAACCATCCAATGGAGTAATAAAGATATCGACAACAGACTACCTTCCATAATGACAATGCAACCATCCATTGGAGTAACAAAAATATCGACAACAGACTAACTTCCACAATGACAAGGCTACCATCCATCGGAGTATAATAAATATCTACAATAGACTATGTTCCATAATGAGAAGGCTACCATCAATTGTAGTAACCAAAATCTCGACAATAAACTACCTTTCATAATGACAAGGCTACCATCCATTGGAGTAAAAGAAATTTCAACGACCGACTACCTTCCATAATGACAAGGCCACCATCCATTGGAGTAATCAAAATCTCGACAAAATACTACCTTCCATAATGACAAGGTTACCATCCATTGGAATAAAAAAATATCGACAACAAACTATCTTCCATAATAACAAGGCTACCGTCCAATGGAATAAAAAAATTGTCGACAATAGACTACCTTCCATAATTACAAGGCTACCATCCATTGGAATAACAAAAATCTCGACAATAGACTACATTCTATAATGATAAGGCTACCATCCATTGGAGTAAGACAAATATGAACAACAGACTACCTTGCATAATGACAAGGCTATAATCCATTGGAGTAACAACAATCTGAACAACAGACTACCTTCCATAATGACAAGGCTACCATCCATTGGAGTAACAGAAATCTCAACGACCGACTACCTTCAATAATGACAAGGCTACCATCCATTGGAATAACAAAAATCTAGACAATAGACTACCTTCCATAATGACAAGGCTACCATCCATTGGAGTAACAAAAATCTAGAAAATAGACAACCTTCCATAATGATAAGGCTACCATCCATTGTAGTAACAAAAATATAGACAACAGACTACCTTCCAAAATGACAAGGCTACCATCCATTGGAGTAACAAAAATCTAGAAAATAGACTACCTACCATATTGACAAGGCTACAATCCATTGGAGTAACAAAACTCCCTACAACAGACTACCTTCGATAATGACAAGGCTACCGTCCATTAGAGTAACAAAAATATTGATAACATACTACCTTCCATAATGACAAGGCTACTATCCATTAGAGTAACAAAAATATCAACAAGAGATTACCTTCCATAATGACAAGGCTACCATCCATTGGAGTAACAAAAATCTCGCCAAAAGACTACCTTCCATAATGACAAGGCTACCATCCATTGGAGTGACAAAAATCTCGACAATAGGCTACCTTCCATAATGACAAGGCTACCATCCATTGGAGTAACAAAGTCTCGACAACAAACTACCTTCCATAATGACAAGGCTACCATCCATTGGACTAACAAAAATATCAACAATAGACTATCTTCCATAATTACTAGGTAACCATCCAATGGAGTAATAAAGATATCGACAACAGACTACCTTCCATAATGACAATGCAACCATCCATTGGAGTAACAAAAATATCGACAACAGACTAACTTCCACAATGACAAGGCTACCATCCATCGGAGTATAATAAATATCTACAATAGACTATGTTCCATAATGACAAGGCTACCATCAATTGTAGTAACCAAAATCTCGACAATAAACTACCTTTCATAATGTCAAGGCTACCATCCATTGGAGTAAAAGAAATTTCAACGACCGACTACCTTCCATAATGACAAGGCCACCATCCATTGGAGTACGAAATATATGAACAACAGACCACCTTGGATATGAAAAGGCTATCATCCATTAGAGTAACAGAGATAGCGACAACAGACTACCTTCAATAATGACAAGTCTACCATCCATTGGAGTAACAAAAATCTCCACAAAAGACTACCTTCCATAATGACAAGGTTACCATCCATTGGAATAAAAAAATATCGACAACAAACTACCTTCCATAATAACAAGGCTACCGTCCAATGGAATTAAAAAATTGTCGACAACAGACTACCTTCCATAATTACATGGCTACCATCCATGGGAATAACAAAAATCTCTACAATAGACTACATTTTATAATGATAAGGCTACCATCCATTGGAGTAAGACAAATTTGAACAACAGACTACCTTGCATAATGACAAGGCTATAATCCATTGGAGTAACAACAATCTGAACAACAGACTACCTTCCATAATTACAAGGCTACCATCCATTGGAGTAACAGAAATCTCAACGACCGACTACCTTCAATAATGACAAGGCTACCATCCATTGGAATAACAAAAATCTATATAATAGACTACCTTCCATAATGACAAGGCTACCATCCATTGGAGTAACAAAAATCTTAACAACAAACTACCTTCCATAATGACAAGGCTACCATCCATTGGAGTAATAGAAATTTCAACGACCGACTACCTTCCATAATGACAAGGCTACCATCCATTGGAGTATGAAAAACATGAACAATAGACTACCTTGGATAATGAAAAGGCTATCATCCATTGGAGTAACAGAGATATCGACAATAGACTACCTTCAATAATGACAAGTCTACCATCCATTGGAGTAATCAAAATCTCGACAAAATACTACCTTCCATAATGACAAGGTTACCATCCATTGGAATAAAAAAATATCGACAACAAACTACCTTCCATAATAACAAGGCTACCGTCCAATGGAATAAAAAAATTGTCGACAATAGACTACCTTCCATAATTACAAGGCTACCATCCATTGGAATAACAAAAATCTCGACAATAGACTACATTCTATAATGATAAGGCTACCATCCATTGGAGTAAGAAAAATATGAACAACAGACTACCTTGCATAATGACAAGGCTATAATCCATTGGAGTAACAAAAATCTGAACAACAAACTACCTTCCATAATGACAAGGCTACCATCCATTGGAGTAACAGAAATCTCAACGACCGACTACCTTCAATAATGACAAGGCTACCATCCATTGGAATAACAAAAATATAGACAATAGACTAACTTCCATAATGACAAGGCTACCATCCATTGGAGTAACAAAAATCTTAACAACATACTACCTTCCATAATGACAAGGCTACAATCCATTGGAGTAATAGAAATCTCAACGACAGACTACATGCCATAATGACAAGGCTACAATCCATTGGAGTAACAGAAATATCAACGACAGACTACCTTCCATAATGACAAGGCTATCATCCATTGGAGTAACAAAAATCTGGACAACAGACTACCTTCCATAATGACAAGGCTACCATCCATTGGAGTAACAAAAATCTTAACAACAAACTACCTTCCATAATGACAAGGCTACCATCCATTGGAGTAACAAAAATTTCAACGACCGACTACCTTCCATATTGACAAGGCCACCATCCATTGGAGTACGAAATATATGAACAATAGACTACCTTGGATATGAAAAGGCTATCATCCATTGGAGTAACAGAGATATCGACAACAGACTACCTTCAATAATGACAAGTCTACCATCCATTGGAGTAACAAAAATCTCAACAAAAGACTACCTTCCATAATGACAAGGTTACCATCCATTGGAATAAAAAAATATTGACAACTAACTACCTTCCATAATAACAAGGCTACCGTCCAATGGAATAAAAAAATTGTCGACAACAAACTACCTTCCATAATTACAAGGCTACCATCCATTGGAATAACAAAAATCTCGACAATAGACTACATTCTATAATGATAAGGCTACCATCCATTGGAGTAAGAAAAATATGAACAACAGACTACCTTGCATAATGACAAGGCTATAATCCATTGGAGTAACAAAAATCTGACCAACAGACTACCTTCCATAATGACAAGGCTACCATCCATTGGAGTAACAAAAATCTCAACGACCGACTACCTTCAATAATGACAAGGCTACCATCCATTGGAATAACAAAAATATAGACAATAGACTACCTTCCATAATGACAATGCAACCATCCATTGGAGTAACAAAAATATTGACAACAGACTAACTTCCACAATGACAAGGCTACCATCCATCGGAGTATAATAAATATCTACAATAGACTATGTTCCATAATGACAAGGCTACCATCAATTGTAGTAACCAAAATCTCGACAATAAACTACCTTTCATAATGACAAGGCTACCATCCATTGGAGTAAAAGAAATTTCAACGACCGACTACCTTCCATAATGACAAGGCCACCATCCATTGGAGTACGAAATATATGAACAACAGACCACCTTGGATATGAAAAGGCTATCATCCATTAGAGTAACAGAGATAGCGACAACAGACTACCTTCAATAATGACAAGTCTACCATCCATTGGAGTAACAAAAATCTCCACAAAAGACTACCTTCCATAATGACAAGGTTACCATCCATTGGAATAAAAAAATATCGACAACAAACTACCTTCCATAATAACAAGGCTACCGTCCAATGGAATTAAAAAATTGTCGGCAACAGACTACCTTCCATAATTACATGGCTACCATCCATGGGAATAACAAAAATCTCTACAATAGACTACATTTTATAATGATAAGGCTACCATCCATTGGAGTAAGACAAATTTGAACAACAGACTACCTTGCATAATGACAAGGCTATAATCCATTGGAGTAACAACAATCTGAACAACAGACTACCTTCCATAATGACAAGGCTACCATCCATTGGAGTAACAGAAATCTCAACGACCGACTACCTTCAATAATGACAAGGCTACCATCCATTGGAATAACAAAAATCTATATAATAGACTACCTTCCATAATGACAAGGCTACCATCCATTGGAGTAACAAAAATCTTAACAACAAACTACCTTCCATAATGACAAGGCTACCATACATTGGAGTAATAGAAATTTCAACGACCGACTACCTTCCATAATGACAAGGCTACCATCCATTGGAGTATGAAAAACATGAACAACAGACTACCTTGGATAATGAAAAGGCTATCATCCATTGGAGTAACAGAGATATCGACAATAGACTACCTTCAATAATGACAAGTCTACCATCCATTGGAGTAATCAAAATCTCGACAAAATACTACCTTCCATAATGACAAGGTTACCATCCATTGGAATAAAAAAATATCGACAACAAACTACCTTCCATAATAACAAGGCTACCGTCCAATGGAATAAAAAAATTGTCGACAATAGACTACCTTCCATAATTACAAGGCTACCATCCATTGGAATAACAAAAATCTCAACAATAGACTACATTCTATAATGATAAGGCTACCATCCATTGGAGTAAGACAAATATGAACAACAGACTACCTTGGATAATGACAAGGCTATAATCCATTGGAGTAACAACAATCTGAACAACAGACTACCTTCCATAATGACAAGGCTACCATCCATTGGAGTAACAGAAATCTCAACGACCGACTACCTTCAATAATGACAAGGCTACCATCCATTGGAATAACAAAAATATAGACAATAGACTAACTTCCATAATGACAAGGCTACCATCCATTGGAGTAACAAAAATCTTAACAACATACTACCTTCCATAATGACAAGGCTACAATCCATTGGAGTAATAGAAATCTCAACGACAGACTACATGCCATAATGACAAGGCTACAATCAATTGGAGTAACAGAAATATCAACGACAGACTACCTTCCATAATGACAAGGCTATCATCCATTGGAGTAACAAAAATCTGGACAACAGACTACCTTCCATAATGACAAGGCTACCATCCATTGGAGTAACAAAAATCTTAACAACAAACTACCTTCCATAATGACAAGGCTACCATCCATTGGAGTAACAAAAATTTCAACGACCGACTACCTTCCATATTGACAAGGCCACCATCCATTGGAGTACGAAATATATGAACAACAGACTACCTTGGATATGAAAAGGCTATCATCCATTGGAGTAACAGAGATATCGACAACAGACTACCTTCAATAATGACAAGTCTACCATCCATTGGAGTAACAAAAATCTCAACAAAAGACTACCTTCCATAATGACAAGGTTACCATCCATTGGAATAAAAAAATATCGACACCAAACTACCTTCCATAATAACAAGGCTACCGTCCAATGGAATTAAAAAATTCTCGACAACAGACTACCTTCCATAATTACAAGGCTACCATCCATGGGAATAACAAAAATCTCTACAATAGACTACATTTTATAATGATAAGGCTACCATCCATTGGAGTAAGAAAAATATAAACAACAGACTACCTTGCATATTGACAAGGCTATAATCCATTGGAGTAACAACAATCTGAACAACAGACTACCTTCCATAATGACAAGGCTACCATCCATTGGAGTAACAGAAATCTCAATGACCGACTACCTTCAATAATGACAAGGCTACCATCCATTGGAATAACAAAAATCTAGACAATAGACTACCTTCCATAATGACAAGACTACCATCCATTGGAGTAACAAAAATCTTAACAACAAACTACCTTCCATAATGACAAGGCTACCATCCATTGGAGTAATAGAAATTTCATCGACCAACTACCTTCCATAATGACAAGGCTACCGTCCATTGGAGTATGAAAAATATGAACAACAGACTACCTTGGATAATGAAAAGGCTATCATCCATTGCAGTAACAGAGATATCGACAACATACTACCTTCAATAATGACAAGTCTACCATCCATTGGAGTAATCAAAATCTCGACAAAAGACTACCTTCCATAATGACAAGGTTACCATCCATTGGACTAACAAAAATTTCAACGACCGACTACCTTCCATAATGACAAGGCCACCATCCATTGGAGTACGAAATATATGAACAACAGACTACCTTGGATATGAAAAGGCTATCATCCATTGGAGTAACAGAGATATCGACAACAGACTACCTTCAATAATGACAAGTCTACCATCCATTGGAGTAACAAAAATCTCAACAAAAGACTACCTTCCATAATGACAAGGTTACCATCCATTGGAATAAAAAAATATCGACACCAAACTACCTTTCATAATAACAAGCCTACCGTCCAATGGAATTAAAAAATTGTCGATAACAGACTACCTTCCATAATTACAAGGCTACCATCCATGGGAATAACAAAAATCTCTACAATAGACTACATTTTATAATGATAAGGCTACCATCCATTGGAGTAAGAAAAATATGAACAACAGACTACCTTGCATATTGACAAGGCTATAATCCATTGGAGTAACAACAATCTGAACAACAGACTACCTTCCATAATGACAAGGCTACCATCCATTGGAGTAACAGAAATCTCAACGACCGACTACCTTCAATAATGACAAGGCTACCATCCATTGGAATAACAAAAATCTAGACAATAGACTACCTTCCAAAATGACAAGACTACCATCCATTGGAGTAACAAAAATCTTAACAACAAACTACCTTCCATAATGACAAGGCTACCATCCATTGGAGTAATAGAAATTTCAACGACCAACTACCTTCCATAATGACAAGGCTACCATCCATTGGAGTATGAAAAATATGAACAACAGACTACCTTGGATAATGAAAAGGCTATCATCCATTGGAGTAACAGAGATATCGACAACATACTACCTTCAATAATGACAAGTCTACCATCCATTGGAGTAATCAAAATCTCGACAAAAGACTACCTTCCATAATGACAAGGTTACCATCCATTGGACTAACAAAAATTTCAACGACCGACTACCTTCCATAATGACAAGGCTACCATCCATTGGAGTACGAAATATATGAACAACAGACTACCTTGGATATGAAAAGGCTATCATCCATTGGAGTAACAGAGATATCGACAACAGACTACCTTCAATAATGACAAGTCTACCATCCATTGGAGTAACAAAAATCTCAACAAAAGACTACCTTCCATAATGACAAGGTTACCATCCATTGGAATAAAAAAATATCGACACCAAACTACCTTCCATAATAACAAGGCTACCGTCCAATGGAATTAAAAAATTGTCGACAACAGACTACCTTCCATAATTACAAGGCTACCATCCATGGGAATAACAAAAATCTCTACAATTGACTACATTTTATAATGATAAGGCTACCATCCATTGGAGTAAGAAAAATATGAACAACAGACTACCTTGCATATTGACAAGGCTATAATCCATTGGAGTAACAACAATCTGAACAACAGACTACCTTCCATAATGAAAAGGCTACCATCCATTGGAGTAACAGAAATCTCAACGACCGACTACCTTCAATAATGACAAGGCTACCATCCATTGGAATAACAAAAATCTATATAATAGACTACCTTCCATAATGACAAGGCTACCATCCATTGGAGTAACAAAAATCTTAACAACAAACTACCTTCCATAATGACAAGGCTACCATCCATTGGAGTAATAGAAATTTCAACGACCGACTACCTTCCATAATGACAAGGCTACCATCCATTGGAGTATGAAAAACATGAACAACAGACTACCTTGGATAATGAAAAGGCTATCATCCATTGGAGTAACAGAGATATCGACAATAGACTACCTTCAATAATGACAAGTCTACCATCCATTGGAGTAATCAAAATCTCGACAAAATACTACCTTCCATAATGACAAGGTTACCATCCATTGGAATAAAAAAATATCGACAACAAACTACCTTCCATAATAACAAGGCTACCGTCCAATGGAATAAAAAAATTGTCGACAATAGACTACCTTCCATAATTACAAGGCTACCATCCATTGGAATAACAAAAATCTCGACAATAGACTACATTCTATAATGATAAGGCTACCATCCATTGGAGTAAGAAAAATATGAACAACAGACTACCTTGCATAATGACAAGGCTATAATCCATTGGAGTAACAAAAATTTGAACAACAGACTACCTTCCATAATGACAAGGCTACCATCCATTGGAGTAACAGAAATCTCAACGACCGACTACCTTCAATAATGACAAGGCTACCATCCATTGGAATAACAAAAATATAGACAATAGACTAACTTCCATAATGACAAGGCTACCATCCATTGGAGTAACAAAAATCTTAACAACATACTACCTTCCATAATGACAAGGCTACAATCCATTGGAGTAATAGAAATCTCAACGACAGACTACATGCCATAATGACAAGGCTACAATCAATTGGAGTAACAGAAATATCAACGACAGACTACCTTCCATAATGACAAGGCTATCATCCATTGGAGTAACAAAAATCTGGACAACAGACTACCTTCCATAATGACAAGGCTACCATCCATTGGAGTAACAAAAATCTTAACAACAAACTACCTTCCATAATGACAAGGCTACCATCCATTGGAGTAACAAAAATTTCAACGACCGACTACCTTCCATATTGACAAGGCCACCATCCATAGGAGTACGAAATATATGAACAACAGACTACCTTGGATATGAAAAGGCTATCATCCATTGGAGTAACAGAGATATCGACAACAGACTACCTTCAATAATGACAAGTCTACCATCCATTGGAGTAACAAAAATCTCAACAAAAGACTACCTTCCATAATGACAAGGTTACCATCCATTGGAATAAAAAAATATTGACAACTAACTACCTTCCATAATAACAAGGCTACCGTCCAATGGAATAAAAAAATTGTCGACAACAAACTACCTTCCATAATTACAAGGCTACCATCCATTGGAATAACAAAAATCTCGACAATAGACTACATTCTATAATGATAAGGCTACCATCCATTGGAGTAAGAAAAATATGAACAACAGACTACCTTGCATAATGACAAGGCTATAATCCATTGGAGTAACAAAAATCTGACCAACAGACTACCTTCCATAATGACAAGGCTACCATCCATTGGAGTAACAAAAATCTCAACGACCGACTACCTTCAATAATGACAAGGCTACCATCCATTGGAATAACAAAAATATAGACAATAGACTACCTTCCATAATGACAAGGCTACCATCCATTGGAGTAACAAAAATCTGAACAACATACTACCTTCCATGTTGACAAGGCTACAATCCATTGGAGTAATAGAAATCTGAACGAAAGACTACATGCCATAATGACAAGGCTACAATCCATTGGAGTACCAGAAATATCAATGACAGACTACCTTCCATAATGACAAGGCTATCATCCATTGGAGTAACAAAAATCTGGACAACAGACTACCTTCTATAATGACAAGGCTACCATCCATTGGAGTAACAAAAATCTTAACAACAAACTACCTTCCATAATGACAAGGCTACCATCCATTGGAGTAACAAAAATTTCAACGACCGACTACCTTCCATAATGACAAGGCCACCATCCATTGGAGTACGAAATATATGAACAACAGACTACCTTGGATATGAAAAGGCTATCGTCCATTGGAGTAACAGAGATATCGACAACAGACTACCTTCAATAATGACAAGTCTACCATCCATTGGAGTAACAAAAATCTCAACAAAAGACTACCTTCCATAATGACAAGGTTACCATCCATTGGAATAAAAAAATATCGACACCAAACTACCTTCCATAATAACAAGGCTACCGTCCAATGGAATTAAAAAATTCTCGACAACAGACTACCTTCCATAATTACAAGGCTACCATCCATGGGAATAACAAAAATCTCTACAATAGACTACATTTTATAATGATAAGGCTACCATCCATTGGAGTAAGAAAAATATAAACAACAGACTACCTTGCATATTGACAAGGCTATAATCCATTGGAGTAACAACAATCTGAACAACAGACTACCTTCCATAATGACAAGGCTACCATCCATTGGAGTAACAGAAATCTCAACGACCGACTACCTTCAATAATGACAAGGCTACCATCCATTGGAATAACAAAAATCTAGACAATAGACTACCTTCCATAATGACAAGACTACCATCCATTGGAGTAACAAAAATCTTAACAACAAACTACCTTCCATAATGACAAGGCTACCATCCATTGGAGTAATAGAAATTTCAACGACCAACTACCTTCCATAATGACAAGGCTACCGTCCATTGGAGTATGAAAAATATGAACAACAGACTACCTTGGATAATGAAAAGGCTATCATCCATTGGAGTAACAGAGATATCGACAACATACTACCTTCAATAATGACAAGTCTACCATCCATTGGAGTAATCAAAATCTCGACAAAAGACTACCTTCCATAATGACAAGGCTACCATCCATTGGAGTAACAAAAATTTCAACGACCGACTACCTTCCATAATGACAAGGCCACCATCCATTGGAGTACGAAATATATGAACAACAGACTACCTTGGATATGAAAAGGCTATCATCCATTGGAGTAACAGAGATATCGACAACAGACTACCTTCAATAATGACAAGTCTACCATCCATTGGAGTAACAAAAATCTCAACAAAAGACTACCTTCCATAATGACAAGGTTACCATCCATTGGAATAAAAAAATATCGACACCAAACTACCTTCCATAATAACAAGGCTACCGTCCAATGGAATTAAAAAATTCTCGACAACAGACTACCTTCCATAATTACAAGGCTACCATCCATGGGAATAACAAAAATCTCTACAATAGACTACATTTTATAATGATAAGGCTACCATCCATTGGAGTAAGAAAAATATGAACAACAGACTACCTTGCATATTGACAAGGCTATAATCCATTGGAGTAACAACAATCTGAACAACAGACTACCTTCGATAATGACAAGGCTACCATCCATTGGAGTAACAGAAATCTCAACGACCGACTACCTTCAATAATGACAAGGCTACCATCCATTGGAATAACAAAAATCTAGACAATAGACTACCTTCCAAAATGACAAGACTACCATCCATTGGAGTAACAAAAATCTTAACAACAAACTACCTTCCATAATGACAAGGCTACCATCCATTGGAGTAATAGAAATTTCAACGACCAACTACCTTCCATAATGACAAGGCTACCATCCATTGGAGTATGAAAAATATGAACAACAGACTACCTTGGATAATGAAAAGGCTATCATCCATTGGAGTAACAGAGATATCGACAACATACTACCTTCAATAATGACAAGTCTACCATCCATTGGAGTAATCAAAATCTCGACAAAAGACTACCTTCCATAATGACAAGGTTACCATCCATTGGACTAACAAAAATTTCAACGACCGACTACCTTCCATAATGACAAGGCCACCATCCATTGGAGTACGAAATATATGAACAACAGACTACCTTGGATATGAAAAGGCTATCATCCATTGGAGTAACAGAGATATCGACAACAAACTACCTTCAATAATGACAAGTCTACCATCCATTGGAGTAACAAAAATCTCAACAAAAGACTACCTTCCATAATGACAAGGTTACCATCCATTGGAATAAAAAAATATCGACACCAAACTACCTTCCATAATAACAAGGCTACCGTCCAATGGAATTAAAAAATTGTCGACAACAGACTACCTTCCATAATTACAAGGCTACCATCCATGGGAATAACAAAAATCTCTACAATTGACTACATTTTATAATGATAAGGCTACCATCCATTGGAGTAAGAAAAATATGAACAACAGACTACCTTGCATATTGACAAGGCTATAATCCATTGGAGTAACAACAATCTGAACAACAGACTACCTTCCATAATGAAAAGGCTACCATCCATTTGAGTAACAGAAATCTCAACGACCGACTACCTTCAATAATGACAAGGCTACCATCCATTGGAATAACAAAAATCTAGACAATAGACTACCTTCCATAATGACAAGACTACCATCCATTGGAGTAACAAAAATCTTAACAACAAACTACCTTCCATAATGACAAGGCTACCATCCATTGGAGTAATAGAAATTTCAACGACCAACTACCTTCCATAATGACAAGGCTACCATCCATTGGAGTATGAAAAATATGAACAACAGACTACCTTGGATAATGAAAAGGCTATCATCCATTGGAGTAACAGAGATATCGACAACATACTACCTTCAATAATGACAAGTCTACCATCCATTGGAGTAATCAAAATCTCGACAAAAGACTACCTTCCATAATGACAAGGTTACCATCCATTGGAATAAAAAAATATTGACAACAAACTACCTTCCATAATTACAAGGCTACCGTCCAATGGAATAAAAAAATTGTCGACAACAAACTACCTTCCATAATTACAAGGCTACCATCCATTGGAATAACAAAAATCTCGACAATAGACTACATTCTATAATGATAAGGCTACCATCCATTGGAGTAAGAAAAATATGAACAATAGACTACCTTGCATAATGACAAGGCTATAATCCATTGGAGTAACAAAAATCTGAACAACAGACTACCTTCCATAATGACAAGGCTACCATCCATTGGAGTAACAAAAATCTCAACGACCGACTACCTTCAATAATGACAAGGCTACCATCCATTGGAATAACAAAAATATAGACAATAGACTACCTTCCATAATGACAAGGCTACCATCCATTGGAGTAACAAAAATCTGAACAACATACTACCTTCCATAATGACAAGGCTACAATCCAATTGAGTAATAGAAATCTCAACGACAGACTACCTGCCATAATGACAAGGCTACTATCCATTGGAGTAACATAAATCTCAAAGACAGACTACCTTCCATAATGACAAGGCTATCATCCATTGGAATAACAAAAATATAGATAATAGACTACCTTCCATAATGACAAGGCTACCATCCATTAGAGTAACAAAAATATGAACAACAAATTACCTTCCATAATGACAAGGCTACCATCCATTGGAGTAAGAAAAATATATACAACAGACTACCTTGCATAATGAAAAGGCTATCATCCATTGGAGTAACAGAGATATTGACAACAAAATACCTTCAATAATGACATGTCTACCATCCATTGGAGTAACAAAAATCTTGACAAAAGACTACCTTCCATAATGACAAGGTTACCATCCATTGGAATAAAAAACTATCGACAACAAACTACCTTCCATAATGACACGGCTCCTTCCAATGGAATAAAAAAAAATTCGACAACAGACTACCATCCATAATGACAAGGCTATAATCCATTGGAGTAACAAAAATCTGAATGGCAAAATACATTCCATAATGACAAGGCTACCATTCATTGGTGTAACAAAAATCTCGACAACAGACTAACTTCCATAATTACAAGGCTTCCATCCACTTGGGTAACAAAAACTTCGACAACAAACTACCTTCCATAATGATAAGGCTACCATCCATTGGAGTAACAAAAATCTCGACAACAGACTACCTTCCATAATGACAAAGCTATCATCCATTAGAGTAACAAAAATATCCACAACAGACTACCTTCAATAATGACAAGGCTACCATCCATTGGAGTAAAAAAAAATCTCGACAAAATACTACCTTCCATAATAAGAAAGCTACCATCCATTGCAGTAAAAAAAATGTAGACAATAGACTACCTTCCATAATGACAAGGCTACCATCCATTGGAGTAACAAAAATCTGAACAACTGACTACCTTTCATAATGATAAGGCTATCATCCATTGGAGTAACAGAGATATCGACAACAAACTACCTTCAATAGTGACAAGTCTACCATTAATTGGAGTAAGAAAAATCTCGACAAAAGACTACCTTCCATAATGACAAGGTTACCATCCATTGGAATAACAAAAATATCGACAACAAATTACCTTCCATAATGACAAGGCTACCTTCCATTGGAGTAACAAAAATTTGAACAACAGACTACCTTCAATAATGACAAGGCTACAATCCATTGGAGTAACAGAAATCTCAACGAAAAAGTTCATCCCATAATGACAAGGCTACCATCCATTGGTGTAACAAAAATCTCGATAACAGACTACCTTCCATAATGACAAGGCTACCATCCATTGAAGTAACAGAAATCTCAAAGACAACTACCTTCCATAATGACAAGGCTCCCATCCATTGGAGTAACAAAAATCTAAACAACAAACTACATTCTATAATGACAAGGCTACCATCCATTGGAGTAACAGAAATCTCAACGACCGACTACCTTCCATAATGACAAGGCTACCATCCATTGGAGTAAGAAAAATATGAACAACAGAAAACCTTGCATAATGAAAAGGCTATCATCCATTGGAGTAACAGATATATCGACAACAAACTACTTTAAATAATGACAAGTCTACCATCCATTGAAGTAACAAAAATGTCGACAAAAGACTACCTTCCATAATGACAAGGTTACCATCCATTAGAATAAAAAAATATCGACAACAAACTACCTTCCATAATGACAAGGCTACCGTCCAATGGAATAAAAAAATTGTCGACAATAAACTACATTTCATAATGACAAGGCTACCTTCCATTGGAGTAACAAAAATTTGAAGAACAGACTACCTTCCATAATGACAAGGCTACAATCCATTGGAGTAACAAAAATCCGAACGGCAAACTACATTTCATAATGACAAGGCTACCATCCATTGGTGTAACAAAAATCTCGACCACAGACTATCTACCCTAATTACAAGGCTACCATCCATTTGGGTAACAAAAATCTCGACAACAAACTACCTTCAATAATGAGAATGCTACAATCCATTGGAGTAACAGAAATCTCAACGACAGACTACCTTCCAAAATAACAAGGCTATCATCCATTGGAGTAAAAAAAATATCGACAAAAGACTACCTTCAATAATGACAAGGCTACCATTCTTTGGAGTAACAAAAATCTCGACAAAATACTACCTTCCATAACAAGAAGGCTACCATCAATTGGAGTAACAAAAATCTAGACAATAGACTACCTTCCATAATGACAAGGCTACCATCCATTGGAGTTACAAAAATCTAAACAACAGACTACCTTCCATAATGACAAGGCTACCATCCATTGGAGTAATAGAAATCTCAAAGACCGACTACCTTCGATAATGACAAGGCTACCATCCATTGGAATAACAAAAATCTCGACAATAGACTACCTTCTATAATGACAAGTCTATCATCCATTGGAGTAAGAAAAATATGGACAACAGACTACCTTGCATAATGACAAGGCTATAATCCATTGGAGTATCAAAAATCTGAACAACAGACTACCTTCCATAATGACAAGGCTACCATCCCTTGGAGTAACAAAAATCTAGAAAATAGACTACCTTCCATAATGATAAGGATACCATCCATTGTAGTAACAAAAATCTCGACAACAGACTACCTTCCATAATGACAAGGCTACCATCCATTGGAGTAACAAAAATCTAGAAAAAAGACTACCTACCATATTGACAAGGCTTCCATCCATTGGAGAAACAAAAATCCCTACAACAGACTACCTTCCATAATGATAAGGCTACCATCCATTAGAGTAACAAAAATCTCCACAACATACTACCTTCCATAACGACAAGGCTACCATCCATTAGAGTAACGGAAATATCAACAAGAGATTACCTTCCATAATGACAAGGCTACCATCCATTGGAGTAACAAAAATCTCGCCAACAGACTACCTTCCATAATGACAAGGTTACCATCCATTGGAGTGATAAAAATCTCGACAATAGACTACCTTCCATAATGACAAGGCTACCATCCATTGGAGTAACAAAATCTCGACAACAAACTACCTTCCATAATGACAAGGCTACCATCCATTTGAGTAACAAAAATATCAACAACAGACTACCTTCCATAATTACTAGGCTACCATCCATTGGAGTAAAAAAGATATCGACAACAGACTACCTTCCATAATGACAATGCAACCATCTATTGGAGTAACAAAAATCTCGAAAATAGACTAACTTCCACAATGACAAGGCTACCATCCATTGGAGTATAAAAAATATCTACAATAGACTGTGTTCCATAATGACAAGGCTACCATCAATTGTAGTAACCAAAATCTCGACAATAAACTACCTTCCATAATGATAAGGCTACCATCAGTTGCAGTAACAAAAATCTCGACAACAGACTACCTTCCATAATGACAAGGCTACCATCCTTTGGGGTAACAAAAATCTAGAAAATAGACTACCTTCCATAATGATTAGGCTACCATCCATTGTAGTAACAAAAATCTAGACAACAGACTACCTTCCATAATGACAAGGCTACCATCCATTGGAGTAACAAAAATCTAGAAAACAGACTACCTACCATATTGACAAGGCTACCATCCATTGGAGTAAAAAAATCTCGATAACAGACTACCTTCCATAATGACAAGGCTACCATCTATTGGAATAACAAAAATATCAACAACAGACTACCTTCCATAATGACAAGGCTACCATACATTGGAGTAACGAAAATATCAACAAGAGACTACCATCCATAATTACAAGGCTACCATCCATTGGAGTAACAAAAATATCGCCAACAAACTACCTTTCATAATGACAAGGCTACCATCCATTGGAGTGACAAAAATATCGAGAATAGACTACCTTCCATAATGACAAGGCTACCATCCATTGGAGTAACAAAATCTCGACAACAAACTACCTTCCATAATGACAAGGCTACCATCCATTGGAGTAACAAAAATATCGACAACAGACTAACTTCCATATTGACAAGTCTACCATCCATTGGAATAACAAAAATCTCGACAACAAACTACCTTCTATAATGACAAGGCTACCATCCAACGGAGTAACAAAAATAACGACAACAGACTACGTTCCATAATGACAAGGCTACCATCCATTGGAGTAACAAAAATATCTACAAAATACTACCTTCCATAATCAAAAGGCTACCATCCATTAGAGTAACAAAAATTTCGACAACAGATTACCCTCCATAATGACAAGGCTACCATCCATTGGACTAACAAAGATATCGACCACCGACTACCTTCCATAATGAAAAGGTTACCATCCATTGGAGTAACAAAAATCTCGACAATATACTACCTTCCATAATGACAAGGCTACCATCCATTGGAGTAACAAAAATCTCGACTACTGACTACCTTCCATAATGACTAGTCTACCATCCATTGGAGTAACAACGATATTGACAACAGACTACCTTCCATAATGACAAGACTACCAGCCATTTTAGTAACAAAAATCGCGACAACAGACTACCTTCCATAATGACAAGTCTACTATACATTAGATTAACAAAAATATCGACAAAAGACTACCTTCCATAATGACAAGGCTACCATCAATTGGAGTAACAAAAATATCTACAATAGACTATGTTCCATAATGATAAGTCTACCATTAATTGTAGTAACCAAAATCTCGACAACAGACTACCTTCCATAATGACAAGGCTACCATCCATTGTAGTAACAAAAATCTCGACAACAGACTACCTTCCATAATGACAAGGCTACCATCCATTGGAGTAACAAAAATATCGACAACAGACTAACTTCCATAATGACAAGGCTACCATCCATCGGAGTAACAAAAATATCGACAACAGACTACGTTCCATAATGACAAGGCTACCATCCATTAGAGTAATAAAAATATCTACAACATACTACCTTCCATAATGAAAAGGCTACCATCCATTAGAGTAACAAAAATCTCGACAATAGATTACCCTCCATAATGACTAGGCTACCATCCATTGGACTAACAAAGATATCGACAACAGACTACCTTCCATAATGACAAGGCTACCATCCATTGGAGTAACAAAAATCTCGCCAACAGACTACCTTCCATAATGACAAGGTTACCATCCATTGGAGTGACAAAAATCTCGACAATAGACTACCTTCCATAATGACAAGGCTACCATCCATTGGAGTAACAAAATCTCGACAACAAACTACCTTCCATAATGACAAGGCTACCATCCATTTGAGTAACAAAAATATCAACAACAGACTACCTTCCATAATTACTAGGCTACCATCCATTGGAGTAAAAAAGATATCGACAACAGACTACCTTCCATAATGACAATGCAACCATCTATTGGAGTAACAAAAATCTCGAAAATAGACTAACTTCCACAATGACAAGGCTACCATCCATTGGAGTATAAAAAATATCTACAATAGACTGTGTTCCATAATGACAAGGCTACCATCAATTGTAGTAACCAAAATCTCGACAATAAACTACCTTCCATAATGATAAGGCTACCATCAGTTTCAGTAACAAAAATCTCGACAACAGACTACCTTCCATAATGACAAGGCTACCATCCATTGGGGTAACAAAAATCTAGAAAATAGACTACCTTCCATAATGATTAGGTTACCATCCATTGTAGTAACAAAAATCTAGACAACAGACTACCTTCCATAATGACAAGGCTACCATCCATTGGAGTAACAAAAATCTAGAAAACAGACTACCTACCATATTGACAAGGCTACCATCCATTGGAGTCAAAAAAATCTCGATAACAGACTACCTTCCATAATGACAAGGCTACCATCTATTGGAATAACAAAAATATCAACAACAGACTACCTTCCATAATGACAAGGCTACCATACATTGGAGTAACGAAAATATCAACAAGAGACTACCATCCATAATTATAAGGCTACCATCCATTGGAGTAACAAAAATATCGCCAACAAACTACCTTTCATAATGACAAGGCTACCATCCATTGGAGTGAAAAAAATATCGAGAATAGACTACCTTCCATAATGATAAGGCTACCATCCATTGGAGTAACAAAATCTCGACAACAAACTACCTTCCATAATGACAAGGCTACCATCCATTGGAGTAACAAAAATATCGACAACAGACTAACTTCCATATTGACAAGTCTACCATCCATTGGAATAACAAAAATCTCGACAACAAACCACCTTCTATAATGACAAGGCTACCATCCAACGGAGTAACAAAAATAACGACACCAGACTACGTTCCATAATGACAAGGCTACCATCCATTGGAGTAACAAAAATATCTACAAAATACTACCTTCCATAATCAAAAGGCTACCATCCATTAGAGTAACAAAAATCTCGACAACAGATTACCCTCCATAATGACAAAGGCTACCATCCATTGGACTAACAAAGATATCGACCACCGACTACCTTCCATAATGAAAAGGCTACCATCCATTGGAGTAACAAAAATCTCGACAATAGACTACCTTCCATAATGACAAGGCTACCATCCATTGGAGTAACAAAAATCTCGACAACTGACTACCTTCCATAATGACTAGGCTACCATCCATTGGAGTAACAACGATATTGACAACAGACTACCTTCCATAATGACAAGACTACCATCCATTTTAGTAACAAAAATCGCGACAACAGACTACCTTCCATAATGACAAGGCTACTATACATTAGATTAACAAAAATATCAACAAAAGACTACCTTCCATAATGACAAGGCTACCATCAATTGGAGTAACAAAAATATCTACAATAGACTATGTTCCATAATGATAAGTCTACCATTAATTGTAGTAACCAAAATCTCGACAACAGACTACCTTCCATAATGACAAGGCTACCATCCATTGTAGTAACAAAAATCTCGACAACAGACTACCTTCCATAATGACAAGGCTACCATCCATTGGAGTAACAAAAATATCGACAACAGACTAACTTCCATAATGACAGGGCTACCATCCATCGGAGTAACAAAAATATCGACAACAGACTACGTTCCATAATGACAAGGCTACCATCCATTAGAGTAATAAAAATATCTACAACATACTACCTTCCATAATGAAAAGGCTACCATCCATTAGAGTAACAAAAATCTCGACAATAGATTACCCTCCATAATGACTAGGCTACCATCCATTGGACTAACAAAGATATCGACAACAGACTACCTTCCATAATGACAAGGCTACCATCCATTGGAGTAACAAAAATCTCGCCAACAGACTACCTTCCATAATGACAAGGTTACCATCCATTGGAGTGACAAAAATCTCGACAATAGACTACCTTCCATAATGACAAGGCTACCATCCATTGGAGTAACAAAATCTCGACAACAAACTACCTTCCATAATTACAAGGCTACCATCCATTTGAGTAACAAAAATATCAACAACAGACTACCTTCCATAATTACTAGGCTACCATCCATTGGAGTAAAAAAGATATCGACAACAGACTACCTTCCATAATGACAATGCAACCATCTATTGGAGTAACAAAAATCTCGAAAATAGACTAACTTCCACAATGACAAGGCTACCATCCATTGGAGTATAAAAAATATCTACAATAGACTATGTTCCATAATGACAAGGCTACCATCAATTGTAGTAACCAAAATCTCGACAATAAACTACCTTCCGTAATGATAAGGCTACCATCAGTTGCAGTAACAAAAATCTCGACAACAGACTACCTTCCATAATGACAAGGCTACCATCCATTGGGGTAACAAAAATCTAGAAAATAGACTACCTTCCATAATGATTAGGCTACCATCCATTGTAGTAACAAAAATCTAGACAACAGACTACCTTCCATAATGACAAGGCTACCATCCATTGGAGTAACAAAAATCTAGAAAACAGACTACCTACCATATTGACAAGGCTACCATCCATTGGAGTAAAAAAAATCTCGATAACAGACTACCTTCCATAATGACAAGGCTACCATCTATTGGAATAACAAAAATATCAACAACAGACTAGCTTCCATAATGACAAGGCTACCATACATTGGAGTAACGAAAATATCAACAAGAGACTACCATCCATAATTACAAGGCTACCATCCATTGGAGTAACAAAAATATCGCCAACAAACTACCTTTCATAATGACAAGGCTACCATACAATGGAGTGACAAAAATATCGAGAATAGACTACCTTCCATAATGACAAGGCTACCATCCATTGGAGTAACAAAATCTCGACAACAAACTACCTTCCATAATGACAAGGCTACCATCCATTGGAGTAACAAAAATATCGACAACAGACTAACTTCCATATTGACAAGTCTACAATCCATTGGAATAACAAAAATCTCGACAACAAACTACCTTCTATAATGACAAGGCTACCATCCAACGGAGTAACAAAAATAACGACAACAGACTACGTTCCATAATGACAAGGCTACCATCCATTGGAGTAACAAAAATATCTACAAAATACTACCTTCCATAATCAAAAGGCTAACATCCATTAGAGTAACAAAAATCTCGACAATAGATTACCCTCCATAATGACAAGGCTACCATCCATTGGACTAACAAAGATATCGACCACAGACCTCCTTCCATAATGACAAGGCTACCATCCATTGGAGTAACAAAAATCTCGACAATAGACTACCTTCCATAATGACAAGGCTACCATCCATTGGAGTAACAAAAATCTCGACAACTGACTACCTTCCATAATGACTAGGCTACCATCCATTGGAGTAATAACGATATTGACAACAGACTACCTTCCATAATGACAAGACTACCATCCATTTTAGTAACAAAAATCGCGACAACAGACTACCTTCCATAATGACAAGGCTATTATACATTAGATTAACAAAAATATCGACAAAAGACTACCTTCCATAATGACAAGGCTATCATCAATTGGAGTAACAAAAATATCTACAATAGACTATGTTCCATAATGATAAGTCTACCAGTAATTGTAGTAACCAAAATCTCGACAACAGACTACTTTCCATAATGACAAGGCTACCATCCATTGGAGTAACGAAAATATCAACAATAGACTATGTTCCATAATGATAAGGCTACCATCAATTTTAGTAACAAAAATCTCAATAATAAACTACCTTCCATAATGACAAGGCTACAATCAGTTGCAGTAACAAAAATCTCGACAACGGATAACCTTCCATAATGACAAGGCTACCATCCATTGGAGTAACAAAAATCTAGAAAATAGACTACCTTCCATAATGATAAGGCTACCATCCATTGTAGTAACAAAAATCTAGACAACAGACTACCTTCCATAATGACAAGGCTACCATCCATTAGAGTAACAAAAATCTAGAAAAAAGACTACCTACCATATTGACAAGGCTACCAATCATTGGAGAAACAAAAATCCCTACAACAGACTACCTTCCATAATGACTAGGCTACCATCCATTAGAGTAACAAAAATATCCACAACATACTACCTTCCATAATGACAAGGCTACCATCCATTAGAGTAACGAAAATATCAACAAGAGATTACCTTCCATAATGACAAGGCTACCATCCATTGGAGTAACAAAATCTCGCCAACAGACTACCTTCCATAATGACAAGTCTACCATCCATTGGAGTGACAAAAATCTCGACAATAGACTACCTTCCATAATGACAAGGCTACCATCCATTGGAGTAACAAAATCTCGACAACAAACTACCTTCCATAATGACAAGGCTACCATCAATTTGAGTAACAAAAATATCAACAACAGACTACCTTCCATAATTACTAGGCTACCATCCATTGGAGTAAAAAAGATATCGACAACAGACTACCTTCCATAATGACAATGCATCCATCTATTGGAGTAACAAAAATCTCGAAAATAGACTAACTTCCACAATGACAAGGCTACCATCCATTGGAGTATAAAAAATATCTACAATAGACTATGTTCCATAATGACAAGGCTACCATCAATTGTAGTAACCAAAATCTCGACAACAAACTACCTTCCATAATGATAAGGCTACCATCAGTTGCAGTAACAAAAATCTCGCCAACAGACTACCTTCCATAATGACAAGGCTACCATCCATTGGGGTAACAAAAATCTAGAAAATAGACTACCTTCCATAATGATTAGGCTACCATCCATTGTAGTAACAAAAATCTAGACAACAGACTACCTTCCATAATGACAAGGCTACCATCCATTGGAGTAACAAAAATCTAGAAAACAGACTACCTACCATATTGACAAGGCTACCATCCATTGGAGTAAAAAAAATCTCGATAACATACTACCTTCCATAATAACAAGGCTACCATCTATTGGAATAACAAAAATATCGACAACAGACTACCTTCCATAATGACAAGGCTACCATACATTGGAGTAACGAAAATATCAACAAGAGACTACCATCCATAATTACAAGGCTACCATCCATTGGAGTAACAAAAATATCGCCAACAAACTACCTTTCATAATGACAAGGCTACCATCCATTGGAGTAACAAAAATATCGACAACAGACTAACTTCGATATTGATAAGTCTACCATCCATTTGAATAACAAAAATCTCGACAACAAACTACCTTCTATAAAGACAAGGCTACCATCCAACGGAGTAACAAAAATATCGACACAGACTACGTTCCATAATGAGAAGGCTACCATCCATTGGAGTAACAAAAATATCTACAAAATACTACCTTCCATAATGAAAAGGCTACCATCCATTAGAGTAACAAAAATCTCGACAACACATTACCCTCCATAATGACAAGGCTAACATCCATTGGACTAACAAAGATTTCGACCACAGAATACCTTCCATAATGACAAGGCTACCATCCATTGGAGTAACAAAAATCTCGACAATAGACTACCTACCATAATGACAAGGCTACCATCCATTGGAGTAACAAAAATCTCGACAACTGACTACCTTCCATAATTACTAGGCTACCATCCATTGGAGTAACAACGATATTGACAACAGACTACCTTCCATAATGACAAGACTACCCTCCATTTTAGTAACAAAAATCTCGACAACAGACTACCTTCCATAATGACAAGGCTACTATTCATTAGATTAACAAAAATATCGACAACAGACTACCTTCCATAATGACAAGGCTACCATCAATTGGAGTAACAAAAATATCTACAATAGACTATGTTTCATAATGATAAGTCTACCATTAATTGTAGTAATCAAAATCTGGACAACAGACTACCTTCCATAATGACAAGGCTAATATCCATTGTAGTAACAAAAATCTCGACAACAGACTACCTTCCATAATGACAAGGCTACCATCCATTGGAGTAACAAAAATATCGACAACAGACTAACTTCCATAATGACAAGGCTACCATCCATCGGAGTAACAAAAATATCGACAACAGACTATGTTCCATAATGACAAGGCTACCATCCATTAGAGTAATAAAAATATCTACAACATACTACCTTCCATAATGAAAAGGCTACCATACATTAGAGTAACAAAAATCTCGACAACAGATTACCCTCCATAATGACTAGGCTACCATCCATTGGACTAACAAAGATATCGACAACAGACTACCTTCCATAATGACAAGGCTACCATCCATTGGAGTAACAAAAATCTAGAAAATAAACTACCTTCCATAATGATAAGGCTACCATCCATTGGAGTAACAACGATATTGACAATAGTCTACCTTCCATAATGACTAGGCTACCATCCATTGGACTAACAAAGATATCTACAACAGACTACCTTCCATAATGACAAGGCTACCATCCATTGGAGTAACGAAAATATCTACAATAGACTATGTTCCATAATGACAAGGCTACCATCAATTGTAGTAACAAAAATCTCAATAATAAACTACCTTCCATAATGACAAGGCTACCATCAGCTGCAGTAACAAAAATCTCGACAACAGACTACCTTCCATAATTACAAGGCTACCATCCATTGGAGTAACAAAAATCTAGAAAATAAACTACCTTCCATAATGATAAGGCTACCATCCATTGGAGTAACAACGATATTGACAATAGTCTACCTTCCATAATGACTAGGCTACCATCCATTGGACTAACAAAGATATCTACAACAGACTACCTTCCATAATGACAAGGCTACCATCCATTGGAGTAACGAAAATATCTACAATAGACTATGTTCCATAATGACAAGGCTACCATCAATTGTAGTAACAAAAATTTCAATAATAAACTACCTTCCATAATGACAAGGCTACCATCAGCTGCAGTAACAAAAATCTCGACAACAGACAACCTTCCATAATGACAAGGCTACCATCCATTGGAGTAACAAAAATCTAGAAAATAGACTACCTTCCATAATGATAAGGCTACCATCCATTGTAGTAACAAAAATCTAGACAACAGACTACCTTCCATAATTAAAAGGCTACCATCCATTAGAGTAACAAAAATCTAGAAAAAAGACTACCTACCATATTGACAAGGCTACCAACCATTGGAGAAACAAAAATCCCTACAACAGACTACCTTCCATAATGACAAGGCTACCATCCATTAGAGTAACAAAAATCTCCACAACATACTACCTTCCATAATGATAAGGCTACCATCCATTAGAGTAACGAAAATATGAACAAGAGATTACCTTCCATAATGACAAGGCTACCATCCATTGGAGTAACAAAAATCTCGCCAACAGACTACCTTCCATAATGACAAGGCTACCATCCATTGGAGTGACAAAAATCTAGACAATAGACTACCTTCCATAATGACAAGGCTACCATCCATTGGAGTAACAAAATCTCGACAACAAACTACCTTCCATAATGACAAGGCTACCATCCATTTGAGTAACAAAAATATCAACAACAGACTACCTTCCATAATTACTAGGCTATCATCCATTGGAGTAAAAAAGATATCGACAACAGACTACCTTCCATAATGACAATGCAACCATCTATTGGAGTAACAAAAATCTCGAAAATAGACTAACTTCCATAATGACAAGGCTACCATCCATTGGAGTATAAAAAATATCTACAATAGACTATGTTCCATAATGACAAGGCTACCATCAATTGTAGTAACCAAAATCTCGACAATAAACTAGCTTCCATAATGACAAGGCTACCATCAGTTGCAGTAACAAAAATATCGACAACAGACTACCTTCCATAATGACAAGGCTACCATCCATTGGGGTAACAAAAATCTAGAAAATAGACTACCTTCCATAATGATTAGGCTACCATCCATTGTAGTAACAAAAATCTAGACAACAGACTACCTTCCATAATGACAGGGCTACCATCCATTGGAGTAACAAAAATATAGAAAACAGACTACCTACCATATTGACAAGGCTAACATCCATTGGTGTAAACAAAATCTTGATAACAGACTACCTTCCATAATGACAAAGGCTACCATCTATTAAAATAACAAAAATATCGACAACAAACTACCTTCCATAATGACAAGGCTACCATCCATTGGAGTGACAAAAATATCGACAATAGCCAACCTTCCATAATGACAAGGCTACCATCCATTGGAGTAACAAAATCTCGACAACAAACTACATTCCATAATGACAAGGCTACCATCCATTGGAGTAACAAAAATATAGACAACAGACTAACTTCCATAATGACAAGTCTACCATCCATTGGAATAACAAAAATCTCGACAACAAACTACCTTCTATAATGACAAGGCTACCATCCATCGGAGTAACAAAAATATCGACAACAGACTACGTTCCATAATGACAAGGCTACCATCCATTGGAGTAACAAAAATATCTACAACAGACTACCTTCCATAATGACAAGACTACAATCCATTTTAGTAACAAAAATCTCGACAATAGGCTACCTTCCATAATGACAAGGCTACCATCCATTAGATTAACAAAAATCTCGACAAAAGACTACCTTCCATATTGACAAGGCTACCATCCATTGGAGTAACAAAAATCTCGCCAACAGACTACCTTCCATAATGACAAGGATACCCTCCATTGGAGTGACAAAAATATCAAAAATAAACTACCTTCCATAATTACTAGGCTACCATCCATTGGAGTAACAACGATATTGACAACAAAATACCTTTCATAATGACAAGACTACCATCCATTTTAGTAACAAAAATCTCGACAACAGACTACCTTCCATAATTTCAGGGCTACCATCCATTAGATTAACCAAAATCTCGACAAAAGACAACCTTCCATAATGACAACGCTACCATCCATTGGAGTAACAAAAATATCTAAAATAGACCATGTTCCATAATGACAAGGCTACCATCAATTGTAGTAACCAAAATCTCCATAACACACTACCTTCCATAATGACAAGGCTACCATCCATTGTAGTAACAAAAATATCGACAACAGACTACCTTCCATAATGAAAAGGCTACCATCCATTGGAGTTACAAAAATATCGACAACAGACTAACTTCCATAATGAGAAGTCTACCATCCATTGGAATAACAAAATTCTCGACAACAAACTACCTTCTATAATGACAAGGCTACCATCCATTGGAGTAACAAAAATATCGACAACAGACTATGTTCCATAATGACAAGGCAACCATCCATTGGAGTAACAAAAATATCTACAACATACTACCTTCCATAATGAAAAGGCTACCATCCATTAGAGTAACAAAAATCTCGACAACAAATTACCCTCTATAATGACTAGGCTACCATCCATTGGACTAAAAAACATATCGACAACAGACTACCTTCCATAATGACAAGGCTACCATCCATTGGAGTAACGAAAATATCTACAATAGACTATGTTCCATAATGACAACGCTACCATCAATTGTAGTAACCAAAATCTCGACAACAGACTACCTTCCATAATGACAAGGCTACCATCCATTGTAGTAACAAAAATCTCGACAACAGACTACCTTCCATAATGACAAGGCTACCATCCATTGGAGTGACAAAAATATCAACAATAAACTACCTTCCATAATTACTAGGCTACCATCCATTGGAGTAACAACGATATTGACAACAGAATAACTTTCATAATGACAAGACTACCATCCATTTTAGTAACAAAAATCTCGACAACAGACTACCTTCCATAATTTCAGGGCTACCATCCATTAGATTAACCAAAATCTCGACAAAAGACAACCTTCCATAATGACAAGGCTACCATCCATTGGAGTAACAAAAATATCTACAATAGACCATGTTCCATAATGACAAGGCTACCATCAATTGTAGTAACCAAAATCTCGACAACACACTACCTTCCATAATGACAAGGCTACCATCCATTGTAGTAACAAAAATCTCGACAACAGACTACCTTCCATAATGACAAGGTTACCATCCATTGTAGTAACAAAAATCTCGACAACAGACTACCTTCCATAATGACTAGGCTACCAACCATTCGAGTAACCACGATATTGACAACAGACTACCTTTCATAATGACAAGACTACAATCCATTTTAGTAACAAAAATCTCGACAATAGACTACCTTCCATAATGACAAGGCTAACATCCATTAGAATAACAAAAGTCTTGACAAAAGACTACCTTCCATAATGACAAGGCTACCATCCATTGGAGTAACAAAAATCTCGCCAAAGACTACCTTCCATAATGACAAGGCTACCATCCATTGGAGTATAAAAAATATATACAATAGACTACGTTCCATAATGACAAGGCTACCATCAATTGTAGTAACAAAAATCTCGACAATAAACTACCTTCCATAGTGACAAGGCTACCATCAGTTACAGTAACAAAAATCTCGACAACAGACTAACTTCCATAATGACAAGGCTACCATCCATTGGAGTAACAAAAATCTAGATAATAGACTACCTTCCATAATGATAAGGCTACCATACATTGTAGTAACAAAAATCTAGACAACAAACTACCTTCCATAATGACAAGGCAACCATCCATTGGAGTAACAAAAATCTAGAAAAGAGACTACCTACCATATTGACAAATCTACCATCCATTGGAGTAAAAAAAATATCGATAACAGACTACCTTCCATAATGACAAGGCTACCATCTATTAGAATAACAAAAATATCGACAACTGACTACCTTCCATAATGACAAGGCTACCATCCATTGGAGTAACGAAAATATCAACAAGAGACTACCTTCCATAATGACAAGGCTACCATCCATTGGAGTAATAAAAATCTCTCCAATAGACTACCTTCCATAATGACAAGGCTACCATCCATTGGAGTGACAAAAATATCAATAATAGACTACCTTCCATAATAACAAGGCTACCATCCATAATAACAAGGCTACCATCCATTGGAGTAACAAAATCTCGACAACAAACTACCTTCCATAATGACAAGGCTACCATCCATTCGAGTAACAAAAATATCGACAACAGACTCACTTCATTAATGACAAGTCTACCATCCATTGGAATAACAAAAATCTCGACAACAAACTACCTTCTATAATGACAAGGCTACCATCCATCGGAGTAACAAAAATATCGACAACAGACTACGTTCCATAATGACAAGGCTACCATCTATTGGAGTAACAAAAGATATCGACAACAGACTACCTTCCATAATGACAAGGCTACCATCCATTAGATTAACAAAAATCTCGACAAAAGACTACCTTCCATAATGACAAGGCTACCATCCATTGGAGTAACAAAAATATCTACAATAGACTATGTTCCATAATGACAAGGCTACCATCAATTGTAGTAACCAAAATCTCGACAACAGACTACCTTCCATAATGACAAGGCTACCATCCATTGTAGTAACAAAAATCTCGACAACAGACTACCTTCCATAATGACAAGGCTACCATCCATTGGAGTAACAAAAATATCGACAACAGACTAACTTCCATAATGAAAAGTGTACCATCCATTGGAATAACAAAAATATCGACAACAAACTACCTTCTATAATGACAAGTCTACCATCCATCGGAGTAACAAAAATATCAACAACAGACTACGTTCCATAATGACAAGACTACCATCCATTTTAGTAACAAAAATCTCGACAAAACACTACCTTCCATAATGACAAGGCTACCATCCATTGGAGTAACAAAAATATCTATAATAGACTATGTTCCATAATGACAAGGCTACCATCAATTGTAGTAACCGAAATTTCGACAACAAACTACCTTCCATAATGACAAGGCTACCATCCATTCGAGTAACAAAAATATCGACAACAGACTCACTTCATTAATGACAAGTCTACCATCCATTGGAATAACAAAAATCTCGACAACAAACTACCTTCTATAATGACAAGGCTACCATCCATCGGAGTAACAAAAATATCGACAACAAACTACGTTCCATAATGACAAGGCTACCATCTATTGGAGTAACAAAAGATATCGACAACAGACTACCTTCCATAATGACAAGGCTACCATCCATTAGATTAACAAAAATCTCGACAAAAGACTACCTTCCATAATGACAAGGCTACCATCCATTGGAGTAACAAAAATATCTACAATAGACTATGTTCCATAATGACAAGGCTACCATCAATTGTAGTAACCAAAATCTCGACAACAGACTACCTTCCATAATGACAAGGCTACCATCCATTGTAGTAACAAAAATCTCGACAACAGACTACCTTCCATAATGACAAGGCTACCATCCATTGGAGTAACACAAATATCGACAACAGACTAACTTCCATAATCAAAAGTGTACCATCCATTGGAATAACAAAAATATCGACAACAAACTACCTTCTATAATGACAAGTCTACCATCCATCGGAGTAACAAAAATATCAACAATAGACTACGTTCCATAATGACAAGACTACCATCCATTTTAGTAACAAAAATCTCGACAAAACACTACCTTCCATAATGACAAGGCTACCATCCATTGGAGTAACAAAAATATCTATAATAGACTATGTTCCATAATGACAAGGCTACCATCAATTGTAGTAACCGAAATTTCGACAACAGACTACCTTCCATAATGACAAGGCTACCATCCATTGTTGTAACAAAAATCTCGACAACAGACTACCTTCCATAATGACAAGGCTACCATCCATTGGAGTAACAAAAATCTAGAAAATAGACTACCTTCCATATTGACAATGCTACCATCCTTTGGAGTAACAAAAATCTCGACAACAGACTACCTTCCACAATGACAAGGCTACCATCCATTGGAGTATAAAAATATCTACAATAGACTATGTTCCATAATGAAAATGCTACCATCAATTGTAGTAACCAAAATATCGACAACAAACTACCTTCCATAATGACAAGGCTACCATCAGTTGCAATAACAAAAATCTCGACAACAAACTACCTTCCATTATGATAAGGCTACCATCCATTGGAGTAACAAAAATCTAGAAAATAGACTACCTTCCTTAATGACAAGGCTACCATCCATTGTAGTAACAAAAATATCGACAACAAACTACCTTCCATAATGACAAGGCTACCATCCATTGGAGTAACGAAAATATCTACAATAGACTATGTTCCATAATGACAAGGCTACCATCAATTGTAGGAACCAAAATCTCGACAACAGACTACCTTCCATAAGGACAAGGCTACCATCCATTGTAGTAACAAAAATCTCGACAACAGACTACCTTCCATAATGACAAGGCTACCATCCATTGGAGTAACAAAAATCTCGACAATAGACTACCTTCCATAATGACTAGGCTACCAACCATTCGAGTAACAACATATTGACAACAAACTACCTTTCATAATGACAAGACTACCATCCTTTTTAGTAACAAAAATCTCGACAATAGACTACCTTCCATAATGACAAGGCTACCATCCATTAGAATAACAAAAATCTTGACAAAAGACTACCTTCCATAATGACAAGGCTACCATCCATTGGAGTAACAAAAATCTCGCCAACAGACTACCTTCCATAATGACAAGGCTACCATCCATTGGAGTGACAAAAATATCAACAATAAACTACCTTCCATAATTACTAGGCTACCATCCATTGGAGTAAAAAAGATATCGACAACAGACTACCTTCTATAATGACAATGCAACCATCCATTGGAGTAACAAAAATCTCGACAACAGACTAACTTCCACAATAACAAGGCTACCATACATTGGAGTATAAAAAATATCTACAATAGACTATGTTCCATAATGACAAGGCTACCATCAATTGTAGTAACAAAAATCTCGACAATAAACTACCTTCCATAGTGACAAGGCTACCATCAGTTGCAGTAACAAAAATCTCGACAACAGACTAACTTCCATAATGATAAGGCTACCATCCATTGGAGTAACAAAAATCTAGAAAACAGACTACCTACCATATTGACAAGGCTACCATCCATTGGAGTAAAAAAAATATCGATAACAGACTACCTTCCATAATGACAAGGCTACCATCTATTAGAATAACAAAAATATCGACAACAGATTACCTTCCATAATGACAAGGTTACCATCCATTGGAGTAACGAAAATATCAACAAGAGACTACCTTCCATAATGACAAGGCTACCATCCATTGGAGTGACAAAAATATCGATAATAGACTACCTTCCATAATGACAAGGCTACCATCCATTGGAGTAACAAAATCTCGACAACAAACTACCTTCCATAATGACAAGGCTACCATCAATTCGAGTAACAAAAATATCGACAACAGACTAACTTCCATGATGACAAGTCTACCATCCATTGGAATAAAAAAAATCTCGACAACAAACTACCTTCTAGAATGACAAGGCTACCATCCATCAGAGTAACAAAAATATCGACAACAGACTACGTTCCATAATAAAAAGGCTATCATCCATTGAAGTAACAAAAATATCTACAACATACTACCTTCCATAATGAAAAGGCTACCATCCATTAGAGTAACAAAAAATATCGACAACAGATTACCCTCCATAATGACTAGGCTACCATCTATTGGACTAACAAAGATATCGACAACAGACTACCTTCCATAATGACAAGGCTACCATCCATTGGAGTAACGAAAATCTCGACAACAGACTACCTTCCATAATGAAAAGGCTACCATCCATTGGAGTAACAAAAATCTCGACAACAGACTACCTTCCATAATGACTAGGCTACCATCCATTGGAGTAACAACGATATTGACAACAAACTACCTTCCATAATGACAAGACTAACATACATTTTAGTAACAAAAATCTCGACAACAGACTACCTTCCATAATGACAAGGCTACCATCCATTAGATTAACAAAAATCTCGACAAAAGACTATCTTCCATAATGACAAGGCTACCATCCATTGGAGTAACAAAAATATCTACAATAGACTATGTTCCATAATGACAAGGCTACCATCGATTGTATTAACCAAAATCTCGACAACAGACTACCTTCCATAATGACAAGGCTACCATCCATTGTAGTAACAAAAATCTCGACAACAGACTACCTTCCATAATGACAAGGCTAGCATTCATTGGAGTAACAAAAATATCGACAACAGACTAACTTCCATAATGACAAGTCTACCATCCATTGGAATAACAAAAATACCGATAACCAACTACCTTCTATAATGACAAGGCTACCATCCATCAGAGTAACAAAAATATCAACAACAGACTATGTTCCATAATGACAAGACTACCATCCATTTTAGTAACAAAAATCTCGACAAAAGACTACCTTCCATAATGACAAGGCTACCATCCATTGGAGTAACAAAAATATCTATAATAGACTATGTTCCATAATGACAAGGTTACCATCAATTGTAGTAACCAAAATCTCGACAACAGACTACCTTCCATAATGACAAGGCTACCATAAGTTGCAATAACAAAAATCTCGACAACAGACTACCTACTATAATGATAAGGCTACCATACATTGGAGTAACAAAAATCTCGACAATAGACTACCTTCCATAATGACTAGGCTACCATCCATTGGAGTAACAACGATATTGACAACAGATTACCTTCCATAATGACAAGACTACCATCCATTTTAGTAACAAAAATCTCGACAACAGACTACCTTCCATAATGACAAGGCTACCATCCATTAGATTAACAAAAATCTCGACAAAAGACTACCTTCCATAATGACAAGGCTACCATCCATTGGAGTAACAAAAATATCAACAATAGAATATGTTCTATAATGACAAGGCTACCATCAATTGTAGTAACCAAAATCTCGACAACAAACTACCTTCCATAATGACAAGGCTACCATCCATTGTAGTAACAAAAATCTAGACAACAGACTACCTTCCATAATGACAAGGCTACCATCCATTAGAGTAACAAAAATATCGGAAACAGACTAACTTCCATAATGACAAGTCTACCATCCATTGGAATAACAAAAATATCGACAACAAACTACCTTCTATAATGACAAGGCTACCATCCATCGGAGTAACAAAAATATCAACAACAGACTACGTTCCATAATGACAAGACTACCATCCATTTTAGTAACAAAAATCTCGACAAAAGAATGCCTTCCATAATGACAAGGCTACCATCCATTGGAGTAACAAAAATAACGAAAACAGACTACCTTCCATAATGACAAGTCTACCATCCATTAGAATAACAAAAATTTCGATAACAAACTACCTTCTATAAAGACAAGGCTACCATCCATTGGAGTAACAAAACTATCGACAACATACTATGTTCCATAATGACAAGGCTACCATACATTGGAGTAACAAAAATATCTACAATAGACTACCTTCCATAATGAAAAGGCTACCATCCATTAGAGTAACAAAAATCTCGACAATAGATTACCCTCCATAATGACTAGGCTACCATCCATTGGACAAACAAAGAAATCGACAATAGACTACCTTGCATAATGACAAGGCTACCATCCATTGGAGTAACGAAAATATCTACAATAGACTACCTTCCATAATGACAAGACTACCATCAATTGTAGTAACCAAAATCTCGACAACAGACTACCTTCCATAATGACAAGGCTACCATCCATTGTAGTAACAAAAATCTCGAAAACAGACTACCTTCCATAATGACAAGGCTACCATCCATTGGAGTAACAAAAATCTCGATAACAACATACCTTCGATAATGACAAGGCTACCATCTATTAGAATAAAATAAATATTGAAAACATGCTACCTTCCTTAATGACAAGGCTAGCATCCATTGGAGTAATGAAAATATCAACAAGAGACTACCTTCCATAATGACAAGGCTACCATCCATTGGAGTAACAAAAATCTCGCCAACAGACTACCTTCCATAATGAAAAGGCTACCATCCATTGGACTGACAAAAATATCAACAACAGACTACCTTCCATAATGAAAAGGCTACCATCCATTAGAGTAACAAAAATATCGACAACAGATTACCCTCGATAATGACTAGGCTACCATCAATTGGACAAACAAAGAAATCGACAATAGACAACCTTCCATAATGACAAGGCTACCATCCATATGAGTAACAAAAATCTCGACAACAGACTACCTTCCATAATGACTAGGCTACCATCCATTGGAGTAACAACGATATTGACAACAGATTACCTTCCATAATGATAAGACTACCATCCATTTTAGTAACAAAAATTTCGACAACAGACTACCTTCCATAATGACAAGGCTACCATCCATTAGATTAACAAAAATCTCGACAAAAGACTACCTTCCATAATGACAAGGCTACCATCCATTGGAGTAACAAAAATATCTACAATAGACTATGTTCAATAATGACAAAGCTACCATCAATTCTTGTAACCAAAATCTCGACAACAGACTACCTTCCATAATGACAAGGCTACCATCCATTGTAGTAACAAAAATCTCGACAACAGACTACCTTCCATAATGACAAGGCTACCATCCATTAGAGTAACAAAAATATCGACAACAGACTAACTTCCATAATGACAAGTCTACCATCCATTGGAATAACAAAAATATCGACAACAAACTACCTTCTATAATGACAAGGCTACCATCCATCGGAGTAACAAAAATATCAACAACAGACTACGTTCCATAATGACAAGACTACCATTAATTTTAGTAACAAAAATCTCGACAAAAGACTACCTTCCATAATGACAAGGCTACCATCCATTGGAGTAACAAAAATATCTATAATAGACTATGTTCCATAATGACAAGGCTACCATCAATTGTAGTAACCAAAATCTCGACAACAGACTAACTTCCATAATGACAACTCTACCATCCATTGTTGTAACAAAAATCTCGACAACAGACTACCTTCCATATTGACAATGCTACCATCCATTCGAGTAACAAAAATCTCGACAACAGACTACCTTCCACAATGATAAGGCTACCATCCATTGGAGTATAAAAAATATCTACAATAGACTATGTTCCATAATGAAAAGGCTACCATCAATTGTAGTAACCAAAATATCGACAACAAACTACCTTCCATAATGACAAGGCTGCCATCAATTGCAGTAACAAAAATCTCGACAACAGACTACCTTCAATAAGGATAAGGCTACCATCCATTTGAGTAACAAAAATCTTGAAAATATACTACCTTCCATAATGACAAGGCTACCATCCATTGTAGTAACAAAAATCTCGACAACATACTACCTTCCATAATGACAAGGCTACCATCCATTGGAGTAACAAAAATCTAGAAAATAGACTACCTTCCATATTGACAAGGCTACCATCCATTGGAGTAACAAAAATCTCGATAACAGCATACCTTCCATAATGACAAGGCTACCATCTATTGGAATAACAAAAATATCGAAAACAGGCTACCTTCCATAATGACAAGGCTAGCATCCATTGGAGTAATGAAAATATCAACAAAAGACTACCTTCCATAATGACAAGGCTACCATCCATTGGAGTAACAAAAATCTCGCCAACAGACTACCTTCCATAATGACAAGGCCACCATCCATTGGAGTGACAAAAATATCGACAATAGGCTACCTTCCATAATGACAAGGTTACCTTCCATTGGAGTAACAAAATCTCGACAACAAAATACCTTTCATAATGACAAGGCTACCATCGATTGGAGTAACAAAAATATCTACAATAGACTATGTTCCATAATGACAAGGCTACCAGCAATTGTAGTAACCAAAATCTCGACAACAGACTACCTTCCATAATGACAAGGCTACCATCCATTGTAGTAACAAAAATCCCGACAACGGACTACCTTCCATAATGACAAGGCTACCATCCATTAGAGTAACAAAAATATCGACAACAGACTAACTTCCATAATGACAAGTCTACCATCCATTGGAATAACAAAAATATCGACAACAAACTACCTTCTATAATGACAAGGCTACCATCCATCGGAGTAACAAAAATATCAACAACAGACTACGTTCCATAATGACAAGGCTACCATCCATTGGAGTAACAAAAATATCTATAATAGACTATGTTCCATAATGACAAGGCTACCATCAATTGTAGTAACCAAAATCTCGACAACAGACTAACTTCCATAATGACAACTCTACCATCCATTGTTGTAACAAAAATCTCGACAACAGACTACCTTTCATAATGACAAGGCTACCATCCATTGGAGAAACAAAAATCTAGAAAACAGACTACCTTCCATATTGACAATGCTACCATCCATTCGAGTAACAAAAATCTCGACAACAGACTACCTTCCACAATGACAAGGCTACCATCCATTGGAGTATAAAAAATATCTACAATAGACTATGTTCCATAATGAAAAGGCTACCATCAATTGTAGTAACCAAAATATCGACAACAAACTACCTTCCATAATGACAAGGCTACCATCAATTGCAGTAACAAAAATCACGACAACAGACTACCTTCAATAAGGATAAGGCTACCATCCATTGGAGTAACAAAAATCTTGAAAATAGACTACCTTCCATAATGACAAGGCTACCATCCATTGTAGTAACAAAAATCTCGACAACAGACTACCTTCCATAATGACAAGGCTACCATCCATTGGAGTAACAAAAATCTAGAAAACAGACTACCTTCCATATTGACAAGGCTACCATCCATTGGAGTAACAAAAATCTCGATAACAACACACCTTCCATAATGACAAGGCTACCATCTATTGGAATAACAAAAATATCGACAACAGGCTACCTTCCATAATGACAAGGCTAGCATCCATTGGAGTAATGAAAATATCAACAAGAGACTACCTTCCATAATGACAAGGCTACCATCCATTGGAGTAACAAAAATCTCGCCAACAGAATACCTTCCATAATGACAAGGCCACCATCCATTGGAGTGACAAAAATATCGACAATAGACTACCTTCCATAATGACAAGGCTACCTTTCATTAGAGTAACAAAATCTCGACAACAAACTACCTTTCATAATGACAAGGCTACCATCCATTAGAGTAACAAAAATATCGAAAATAGGCTACCTTCCATAATGACAAGTCTACCATCCATTGGAATAACAAAAATCTCGACAACAAACGACCTTCTATAATGACAAGGCTACCATCCATTGGAGTAAGAAAACTATCTACAACATACTACGTTCCATAATGACAAGGCTACCATCCATTGGAGTAACAAAAATATCTACAATAGACTACCTTCCATAATGAAAAGGCTACCATCCATTAGAGTAACAAAAATCTCGACAAGAGATTACCCTCCATAATGACTAGGCTACCATCCATTGGACAAACAAAGAAATCGACAACAGACTACCTTCCATAATGACAAGGCTACCATCCATTGAAGTAACGAATATATCTACAATAGACTATGTTCCATAATGACAAGGCTACCATCAATTGTACTAACCGAAATCTCGACAACTGACTACCTTCCATAACGACAAGGCTACCATCCATTGTAGTAACAAAAATCTTGATAACAGACTACCTTCCATAATGACAAGGCTACCATCCATTGGAGTAACAAAAATATCAACAACAGACTACGTTCCATAATGACAAGACTACCATTAATTTTAGTAACAAAAATCTCGACAAAAGACTACCTTCCATAATGACAAGGCTACCATCCATTGGAGTTACAAAAATATCTATAATAGACTATGTTCCATAATGACAAGGCTACCATCAATTGTAGTAACCAAAATCTCGACAACAGACTAACTTCCATAATGACAACTCTACCATCCATTGTTGTAACAAAAATCTCGACAACAGACTACCTTCCATATTGACAATGCTACCATCCATTCGAGTAACAAAAATCTCGACAACAGACTACCTTCCACAATGACAAGGCTACCATCCATTGGAGTATAAAAAATATCTACAATAGACTATGTTCCATAATGAAAAGGCTACCATCAATTGTAGTAACCAAAATATCGACAACAAACTACCTTCCATAATGACAAGGCTACCATCAATTGCAGTAACAAAAATCACGACAACAGACTACCTTCAATAAGGATAAGGCTACCATCCATTGGAGTAACAAAAATCTTGAAAATAGACTACCTTCCATAATGACAAGGCTACCATCCATTGTAGTAACAAAAATCTCGACAACAGACTACCTTCCATAATGACAAGGCTACCATCCATTGGAGTAACAAAAATCTAGAAAACAGACTACCTTCCATATTGACAAGGCTACCATCCATTGGAGTAACAAAAATCTCGATAACAACACACCTTCCATAATGACAAGGCTACCATCTATTGGAATAACAAAAATATCGACAACAGGCTACCTTCCATAATGACAAGGCTAGCATCCATTGGAGTAATGAAAATATCAACAAGAGACTACCTTCCATAATGACAAGGCTACCATCCATTGGAGTAACAAAAATCTCGCCAACAGAATACCTTCCATAATGACAAGGCCACCATCCATTGGAGTGACAAAAATATCGACAATAGACTACCTTCCATAATGACAAGGCTACCTTTCATTAGAGTAACAAAATCTCGACAACAAACTACCTTTCATAATGACAAGGCTACCATCCATTAGAGTAACAAAAATATCGAAAATAGGCTACCTTCCATAATGACAAGTCTACCATCCATTGGAATAACAAAAATCTCGACAACAAACGACCTTCTATAATGACAAGGCTACCATCCATTGGAGTAAGAAAACTATCTACAACATACTACGTTCCATAATGACAAGGCTACCATCCATTGGAGTAACAAAAATATCTACAATAGACTACCTTCCATAATGAAAAGGCTACCATCCATTAGAGTAACAAAAATCTCGACAAGAGATTACCCTCCATAATGACTAGGCTACCATCCATTGGACAAACAAAGAAATCGACAACAGACTACCTTCCATAATGACAAGGCTACCATCCATTGAAGTAACGAATATATCTACAATAGACTATGTTCCATAATGACAAGGCTACCATCAATTGTACTAACCGAAATCTCGACAACTGACTACCTTCCATAACGACAAGGCTACCATCCATTGTAGTAACAAAAATCTTGATAACAGACTACCTTCCATAATGACAAGGCTACCATCCATTGGAGTAACAAAAATATCAACAACAGACTACGTTCCATAATGACAAGACTACCATTAATTTTAGTAACAAAAATCTCGACAAAAGACTACCTTCCATAATGACAAGGCTACCATCCATTGGAGTTACAAAAATATCTATAATAGACTATGTTCCATAATGACAAGGCTACCATCAATTGTAGTAACCAAAATCTCGACAACAGACTAACTTCCATAATGACAACTCTACCATCCATTGTTGTAACAAAAATCTCGACAACAGACTACCTTCCATATTGACAATGCTACCATCCATTCGAGTAACAAAAATCTCGACAACAGACTACCTTCCACAATGACAAGGCTACCATCCATTGGAGTATAAAAAATATCTACAATAGACTATGTTCCATAATGAAAAGGATACCATCAATTGTAGTAACCAAAATATCGACAACAAACTACCTTCCATAATGACAAGGCTACCATCAATTGCAGTAACAAAAATCTCGACAACAGACTACCTTCAATAAGGATAAGGCTACCATCCATTTGAGTAACAAAAATCTTGAAAATAGACTACCTTCCATAATGACAAGGCTACCATCCATTGTAGTAACAAAAATCTCGACAACATACTACCTTCCATAATGACAAGGCTACCATCCATTGGAGTAACAAAAATCTAGAAAACAGACTACCTTCCATATTGACAAGGCTACCATCCATTGGAGTAACAAAAATCTCGATAACAGCATACCTTCCATAATGACAAGGCTACCATCTATTGGAATAACAAAAATATCGAAAACAGGCTACCTTCCATAATGACAAGGCTAGCATCCATTGGAGTAATGAAAATATCAACAAGAGACTACCTTCCATAATGACAAGGCTACCATCCATTGGAGTAACAAAAATCTCGCCAACAGACTACCTTCCATAATGACAAGGCCACCATCCATTGGAGTGAAAAAAATATCGACAATAGACTACCTTCCATAATGACAAGGTTACCTTCCATTGGAGTAACAAAATCTCGACAACAAACTACCTTTCATAATGACAAGGCTACCATCCATTGGAGTAACAAAAATATCTACAATAGACTATGTTCCATAATGACAAGGCTACCAGCAATTGTAGTAACAAAAATCTCGACAACAGGCTACCTTCCATAATGACAAGGCTACAATCCATTGTAGTAACAAAAATCCCGACAACGGACTACCTTCCATAATGACAAGGCTACCATCCATTAGAGTAACAAAAATATCGACAACAGACTAACTTCCATAATGACAAGTCTACCATCCATTGGAATAACAAAATTCTCGACAACAAACTACCTTCTATAATGACAAGGCTACCATCCATCGGAGTAACAAAAATATCAACAACAGACTACGTTCCATAATGACAAGACTACCATTAATTTTAGTAACAAAAATCTCGACAAAAGACTACATTCCATAATGACAAGGGTACCATCCATTGGAGTAACAAAAATATCTATAATAGACTATGTTCCATAATGACAAGGCTACCATCAATTGTAGTAACCAAAATCTCGACAACAGACTAACTTCCATAATGACAACTCTACCATCCATTGTTGTAACAAAAATCTCGACAACAGACTACCTTTCATAATGACAAGGCTACCATCCATTGGAGAAACAAAAATCTAGAAAACAGACTACCTTCCATATTGACAATGCTACCATCCATTCGAGTAACAAAAATCTCGACAACAGACTACCTTCCACAATGACAAGGCTACCATCCATTGGAGTATAAAAAATATCTACAATAGATTATGTTCCATAATGAAAAGGCTACCATCAATTGTAGTAACCAAAATATCGACAACAAACTACCTTCCATAATGACAAGGCTACCATCAATTGCAGTAACAAAAATCTCGACAACAGACTACCTTCAATAAGGATAAGGCTACCATCCATTGGAGTAACAAAAATCTTGAAAATAGACTACCTTCCATAATGACAAGGCTACCATCCATTGTAGTAACAAAAATCTCGACAACAGACTACCTTCCATAATGACAAGGCTACCATCCATTGGAGTAACAAAAATCTAGAAAACAGACTACCTTCCATATTGACAAGGCTACCATCCATTGGAGTAACAAAAATCTCGATAACAACATACCTTCCATAATGACAAGGCTACCATCTATTGGAATAACAAAAATATCGACAACAGGCTACCTTCCATAATGACAAGGCTAGCATCCATTGGAGTAATGAAAATATCAACAAGAGACTACCTTCCATAATGACAAGGCTACCATCCATTGGAGTAACAAAAATCTCGCCAACAGACTACCTTCCATAATGACAAGGCCACCATCCATTGGAGTGACAAAAATATCGACAATAGACTACCTTCCATAATGACAAGGCTACCTTTCATTGGAGTAACAAAATCTCGACAACAAACTACCTTTCATAATGACAAGGCTACCATCCATTAGAGTAACAAAAATATCGAAAATAGGCTACCTTCCATAATGACAAGTCTACCATCCATTGGAATAACAAAAATCTCAACAACAAACTACCCTCTATAATGACAAGGCTACCATCCATTGGAGTAAGAAAACTATCTACAACATACTACGTTCCATAATGACAAGGCTACCATCCATTGGAGTAACAAAAATATCTACAACAGACTACCTTCCATAATGAAAAGGCTACCATCCATTAGAGTAACAAAAATCTCGACAACAGATTACCCTCCATAATGACTAGGCTACCATCCATTGGACAAACAAAGAAATCGACAATAGACTACCTTCCATAATGACAAGGCTACCATCCATTAAAGTGACGAATATATCTACAATAGACTATGTTCCATAATGACAAGGCTACCATCAATTGTACTAACCGAAATCTCGACAACTGACTACCTTCCATAACGACAAGGCTACCATCCATTGTAGTAACAAAAATCTTGATAACAGACTACCTTCCATAATGACAAGGCTACCATCCATTGGAGTAACAAAAATCTAGAAAATAGACTACCTTCCATATTGACAATGCTACCATCCATTGGAGTAACAAAAATCTCGACAACAGACTACCTTCCACAATGACAAGGCTACCATCCATTGGAGTATAAAAAATATCTACAATAGACTATGTTCCATAATGAAAAGGCTACCATCAATTGTAGTAACCAAAATATCAACAACAAACTACCTTCCATAATGACAAGGCTACCATCAGTTGCAGTAACAAAAATCTCGACAACAGACTACCTTCAATAATGATTAGGCTACCATCCATTGGAGTAACAAAAATCTAGAAAATAGACTACCTTCCGTAATGACAAGGCTACCATCCATTGTAGTAACAAAAATCTCGACAACAAACTACCTTCCATAAAGACAAGGCTACCATCCATTGGAGTAACAAAAATCTAGAAAACAGACTACCTTCCATATTGACAAGGCTACCATCCATTGGAGTAACAAAAATCTCGATAACATCATACCTTCCATAATGACAAGGCTACCATCTATTGGAATAACAAAAATATCGACAACAGGCTACCTTCCATAATGACAAGGCTAGCATCCATTGGAGTAATGAAAATATCAACAAGAGACTACCTTCCATAATGACAAGGCTACCATCCATTGGAGTGACAAAAATCTCGCCAACAGACTACCTTCCATAATGACAAAGCCACCATCCATTGGAGTGACAAAAATTTCGACAATAGACTACCTTCCATAATGACAAGGCTACCATCCATTGGAGTAACAAAATCTCGACAACAAACTACCTTCCATAATGACAAGGCTACCATCCATTAGAGTATCAAAAATATCGAAAATAGACTACCTTCCATAATGACAAGTCTACCATCCATTGGAATAACAAAAATCTCGACAACAAACTACCTTCTATAATTACAAGGCTACCATTCATTGGAGTAACAAAACTATCGACAACATACTACGTTCCATAATGACAAGGCTACCATCCATTGGAGTAACAAAAATATCTACAATAGACTATCTTCCATAATGAAAAGGCTACCATCCATTAGAGTAACAAAAATCTCGACAACAGATTACCCTCCATAATGACTAGGCTACCATCCATTGGACAAACAAAGAAATCGACAATAGACTACCTTCCATAATGACAAGGCTACCATCCATTGAAGTAACGAATATATCTACAATAGACTATGTTCCATAATGACAAGGCTACCATCAATTGTACTAACCCAAATCTCGACAACTGACTACCTTCCATAACGACAAGGCTACCATCCATTGTAGTAACAAAAATCTTGATAACAGACTACCTTCCATAATGACAAGGCTACCATCCATTGGAGTAACAAAAATCTAGAAAACAGACTACCTTCCATATTGACAATGCTACCATCCATTGGAGTAACAAAAATCTCGACAACAGACTACCTTCCACAATGACAAGGCTACCATCCATTGGAGTATAAAAAATATCTACAATAGACTATGTTCCATAATGAAAAGGCTACCATCAATTGTAGTAACCAAAATATCAACAACCAACTACCTTCCATAATGACAAGGCTACCATCAGTTGCAGTAACAAAAATCTCGACAACAGACTACCTTCAATAATGATTAGGCTACCATCCATTGGAGTAACAAAAATCTAGAAAATAGACTACCTTCCATAATGACAAGGCTACCATCCATTGTAGTAACAAAAATCTCGACAACAGACTACCTTCCATAAAGACAAGGCTACCATCCATTGGAGTAACAAAAATCTAGAAAACAGACTACCTTCCATATTGACAAGGCTACCATCCATTGGAGTAACAAAAATCTCGATAACAGCATACCTTCCATAATGACAAGGCTACCATCTATTGGAATAACAAAAATATCGACAACAGGCTACCTTCCATAATGACAAGGCTAGCATCCATTGGAGTAATGAAAATATCAACAAGAGACTACCTTCCATAATGACAAGGCTACCATCCATTGGAGTGACAAAAATCTCGCCAACAGACTACCTTCCATAATGACAAAGCCACCATCCATTGGAGTGACAAAAATTTCGACAATAGACTACCTTCCATAATGACAAGGCTACCATCCATTGGAGTAAAAAAATCTCGACAACAAACTACCTTCCATAATGACAAGGCTACCATCCATTAGAGTAACAAAAATATCGAAAATAGACTACCTTCCATAATGACAAGTCTACCATCCATTGGAATAACAAAAATCTCGACAACAAACTACCTTCTATAATTACAAGGCTACCATTCATTGGAGTAACAAAACTATCGACAACATACTACGTTCCATAATGACAAGGCTACCATCCATTGGAGTAACAAAAATATCTACAATAGACTATCTTCCATAATTAAAAGGCTACCATCCATTAGAGTAACAAAAATCTCGACAACAGATTACCCTCCATAATGACTAGGCTACCATCCATTGGACAAACGAAGAAATCGACAACGGACTACCTTCCATAATGACAAGGCTACCATCCATCGGAGTATCAAAAATCTCGACAACAAACTACCTTCCATAATGACAAGACTACCATCCATTGGAGTAACAAAAATCTAGAAAACAGACTACCTTCCATATTGACAATTCTACCATCCATTGGAGTAACAAAAATATCGACAACAGACTACCTTCCACAATGACAAGGCTACCATCAATTGGAGTATAAAAAATATCTACAATAGACTATGTTCCATAATGAAAAGGCTACCATCAATTGTAGTAACCAAAATATCAACAACAAACTACCTTCCATAATGACAAGGCTACCATCAGTTACAGTAACAAAAATCTCGACAAAAGACTACCTTCAATAATGATTAGGCTACCATCCATTGGAGTAACAAAAATCTAGAAAATAGACTACCTTCCATAATGACAAGGCTACCATCCATTGTAGTAACAAAAATCTCGACAACAGACTACCTTCCATAATGACAAGGCTACCATCCATTGGAGTAACAAAAATCTAGAAAACAGATTACCTTCCATATTGACAAGGCTACCATCCATTGGAGTAACAAAAATCTCGATAATAACATACCTTCCATAATGACAAGGCTACCATCTATTGGAGTGACAAAAATCTCGCTAACAGACTACCTTCCATAATGACAAAGCCACCATCCATTGTAGTGACAAAAATTTCGACAATAGACTACCTTCCATAATGACAAGGCTACCATCCATTGGAGTAACAAAATCTGGACAACAAACTACCTTCCATAATGACAAGGCTACCATCCATTGGAGTAAAAAAAATAACGAAAATAGACTACCTTCCATAATGACAAGTCTACCATCCATTGGAATAACAAAAATCTAGACAACAAACTACCTTCTATAATTACAAGGCTACAATCCATTGGAGTAACAAAACTATCGACAACATACTACGTTCCATAATGATAAGGCTACCATCCATTGGGGGTAACAAAAATATCTACAACAGACTATCTTCCATAATGACAAGGCTACCATCCATTAGAGTAACAAAAATCTCGACAACAGATTACCCTCCATAATGACTAGGCTACCATCCATTGGACAAACGAAGAAATCGACAACGGACTACCTTCCATAATGACAAGGCTACCATCCATTGGAGTAACGAAAATATCTACAATAGACTATGTTCCATAATGACAAGGCTACCATCAATTGTAGTAACCAAAATCTCGACAACAGACTACCTTCCATAATGACAAGGCTACCATCCATTGTAGTAAAAAAAATCTCGATAACAGACTACCTTCCATAATGACAAGGGTACCATCAATTAGAGTATCAAAAATCTCGACAACAGACTACCTTCCATAATGACAAGGCTACCATCAATTTTAGTAACAAAAATCTCGACAACAGACTACCTTCTATAATGACAAGGCTACCATCCATTAGATTAAAAAAAATCTCGACAAAAGACTACCTTCCATAATGACAAGGCTACCATCCATTGGAGTAAAAAAAATATCTACAATAGACTATGTTCCATAATGACAAGGCTACCATCCATTGTAGTAACCAAAATCTCGACAACAAACTACCTTCCTTAATGACAAGGCTACCATCCATTGTAGTAACAAAAATCTCGACAACAGACTACCTTCCGTAATGGCAAGGCTACCATCCATTGGAGTAACAAAAATCTAGAAAATAGACTACCTTCCATATTGACAATGCTACCATCCATTGGAGTAACAAAAATCTCGACAACAGACTACCTTCCATAATAACAAGGCTACCATCCATTGGAGTATAAAAAATACCTACAATAGACTATGTTCCATAATGAAAAGGCTACCATCAATTGTAGTAACCAAAATCTCGACAACAAACTACCTTCCATAATGACAAGGCTACCATCAGTTGCAGTAACAAAAATCTTGACAATTGACTAACTTCAATAATGACAAGGCTACCATTCATTGGAGTAACAAAAATCTAGAAAATAGACTAGCTTCCATAATGACAAGGCTACCATCCATTGTAGTAACGAAAATCTCGACAACAGACTACCTTCCATAATGACAAGGCTACCATCCATTGGAGTAACAAAAATCTAGAAAACAGACTACGTTCCATATTGACAAGGCTACCATTCATTGGAGTAACAAAAAAATATACAACGGACTACCTTCCATAATGAAAAGTATACCATCCATTAGAGTAATAAAAATCTCGACAACAAATTACCCTCCATAATGACTAGGCTACCATCCATTGGACTAACAAAGAAATAGACAACAGACTACCTTCCATAATGACAAGGCTACCATCCATTGGAGTAACGAAAATATCTACAATAGACTATGTTCCATAATGACAAGGCTACCATCAATTGTAGTAACCAAAATCTCAACAACAGACTACCTTCCATAATGACAAGGCTACCATCCATTGTAGTAACAAAAATCTCGACAACAGACTACCTTCCATATTGACAAGGCTACCATCCATTGGAGTAACAAAAATCTCGACAACAGACTACCTTCCATAATGACTAGGCTACCATCCATTTTTGTAACAAAAATCTCCACATCAGACTACCTTCCATATTGACAAGGCTACCATCCATTAGATTAACAAAAATCTAGACAAAAGACTAACTTCCATAATGACAAGGCTACCATCCATTGGAGTAACAAAAATATCTACAATAGACTATGTTCCATAAGTACAAGGCTACCATCAATCGTAGTAACAAAAATCTCGTCAATAGACTTCCTTTCATAATGACAAGGCTACTATCCATTGGAGTAACAAAAATATATAAAACAGACTACCTTCCATATTGACAAGGCTACTATCCATGGGAGTAACAAAAATCTCGATAACAGACTATCTTCCATAATGACAAGGCTACCATCTATTGGAATAACAAAAATCTCGAGAACAGACTACCTTCCATAATGACAAGGCTACCTTCCATTGGAGTAACAAAACTATCGACAACAGACTACGTTCCATAATGACAAGGCTACCATCCATTGGAGTAACAAAAACATCTACAACGGACTACCTTCCATAATGAAAAGGCTACCCTCTATTAGAGTAACAAAAATCTCGACAACAGATTACCCTCCGTAATGACTAGGCTACCATCCAATGGACTAACAAAGAAATAGACAACAAACTACCTTCCATAATGACAAGCCTACCATCCATTGGAGTAACGAAAATATCTTCAATAGAATATGTTCCATAATGACAAGGCTACCATCAATTGTAGTAACCAAAATCTCGACAACAGACTACCTTCCATAATGACAAGGCTACCATCCATTGTAGTAACAAAAATCTCGACAACAGACTACCTTCCATATTGACAAGGCTACCATCCATTGGAGTAACAAAAATCTCGACAACAGACTACCTTCCATAATGACTAGGCTACCATCCATTTTTGTAACAAAAATCTCCACATCAGACTACCTTCCATATTGACAAGGCTACCATCCATTAGATTAACAAAAATCTAGACAAAAGACTAACTTCCATAATGACAAGGCTACCATCCATTGGAGTAACAAAAATATCTACAATAGACTATGTTCCATAAGTACAAGGCTACCATCAATCGTAGTAACAAAAATCTCGTCAATAGACTTCCTTTCATAATGACAAGGCTACTATCCATTGGAGTAACAAAAATATATAAAACAGACTACCTTCCATATTGACAAGGCTACTATCCATGGGAGTAACAAAAATCTCGATAACAGACTATCTTCCATAATGACAAGGCTACCATCTATTGGAATAACAAAAATCTCGAGAACAGACTACCTTCCATAATGACAAGGCTACCTTCCATTGGAGTAACAAAACTATCGACAACAGACTACGTTCCATAATGACAAGGCTACCATCCATTGGAGTAACAAAAACATCTACAACGGACTACCTTCCATAATGAAAAGGCTACCCTCTATTAGAGTAACAAAAATCTCGACAACAGATTACCCTCCGTAATGACTAGGCTACCATCCAATGGACTAACAAAGAAATAGACAACAAACTACCTTCCATAATGACAAGCCTACCATCCATTGGAGTAACGAAAATATCTTCAATAGAATATGTTCCATAATGACAAGGCTACCATCAATTGTAGTAACCAAAATCTCGACAACAGACTACCTTCCATAATGACAAGGCTACCATCCATTGTAGTAACAAAAATCTCGACAACAGACTACCTTCCATATTGACAAGGCTACCATCCATTGGAGTAACAAAAATCTCGACAACAGACTACCTTCCATAATGACTAGGCTACCATCCATTTTTGTAACAAAAATCTCCACATCAGACTACCTTCCATATTGACAAGGCTACCATCCATTAGATTAACAAAAATCTAGACAAAAGACTAACTTCCATAATGACAAGGCTACCATCCATTGGAGTAACAAAAATATCTACAATAGACTATGTTCCATAAGTACAAGGCTACCATCAATCGTAGTAACAAAAATCTCGTCAATAGACTTCCTTTCATAATGACAAGGCTACTATCCATTGGAGTAACAAAAATATATAAAACAGACTACCTTCCATATTGACAAGGCTACTATCCATGGGAGTAACAAAAATCTCGATAACAGACTATCTTCCATAATGACAAGGCTACCATCTATTGGAATAACAAAAATCTCGAGAACAGACTACCTTCCATAATGACAAGGCTACCTTCCATTGGAGTAACAAAACTATCGACAACAGACTACGTTCCATAATGACAAGGCTACCATCCATTGGAGTAACAAAAACATCTACAACGGACTACCTTCCATAATGAAAAGGCTACCCTCTATTAGAGTAACAAAAATCTCGACAACAGATTACCCTCCGTAATGACTAGGCTACCATCCAATGGACTAACAAAGAAATAGACAACAAACTACCTTCCATAATGACAAGCCTACCATCCATTGGAGTAACGAAAATATCTTCAATAGAATATGTTCCATAATGACAAGGCTACCATCAATTGTAGTAACCAAAATCTCGACAACAGACTACCTTCCATAATGACAAGGCTACCATCCATTGTAGTAACAAAAATCTCGACAACAGACTACCTTCCATAATGACAAGGCTACCATCGATTGGAGTAACAACAATCTCGACAATAGACTACCTTCCATAGTGACTAGGCTACCATCCATTTTAGTAACAAAAATCTCGACATCAGACTACCTTCCATAATGACAAGGATACCATCCATTAGATTAACAAAAAACTCGACGAAAGACTACCTTCCATAATGACAAGGCTACCATCCATTGGAGTAACAAAAATATCTAGAATAGACTATGTTCCATAATGACAAGGCTACCATCAATCGTAGTAACCAAAATCTCGACAATAGACTACCTTCCATAATGACAAGGCTACCATCCAATGTAGTAAAAAACATCTCGACAACAAACTACCTTTCATAATGACAAGGCTACCATCCATTCGAGTAACAAAAATATAGAAAACAGACTATGTTCCATAATGACAAGGCTACCATCCATTGGAGTAACAAAAACATCTACAGAGGACTACCTTCCATAATGAAAAGGCTACCCTCTATTAGAGTAACAAAAATCTCGACAACAGATTACCCTCCGTAATTACTAGGCTACCATCCAATGGACTAACAAAGAAATAGACAACAAACTACCTTCCATAATGACAAGCCTACCATCCATTGGAGTAACGAAAATATCTTCAATAGAATATGTTCCAAAATGACAAGGCTACCATCAATTGTAGTAACCAAAATCTCGATAACAGACTACCTTCCATAATGACAAGGCTACCATCCATTGTAGTAACAAAAATCTCGACAACAGACTACCTTCCATAATGACAAGGCTACCATCCATTGGAGTAACAAAAATCTCGACAATAGACTACCTTCCATAATGACTAGGCTACCATCCATTTTAGTAACAAAAATCTCGACATCAGACTACCTTCCATAATGACAAGGATACCATCCATTAGATTAACAAAAATCTCGACGAAAGACTACCTGAGATAATGACAAGGCTACCATCCATTGGAGTAACAAAAATATCTACAATAGACTATGTTCCATAATGACAAGGCTACCATCAATCGTAGTAACCAAAATCTCGACAACACACTACCTTCCATAATGACAAGGCTACCATCCAATGTAGTAACAAACATCTCGACAACAGACTACCTTTCATAATGACACGGCTACCATCCATTGGAGTAACAAAAATATAGAAAACAGACTACCTTCCATATTGACAAGGCTACCATCCATTGGAGTAACAAAAATCTCGATAACAGACTACCTTCCATAATGACAAGGCTACCATCAATTGGAATAACAAAAATCTCGAGAACAAACTACCTTCCATAATGACAAGGCTACCATCCATTGGAGTGATAGAAATCACAACGACAAACTACCTTCCATAATGACAAGGCTACCATCCATTGGAGTAACAAAAATCTCGACAACCGACTACCTTCCATAATGACAAGGCTACCATCCAATGGAGTAACAAAAATCTCGACAACAAACTACCTTCCATAATGACTAGGCTACCATCCATTGGAGTAATAACGATATTGACCATAGACTACCTTCCATAATGATAAGACTACCATCCATTTTATAAACAAAAATCTCGACAACAGACTACCTTCCATAATGACAAGTCTACCATTCATTGGAATAACAAAAATCTCGACAACAAAACTACCTTCTATAATGACAAGGCTACCATCCTTCGAGTAACAAATATCTACAACAAACTACCTTCCATAATGAAAAGACTACTATCCATTAAAGTAACAAAAATATCGACAACACATTACCTTCCATAATGACTAGGCTACCATCCATTGGACTAACAAAGAAATAGACAACAGACTACCTTCCATAATGACAAGGCTACCATCCATTGGAGTAACGAAAATATCTACAATAGACTATGTTCCATAATGACAAGGCTACCATCAATTGTAGTAACCAAAATCTCAACAACAGACTACCTTCCATAATGACAAGGCTACCATCCATTGTAGTAACAAAAATCTCGACAACAGACTACCTTCCATATTGATAAGGCTTCCATCCATTGGAGTAACAAAAATCTCGACAATAGACTACCTTCCATAATGACTAGGCTACCATCCATTTTTGTAACAAAAATCTCCACATCAGACTACCTTCCATATTGACAAGGCTACCATCCATTAGATTAACAAAAATCTAGACAAAAGACTAACTTCCATAATGACAAGGCTACCATCCATTGGAGTAACAAAAATATCTACAATAGACTATGTTCCATAATGACAAGGCTACCATCAATCGTAGTAACAAAAATCTCGACAATAGACTTCCTTTCATAATGACAAGTCTACCATCCATTGGAGTAACAAAAATATATAAAACATACTACCTTCCATATTGACAAGGCTACTATCCATGGGAGTAACAAAAATCTCGATAATAGACTACCTTCCATAATGACAAGGCTACCATCTATTGGAATAACAAAAATCTCGAGAACCGACTACCTTCCATAATGACAAGGCTACCATCCATTGGAGTAACAAAAATATCTACAACAAACTACCTTCCATAATGAAAAGGCTACTATCCATTAAAGTAACAAAAATATCGACAACACATTACCTTCCATAATGACTACGCTACCATCCATTGTAGTAAGAAAGATATTGACAACATACTACCTTCCATAATGACAAGACTACCATCCATTGGAGTAACAAAATCTCGACAACAAACTACCTTCCACAATGACAAGGCTTCCATCCGTTAAAGTAACAAAAATATCGACAGCAGACTACCTTCCATAATGACAAGTCTACCATCCATTGGAGTAACAAAAATATCTACAACAGACAACCTTCCATAATGAAAAGGCTACCATCCATTAGAGTAAAAAAAATATCGACAACAAATTACCTTCCATAATGACTAGGCTACCATACATTGGAGTAACAAAGATATTGACAACAGACTACCTTCCATAATGACAAGGCTACCATCCATTTTAGTAACAAAAATGTCGACAACAGACTACCTTCCATAATGACAAGGCTACCATCCATTGGATTAACAAAAATCTAGACAAAAGACTACCTTCCATAATGACAAGGCTACCATCCATTGGAGTAACAAAAATCTCGCCAACAGACTACCTTCTATAATGACAAGGCTACCATCCATTGGATTGACAAAAATATCGACAATAAACTACCTTCCGTAATGACAAGGCTACCATCCATTGGAGTAAAAAAATCTCGACAACAAACTACCTTCCATAATGACAAGGCTACCATCCATTGGTGTAACAAAATCTCGACAACAAACTACCTCCCATAATGACAAGGCTACCATCCATTGGAGTAACGAAAATCTCGACAACAGACTACCTTCCATAATGACAAGGCTACCATCCATTGGAGTAACAATAATCTCGCCAATAGACTACCTTCCATAATGACAAGGCTACCATCCATTGGAGTGACAAAATTCTCGACAATAAACTACCTTCCATGATGACAAAGCTACCATCCATTGGTGTAACAAAATCTCGACAACAAACTACCTCCCATAATGACAAGGCTACCATCCATTAAAGTAACAAAAATATCGACAACAAACTACCTTCCATATTGACAAGTCTACCATCCATTGGAATAAAATAAATCTCGACAACAAACTACCTTCTATAATGACAAGGCTACCATCCATTGGAGTAACAAAAATATCGACAAGAGACTACGTTCCATAATGACAAGGCTACCATCCATTGGAGTAACAAAAATATCTACAACAAACTACCTTCCATAATGAAAAGGCTTCCATCCCATTAGAGTAATAAAAATCTTGACAACAGATTACCTTCCATAATGACTAGGCTACCATCCAGTGGAGTAACAAAGATATTAACAACAAACTACCTTCCATAATGACAAGACTAACATCCATTTTAGTAAAAAAAATCTCGACAACAAACTACCTTCCATAATGACAAGGCTACCATCCATTCGAGTAACAAAAATATCTATAATAGACTATGTTCCATAATGACAAGGCTACCATCAATTGTAGTAACCAAAATCTCGCCAACAGACTACCTTCCATAATGACAAGGCTACCATCCAATGTAGTAACAAAAATCTCGACAACAGACTACCTTCTATAATGACATGGCTACCATCCATTGAAGTAACAAAAATATAGAAAACAGACTACCTTCCATATTGACAATGCTACCATCCATTGGAGTAACAAAAATCTCAATAACAGACTACCTTCATAATGACAAGCCTACCATCTATTGGAATAACAAAAATATCGAGAACAAACTACCTTCCATAGTGACAAGGCTACCATCCATTGGAGTGATAGAAATCACAATGACAGACTACCTTCCATAATGACAAAGGCTACCATCCAATGGAGTAACAAAAATCTCGACAACGGAGTACCTTCCATAATGAGAAGGCTACCATCCATTGGGGTAAGAATAATCTCGCCAACAGACTACCTTCCATAATGACAAGGTTACCATCCATTGTATTGACAAAAAACTCGACAATAGACTACCTTCTATAATGACAAGGCTACCATCCATTGGAGTAACAAAATCTCGACAACAAACTACCTTCCATAATGACAAGGCTACCATCCATTAAAGTAACAAAAATATCGAGAGCAGACTACCTTCCATAATGACAAGGTTACCATCCATTGGAGTAACAAAGATATTGACAACAGACTACCTTCCATAATGACAAGGCTACCATCCATTGGAGTAACAAAAATATCGACAACAGATTACCTTCCATAATGTCAAGGCTACCATCCATTAGATTAACAAAAATCTAGACAAAAGACTACATTCCATAATGACTAGGCTACCATCCATTGGAGTAACAAAAATCTCGCCAACAGACTACCTTCTATAATGACAAGGCTACCATCCATTGGAGTGACAAAAATATCGACAATAGACTACCTTCCATAATGACAAGGCTACGATCCATTGGAGTAACAAAATCTCGACAACAAACTACCTTCCATAATGACAAGGCTACCATCCATTGGAGTAACAAAAATATCGAAAACAGACTACCTTCCATATTGACAAGTCTACCATCCATTGGAATAAAATAAATATCGACAACAAACTACCTTCTATAATTACAAGGCTACCATCCATTGGAGTAATAAAAATATCGACAACAGACTACGTTCCATAATGACAAGGCTACCATCCATTGGAGTAACAAAAATATCTACAACAAACTACCTTCCATAATGAAAAGGCTACCATCCCATTAGAGTAACAAAAATCTCGACAACAGATTACCTTCCATAATGACTAGGCTACCATCCATTGGAGTAACAAAGATATTGACAACAGACTACCTTCCATAATGACAAGGCTACCATCCATTGGAGTAACAAAAATCTCGACAAAAGACTACCTTCCATAATGACAAGGCTACCATCTATTAGATTAACAAAAATCTAGACAAAAGACTACCTTCCATAATGACTAGGCTACCATCCATTGGAGTAACAAAAATCTCGCCAACAGACTACCTTCCATAATGACAACGCTACCAGCCTTTGGAGTGACAAAAATATCGAAAAAAGACTACCCTCCATAATGACAAGGCTACCATCCATTCGAGTAAAAAAATATCGACAACAAACTACCTGCCATAATGACAAGGCTTCCATCCATTTGAGTAACAAAAATATCGAGAATAGACTACCTTCCATAATAACAAGGCTACCAACCATTGGAGTGACAAAAATATCGACAACATATTACCTTCCATAATGACTAGGCTACCATCCATTGGAGTGACAAAAATATCGACAATAGACTACCTTCCATAATGACAAGGCTACGATCCATTGGAGTAACAAAATCTTGACAACAAACTACCTTCCATAATGACAAGGCTACCATCCATTGGAGTAACAAAAATATCGACAATAGACTACCTTCTATAATGAAAAGGCTACCATCCATTAGAGTAACAAAAATCTCGACAACATATTACCTTCCATAATGACTAGGCTACCATCCATTGGACTAATAAAGATATCGACGACAGACTACCTTCCATAATGTCAAGGCTACAATCCATTGGAGTAACGAAAATCTCGACAACAGACTACCTTCCATAATGACAAGGCTACCATCCATTAGAGTGACAATAATCTCGCCAACAGACTACCTTCCATAATGACAAGGCTACCATCCATTGGAGTGACAAAAATCTCGACAATAAACTACCTTCCATAATGACAAGGCTACCATCCATTGGAGTAACAAAATCTCGACAACAAACTACCTTCCATAATGACAAGGCTACCATCCATTAAAGTAACAAAAATATCGAAAACAGACTACCTTCCATATTGACAAGTCTACCATCCATTGGAATAAAATAAATATCGACAACAAACTACCTTCTATAATGACAAGGCTACCATCCATTGGAGTAATAAAAATATCGACAACAAACTACCTTCTATAATTACAAGGCTACCATCCATTGGAGTAATAAAAATATCGACAACAGACTACGTTCCATAATGACAAGGCTACCATCCATTGGAGTAACAAAAATATCTACAACAAACTACCTTCCATAATGAAAAGGCTACCATCCCATTAGAGTAACAAAAATCTCGACAACAGATTACCTTCCATAATGACTAGGCTACCATCCATTGGAGTAACAAAGATATTGACAACAGACTACCTTCCATAATGACAAGGCTACCATCCATTGGAGTACCGAAATACTCGACAAAAGACTACCTTCCATAATGACAAGGCTACCATCTATTAGATTAACAAAAATCAAGACAAAAGACTACCTTCCATAATGACTAGGCTACCATCCATTGGAGTAACAAAAATCTCGCCAACAGACTACCTTCCATAATGATAAGGCTACCAGCCATTTGAGTGACAAAAATATCGAAAATAGACTACCCTCCATAATGACAAGGCTACCATCCATTCGAGTAAAAAAATATCGACAACAAACTACCTTCCATAATGACAAGGCTACCATCCATTGGAGTAACAAAAATATCGACAACAGACTACCTTCCATAATAACAAGGCTACCAACCATTGGAGTGACAAAAATATCGACAACATATTACCTTCCATAATGACTAGGCTACCATCCATTGGAGTAACAAAATCCAGACAACAAACTACATTCCATAAAGACAAGGCTACCATCAATTGGAGTAACAAAAATATCGAAAACGGACTACCTTCCATATTGACAAGTCTACCATCCATTGGAAAAACAAAAATCTCGACAACAAACGACCTTCTATAATGACAAGGCTACCATCCATTGGAGTAACAAAACTATTGACAACAGAGTACGTTCCATAATGACAAGGGTACCATCCATTGAAGTAACAAAAATATCTACAACAGACTACCTTCCATAATGAAAAGGCTACCATCCATTAGACTAACAAAGAAATCGACAAAAAACTACCTTCCATAATGATAAGGCTACCATCCATTGGAGTAATGAAAATATCTACAATAGACTATGTTCCATAATGACAAGGCTACGATCCATTGGAGTGACAATAATCTCGCCAATAGACTACCTTCCATAATGACAAGGCTACCATCCATTGGAGTAACAAAAATCTCGACAACAGACTACCTTCCATAATGAAAAGGCTAACATCCATTTGAGTAACAAAAATCTAGACAATAGACTACCTTCCATAATGACTAGGCTACCATCCATTTTAGTAACAAAAATCTCGACAACAGACTACCTTCCATAATGACAAGGCTACCATCCATTAGATAAACAAAAATCTTGAAAAAAGACTACTTTCCATAAGGACAAGGCTACCATCCATTGGAGTAACAAAAATATCTACAATAGACTATGTTCCATAATGACAAGGCTACCCTCAATTGTAGTAACCAAAATCTCGCCAACAGACTACCTTCCATAATGACAAGGCTACCATGCATTGGAGTAACAAAAATCTCGATAACAGACTACCTTCCATAATGATAAGGCTACCATCTAATAGAATAACAAAAATCTCGAGAACAGACTACCTTCCACAATGACAAGGCTACCATCCAATGGAATAAAAAAAATATCGAGAACAGACTACCTTCCATAGTGACAAGGCTACCATCCATTGGAGTGATAGAAATCACAATGACAGACTACCTTCCATAATGACAAAGGCTACCATCCCTTGTAGTAACAAAAATCTCGACAACGGACTACCTTCCATAATGATAAGGCTACCATCCAATGGAGTAACAAAAATCTCGACAACAGACTACCTTCCATAATGAAAAGGTTACCATCCATTGTAGTGACAATAATCTCGATAATAGACTACCTTGCATAATGACTAGGCTACCATCCATTGGAGTAACAACAATATTGACAATAGACTACCTTCCATAATGACAAGACTACCATCCATTTTATTAAAAAAAATCTCGACAACAGACTACCTTCCATAATGACAAGGCTACCATCCATTGGAGTAACAATAATCTCGCCAACAGAATACCTTCCATAATGACAAGGTTACCATCCATTGTAGTGACGAAAATCTCGATAATGGACTACCTTCTATAATGACAAGGCTACCATCCATTGGAGTAACAAAATCTCGACAACAAACTTCCTTCCATAATGAAAAGGCTACCATCCATTAAAGTAACAAAAATATCGACAGCAGACTACCTTCCATAATGACAAGTCTACCATTCATTGGAGTAACAAAAATATCTACAACAAACAACCTTCCATAATGAAAAGGCTACCATCCATTAGAGTAAAAAAAATATCGACAACAGATTACCTTCCATAATGACTAGGCTACCATCCATTGGAGTAACAAAGATATTGACAACAGACTACCTTCCATAATGACAAGGCTACCATCCATTTTAGTAACAAAAATGTCGACAACAGACTACCTTCCATAATGACAAGGCTACCATCCATTAGATTAACAAAAATCTAGACAAAAGACTACCTTCCATAATGACAAGTCTACCATCCATTGGAGTAACAAAAATCTCGCCAACAGACTACCTTCTATAATGATAAGGCTACCATCCATTGGAGTGACAAAAATATCGACAATAGAGTACCTTCCATAATGACAAGGCTACCATCCATTGGAGTAACAAAATCTCGACAACAAACTACCTTCCATAATGACAAGGCTACCATCCATTGGAGTAACAAAAATATCGACAACAGACTACCTTCCATAATGAAAAGGCTACCATCCATTAGAGTAACAAAAATCTCGACAACATATTACCTTCCATAATGACTAGGCTACCATCCATTGGACTAATAAAGATATCGACGACATACTACCTTCCATAATGACAAGGCTACCATCCATTGGAGTAACGAAAATCTCGCCAACAGACTACCTTCCATAATGACAAGGCTACCATCCATTGGAGTGACAATAATCTCGCCAACAGACTACCTTCCATAATGACAAGGCTACCATCCATTGGAGTGACAAAAATCTCGACAATAAACTACCATCCATAATGACAAGGCTACCATACATTGGTGTAACAAAATATCGACAACAGACTACCTTCCATATTGACAAGTCTACCATCCATTGAAATAAAATATATCTCGACAACAAACTACCTTCTATAATGACAAGGCTACCATCCATTGGAGTAACAAAAATATCGACAACAGACTACGTTCAATAATGACAAGGCTACCATCCAATGGAGTAACAAAAATATCTACAACAAACTACCTTCCATAATGAAAAGGCTACCATCCCATTAGAGTAATAAAAATCTCGACAACAGATCACCTTCCATAATGACTAGGCTACCATCCATTGGAGTAACAAAGATATTGACAACAGACTACATTCCATAATGACAAGACTACCATCCATTTTAGTAACAAAAATCTCGACAACAGACTACCTTCCATAATGACAAGGCTACCATCCATTAGATTAACAAAAATCTCGACAAAAGACTACCGTCCATAATGACAAGGTTACCATCCATTGGAGTAACAAAAATATCCCCAACAGACTACCTTCCATAATGACAAGGCTACCATCCATTGGAGTTACAAAATTAGCGAAAATAGACTACCTTCCATAATAACAAGGCTACCATCCATTCGAGTAAAAAAATATCGACAACAAACTACCTTCCATAATGACAAGGCTACCATTCATTGGAGTAACAAAAATATCGATAACAACAAACCTTCCATAATGACAAGGCTACAATCCATTGGAGTAACAAAAATCTCGACAACAGACTACCTTCCATAATGACATGGCAAACATCCAATGCAATAAAAAAATTGTCGACAACAGACTACCTTCCATAATGACAAGGCTACCATCCATTGGAGTAACAAAAATCTCGACAACAGACTACCTTCTATATTGACAAGGCTACAATCCATTGGAGTAACAAAAATCTCGACAACAGACTACCTTCCATAATGACATGGCTACCATCCAATACAATAAAAAAAATTTCGACAACAGACTACCTTCCATAATGACAAGGCTACCATCCATTGGAGTAACAAAAATCTGAACAACAGACTACCTTCCATAATAACAAGGCTTCAATCTATTAGAGGAACAGAAATCTCAACGACAAACTACATTCCATAATGACAAGGCTACCATCCATTGGTGTAACAAAAATCTCGACAACAAACTACGTTCCATAATTACAAGGCTACCATCCATTGGGGTAAAAAAAATCTCGACAACAGATTACCTTCCATAATGACAAGGCCACAATCCATTGGAGTAACAAAAATCTCGACAACAGACTACCTTCCATAATGACAAGGCTACCATCCATTGGACTAAAAAATATATCGACAACTTACTACCTTTTTATAATGACAAGGCTACCATGCATTGGAGTAACAAAAATCTTAACAACTGACTACCTTCCATAATGACAAGGCTACCATCCATTAGAGTAACAAAGATATTGGCAGCAGACTACCTTCCCTAATGACAAGGCTACCATCCATTGGAGTAAGAAAAATCTCGACAACAGACTACCTTCCATAATGACAAGGCTACCCTCCATTGGAGTAACAAAAATATCAACAACATCCGGTGTTCCATAATGACAAGGCTACCATCATTTGGAGTAACAAAAATATCAACAACAGACTACCTTCCATAATTACAAGGCTACCATCCATTGGTGTAAAAAAATTCTCAACAATAGACTACCTTCCATAATGACAAGGCTACCATCCATTGAGTAAAAAAGATATCGACAATAGACTACCATTCATAATGACAATGCTACCATCCATTGGAGTAAAAACATCTCGACCACAGACTACCTTCCATAATGACAAGGCTACCATCCATTGGAGAAAGAAAAATCTCGACAAAAGACTACCTTCCATAATGACAAGGTTACCATCCATTGGAATAAGAAAAATATCGACAACAAACTACCTTCCATAATGACAAGGCTACCATCCAATGCAATAAAAAAAGTGTCGAAAACAGACTACCTTCCATAATGACAAGGCTTCCATCCATTGGAGTAACAAAAATCTGAACAACAGACTACCTTCCATAATGACAAGGCTACAATCCATTGGAGTAACTGAAATCTCAACGACAAACTACATTCCATAATGACAAGGCTACCATCCATTGGTGTAACAAAAATCTCGACAACAAACTACCTTCCATAATTACAAGGCTACCATCAATTGGGGTAAAAAAAATCTCGACAACAGGCTACCTTCCTTAATGACAAGGCTACAATCCATTGGAGTAACAAAAATCTCGACAACAGACTACCTTCCATAATGACAAGGCTACCATCCAATGCAACAAAAAAATTATCGACAACAGACTACCTTCCATAATGACAAGGCTACCATCCATTGGAGTAACAAAAATCTGAATAACAGACTACCTTCCATAATGACAAGGCTACAATCCATTGTAGTAACAGAAATTTCAACGGCAAACTACATTCCATAATGACAAGGCTACCATCCATTGGTGTAACAAAAATCCCGACAAAAAACTACGTTCCATAATGACAAGGCTACCATCCATTGGAGTAACAAAAATATCTACAACAAACTACCTTCCATAATGAAAAGGCTACCATCCCATTAGAGTAACAAAAATCTCGACAACAGATTAACTTCCATAATGACTAGGCTACCATCCATTGGAGTAACAAAGATATTGACAACAGACTACATTCCATAATGACAAGACTACCATCCATTTTAGTAACAAAAATCTCGACAACAGACTACCTTCCATAATGACAAGGCTACCATCCATTAGATTAACAAAAATCTCGACAAAAGACTACCGTCCATAATGACAAGGTTACCATCCATTGGAGTAACAAAAATATCGCCAACAGACTACCTTCCATAATGACAAGGCTACCATCCATTGGAGTTACAAAAATAGCGAAAATAGACTACCTTCCATAATAACAAGGCTACCATCCATTCGAGTAAAAAAATATCGACAACAAACTACCTTCCATAATGACAAGGCTACCATTCATTGGAGTAACAAAAATATCGATAACAACAAACCTTCCATAATGACAAGGCTACAATCCATTGGAGTAACAAAAATCTCGACAACAGACTACCTTCCATAATGACATGGCAAACATCCAATGCAATAAAAAAATTGTCGACAACAGACTACCTTCCATAATGACAAGGCTACCATCCATTGGAGTAACAAAAATCTCGACAACAGACTACCTTCTATATTGACAAGGCTACAATCCATTGGAGTAACAAAAATCTCGACAACAGACTACCTTCCATAATGACATGGCTACCATCCAATACAATAAAAAAAATTTCGACAACAGACTACCTTCCATAATGACAAGGCTACCATCCATTGGAGTAACAAAAATCTGAACAACAGACTACCTTCCATAATAACAAGGCTTCAATCTATTAGAGGAACAGAAATCTCAACGACAAACTACATTCCATAATGACAAGGCTACCATCCATTGGTGTAACAAAAATCTCGACAACAAACTACCTTCCATAATTACAAGGCTACCATCCATTGGGGTAAAAAAAATCTCGACAACAGATTACCTTCCATAATGACAAGGCCACAATCCATTGGAGTAACAAAAATCTCGACAACAGACTACCTTCCATAATGACAAGGCTACCATCCATTGGACTAACAAATATATCGACAACTTACTACCTTTTTATAATGACAAGGCTACCATGCATTGGAGTAACAAAAATCTTAACAACTGACTACCTTCCATAATGACAAGGCTACCATCCATTAGAGTAACAAAGATATTGGCAGCAGACTACCTTCCCTAATGACAAGGCTACCATCCATTGGAGTAAGAAAAATCTCGACAACAGACTACCTTCCATAATGACAAGGCTACCCTCCATTGGAGTAACAAAAATATCAACAACATCCGGTGTTCCATAATGACAAGGCTACCATCATTTGGAGTAACAAAAATATCAACAACAGACTACCTTCCATAATTACAAGGCTACCATCCATTGGTGTAAAAAAATTCTCGACAATAGACTACCTTCCATAATGACAAGGCTACCATCCATTGAGTAAAAAAGATATCGACAATAGACTACCATTCATAATGACAATGCTACCATCCATTGGAGTAAAAACATCTCGACCACAGACTACCTTCCATAATGACAAGGCTACCATCCATTGGAGAAAGAAAAATCTCGACAAAAGACTACCTTCCATAATGACAAGGTTACCATCCATTGGAATAAGAAAAATATCGACAACAAACTACCTTCCATAATGACAAGGCTACCATCCAATGCAATAAAAAAAGTGTCGAAAACAGACTACCTTCCATAATGACAAGGCTTCCATCCATTGGAGTAACAAAAATCTGAACAACATACTACCTTCCATAATGACAAGGCTACAATCCATTGGAGTAACTGAAATCTCAACGACAAACTACATTCCATAATGACAAGGCTACCATCCATTGGTGTAACAAAAATCTCGACAACAAACTACCTTCCATAATTACAAGGCTACCATCAATGGGGGTAAAAAAAATCTCGACAACAGGCTACCTTCCTTAATGACAAGGCTACAATCCATTGGAGTAACAAAAATCTCGACAACAGACTACCTTCCATAATGACAAGGCTACCATCCAATGCAACAAAAAAATTGTCGACAACAGACTACCTTCCATAATGACAAGGCTACCATCCATTGGAGTAACAAAAATCTGAATAACAGACTACCTTCCATAATGACAAGGCTACAATCCATTGTAGTAACAGAAATTTCAACGGCAAACTACATTCCATAATGACAAGGCTACCATCCATTGGTGTAACAAAAATCCCGACAAAAAACTACGTTCCATAATGACAAGGCTACCATCCATTGGAGTAACAAAAATATCTACAACAAACTACCTTCCATAATGAAAAGGCTACCATCCCATTAGAGTAACAAAAATCTCGACAACAGATTAACTTCCATAATGACTAGGCTACCATCCATTGGAGTAACAAAGATATTGACAACAGACTACCTTCCATAATGACAAGGCTACCATCCATTGGAGTACCAAAATACTCGACAAAAGACTACCTTCCATAATGACAAGGCTACCATCTATTAGATTAACAAAAATCAAGACAAAAGACTACCTTCCATAATGACTAGGCTACCATCCATTGGAGTAACGAAAATCTCGCCAACAGACTACCTTCCATAATGATAAGGCTACCAGCCATTGGAGTGACAAAAATATCGAAAATAGACTACCCTCCATAATGACAAGGCTACCATCCATTCGAGTAAAAAAATATCGACAACAAACTACCTTCCATAATGACAAGGCTACCATCCATTGGAGTAACAAAAATATCGACAACAGACTACCTTCCATAATAACAAGGCTACCAACCATTGGAGTGACAAAAATATCGACAACATATTACCTTCCATAATGACTAGGCTACCATCCATTGGAGTAACAAAATCCAGACAATAAACTACCTTCCATAATGACAAGGCTACCATCAATTGGAGTAACAAAAATATCGAAAACGGACTACCTTCCATATTGACAAGTCTACCATCCATTGGAAAAACAAAAATCTCGACAACAAACGACCTTCTATAATGACAAGGCTACCATCAATTGGAGTAACAAAACTATTGACAACAGAGTACGTTCCATAATGACAAGGGTACCATCCATTGGAGTAACAAAAATATCTACAACAGACTACCTTCCATAATGAAAAGGCTACCATCCATTAGAGTAACAAAAATCTCGACCACAGATTACCGTCCATAATAACTAGGCTACCATCCATTAGACTAACAAAGAAATCGACAACAGACTACCTTCCATAATGATAAGGCTACCATCCATTGGAGTAATGAAAATATCTACAATAGACTATGTTCCATAATGACAAGGCTACCATCCATTGGAGTGACAATAATTTCGCCAATAGACTACCTTCCATAATGACAAGGCTACCATCCATTGGAGTAACAAAAATCTCGACAACAGACTACCTTCCATAATGATAAGGCTAACATCCATTTGAGTAACAAAATCTAGACAATAGACTACCTTCCATAATGACTAGGCTACCATCCATTTTAGTAACAAAAATCACGACAACGAACTACCTTCCATAATGACAAGGCTACCATCCATTAGATTAACAAAAATTTTGACAAAAGACTACTTTCCATAATGACAAGGCTACCATCCATTGGAGTAACAAAAATATCTACAATAGACTATGTTCCATAATGACAAGGCTACCCTCAATTGTAGTAACCAAAATCTCGCCAACAGACTACCTTCCATAATGACAAGGCTACCATCCATTGGAGTAACAAAAATCTCGATAACAGACTACCTTCCATAATGATAAGGCTACCATCTAATAGAATAACAAAAATCTCGAGAACAGACTACCTTCCACAATGACAAGGCTACCATCCAATGGAATAAAAAAAATATCGAGAACAGACTACCTTCCATAGTGACAAGGCTACCATCCATTGGAGTGATAGAAATCACAATGACAGACTACCTTCCATAATGACAAAGGCTACCATCCCTTGTAGTAACAAAAATCTCGACAACGGACTACCTTCCATAATGATAAGGCTACCATCAAATGGAGTAACAAAAATCTCGACAACAGACTACCTTCCATAATGAAAAGGTTACCATCCATTGTAGTGACAATAATCTCGATAATAGACTACCTTGCATAATGACTAGGCTACCATCCATTGGAGTAACACAATATTGACAATAGACTACCTTCCATAATGACAAGACTACCATCCATTTTATTAAAAAAAATCTCGACAACAGACTACCTTCCATAATGACAAGGCTACCATCCATTGGAGTAACAATAATCTCGCCAACAGAATACCTTCCATAATGACAAGGTTACCATCCATTGTAGTGACGAAAATCTCGATAATGGACTACCTTCTATAATGACAAGGCTACCATCCATTGGAGTAACAAAATCTCGACAACAAACTTCCTTCCATAATGACAAGGCTACCATCCATTAAAGTAACAAAAATATCGACAGCAGACTACCTTCCATAATGACAAGTCTACCATTCATTGGAGTAACAAAAATATCTACAACAGACAACCTTCCATAATGAAAAGGCTACCATCCATTAGAGTAAAAAAAATATCGACAACAGATTACCTTCCATAATGACTAGGCTACCATCCATTGGAGTAACAAAGATATTGACAACAGACTACCTTCCATAATGACAAGGCTACCATCCATTTTAGTAACAAAAATGTCGACAACAGACTACCTTCCATAATGACAAGGCTACCATCCATTAGATTAACAAAAATCTAGACAAAAGACTACCTTCCATAATGACAAGTCTACCATCCATTGGAGTAACAAAAATCTCGCCAACAGACTACCTTCTATAATGATAAGGCTACCATCCATTGGAGTGACAAAAATATCGACAATAGACTACCTTCCATAATGACAAGGCTACCATCCATTGGAGTAACAAAATCTCGACAACAAACTACCTTCCATAATGACAAGTATACCATCCATTGGAGTAACAAAAATATCGACAACAGACTACCTTCCATAATGAAAAGGCTACCATGAATTAGAGTAACAAAAATCTCGACAACATATTACCTTCCATAATGACTAGGCTACCATCCATTGGAATAATAAAGATATCGACAACAGACTACCTTCCATAATGACAAGGCTACCATCCATTGGAGTAACGAAAATCTCGCCAACAGACTACCTTCCATAATGACAAGGCTACCATCCATTGGAGTGACAATAATCTCGCCAACAGACTACCTTCCATAATGACAAGGCTACCATCCATTGGAGTGACAAAAATCTCGACAATAAACTACCTTCCATAATGACAAGGCTACCATACATTGGTGTAACAAAATCTCGACAACAAACTACCTCCCATAATGACAAGGCTACCATCCATTAAAGTAACAAAAATATCGACAACAGACTACCTTCCATATTGACAAGTCTACCATCCATTGGAATAAAATATATCTCGACAACAAACTACCTTCTATAATGACAAGGCTACCATCCATTGGAGTAACAAAAATATCGACAACAGACTACGTTCAATAATGACAAGGCTACCATCCAATGGAGTAACAAAAATATCTACAACAAACTACCTTCCATAATGAAAAGGCTACCATCCCATTAGAGTAATAAAAATCTCGACAACAAATTACCTTCCATAATGACTAGGCTACCATCCATTGGAGTAACAAAGATATTGACAACAGACTACATTCCATAATGACAAGACTACCATCCATTTTAGTAACAAAAATCTCGACAACAGACTACCTTCCATAATGACAAGGCTACCATCCATTAGATTAACAAAAATCTCGACAAAAGACTACCTTCCATAATGACAAGGTTACCATCCATTGGAGTTACAAAAATAGCGAAAATAGACTACCTTCCATAATAACAAGGCTACCATCCATTCGAGTAAAAAAATATCGACAACAAACTACCTTCCATAATGACAAGGCTACCATTCATTGGAGTAACAAAAATCTCGATAACAACAAACCTTCCATAATGACAAGGCTACAATCCATTGGAGTAACAAAAATCTCGACAACAGACTACCTTCCATAATGACATGGCAAACATCCAATGCAATAAAAAAATTGTCGACAACAGACTACCTTCCATAATGACAAGGCTACCATCCATTGGAGTAACAAAAATCTCGACAACAGACTACCTTCTATATTGACAAGGCTACAATCCATTGGAGTAACAAAAATCTCGACAACAGACTACCTTCCATAATGACATGGCTACCATCCAATGCAATAAAAAAATTTTCGACAACAGACTACCTTCCATAATGACAAGGCTACCATCCATTGGAGTAACAAAAATCTGAACAACAGACTACCTTCCATAATAACAAGGCTTCAATCTATTGGAGTAACAGAAATCTCAACGACAAACTACATTCCATAATGACAAGGCTACCATCCATTGGTGTAACAAAAATCTCGACAACAAACTACCTTCCATAATTACAAGGCTACCATCCATTGGGGTAAAAAAAATCTCGACAACAGACTACCTTCCATAATGACAAGGCCACAATCCATTGGAGTAACAAAAATCTCGACAACAGACTACCTTCCATAATGACAAGGCTACCATCCATTGGACTAACAAATATATCGACAACTTACTACCTTTTTATAATGACAAGGCTACCATGCATTGGAGTAACAAAAATCTTAACAACTGACTACCTTCCATAATGACAAGGCTACCATCCATTAGAGTAACAAAGATATCGGCAGCAGACTACCTTCCCTAATGACAAGGCTACCATCCATTGGAGTAAGAAAAATCTCGACAACAGACTACCTTCCATAATGACAAGGCTACCCTCCATTGGAGTAACAAAAATATCAACAACATCCGGTGTTCCATAATGACAAGGCTACCATCATTTGGAGTAACAAAAATATCAACAACAGACTACCTTCCATAATTACAAGGCTACCATCCATTGGTGTAAAAAAATTCTCGACAATAGACTACCTTCCATAATGACAAGGCTACCATCCATTGAGTAAAAAAGATATCGACAATAGACTACCTTACATCATGACAAGGCTACCATCCATTGGAGTAAAAACATCTCGCCACAGACTACCTTCCATAATGACAAGGCTACCATCCATTGGAGAAAGAAAAATCTCGACAAAAGACTACCTTCCATAATGACAAGGTTACCATCCATTGGAATAACAAAAATATCGACAACAAACTACCTTCCATAATGATAAGGCTACCATCCAATGCAATAAAAAAAGTGTCGAAAACAGACTACCTTCCATAATGACAAGGCTTCCATCCATTGGAGTAACAAAAATCTGAACAACAGACTACCTTCCATAATGACAAGGCTATAATCCATTGGAGTAACAGAAATCTCAACGACAAACTACATTCCATAATGACAAGGCTACCATCCATTGGTGTAACAAAAATCTCGACAACAAACTACCTTCCATAATTACAAGGCTACCATCAATTGGGGTAAAAAAAATCTCGACAACAGACTACCTTCCATAATGACAAGGCTACAATCCATTGGAGTAACAAAAATCTCGACAATAGACTACCTTCCATAATGACAAGGCTACCATCCAATGCAACAAAAAAATTGTCGACAACAGACTACCTTCCATAATGACAAGGCTACCATCCATTGGAGTAACAAAAATCTGAATAACAGACTACCTTCCATAATGACAAGGCTACAATCCATTGGAGTAACTGAAATTTCAACGGCAAACTACATTCCATAATGACAAGGCTACCATCCATTGGTGTAACAAAAATCCCGACAAAAAACTACCTTCCATAATTACAAGGCTACCATCCATTGGGGTAAAAAAAATCTCAACAAGATACTACCTTCTATAATGACTGGGCTACAATCCATTGGAGTAATAAAAATCTGGACAACAGACTACCTTCCATAATGACAAGGCTACCATCCAATGGAATAACAGAAATCTCGACAATAGACTACCTTTCATAATGACAAGGCTACCATCCATTTGACTAACAGAAATCTCAACGTCAGACTACCTTCCATAATGACAAGGCTACCATCCATTGGACTAACAAATATATCGACAACTTACTACCTTTTTATAATGACAAGGCTACCATGCATTGGAGTAACAAAAATTTTAACAACTGACTACCTTCCATAATGACAAGGCTACCATCCATTAGAGTAACAAAGATATCGGCAGCAGACTACCTTCCCTAATGACAAGGCTACCATCCATTGGAGTAAGAAAAATCTCGACAACAGACTACCTTCCATAATGACAAGGCTACCCTCCATTGGAGTAACAAAAATATCAACAACATCCGGTGTTCCATAATGACAAGGCTACCATCATTGGGAGTAACAAAAGTATCAACAACAGACTACCTTCCATAATTACAAGGCTACCATCCATTGGTGTAAAAAAATTCTCGACAATAGACTACCTTCCATAATGACAAGGCTACCATCCAATGGAATAACAAAAATCTCGACAACAGACTACCTTACATAATGACATGGCTACCATCCATTTGACTAACAGAAATCTCAACGTCAGACTACCTTCCCTAATGACAAAGCTACCATCCATTGGAGTAAGAAAAATCTCGACAACAGACTACCTTCCATAATGACAAGGCTACCCTCCATTGAAGTAATAAAAATATCAACAAAATCCGGTGTTCCATAATGACAAGGCTACCATCATTTGGAGTAACAAAAATATCAACAACAGACTACCTTCCATAATGACAAGGCTACCATCCATTGGTGTAAAATAATTCTCGACAATAGACTACCTTCCATAATGACAAGGCTACCATCCATTGAGTAAAAAATATATCGACAATAGACTACTTTACATCATGACATGGCTACCATCCATTGGAGTAAAAACATCTCGACCACAGACTACCTTCCATAATGACAAGGCAACCATCCATTGGAGTAACAAAAATATGAACAACAGACTACCTTCCATAATGACAAGGCTACAATCCATTTGATTAATAAAAATCTTGACCAAAGACTACCTTCCATAATGACAAGGTTACCATCCATTGGATTAACAAAAATATCGACAACAAACTACCTTCCATAATGACAAGGCTACCATCCAATGCAATAAAAAAAGTGTCAAAAATAGACTACCTTCCATAATGACAAGGCTTCCATCCATTGGAGTAACAAAAATATGAACAACAGACTACCTTCCATAATTACAAGGCTACACTCCATTGGGGTAAAAAAATATCGACAACAGACTACCTTTTATAATGACATGGCTACCATCCAATGCAATAAAAAAATTATCGACAACAGACTACCTTCCATAATGACAAGGCTACCATCCATTGGAGTAACAAAAATCTGAACAACAGACTACCTTCCATAATGACAAGGCTACAATCCATTGGAGTAACTGAAATCTCAACGGCAAACTACATTCCATAATGACAAGGCTACCATCCATTGGTGTAACAAAAATCTCGACAAAAAACTACCTTCCATAATGACAAGGCTACCCTCCATTGGAGTAATAAAAATATCAACAAAATCCGGTGTTCCATAATGACAAGGCTACCATCATTTGGAGTAACAAAAATATCAACAACAGACTACCTTCCATAATGACAACGCTACCATCCATTGGTGTAAAAAAATTCTCGACAATAGACTACCTTCCATAATGACAAGGCTACCATCCATTGAGTAAAAAATATGTCGACAATAGACTACTTTACATCATGACAAGGCTACCATCCATTGGAGTAAAAACATCTCGACCACAGACTACCTTCCATAATGACAAGGCAACCATCCATTGGAGTAACAAAAATATGAACAACAGACTACCTTCCATAATGACAAGGCTACAATCCTTTTGAGTAATAAAAATCTTGACAAAAGACTACCTTCCATAATGACAAGGTTACCATTCATTGGATTAACAAAAATATCGACAACAAACTACCTTCCATAATGACAAGGCTACCATCCATTGGAGTAACAAAAATCTGAACAACAGACTACCTTCCATAATGACAAGGCTACAATCCATTGGAGTAATAGAAATCTCAACGACAAACTACATTCCATAATGACAAGGATACCATCCATTGGTGTAACAAAAATCTCGACAAAAAACTACCTTCCATAATTACAAGGCTACCATCCATTGGGGTAAAAAAAATCTCAACAACATACTACCTTCCATAATGACAGGGCTACAATCCATTGGAGTTACAAAAATCTCGACAACAGACTACATTCCATAATGACAAGGCTACCATCCAATGGAATAACAAAAATCTCGACAACAGACTATCTTTCATAATGACAAGGCTACCATCCATTTGACTAACAGAAATCTCAACGTCAGACTACCTTCCCTAATGACAAAGCTACCATCCAGTGGAGTAAGAAAAATCTCGACAACAGACTACCTTCTATAATGACAAGGCTACCCTCCATTGGAGTAATAAAAATATCAACAAAATCCGGTGTTCCATAATGACAAGGCTACCGTCATTTGGAGTAACAAAAATATCAACAACAGACTACCTTCCATAATGACAACGCTACCATCCATTGGTGTAAAGAAATTCTCGACAATAGACTACCTTCCATAATGACAAGGCTACCATCCATTGAGTAAAAAATATATCGACAATAGACTACTTTACATCATGACAAGGCTACCATCCATTGGAGTAAAAACATCTCGACCACAGACTACCTTCCATAATGACAAGGCAACCATCCATTGGAGTAACAAAAATATGAACAACAGACTACCTTCCATAATGACAAGGCTACAATCCATTTAAATAATAAAAATCTTGACAAAAGACTACCTTCCATAATGACAAGGTTACCATTCATTGGATTAACAAAAATATCGACAACAAACTACCTTCCATAATGACAAGGCTACCATCCATTGGAGTAACAAAAATCTGAACAACAGACTACCTTCCATAATGACAAGGCTACAATCCATTGGAGTAATAGAAATCTCAACGACAAACTACATTCCATAATGACAAGGATACCATCCATTGGTGTAACAAAAATCTCGACAACAAACTACCTTCCATAATTACAAGGCTACCATCCATTGGGGTAAAAAAAATCTCGACAACAGACTACCTTCTATAATGACAAGGCTACAATTCATTGGAGTAACAAAAATCTCGACAACAGACTACCTTCCATAATGACATGGCTACCATCCAATGCAATAAAACAAATTGTCGACAACAGACTACCTTCCATAATGACAAGGCTACCATCCATTGGAGTAACAAAAATATTAACAACAGACTACCTTCCATAATGACAAGCCTACAATCCATTGGAGTAACTGAAATCACAACGACAAACCACATTCCATAATGACAAGGCTACCATCCATTGGTGTAACAAAAATCTAGACAACAAACTACCTTCTATAATTACAAGGCTACCATCCATTGGGGTAAAAAAAATCTCAACAACAGACTACCTTCCATAATCACAAGGCTACAATCCATTGGAGTAACAAAAATCTCGACAACAGACTACATTCCATAATGACAAGGCTACCATCCAATGGAATAACAAAAATCTCGACAACAGACTACCTTTCATAATGACAAGGCTACCATCCATTTGACTAACATAAATCTCAATGTCAGACTACCTTCCATAATGACAAGGCTACCATCCATTGGAGTAACAAATATCTCGACAACTTACTACCTTTTTATAATGACAAGGCTACCATGCATTGGAGTAACAAAAATCTTGACAACTGACTACCTTCCATAATGACAAGGCTACCATCCATTAGAGTAACAAAGATATCGACAACAAACGACCTTCCCTAATGACAAGGATACCATCCATTGGAGTAAGAAAAATCTCGACAACAGACTACCTTCCATAATGACAAGGCTACCCTCTATTGGAGTAACAAAAATATCAACAACAGCCGATGTTCCATAATGAAAAGGCTACCATCATTTAGAGAAACAAAAATATCAACAATAGACTACCTTCCATAATGACAAGGCTACCATCCATTGGAGTAAAAAAATTTCTCGACCACAGACTACCTTCCATAATGACAAGGCTACCATCCATTGGAGTAACAAAAATATGAACAACAGACTACCTTCTATAATGACAAGGCTACAATCCATTGGAGTAATAAAAATCTCGACAAAAGACTGCCTTCCATAAATACAAGGTTACCATCCATTGGAATAACAAAAATATCGACAACAAACTACCTTCCATAATGACAAGGCTACCATCCAATGCAATAAAAAAAGAGTCGACAACAGACTACCTTCCATAATGACAAGGCTACAATCCATTGGAGTAACTGAAATCTCAACGACAAACTACATTCCATAATGACAAGGCTACCATCCATTGGTGTAACAAAAATCTCGACAACAAACTACCTTCCATAATTACAAGGCTACCATCAATGGGGGTAAAAAAAATCTCGACAACAGGCTACCTTCCTTAATGACAAGGCTACAATCCATTGGAGTAACAAAAATCTCGACAACAGACTACCTTCCATAATGACAAGGCTACCATCCAATGCAACAAAAAAATTGTCGACAACAGACTACCTTCCATAATGACAAGGCTACCATCCATTGGAGTAACAAAAATCTGAATAACAGACTACCTTCCATAATGACAAGGCTACAATCCATTGTAGTAACAGAAATTTCAACGGCAAACTACATTCCATAATGACAAGGCTACCATCCATTGGTGTAACAAAAATCCCGACAAAAAACTACGTTCCATAATGACAAGGCTACCATCCATTGGAGTAACAAAAATATCTACAACAAACTACCTTCCATAATGAAAAGGCTACCATCCCATTAGAGTAACAAAAATCTCGACAACAGATTAACTTCCATAATGACTAGGCTACCATCCATTGGAGTAACAAAGATATTGACAACAGACTACCTTCCATAATGACAAGGCTACCATCCATTGGAGTACCAAAATACTCGACAAAAGACTACCTTCCATAATGACAAGGCTACCATCTATTAGATTAACAAAAATCAAGACAAAAGACTACCTTCCATAATGACTAGGCTACCATCCATTGGAGTAACGAAAATCTCGCCAACAGACTACCTTCCATAATGATAAGGCTACCAGCCATTGGAGTGACAAAAATATCGAAAATAGACTACCCTCCATAATGACAAGGCTACCATCCATTCGAGTAAAAAAATATCGACAACAAACTACCTTCCATAATGACAAGGCTACCATCCATTGGAGTAACAAAAATATCGACAACAGACTACCTTCCATAATAACAAGGCTACCAACCATTGGAGTGACAAAAATATCGACAACATATTACCTTCCATAATGACTAGGCTACCATCCATTGGAGTAACAAAATCCAGACAATAAACTACCTTCCATAATGACAAGGCTACCATCAATTGGAGTAACAAAAATATCGAAAACGGACTACCTTCCATATTGACAAGTCTACCATCCATTGGAAAAACAAAAATCTCGACAACAAACGACCTTCTATAATGACAAGGCTACCATCAATTGGAGTAACAAAACTATTGACAACAGAGTACGTTCCATAATGACAAGGGTACCATCCATTGGAGTAACAAAAATATCTACAACAGACTACCTTCCATAATGAAAAGGCTACCATCCATTAGAGTAACAAAAATCTCGACCACAGATTACCGTCCATAATAACTAGGCTACCATCCATTAGACTAACAAAGAAATCGACAACAGACTACCTTCCATAATGATAAGGCTACCATCCATTGGAGTAATGAAAATATCTACAATAGACTATGTTCCATAATGACAAGGCTACCATCCATTGGAGTGACAATAATTTCGCCAATAGACTACCTTCCATAATGACAAGGCTACCATCCATTGGAGTAACAAAAATCTCGACAACAGACTACCTTCCATAATGATAAGGCTAACATCCATTTGAGTAACAAAATCTAGACAATAGACTACCTTCCATAATGACTAGGCTACCATCCATTTTAGTAACAAAAATCACGACAACGAACTACCTTCCATAATGACAAGGCTACCATCCATTAGATTAACAAAAATTTTGACAAAAGACTACTTTCCATAATGACAAGGCTACCATCCATTGGAGTAACAAAAATATCTACAATAGACTATGTTCCATAATGACAAGGCTACCCTCAATTGTAGTAACCAAAATCTCGCCAACAGACTACCTTCCATAATGACAAGGCTACCATCCATTGGAGTAACAAAAATCTCGATAACAGACTACCTTCCATAATGATAAGGCTACCATCTAATAGAATAACAAAAATCTCGAGAACAGACTACCTTCCACAATGACAAGGCTACCATCCAATGGAATAAAAAAAATATCGAGAACAGACTACCTTCCATAGTGACAAGGCTACCATCCATTGGAGTGATAGAAATCACAATGACAGACTACCTTCCATAATGACAAAGGCTACCATCCCTTGTAGTAACAAAAATCTCGACAACGGACTACCTTCCATAATGATAAGGCTACCATCAAATGGAGTAACAAAAATCTCGACAACAGACTACCTTCCATAATGAAAAGGTTACCATCCATTGTAGTGACAATAATCTCGATAATAGACTACCTTGCATAATGACTAGGCTACCATCCATTGGAGTAACACAATATTGACAATAGACTACCTTCCATAATGACAAGACTACCATCCATTTTATTAAAAAAAATCTCGACAACAGACTACCTTCCATAATGACAAGGCTACCATCCATTGGAGTAACAATAATCTCGCCAACAGAATACCTTCCATAATGACAAGGTTACCATCCATTGTAGTGACGAAAATCTCGATAATGGACTACCTTCTATAATGACAAGGCTACCATCCATTGGAGTAACAAAATCTCGACAACAAACTTCCTTCCATAATGACAAGGCTACCATCCATTAAAGTAACAAAAATATCGACAGCAGACTACCTTCCATAATGACAAGTCTACCATTCATTGGAGTAACAAAAATATCTACAACAGACAACCTTCCATAATGAAAAGGCTACCATCCATTAGAGTAAAAAAAATATCGACAACAGATTACCTTCCATAATGACTAGGCTACCATCCATTGGAGTAACAAAGATATTGACAACAGACTACCTTCCATAATGACAAGGCTACCATCCATTTTAGTAACAAAAATGTCGACAACAGACTACCTTCCATAATGACAAGGCTACCATCCATTAGATTAACAAAAATCTAGACAAAAGACTACCTTCCATAATGACAAGTCTACCATCCATTGGAGTAACAAAAATCTCGCCAACAGACTACCTTCTATAATGATAAGGCTACCATCCATTGGAGTGACAAAAATATCGACAATAGACTACCTTCCATAATGACAAGGCTACCATCCATTGGAGTAACAAAATCTCGACAACAAACTACCTTCCATAATGACAAGGCTACCATCCATTGGAGTAACAAAAATATCGACAACAGACTACCTTCCATAATGAAAAGGCTACCATGAATTAGAGTAACAAAAATCTCGACAACATATTACCTTCCATAATGACTAGGCTACCATCCATTGGAATAATAAAGATATCGACAACAGACTACCTTCCATAATGACAAGGCTACCATCCATTGGAGTAACGAAAATCTCGCCAACAGACTACCTTCCATAATGACAAGGCTACCATCCATTGGAGTGACAATAATCTCGCCAACAGACTACCTTCCATAATGACAAGGCTACCATCCATTGGAGTGACAAAAATCTCGACAATAAACTACCTTCCATAATGACAAGGCTACCATACATTGGTGTAACAAAATCTCGACAACAAACTACCTCCCATAATGACAAGGCTACCATCCATTAAAGTAACAAAAATATCGACAACAGACTACCTTCCATATTGACAAGTCTACCATCCATTGGAATAAAATATATCTCGACAACAAACTACCTTCTATAATGACAAGGCTACCATCCATTGGAGTAACAAAAATATCGACAACAGACTACGTTCAATAATGACAAGGCTACCATCCAATGGAGTAACAAAAATATCTACAACAAACTACCTTCCATAATGAAAAGGCTACCATCCCATTAGAGTAATAAAAATCTCGACAACAAATTACCTTCCATAATGACTAGGCTACCATCCATTGGAGTAACAAAGATATTGACAACAGACTACATTCCATAATGACAAGACTACCATCCATTTTAGTAACAAAAATCTCGACAACAGACTACCTTCCATAATGACAAGGCTACCATCCATTAGATTAACAAAAATCTCGACAAAAGACTACCTTCCATAATGACAAGGTTACCATCCATTGGAGTTACAAAAATAGCGAAAATAGACTACCTTCCATAATAACAAGGCTACCATCCATTCGAGTAAAAAAATATCGACAACAAACTACCTTCCATAATGACAAGGCTACCATTCATTGGAGTAACAAAAATCTCGATAACAACAAACCTTCCATAATGACAAGGCTACAATCCATTGGAGTAACAAAAATCTCGACAACAGACTACCTTCCATAATGACATGGCAAACATCCAATGCAATAAAAAAATTGTCGACAACAGACTACCTTCCATAATGACAAGGCTACCATCCATTGGAGTAACAAAAATCTCGACAACAGACTACCTTCTATATTGACAAGGCTACAATCCATTGGAGTAACAAAAATCTCGACAACAGACTACCTTCCATAATGACATGGCTACCATCCAATGCAATAAAAAAATTTTCGACAACAGACTACCTTCCATAATGACAAGGCTACCATCCATTGGAGTAACAAAAATCTGAACAACAGACTACCTTCCATAATAACAAGGCTTCAATCTATTGGAGTAACAGAAATCTCAACGACAAACTACATTCCATAATGACAAGGCTACCATCCATTGGTGTAACAAAAATCTCGACAACAAACTACCTTCCATAATTACAAGGCTACCATCCATTGGGGTAAAAAAAATCTCGACAACAGACTACCTTCCATAATGACAAGGCCACAATCCATTGGAGTAACAAAAATCTCGACAACAGACTACCTTCCATAATGACAAGGCTACCATCCATTGGACTAACAAATATATCGACAACTTACTACCTTTTTATAATGACAAGGCTACCATGCATTGGAGTAACAAAAATCTTAACAACTGACTACCTTCCATAATGACAAGGCTACCATCCATTAGAGTAACAAAGATATCGGCAGCAGACTACCTTCCCTAATGACAAGGCTACCATCCATTGGAGTAAGAAAAATCTCGACAACAGACTACCTTCCATAATGACAAGGCTACCCTCCATTGGAGTAACAAAAATATCAACAACATCCGGTGTTCCATAATGACAAGGCTACCATCATTTGGAGTAACAAAAATATCAACAACAGACTACCTTCCATAATTACAAGGCTACCATCCATTGGTGTAAAAAAATTCTCGACAATAGACTACCTTCCATAATGACAAGGCTACCATCCATTGAGTAAAAAAGATATCGACAATAGACTACCTTACATCATGACAAGGCTACCATCCATTGGAGTAAAAACATCTCGCCACAGACTACCTTCCATAATGACAAGGCTACCATCCATTGGAGAAAGAAAAATCTCGACAAAAGACTACCTTCCATAATGACAAGGTTACCATCCATTGGAATAACAAAAATATCGACAACAAACTACCTTCCATAATGATAAGGCTACCATCCAATGCAATAAAAAAAGTGTCGAAAACAGACTACCTTCCATAATGACAAGGCTTCCATCCATTGGAGTAACAAAAATCTGAACAACAGACTACCTTCCATAATGACAAGGCTACAATCCATTGGAGTAACAGAAATCTCAACGACAAACTACATTCCATAATGACAAGGCTACCATCCATTGGTGTAACAAAAATCTCGACAACAAACTACCTTCCATAATTACAAGGCTACCATCAATTGGGGTAAAAAAAATCTCGACAACAGACTACCTTCCATAATGACAAGGCTACAATCCATTGGAGTAACAAAAATCTCGACAATAGACTACCTTCCATAATGACAAGGCTACCATCCAATGCAACAAAAAAATTGTCGACAACAGACTACCTTCCATAATGACAAGGCTACCATCCATTGGAGTAACAAAAATCTGAATAACAGACTACCTTCCATAATGACAAGGCTACAATCCATTGGAGTAACTGAAATTTCAACGGCAAACTACATTCCATAATGACAAGGCTACCATCCATTGGTGTAACAAAAATCCCGACAAAAAACTACCTTCCATAATTACAAGGCTACCATCCATTGGGGTAAAAAAAATCTCAACAAGATACTACCTTCTATAATGACTGGGCTACAATCCATTGGAGTAATAAAAATCTGGACAACAGACTACCTTCCATAATGACAAGGCTACCATCCAATGGAATAACAGAAATCTCGACAATAGACTACCTTTCATAATGACAAGGCTACCATCCATTTGACTAACAGAAATCTCAACGTCAGACTACCTTCCATAATGACAAGGCTACCATCCATTGGACTAACAAATATATCGACAACTTACTACCTTTTTATAATGACAAGGCTACCATGCATTGGAGTAACAAAAATTTTAACAACTGACTACCTTCCATAATGACAAGGCTACCATCCATTAGAGTAACAAAGATATCGGCAGCAGACTACCTTCCCTAATGACAAGGCTACCATCCATTGGAGTAAGAAAAATCTCGACAACAGACTACCTTCCATAATGACAAGGCTACCCTCCATTGGAGTAACAAAAATATCAACAACATCCGGTGTTCCATAATGACAAGGCTACCATCATTGGGAGTAACAAAAGTATCAACAACAGACTACCTTCCATAATTACAAGGCTACCATCCATTGGTGTAAAAAAATTCTCGACAATAGACTACCTTCCATAATGACAAGGCTACCATCCAATGGAATAACAAAAATCTCGACAACAGACTACCTTACATAATGACATGGCTACCATCCATTTGACTAACAGAAATCTCAACGTCAGACTACCTTCCCTAATGACAAAGCTACCATCCATTGGAGTAAGAAAAATCTCGACAACAGACTACCTTCCATAATGACAAGGCTACCCTCCATTGAAGTAATAAAAATATCAACAAAATCCGGTGTTCCATAATGACAAGGCTACCATCATTTGGAGTAACAAAAATATCAACAACAAACTACCTTCCATAATGACAAGGCTACCATCCATTGGTGTAAAATAATTCTCGACAATAGACTACCTTCCATAATGACAAGGCTACCATCCATTGAGTAAAAAATATATCGACAATAGACTACTTTACATCATGACATGGCTACCATCCATTGGAGTAAAAACATCTCGACCACAGACTACCTTCCATAATGACAAGGCAACCATCCATTGGAGTAACAAAAATATGAACAACAGACTACCTTCCATAATGACAAGGCTACAATCCATTTGATTAATAAAAATCTTGACCAAAGACTACCTTCCATAATGACAAGGTTACCATCCATTGGATTAACAAAAATATCGACAACAAACTACCTTCCATAATGACAAGGCTACCATCCAATGCAATAAAAAAAGTGTCAAAAATAGACTACCTTCCATAATGACAAGGCTTCCATCCATTGGAGTAACAAAAATATGAACAACAGACTACCTTCCATAATTACAAGGCTACACTCCATTGGGGTAAAAAAATATCGACAACAGACTACCTTTTATAATGACATGGCTACCATCCAATGCAATAAAAAAATTATCGACAACAGACTACCTTCCATAATGACAAGGCTACCATCCATTGGAGTAACAAAAATCTGAACAACAGACTACCTTCCATAATGACAAGGCTACAATCCATTGGAGTAACTGAAATCTCAACGGCAAACTACATTCCATAATGACAAGGCTACCATCCATTGGTGTAACAAAAATCTCGACAAAAAACTACCTTCCATAATGACAAGGCTACCCTCCATTGGAGTAATAAAAATATCAACAAAATCCGGTGTTCCATAATGACAAGGCTACCATCATTTGGAGTAACAAAAATATCAACAACAGACTACCTTCCATAATGACAACGCTACCATCCATTGGTGTAAAAAAATTCTCGACAATAGACTACCTTCCATAATGACAAGGCTACCATCCATTGAGTAAAAAATATGTCGACAATAGACTACTTTACATCATGACAAGGCTACCATCCATTGGAGTAAAAACATCTCGACCACAGACTACCTTCCATAATGACAAGGCAACCATCCATTGGAGTAACAAAAATATGAACAACAGACTACCTTCCATAATGACAAGGCTACAATCCTTTTGAGTAATAAAAATCTTGACAAAAGACTACCTTCCATAATGACAAGGTTACCATTCATTGGATTAACAAAAATATCGACAACAAACTACCTTCCATAATGACAAGGCTACCATCCATTGGAGTAACAAAAATCTGAACAACAGACTACCTTCCATAATGACAAGGCTACAATCCATTGGAGTAATAGAAATCTCAACGACAAACTACATTCCATAATGACAAGGATACCATCCATTGGTGTAACAAAAATCTCGACAAAAAACTACCTTCCATAATTACAAGGCTACCATCCATTGGGGTAAAAAAAATCTCAACAACATACTACCTTCCATAATGACAGGGCTACAATCCATTGGAGTTACAAAAATCTCGACAACAGACTACATTCCATAATGACAAGGCTACCATCCAATGGAATAACAAAAATCTCGACAACAGACTATCTTTCATAATGACAAGGCTACCATCCATTTGACTAACAGAAATCTCAACGTCAGACTACCTTCCCTAATGACAAAGCTACCATCCAGTGGAGTAAGAAAAATCTCGACAACAGACTACCTTCTATAATGACAAGGCTACCCTCCATTGGAGTAATAAAAATATCAACAAAATCCGGTGTTCCATAATGACAAGGCTACCGTCATTTGGAGTAACAAAAATATCAACAACAGACTACCTTCCATAATGACAACGCTACCATCCATTGGTGTAAAGAAATTCTCGACAATAGACTACCTTCCATAATGACAAGGCTACCATCCATTGAGTAAAAAATATATCGACAATAGACTACTTTACATCATGACAAGGCTACCATCCATTGGAGTAAAAACATCTCGACCACAGACTACCTTCCATAATGACAAGGCAACCATCCATTGGAGTAACAAAAATATGAACAACAGACTACCTTCCATAATGACAAGGCTACAATCCATTTAAATAATAAAAATCTTGACAAAAGACTACCTTCCATAATGACAAGGTTACCATTCATTGGATTAACAAAAATATCGACAACAAACTACCTTCCATAATGACAAGGCTACCATCCATTGGAGTAACAAAAATCTGAACAACAGACTACCTTCCATAATGACAAGGCTACAATCCATTGGAGTAATAGAAATCTCAACGACAAACTACATTCCATAATGACAAGGATACCATCCATTGGTGTAACAAAAATCTCGACAACAAACTACCTTCCATAATTACAAGGCTACCATCCATTGGGGTAAAAAAAAATCTCGACAACAGACTACCTTCTATAATGACAAGGCTACAATTCATTGGAGTAACAAAAATCTCGACAACAGACTACCTTCCATAATGACATGGCTACCATCCAATGCAATAAAACAAATTGTCGACAACAGACTACCTTCCATAATGACAAGGCTACCATCCATTGGAGTAACAAAAATATTAACAACAGACTACCTTCCATAATGACAAGCCTACAATCCATTGGAGTAACTGAAATCACAACGACAAACCACATTCCATAATGACAAGGCTACCATCCATTGGTGTAACAAAAATCTAGACAACAAACTACCTTTTATAATTACAAGGCTACCATCCATTGGGGTAAAAAAAATCTCAACAACAGACTACCTTCCATAATCACAAGGCTACAATCCATTGGAGTAACAAAAATCTCGACAACAGACTACATTCCATAATGACAAGGCTACCATCCAATGGAATAACAAAAATCTCGACAACAGACTACCTTTCATAATGACAAGGCTACCATCCATTTGACTAACATAAATCTCAATGTCAGACTACCTTCCATAATGACAAGGCTACCATCCATTGGAGTAACAAATATCTCGACAACTTACTACCTTTTTATAATGACAAGGCTACCATGCATTGGAGTAACAAAAATCTTGACAACTGACTACCTTCCATAATGACAAGGCTACCATCCATTAGAGTAACAAAGATATCGACAACAAACGACCTTCCCTAATGACAAGGATACCATCCATTGGAGTAAGAAAAATCTCGACAACAGACTACCTTCCATAATGACAAGGCTACCCTCTATTGGAGTAACAAAAATATCAACAACAGCCGATGTTCCATAATGAAAAGGCTACCATCATTTAGAGAAACAAAAATATCAACAATAGACTACCTTCCATAATGACAAGGCTACCATCCATTGGAGTAAAAAAATTTCTCGACCACAGACTACCTTCCATAATGACAAGGCTACCATCCATTGGAGTAACAAAAATATGAACAACAGACTACCTTCTATAATGACAAGGCTACAATCCATTGGAGTAATAAAAATCTCGACAAAAGACTGCCTTCCATAAATACAAGGTTACCATCCATTGGAATAACAAAAATATCGACAACAAACTACCTTCCATAATGACAAGGCTACCATCCAATGCAATAAAAAAAGAGTCGACAACAGACTACCTTCCATAATGACAAGGCTACCATTCAATGGAATAACAAAAATCTCGACAACAGACTACCTTTCAAAATGAAAAGGCTACCATCCATTTGGAGTAACAAATATCTCGACAACTTACTACCTTTTTATAATGACAAGGCTACCATGAATCGGAGTAACAAAAATCTTGACAACTGACTACCTTCCATAATGACAAGGCTACCATCCATTAGAGTAACAAAGATATCGGCAGATAAAACTACCTTCCCTAATGACAAGGATACCATCCATTGGAGTTAGAAAAATCTCGACAAAAGACTACCTTCCATAATGACAAGGTTACCATCCATTGGAATAAAAAAAATATCGACAACAAACTACATTCCATAATGACAAGGCTACCATCCAATGCAATAAAAAAAGTGTCGACAACAGACTACCTTCCATAATGACAAGGCTACCATCCATTGGAGTAACAAAAATCTGAACAACTGACTACCTTCCATAATGACAAGGCTACAATCCATTGGAGTAACAGAAATCTTAACGACAAACTACATTCCATAATGACCAGGCTACCATCCATTGGTGTAACAAAAATCTCGACAACAAACTACCTTCCATAATTATAAGGCTACCATCCATTTGGGTAAAAAAAATATCGACAACAGACTACCTTCTATAATGACAAGGCTACAATCCATTGGAGTAACAAAAATCTCGACAACAGACTACCTTCAATAATGACATGGCTACCATCCAATGCAATAAAAAAAATTTTGGACAAGAGACTACCTTCCATAATGACAAGGCTACCATCCATTGGATTAACAAAAATCTTAACAACAGACTACCTTCCATAATGACAAGGCTACAATCCATTGGAGTAACTGAAATCTCAACGACAAACCACATTCCATAATAACAAGGCTACCATCCATTGGTGTAACAAAAATCTCGACAACAAACTACCTTCTATAATTACAAGGCTACCATCCATTGGGGTAAAAAAAATCTCGACAACAGACTACCTTCCATAATGACAAGGCTACAATCCATTGGAGTAACAAAAATCTTGACAACAGACTACCTTCCATAATGACAAGTCTACCATCCAATGGAATAACAAAAATCTCGACAATAGACTACCTTTCATAATGACAAGGCTACCATCCATTTGAGTAACAGAAATCTCAACGTCAGACTACCTTAATTATGACAAGGCTACCATCCATTGGAGTAACAAATATCTCGACAACTTACTACCTTTATATAATGACAAGGCTACAATGCATTGGAGTAACAAAAATCTTTACAACTGACTACCTTCCATAATGACAAGGCTACCATCCATTAGAGTAACAAAGATATCGACAACAGACTACCTTCCCTAATGACAAGGCTACCATCCATTGGAGTAAGAAAAATCTCGACAACAGACTACCTTCCATAATGACAAGGCTACCCTCCATTGGAGTAACAAAAATATCAACAACAGCCGTTGTTCCATAATGACAAGGCTACCATCATTTGGAGTAACAGAAATATCATCAATAGACTACCTTCCATAATGACAAGGCTACCGTCCATTGGAGTAAAAAAATTCTCGACAATAGACTACCTTCCATAATGACAAGGCTACCATCCATTGAGTATAAAAGATATCGACAATAGACTAAATTACATCATGACAAGGCTACCATCCATTGGAGTAAAAACATCTCGACCACAGACTACCTTCCATAATGACAAGGCTACCATCCATTGGAGTAACAAAAATATGAACAATAGACTACCTTCTATAATGACAAGGCTACAATCCATTGGAGTAATAAAAATCTCGACAAAAGACTACCTTCCATAATGACAAGGTTACCATCCATTAGAATAATAAAAATATCGACAACAAACAACCTTCCATAATGACAAGGATACCATCCAATGTAATAAAAAAAGTGTCGACAATAGACTACCTTCCATAATGACAAGGTTACCATTCATTGGATTAACAAAAATATCGACAACAAACTACCTTCCATAATGACAAGGCTACCATCCATTGGAGTAACAAAAATCTGAACAACAGACTACCTTCCATAATGACAAGGCTACAATCCATTGGAGTAATAGAAATCTCAACGACAAACTACATTCCATAATAACAAGGATACCATCCATTGGTGTAACAAAAATCTCGACAACAAAATACCTTCCATAATTACAAGGCTACCATCCATTGGGGTAAAAAAAATCTCGACAACAGACTACCTTCTATAATGACAAGGCTACAATTCATTGGAGTAACAAAAATCTCGACAACAGACTACCTTCCATAATGACATGGCTACCATCCAATGCAATAAAACAAATTGTCGACAACAGACTACCTTCCATAATTACAAGGCTACCATCCATTGGAGTAACAAAAATATTAACAACAGACTACCTTCCATAATGACAAGCCTACAATCCATTGGAGTAACTGAAATCACAACGACAAACCACATTCCATAATGACAAGGCTACCATCCATTGGTGTAACAAAAATCTAGACAACAAACTACCTTCTATAATTACAAGGCTACCATCCATTGGGGTAAAAAAAATCTCAACAACAGACTACCTTCCATAATCACAAGGCTACAATCCATTGGAGTAACAAAAATCTCGACAACAGACTACATTCCATAATGACAAGGCTACCATCCAATGGAATAACAAAAATCTCGACAACAGACTACCTTTCATAATGACAAGGCTACCATCCATTTGACTAACATAAATCTCAATGTCAGACTACCTTCCATAATGACAAAGCTACCATCCATTGGAGTAACAAATATCTCGACAACTTACTACCTTTTTATAATGACAAGGCTACCATGCATTGGAGTAACAAAAATCTTGACAACTGACTACCTTCCATAATGACAAGGCTACCATCCATTAGAGTAACAAAGATATCGACAACAAACGACCTTCCCTAATGACAAGGATACCATCCATTGGAGTAAGAAAAATCTCGACAACAGACTACCTTCCATAATGACAAGGCTACCCTCTATTGGAGTAACAAAAATATCAACAACAGCCGATGTTCCATAATGAAAAGGCTACCATCATTTAGAGAAACAAAAATATCAACAATAGACTACCTTCCATAATGACAAGGCTACCATCCATTGGAGTAAAAAAATTTCTCGACCACAGACTACCTTCCATAATGACAAGGCTACCATCCATTGGAGTAACAAAAATATGAACAACAGACTACCTTCTATAATGACAAGGCTACAATCCATTGGAGTAATAAAAATCTCGACAAAAGACTGCCTTCCATAAAGACAAGGTTACCATCCATTGGAATAACAAAAATATCGACAACAAACTACCTTCCATAATGACAAGGCTACCATCCAATGCAATAAAAAAAGAGTCGACAAAAGACTACCTTCCATAATGACAAGGCTACCATCCAATGGAATAACAAAAATCTCGACAACAGACTACCTTTCAAAATGACAGGGCTACCATCCATTTGGAGTAACAAATATCTCGACAACTTACTACCTTTTTATAATGACAAGGCTACCATGAATCGGAGTAACAAAAATCTTGACAACTGACTACCTTCCATAATGACAAGGCTACCATCCATTAGAGTAACAAAGATATCGGCAGATAAAACTACCTTCACTAATGACAAGGATACCATCCATTGGAGTTAGAAAAATCTCGACAAAAGACTACCTTCCATAATGACAAGGTTACCATCCATTGGAATAAAAAAAATATCGACAACAAACTACCTTCCATAATGACAAGGCTACCATCCAATGCAATAAAAAAAGTGTCGACAACAGACTACCTTCCATAATGACAAGGCTACCATCCATTGGAGTAACAAAAATCTGAACAACTGACTACCTTCCATAATGACAAGGCTACAATCCATTGGAGTAACAGAAATCTTAACGACAAACTACATTCCATAATGACCAGGCTACCATCCATTGGTGTAACAAAAATCTCGACAACAAACTACCTTCCATAATTATAAGGCTACCATCCATTTGGGTAAAAAAAATATCGACAACAGACTACCTTCTATAATGACAAGGCTATAATCCATTGGAGTAACAAAAATCTCGACAACAGACTACCTTCAATAATGACATGGCTACCATCCAATGCAATAAAAAAAATTGTGGACAAGAGACTACCTTCCATAATGACAAGGCTACCATCCATTGGATTAACAAAAATCTTAACAACAGACTACCTTCCATAATGACAAGGCTACAATCCATTGGAGTAACTGAAATCTCAACGACAAACCACATTCCATAATAACAAGGCTACCATCCATTGGTGTAACAAAAATCTCGACAACAAACTACCTTCTATAATTACAAGGCTACCATCCATTGGGGTAAAAAAAATCTCGACAACAGACTACCTTCCATAATGACAAGGCTACAATCCATTGGAGTAACAAAAATCTTGACAACAGACTACCTTCCATAATGACAAGTCTACCATCCAATGGAATAACAAAAATCTCGACAATAGACTACCTTTCATAATGACAAGGCTACCATCCATTTGAGTAACAGAAATCTCAACGTCAGACTACCTTAATTATGACAAGGCTACCATCCATTGGAGTAACAAATATCTCGACAACTTACTACCTTTATATAATGACAAGGCTACAATGCATTGGAGTAACAAAAATCTTTACAACTGACTACCTTCCATAATGACAAGGCTACCATCCATTAGAGTAACAAAGATATCGACAACAGACTACCTTCCCTAATGACAAGGCTACCATCCATTGGAGTAAGAAAAATCTCGACAACAGACTACCTTCCATAATGACAAGGCTACCCTCCATTGGAGTAACAAAAATATCAACAACAGCCGTTGTTCCATAATGACAAGGCTACCATCATTTGGAGTAACAGAAATATCATCAATAGACTACCTTCAATAATGACAAGGCTACCGTCCATTGGAGTAAAAAAATTCTCGACAATAGACTACCTTCCATAATGACAAGGCTACCATCCATTGAGTATAAAAGATATCGACAATAGACTAAATTACATCATGACAAGGCTACCATCCATTGGAGTAAAAACATCTCGACCACAGACTACCTTCCATAATGACAAGGCTACCATCCATTGGAGTAACAAAAATATGAACAATAGACTACCTTCTATAATGACAAGGCTACAATCCATTGGAGTAATAAAAATCTCGACAAAAGACTACCTTCCATAATGACAAGGTTACCATCCATTAGAATAATAAAAATATCGACAACAAACAACCTTCCATAATGACAAGGATACCATCCAATGTAATAAAAAAAGTGTCGACAATAGACTACCTTCCATAATGACAAGGCTACCATCCATTGGAGTAACAAAAATCTGAACAACAGACTACCTTCCATAATGACAAGGCTACAGTCCATTGGAGTAACAGCAATCTCAACGACAAACTACATTCCATAATGACAAGGCTACCATCCATTGGTGTAACAAAAAATCTCGACAACAAACTACCTTCCATAATTACAAGGCTACCATCCATTGGGGTAAAAAAAATCTCGACAACCGACTACCTTCCATAATGACAAGGCTACAATCCATTGGAGTAACAAAAATCTCAACAACATAATACCTTCCATATTGACAGGGCTACAATCCATTGGAGTAACAAAAATCTCGACAACAGACTACCTTCCATAATGCCATGGCTACCATCCAATGCAATAAAAAAAATTATCGACAACAGACTACCTTCCATAATGACAAGGCTACCATCCATTGGAGTAACAAAAATCTGAACAACAGACTACCTTCCATAATGACAAGGCTACAATCCATTGGAGTAACTGAAATCTCAACGACAAACTACATTCCATAATGACAAGGCTACCATCCATTGGTGTAACAAAAATCTCGACAACAAACTACCTTCCATAGTTACAAGGCTACCATCCATTGGGGTAAAAAAAATCTCGACAACCGACTACCTTCTATAATGACAAGGCTACAATCCATTGGAGTAACAAAAATCTCGACAATAGACTACCTTCCATAATGACATGGCTACCATCGAATGCAATAAAACAAATTGTCGACAACAAACTACCTTCCATAATGACAAGGCTACCATCCATTGGAGTAACAAAAATATCAACAACAGCCGATGTTCCATAATGACAAGGCTACCCTACATTGGAGTAACAAAAATATCAACAATAGACAACCTTCCATAATAACAAGGCTACCATCCATTGGAGTAAAAAAAGTTCTCGACAATAGACTACTTTCCATAATCACAAGGCTATCATCCATTGAGTAAAAAAGATATCGACAATAGACTACCTTACATCATGACAAGGCTACCATCCATTGGAGTAAGAAAAATCTCGACAACAGACTACCTTCCATAATGACAAGGCTACCCTCCATTGGAGTAATAAAAATATGAACAACAAAATACCTTCTATAATGACAAGGCTACAATCCATTGGAGTAATAAAAATCTCGACAAAAGACTGCCTTCCATAATGACAAGGTTACCATCCTTTGGAATAACAAAAATATCGAAAACAAACTACCTTCCATAATGATAAGGCTACCATCCAATGCAATAAAAAAAGTGTCGACAACAGACTACCTTCCATAACGACAAGGCTACCATCCATTGGAGTAACCAAAATCATAACAACAGACTACCTTCCATAATGACAAGGCTACAATCCATTGGAGTAACTGAAATCTCAACGGCAAACTACATTCCATAATGATAAGGCTACCATCCATTGCTGTAACAAAAATCTCGACAAAAAACTACCTTCCATAATTACAAGGCTACCATCCATTGGGGTAAAAAAAATCTCAACAACATACTACCTTCCATAATGACAGGGCTACAATCCATTGGAGTAACAAAAATCTCGACAACAGACTACCTTCCATAATGACATGGCTACCATCCAATGTAATAAAAAAATTATCGACAACAGACTACCTTCCATAATGACAAGGCTACCATCCATTGGAGTAACAAAAATATGAACAACAGACTACCTTCCATAATGACAAGGCTACAATCCATTGGAGTAATTGAAATCTCAACGAGAAACTACATTCCATAATGACAAGGCTACCATCCATTGGTGTAACAAAAATCTCGTCAACAAACTACCTTCCATAATTACAAGGCTACCATCCATTGGGGTAAAAAAAATCTCGATAATAGACTACCTTCCATAATGACAAGGCTACAATCCATTGGAGTAACAAAAATCTCGACAACAGACTACCTTCCATAATGACAAGGCTACCATCCAATGCAATAAAAAAATTGTCGACAACAGACTACCTTCCATAATGACAAGGCTACCATCCATTGGAGTAACAAAAATCTGAACAACAGACTACCTTCCATAATGACAAGGCTACAATCCATTGGAGTAACTGAAATCTCAACGGCAAACTACATTCCATAATGACAAGGCTACCATCCATTGGTGTAACAAAAATCTCGACATAAAACTACCTTCCATAATTACAAGGCTACCATCCATTGGGGTAAAAAAAATCTCAAGAACATACTACCTTCCATAATGACAGGGCTACAATCCATTGGAGTTACAAAAATCTCGACAACAGACTACCTTCCATAATGAAAAGGCTACCATCCAATGGAATAACAAAAATCTCGACAACAGACTACCTTTCATAATGACAAGGCTACCATCCATTTGACTAACAGAAATCTCAACGTCAGACTACCTTCCCTAATGACAAAGCTACCATCCATTGGAGTAAGAAAAATCTCGACAACAGACTACCTTCCATAATGACAAGGCTACCCTCCATTGGAGTAATAAAAATATCAACAACATCCGGTGTTCCATAATGACAAGGCTACCATCATTTGGAGTAACAAAAATATCAAAAATAGACTACCTTCCGTAATGACAAGGCTACCATCCATTGGTGTAAAAAAATTTTCGACAATAGACTACCTTCCATAATGACAAGGCTACCATCCATTGAGTAAAAAAGATATCGACAATAGACTACCTTACATCATGACAAGGCTACCATCCATTGGAGTAAAAACATCTCGACCACAGACTACCTTCAATAATGACAAGGCAACCATCCATTGGAGTAACAAAAATATGAACAACAAACTACCTTCCATAATGACAAGGCTACAATCCATTGGAGTAATAAAAATCTTTACAAAATACTACCTTCCATAATGACAAGGTTACCATCCATTGGAATAAGAAAAATATCGACAACAAACTACCTTCCATAATGACAAGGATACCATCCAATGCAATAAAAAAAGTGTCGACAATAGACTACCTTCCATAATGACAAGTCTACCATCCATTGGAGTAACAAAAATCTGAACAACAAACTACCTTCCATAATGAAAAGGCTACAATCCATTGGAGTAATAGAAATATCAACGACAAACTACATTCCATAATGACAAGGATACCATCCATTTGTGTAACAAAAATATCGACAACAAACTACCTTCCATAATGACAAGGCTACCATCCAATGCAATAAAAAATGTGTCGACAACAGACTACCTTCCATAATGACAAGGCTACCATCCATTGGAGTAACAATAATCTGAACAACAGACTACCTTCCATAATGACAAGGCTACAATCCATTGGAGTAACAGAAATCTTAACGACAAACTACATTCCATAATGACAAGGCTACCATCCATTGGTGTAACAAAAATCTCGACAACAAACTACCATCCATAATTACAAGGCTACCATCCATAGGGGTAAAAAAAATCTCGACAACAGACTACCTTCTATAATGACAAGGCTACAATCCATTGGAGTAACAAAAATCTCGACAACAGACTACCTTCCATAATGACATGGCTACCATCCAATGCAATAAAACAAATTGTCCACAACAGACTACCTTCCATAATGACAAGGCTACCATCCATTGGAGTAAAAAAAATATTAACAACAGACTACCTTCCATAATGACAAGGCTACAATCCAATGGAGTAACTGAAATCACAACGACAAACCACATTCCATAATGACAAGGCTACCATCCATTGGTGTAACAAAAATCTCGACAACAAACTAACTTCTATAATTACAAGGCTACCATCCATTGGGGTAAAAAAAATCTCAACAACAGACTACCTTCCATAATGACAAGGCTACAATCCATTGGAGTAACAAAAATCTCGACAACAGACTACCTTCCATAATGACAAGGCTACCATCCAATGGAATAACAAAAATCTCGACAACAGACTACCTTTCATAATGACATGGCTACCATCCATTTGACTAACATAAATCTCAATGTCAGACTACCTTCCATAATGACAAGGCTACAATCCATTGGAGTAACAAATATCTCGACAACTTACTACCTTTTTATAATGACAAGGCTACCATGCATTGGAGTAACAAAAATCTTGACAACTGACTACCTTCCATAATGACAAGGCTACCATCCATTAGAGTAACAAAGATATCGACAACAGACGACCTTCCCTAATGACAAGGCTACCATACATTGGAGTAAGAAAAATCTCGACAACAGACTACCTTCCATAATGACAAGGCTACCCTCTATTGGAGTAACAAAAATATCAACAACAGCCGATGTTCCATAATGACAAGGCTACCATCATTTGGAGTAACAAAAATATCAACAATAGACTACCTTCCATAATGACAAGGCTACCATCCATTGGAGTAAAAAAATTCTCGACCACAGACTACCTTCCATAATGACAAGGCTACCATCCATTGGAGTAACAAAAATATGAACAACAAACTACCTTCCCTAATGACAAGGCTACAATCCATTGGAGTAATAAAAATCTCGACAAAAGACTACCTTCCATAATGACAAGGTTACCATCCATTGGAATAACAAAAATCTCGACAATAAACTACCTTCCATAATGACAAGGTTACCATCCAATTGAATAAATAAATTGTCGACAACAGACTACCTTCCATAATGACAAGGCTACGATCCATTGGAGTAACAAAAATCTGAACAACAGACTATCTTCCATAATGGCAAGGCTACAATCCATTGGAGTAACAGAAATCTCAACGACAAACTACATTCCATAATGACAAGGCTACCATCCACTGGTGTAACAAAAATCTCGACAAAAAACTACCTTCCATAATTACAAGGCTACCATCCATTGGGGTAAAAAAATCTCGACAACAAACTACCTTCCACAATGACAAGGCTACAATCCATTGGAGTAACAAAAATCTCGACAACAGACTACCTTCCATAATGACAAGGCTACCATCCAATGGAATAACAAAAATCTCGATAACGTACTACCTTTCACAATGACAAGGCTACCATCAATTTGACTAATAGAAATCTCAACGTCAGACTACCTTCCATAATGACAAGGCTACCATCCATTGGAGTAACAAATATCTCGACAACTTACAACCTTTTTATAATGACAAGGCTACCATGCATTGGAGTAATAAAAATCTTGACAACTGACTACCTTCCATAATTACAAGGCTACCATCCATTAGAGTAACAAAGATATCAACAGCAGACTACCTTCCCTAATGACAAGTCTACCATCCATTGGAGTAAGAAAAATCTCGACAACAGACTACCTTCCATAATGACAAGGCTACCGTCCATTGGAGTAACAAATATATCAACAACAAACTATGTTCCATAATGACAAGTCTACCACCATTTGGAGTAACAAAAATCTCAACAACAGACTACCTTCCATAATGACAAGGCTACTATCCATTGGAGTAACAAAAATATGAACAACAGACTACCTTCAATAATGAAAAGGCTACAATCCATTGGAGTAATAAAAATCTCGACAAAAGACTACCTTCCATAATGACAAGGCTACCAACCATCGGAATAACAAAAATATCGACAACAAACTACCTTCCATAATGACAAGGCTACCATCCATTTGGCCAACCGAAATCTCAACGTCATACTACCTTCCATAATGACAAGGCTACCATCCATTGGAGTAACAAATATTTCGACAACAAACTACCTTCCATAATGACAAGACTACCATCCAATGCAATAAAAAAATTATCGACAAAAGACTACCTTCCATAATGACAAGGCTACCATCCATTGGAGTAACAAAAAGCTGAACAACAGACCACCTTCCATTATGACAAGGCTACAATCCATTGGAGTAAAAGAAATATCAACGAAAAACTACATTCCATAATGACAAGGCTACCATCCATTGGTGTAGCAAAAATCTCGACATCAAACTACCTTCCATAATTACAAGGCTACCATCCATTGTGGTAAAAAAATCTCGGCAATAGACTACCTTCCATAATGACAAGGATACAATCCATTGGAGTAACAAAAATCTCGACAACAGACTACCTTCCATAATGACAAGGCTACCATCCATTGGAGTAACAAATATCTCGACAACTTACTACCTTTTTAAAATAACAATGCTACCATGCATTGGAGTAACAAAAATCTTGACAATTGACTACCTTCAATAATGACAAGGCTACCATCCATTAGAGTAACAAAGATATCGGCAGCAGACTACCTTCGCTAATGACAAGTCTACCATCCATTGGAGTAAGAAAAATCTCGACAACACACTACCTTCCATAATGACAAGGCTACCATCCATTGGAGTAACAAAAATATCAACAATAGACTACCTTCCATAATGACAAGGCTACAATCCATTGGAGTAAAAAAATTCTCGACAATAGACTACCTTCTATAATGACAAGGCTACCATCCATTGGAGTAACAAAAATATGAACAGCAGACTACCTTCCATAATGACAAGACTACAATCCATTGGAGTAATAAAAATCTCGACAAAAGCCTACCTTCCATAATGACAAGGCTTCTATCCATTGGAATAACAAAAATATCGACAACAAACTACCTTCCATAATGACAAGGCTACCATCCATTTGACTAACAGAAATCTCAACGTCAGACTACCTTCAATAATGACAAGGATACCATCCATTGGAGTAACAAATATCTTGACAACAAACTACCTTCCATAATGACAAGGCTACCATCCAATGCACTAAAAAAATTGTCAAAAACAGACTACCTTCTATAATGACAAGGCTACCATCCATTGGAGTAACATAAATATGAACATTAGACTACCTTCCATAATGACAAGGATACCATCCATTGGTGTAACAAAAATCTCGACAACAAACTACCTTCCCTAATTACAAGGCTACCATCCATTGGGGTAAAAAAAATCTCGACAATAGACTACCTTCCATAATGACAAGGCTACAATCCATTGGAGTAAAAAAAATCTCGACAATAGACTACCTTCCATAATGACAAGGCTACCATCCATTAGAGTAACAAAGATATCGACAGCAGACTACCTTCCCTAATGACAAGGCTACCATCCATTGGAGTAAGAAAAATATCGACAACAGACTACCTTCCATAATGAAAAGGCTACCATCCATTGGAATAACAAAAATATCAACAACAACCGATGTTCAATAATAAAAAGGCTACCATCGTTTGGAGTAACAAAAATATCAACAACAGACTACCTTCCATAATGACAAGGCTACCATCCATTGGAGTAAAATAATTCTTGATAATAGACTACCTTGCATAATGACAAGGCTACCATCCATTGAGTAAAAAAGATATCGACAATAGACTACCTTACATCATGACAAGGCTACCATCCATTGGATTAAAAACATCTCGACCACAGACTACCTTCCATAATGACAAGGCTACCATCAATTGGAGTAACAAAAATATGAACAACAGACTACCTTCCATAATGACAAGGCTAAAATCCCTTGGAGTAATAAAAATCTCGACAAAATACTACCTTCCATAATGACAAGGTTACCATCCATTGGAATAACAAAAATATCGACAACAAACTACCTTCCATAATGAGAAGGCTACCATCCAATGCAATAAAAAAAGTGTCGACAACAGACTACCTTCCATAATGAGAAGGCTACCATCCATTGGAGTAAGAAAAATCTGAACAACATACTACCTTCCATAATTACAAGGCTACAATCCATTGGAGTAATAGAAATCTCAACAAAAAACTACATTCCATAATGACAAGACTACCATCCATTGGTGTAACCAAAATCAAGACAACAAACTACCTTCCATAATTACAAGGCTACCATCCTTTGGAGTAACAAAAATATCACCAACAGCCGATGTTCCATAATGACAATGCTATCATCATTTGGAGTAACAAAAATATCAACAACAGATTACCTTCCATAATGACAAGGCTACCATCCATTGGAGTCAAATAATTCTTGATAATAGACTACCTTCCATAATGACAAGGCTACCATCCATTGAGTAAAAAAGATATCGACAATAGACTACCTTACATCATGACAAGGCTACCATCCATTGAAGTAAAAACATCTCGACCACAGACTACCTTCCATAATGACAAGGCTACCATCCATTGGAGTAACAAAAATATGAATAACAGACTACCTTCCATAATGACAAGGCTACAATCCATTGGAGTAATAAAAATCTCGACAAAAGCCTACCGTCCATAATGACAAGGCTACCATCCATTTGAATAACAAAAATATCGACAACAAACTACCTTCTATAATGATAAGGCTACCATCCAATGCAATAAAAAAAGTGTCGACAATAGACTACCTTCCATAATGACAAGGCTACCATCCATTGGAGTAAGAAAAATCTGAACAACATACTACCTTCCATAATGACAAGGCTACAATCCATTGGAGTAACAAAAATCTCAAAAAAAAACTATATTCCATAATGACAAGGCTACCATCCATTGGTGTAACCAAAATCTAGATAACAAACTACCTTCCATAATTACAAGGCTACCATCCTTTGGAGTAACAAAAATATCAACAACAGTCGATGTTCCATATGACAAGGCTACCATCATTTGGAGTAACAAAAATATCAACAACATACTACCTTCCATAATGACAAGGCTACCATTCATTGGAGTAAAAAAATTCTCGACAATAAACTGCCTTCCATAATGACAAGGCTACCATCCATTGAGTAAAAAAGATATCGACAATAGACTACCTTACATCATGACAAGGCTACCATCCATTGAAGTAAAAACATCTCGACCACAGAGTACCTTCCATAATGACAAGGCTACAATCCATTGGAATAACAAAAATATCGACAACAAACTACCTTCCATAATGACAAGGCTACCATCCAATTGAATAAATAAAGTGTCGACAACAGACTACCTTCCATAATGACAAGGCTACCATCCATTGGAGTAACAAAAATCTGAACAACAAACTATCTTCCATAATGGCAAGGCTACAATCCATTGGAGTAACAGAAATCTCAACGACAAACTACATTCCATAATGACAAGGCTACCATCCATTGGTGTAACAAAAATCTCGACAAAAAACTACCTTCGATAATTACAAGGCTACCATCCATTGGGGTAAAAAAATTCTCGACAACAAACTACCTTCCACAATGACAAGGCTTCAATCCATTGGAGTAACAAAAATCTCGACAACAGACTACCTTCCATAATGACAAGGCTACCATCCAATGGAATAACAAAAATCTCGATAACGTACTACCTTTCATAATGACAAGGCTACCATCAATTTGACTAATAGAAATCTCAATGTCAGACTACCTTCCATAATGACAAGGCTACCATCCATTGGAGTAACAAATATCTCGACAACTTACAACCTTTTTATAATGACAAGGCTACCATGCATTGGAGTAAAAAAAATCTTGACAACTGACTACCTTCCATAATTACAAGGCTACCATCCATTAGAGTAACAAAGATATCGACAGCAGACTACCTTCCCTAATGACAAGTCTACCATCCATTGGAGTAAGAAAAATCTCGACAACAGACTACCTTCCATAATGACAAGGCTACCATCCATTGGAGTAACAAATATCTCGACAACTTACTACCTTTTTAAAATAACAATGCTACCATGCATTGGAGTAACAAAAATCTTGACAACTGACTACCTTCAATAATGACAAGGCTACCATCCATTAGAGTAACAAAGATATCGGCAGCAGACTACCTTCGCTAATGACAAGTCTACCATCCATTGGAGTAAGAAAAATCTCGACAACACACTACCTTCCATAATGACAAGGCTACCATCCATTGGAGTAACAAAAATATCAACAATAGACTACCTTCCATAATGACAAGGCTACAATCCATTGGAGTAAAAAAATTCTCGACAATAGACTACCTTCCATAATGACAAGGCTACCATCCATTGGAGTAACAAAAATATGAACAGCAGACTACCTTCCATAATGACAAGGCTACAATCCATTGGAGTAATAAAAATCTCGACAAAAGCCTACCTTCCATAATGACAAGGCTTCCATCCATTGGAATAACAAAAATATCGACAACAAACTACCTTCCATAATGACAAGGCTACCATCCATTTGACTAACAGAAATCTCAACGTCAGACTACCTTCAATAATGACAAGGATACCATCCATTGGAGTAACAAATATCTTGACAACAAACTACCTTCCATAATGACAAGGCTACCATCCAATGCACTAAAAAAATTGTCAAAAACAGACTACCTTCTATAATGACAAGGCTACCATCCATTGGAGTAACATAAATATGAACATTAGACTACCTTCCATAATGACAAGGATACCATCCATTGGTGTAACAAAAATCTCGACAACAAACTACCTTCCCTAATTACAAGGCTACCATCCATTGGGGTAAAAAAAATCTCGACAATAGACTACCTTCCATAATGACAAGGCTACAATCCATTGGAGTAAAAAAAATCTCGACAATAGACTACCTTCCATAATGACAAGGCTACCATCCATTAGAGTAACAAAGATATCGACAGCAGACTACCTTCCCTAATGACAAGGCTACCATCCATTGGAGTAAGAAAAATATCGACAACAGACTACCTTCCATAATGAAAAGGCTACCATCCATTGGAATAACAAAAATATCAACAACAACCGATGTTCAATAATAAAAAGGCTACCATCGTTTGGAGTAACAAAAATATCAACAACAGACTACCTTCCATAATGACAAGGCTACCATCCATTGGAGTAAAATAATTCTTGATAATAGACTACCTTGCATAATGACAAGGCTACCATCCATTGAGTAAAAAAGATATCGACAATAGACTACCTTACATCATGACAAGGCTACCATCCATTGGATTAAAAACATCTCGACCACAGACTACCTTCCATAATGACAAGGCTACCATCAATTGGAGTAACAAAAATATGAACAACAGACTACCTTCCATAATGACAAGGCTAAAATCCATTGGAGTAATAAAAATCTCGACAAAATACTACCTTCCATAATGACAAGGTTACCATCCATTGGAATAACAAAAATATCAACAACAAACTACCTTCCATAATGAGAAGGCTACCATCCAATGCAATAAAAAAAGTGTCGACAACAGACTACCTTCCATAATGAGAAGGCTACCATCCATTGGAGTAAGAAAAATCTGAACAACATACTACCTTCCATAATGACAAGGCTACAATCCATTGGAGTAATAGAAATCTCAACAAAAAACTACATTCCATAATGACAAGACTACCATCCATTGGTGTAACCAAAATCTAGACAACAAACTACCTTCCATAATTACAAGGCTACCATCCTTTGGAGTAACAAAAATATCACCAACAGCCGATGTTCCATAATGACAATGCTACCATCATTTGGAGTAACAAAAATATCAACAACAGATTACCTTCCATAATGACAAGGCTACCATCCATTGGAGTCAAATAATTCTTGATAATAGACTACCTTCCATAATGACAAGGCTACCATCCATTGAGTAAAAAAGATATCGACAATAGACTACCTTACATCATGACAAGGCTACCATCCATTGAAGTAAAAACATCTCGACCACAGACTACCTTCCATAATGACAAAGCTACCATCCATTGGAGTAACAAAAATATGAATAACAGACTACCTTCCATAATGACAAGGCTACAATCCATTGGAGTAATAAAAATCTCGACAAAAGCCTACCGTCCATAATGACAAGGCTACCATCCAATGCAATAAAAAAAGTGTCGACAACAGACTACCTTCCATAATGACAAGGCTACCATCCATTGGAGTAAGAAAAATCTGAACAACATACTACCTTCCATAATGACAAGGCTACAATCCATTGGAGTAACAAAAATCTCAAAAAAAAACTATATTCCATAATGACAAGGCTACCATCCATTGGTGTAACCAAAATCTAGATAACAAACTACCTTCCATAATTACAAGGCTACCATCCTTTGGAGTAACAAAAATATCAACAACAGTTGATGTTCCATATGACAAGGCTACCATCATTTGGAGTAACAAAAATATCAACAACATACTACCTTCCATAATGACAAGGCTACCATTCATTGGAGTAAAAAAATTCTCGACAATAGACTGCCTTCCATAATGACAAGGCTACCATCCATTGAGTAAAAAAGATATCGACAATAGACTACCTTACATCATGACATGGCTACCATCCATTGAAGTAAAAACATCTCGACCACAGACTACCTTCCATAATGACAAGGCTACAATCCATTGGAATAACAAAAATATCGACAACAAACTACCTTCCATAATGACAAGGCTACCATCCAATTGAATAAATAAAGTGTCGACAACAGACTACCTTCCATAATGACAAGGCTACCATCCATTGGAGTAACAAAAATCTGAACAACAAACTATCTTCCATAATGGCAAGGCTACAATCCATTGGAGTAACAGAAATCTCAACGACAAACTACATTCCATAATGACAAGGCTACCATCCATTGGTGTAACAAAAATCTCGACAAAAAACTACCTTCCATAATTACAAGGCTACCATCCATTGGGGTAAAAAAATTCTCGACAACAAACTACCTTCCACAATGACAAGGCTTCAATCCATTGGAGTAACAAAAATCTCGACAACAGACTACCTTCCATAATGACAAGGCTACCATCCAATGGAATAACAAAAATCTCGATAACGTACTACCTTTCATAATGACAAGGCTACCATCAATTTGACTAATAGAAATCTCAACGTCAGACTACCTTCCATAATGACAAGGCTACCATCCATTGGAGTAACAAATATCTCGACAACTTACAACCTTTTTATAATGACAAGGCTACCATGCATTGGAGTAAAAAAAATCTTGACAACTGACTACCTTCCATAATTACAAGGCTACCATCCATTAGAGTAACAAAGATATCGACAGCAGACTACCTTCCCTAATGACAAGTCTACCATCCATTGGAGTAAGAAAAATCTCGACAACAGACTACCTTCCATAATGACAAGGCTACCGTCCCTTGGAGTAACAAATATATCAACAACAAACAATGTTCCATAATGACAAGTCTACCACCATTTGGAGTAACAAAAATCTCAACAACAGACTACCTTCCATAATGACAAGGCTACTATCCATTGGAGTAACAAAAATATGAACAACAGACTACCTTCCATAATGAAAAGGCTACAATCCATTGGAGTAATAAAAATCTCGACAAAAGACTACCTTCCATAATGACAAGGCTACCATCCACCGGAATAACAAAAATATCGACAACAAACTACCTTCCATAATGACAAGGCTACCATCCATATGACTAACAGAAATCTCAACGTCATACTACCTTCCATAATGACAAGGCTACCATCCATTGGAGTAACAGATATTTCGACAACAAACTACCTTCCATAATGACAAGACCACCATCCAATGCAATAAAAAAATTGTCGACAAAAGACTACCTTCCATAATGACAAGGCTACCATCCATTGGAGTAACAAAAAGCTGAACAACCGACAACCTTCCATTATGACAAGGCTACAATCCATTGGAGTAACAGAAATACCAACAAAAAACTACATACCATAATGACAAGGCTACCATCCATTGGTGTAACATAAAATCTCGACATCAAACTACCTTCCATAATTACAAGGCTACCATCCTTTGTGGTAAAAAAAATCTCGGCAATAGACTACCTTCCATTATGACAAGGATACAATCCATTGGAGTAACAAAAATCTCGACAACAGACTACCTTCTATAATGACAAGGCTACCATCCATTTGACTAACAGAAATCTCAACGTCAGACTATCTTCCATAATGACAAGGCTACCATCCATTGGAGTAACAAATATCTCGACAACTTACTACCTTTTTAAAATAACAACGCTACCATGCATTGGAGTAACAAAAATCTTGACAACTGACTACCTTCAATAATGACAAGGCTACCATCCATTAGAGTAACAAAGATATCGGCAGCAGACTACCTTCCCTAATGACAAGTCTACCATCCATTGGAGTAAGAAAAATCTCGACAACATACTACCTTCCATAATGACAACGCTACCATCCATTGAAGTAACAAAAATATCAACAATAGACTACCTTCCATAATGACAAGGCTACAATCCATTGGAGTAAAAAAATTCTCGACAATAGACTACCTTCCATAATGACAAGGCTACCATCCATTGGAGTAACAAAAATATGAACAGCAGACTACCTTCCATAATGACAAGGCTACAATCCATTGGAGTAATAAAAATCTCGACAAAAGCCTACCTTCCATAATGACAAGGCTTCCATCCATTGGAATAACAAAAATATCGACAACAAACTATCTTCCATAATGACAAGGCTACCATCCATTTGACTAACAGAAATCTCAACGTCAGACTACCTTCAATAATGACAAGGCTACCATCCATTGGAGTAACAAATATCTTGACAACAAACTACCTTCCATAATGACAAGGCTACCATCCAATGCACTAAATAAATTGTCGAAAACAGACTACCTTCTATAATGACAAGGCTACCATCCATTGGAGTAACAAAAATATGAACATTAGACTACCTTCCATAATGACAAGGCTACAATCCATTGGAGTAATAGAAATATCAACGACAAATTACATTCCATAATGACAAGGATACCATCCATTGGTGTAACAAAAATCTCGACAACAAACTACCTTCCCTAATTACAAGGCTACCATCCATTGGGGTAAAAAAAATCTCGACAATAGACTACCTTCCGTAATGACAAGGCTACAATCCATTGGAGTAAAAAAAATCTCGACAATAGACTACCTTCCATAATGGCAAGGCTACCATCCATTAGAGTAACAAAGATATCGACAGCAGACTACCTTCCCTAATGACAAGGATACCATCCATTGGAGTAAGAAAAAGGCTACCATCATTTGGAGTAACAAAAATATCAACAACAGACTACCTTCCATAATGACAAGGCTACCATCCATTGGAGTAAAATAATTCTTGATAATAGACTACCTTGCATAATGACAAGGCTACCATCCATTGAGTAAAAAAGATATCGACAATAGACTACCTTACATCATGACAAGGCTACCATCCATTGGATTAAAAACATCTCGACCACAGACTACCTTCCATAATGACAAGGCTACCATCAATTGGAGTAACAAAAATATGAACAACAGACTACCTTCCATATTGACAAGGCTAAAATCCATTGGAGTAATAAAAATCTCGACAAAATACTACCTTCCATAATGACAAGGTTACCATCCATTGGAATAACAAAAATATCGACAACAAACTACCTTCCATAATGACAAGGCTACCATCCAATGCAATAAAAAAAGTGTCGACAACAAACTACCTTCCATAATGAGAAGGCTACCATCCATTGGAGTAAGAAAAATCTGAACAACATACTACCTTCCATAATGACAAGGCTACAAACCATTGGAGTAACAGAAATCTCAACAAAAAACTACATTCCATAATGACAAGACTACCATCCATTGGTGTAACCAAAATCTAGACAACAAACTACGTTCCATAATTACAAGGCTACCATCCTTTGGAGTAACAAAAATATCACCAACAGCCGATGTTCCATAATGACAATGCTACCATCAGTTGGAGTAACAAAAATATCAACAACAGACTACCTTCCATAATGACAAGGCTACCATCCATTGGAGTAAAAAAATTCTCGACAATAGACTACCTTCCATAATGACAAGGCTACCATCCATTGAGTAAAAAAGATATCGACAATAGACTACCTTACATCATGACAAGGCTACCATCCATTGAAGTAAAAACATCTCGACCACAGACTACCTTCCATAATGACAAGGCTACCATCCATTGGAGTAACAAAAATATAAACAAAAGACTACCTTCCATAATGACAAGGCTACCATCCATTGGAATAACAAAAATATCGACAACAAACTACCTTCTATAATGACAAGGCTACCATCCATTTGACTAACAGAAATCTCAACGTCAGACTACCTTCAATAATGACAAGGCTACCATCCATTGGAGTAACAAATATCTTGACAACAAACTACCTTCCATAATGACAAGGCTACCATCCAATGCACTAAAAAAATTGTCGACAACAAAATACCTTCCATCATGACAAGGCCACCATCCAATGGAGTAACAAAAATATGAACATTAGACTACCTTCCATAATGACAAGGCTACAATCCATTGGAGTAACAAAAATCTTAACGACAAATTACATTCCATAATGACAAGGCTACCATCCATTGGTGTAACAAAAATCTCGACAACAAACTACCTTCCCTAATTACAAGGCTACCATCCATTGGGGTAAAAAAAATCTCGACAATAGACTACCTTCCATAATGACAAGGCTACAATCCATTGGAGTAAAAAAAATCTCGACAATAGACTACCTTCCATAATGACAAGGCTACCATCCATTAGAGTAACAAAGATATCGACAGCAGACTACCTTCCCTAATGACAAGGCTACCATCCATTGGAGTAAGAAATATATCGACCACAGACTACCTTCCATAATGAAAAGGCTACCATCCATTGGAGTAACAAAAATATCAACAACAACTGATGTTCCATAATGACAAGGCTACCATTGTTTGGAATAACAAAAATATCAAAAACAGACTACCTTCCATAATGATAAGGCTACCATCCATTGGAGTCAAATAATTCTTGATAATAGACTACCTTCCATAATGACAAGGCTACCATCCATTGAGTAAAAAAGATATCGACAATAGACTACCTTACATCATGACAAGGCTACCATCCATTGAAGTAAAAACATCTCGACCACAGACTACCTTCCATAATGACAAGGCTACCATCCATTGGATTAACAAAAATATGAACAACAGACTACCTTCCATAATGACAAGGCTACAATCAATTGGAGTAATAAAAATCTCGACAAAAGCCTACCTTCCATAATGACAAGGCTACCATCCATTGGAATAACAAAAATATCGACAACAAACTACCTTCTATAATGACAAGGCTACCATCCAATGCAATAAAAAAAGTGTCGACAACAGACTACCTTCCATAATGACAAGGCTACCATCCATTGGAGTAAGAAAAATCTGAACAACATACTACCTTCCATAATGACAAGGCTACAATCCATTGGAGTAACAGAAATCTCAACAAAAAACTACATTCCATAATGACAAGGCTACCATCCATTGGTTTAACCAAAATCTAGACAACAAACTACCTTCCAAAATTACAAGGCTACCATCCTTTAGAGTAACAAAAATATCAATAACAGCCGATGTTCCATATGACAAGGCTACCATCATTTAGAGTAACAAAAATATCAACAACATACTACCTTCCATAATGACAAGGCTACCATTCATTGGAGTAAAAAAATTCTCGACAATAGACTGCCTTCCATAATGACAAGGCTACCATCCATTGAGTAAAAAAGATATCGACAATAGACTACCTTACATCATGACAAGGCTACCATCCATTGAAGTAAAAACATCTCGACCATAGACTACCTTCCATAATGACAAGGCTACTATCCATTGGAGTAACAAAAATATGAACAGCAGACTACCTTCCATAATGACAAGCCTACAATCCATTGGAGTAATAAAAATCTCGACAAAAGCCTACCTTCCATAATGACAAGGCTACCATCCATTGGAATAACAAAAATATCGACAACAAACTACCTTCAATAATGACAAGGCTACCATCCATTTGACTAACAGAAATCTCAACGTCAAACTACCTTCAATAATGACAAGGCTACCATCCATTGGAGTAACAAATATCTTGACAACAAACTACCTTCCATAATGACAAGGCTACCATCCAATGCACTAAAAAAAATTTCGATAACAAAATACCTTCCATGATGACAAGGCTACCATCCAATGGAGTAACAAAAATATGAACATTAGACTACCTTCCATAATGACAAGGCTACAATCCATTGGAGTAATAAAAATCTCGAAAAAAGCCTACCTTCCATAATGACAAGGCTACCATCCATTGGAATAACAAAAATATCGACAACAAACTACCTTCTATAATGACAAGGCTACCATCCATTTGACTAACAGAAATCTCAACGTCAGACTACCTTTAATAATGACAAGGCTACCATCCATTGGAGTAACAAATATCTTGACAACAAACTACCTTCTATAATGACAAGGCTACCATCCAATGCACTAAAAAAATTGTCGACAACAAAATACCTTCCATGATGACAAGGCTACCATCCAATGGAGTAACAAAAATATGAACATTAGACTACCTTCCATAATGACAAGGCTACAATCCATTGGAGTAACAGAAATCTCAACGACAAATTTCATTCCATAATGACAAGGCTACCATCCATTGGTGTAACAAAAATCTCGACAACAAACTACCTTCCCTAATTACAAGGCTACCATCTATTGGGGTAAAAAAATCTCGACAATACAATACCTTCCATAATGAAAAGGCTACAATCCATTGGAGTAAAAAAAATCTCGACAATAGACTACCTTCCATAATGACAAGGCTACCATCAATTAGAGTAACAAAGATATCGACAACAGACTACCTTCCCTAATGGCAAGGCTGCCATCCATTGGAGTAAGAAAAATATCGACATTAGACTACCTTCCATAATGAAAAGTCTACCATCCATTGGAGTAACAAAAATATCAACAACAACCGATGTTCTATAATGACAAGGCTACCATCGTTTGGAGTAACAAAAATATCAACAACAGACTACCTTCCATAATGACAAGGCTACCATCCATTAGAGTAAAATAATTCTTGATAATAGACTACCTTCCATAATGGCAAGGCTACCATCCATTGAGTAAAAAAGATATCGACAATAGACTACCTTACATCATGACAAGGCTACCATCCATTGGATTAAAAACGTCTCGACCACAGACTACCTTCCATAATGACAAGGCTACCATCAATTGGAGTAACAAAAATATGAACAACAGACTACCTTCCATATTGACAAGGCTAAAATCCATTGGAGTAATAAAAATCTCGACAAAATACTACCTTCCATAATGACAAGGTTACCATCCATTGGAATAACAAAAATATCGACAACAAACTACCTTCCATAATGACAAGGCTACCATCCAATGCAATAAAAAAAGTGTCGACAACAGACTACCTTCCATAATGAGAAGGCTACCATCCATTGGAGTAAGAAAAATCTGAACAACATACTACCTTCCATAATGACAAGGCTACAAACCATTGGAGTAACAGAAATCTCAACAAAAAACTACATTCCATAATGACAAGACTACCATCCATTGGTGTAACCAAAATCTAGACAACAAACTACGTTCCATAATTACAAGGCTACCATCCTTTGGAGTAACAAAAATATCACCAACAGCCGATGTTCCATAATGACAATGCTACCATCAGTTGGAGTAACAAAAATATCAACAACAGACTACCTTCCATAATGACAAGGCTACCATCCATTGGAGTAAAAAAATTATCGACAATAGACTACCTTCCATAATGACAAGGCTACCATCCATTGAGTAAAAAAGATATCGACAATAGACTACCTTACATCATGACAAGGCTACCATCCATTGAAGTAAAAACATCTCGACCACAGACTACCTTCCATAATGACAAGGCTACCATCCATTGGAGTAACAAAAATATAAACAACAGACTACCTGCCATAATGACAAGGCTACAATCCATTGGAGTAATAAAAATCTCGACAAAAGCCTACCTTCCATAATGACAAGGCTACCATCCATTGGAATAACAAAAATATCGACAACAAACTACCTTCTATAATGACAAGGCTACCATCCATTTGACTAACAGAAATCTCAACGTCAGACTACCTTCAATAATGACAAGGCTACCATCCATTGGAGTAACAAATATCTTGACAACAAACTACCTTCCATAATGACAAGGCTACGATCCAATGCACTAAAAAAATTGTCGACAACAAAATAGCTTCCATGATGACAAGGCTACCATCCAATGGAGTAACAAAAATATGAACATTAGACTACCTTCCATAATGACAAAGCTACAATCCATTGGAGTAACAAAAATCTCAACGACAAATTACATTCCATAATGACAAGGCTACCATCCATTGGTGTAACAAAAATCTCGACAACAAACTACCTTCCCTAATTATAAGGCTACCATCCATTGGGGTAAAAAAAATCTCGACAATAGACTACCTTCCATAATGACAAGGCTACAATCCATTGGAGTAAAAAAAATCTCGACAATAGACTACCTTCCATAATGACAAGGCTACCATCCATTAGAGTAACAAAGATATCGACAGCAGACTACCTTCCCTAATGACAAGGCTACCATCCATTGGAGTAAGAAATATATCGACCACAGACTACCTTCCATAATGAAAAGGCTACCATCCATTGGAGTAACAAAAATATCAACAACAACCGATGTTCCATAATGACAAGGCTACCATTGTTTGGAGTAACAAAAATATCAACAACAGACTACCTTCCATAATGATAAGGCTACCATCCATTGGAGTCAAATAATTCTTGATAATAGACTACCTTCCATAATGACAAGGCTACCATCCATTGAGTAAAAAAGATATCGACAATAGACTACCTTACATCATGACAAGGCTACCATCCATTGAAGTAAAAACATCTCGACCACAGACTACCTTCCATAATGACAAGGCTACCATCCATTGGAGTAACAAAAATATGAACAACAAACTACCTTCCATAATGACAAGGCTACAATCCATTGGAGTAATAAAAATCTCGACAAAAGCCTACCTTCCATAATGACAAGGCTACCATCCATTGGAATAACAAAAATATCGACAACAAACTACCTTCTATAATGACAAGGCTACCATCCAATGCAATAAAAAAAGTGTCGACAACAGACTACCTTCCATAATGACAAGGCTACCATCCATTGGAGTAAGAAAAATCTGAACAACATACTACCTTCCATAATGACAAGGCTACAATCCATTGGAGTAACAGAAATCTCAACAAAAAACTACATTCCATAATGACAAGGCTACCATCCATTGGTGTAACCAAAATCTAGACAACAAACTACCTTCCATAATTACAAGGCTACCATCCTTTGGAGTAACAAAAATATCAATAACAGCCGATGTTCCATATGACAAGGCTACCATCATTTGGAGTAACAAAAATATCAACAACATACTACCTTCCATAATGACAAGGCTACCATTCATTGGAGTAAAAAAATTCTCGACAATAGACTGCCTTCCATAATGACAAGGCTACCATCCATTGAGTAAAAAAGATATCGACAATAGACTACCTTACATCATGACAAGGCTACCATCCATTGAAGTAAAAACATCTCGACCATAGACTACCTTCCATAATGACAAGGCTACTATCCATTGGAGTAACAAAAATATGAACAGCAGACTACCTTCCATAATGACAAGCCTACAATCCATTGGAGTAATAAAAATCTCGACAAAAGCCTACCTTCCATAATGACAAGGCTACCATCCATTGGAATAACAAAAATATCGACAACAAACTACCTTCAATAATGACAAGGCTACCATCCATTTGACTAACAGAAATCTCAACGTCAGACTACCTTCAATAATGACAAGGCTACCATCCATTGGAGTAACAAATATCTTGACAACAAACTACCTTCCATAATGACAAGGCTACCATCCAATGCACTAAAAAAAATTTCGATAACAAAATACCTTCCATGATGACAAGGATACCATCCAATGGAGTAACAAAAATATGAACATCAGACTACCTTCCATAATGACAAGGCTACAATCCATTGGAGTAATAAAAATCTCGAAAAAAGCCTACCTTCCATAATGACAAGGCTACCATCCATTGGAATAACAAAAATATCGACAACAAACTACCTTCTATAATGACAAGGCTACCATCCATTTGACTAACAGAAATCTCAACGTCAGACTACCTTCAATAATGACAAGGCTACCATCCATTGGAGTAACAAATATCTTGACAACAAACTACCTTCCATAATGACAAGGCTACCATCCAATGCACTAAAAAAATTGTCGACAACAAAATACCTTCCATGATGACAAGGCTACCATCCAATGGAGTAACAAAAACATGAACATTAGACTACCTTCCATAATGACAAGGCTACAATCCATTGGAGTAACAGAAATCTCAACGACAAATTTCATTCCATAATGACAAGGCTACCATCCATTGGTGTAACAAAAATCTCGACAACAAACTACCTTCCCTAATTACAAGGCTACCATCCATTGGGGTAAAAAAATCTCGACAATACAATACCTTCCATAATGAAAAGGCTACAATCCATTGGAGTAAAAAAAATCTCGACAATAGACTACCTTCCATAATGACAAGGCTACCATCCATTAGAGTAACAAAGATATCGACAACAGACTACCTTCCCTAATGTCAAGGCTACCATCCATTGGAGTAAGAAAAATATCGACAACAGACTACCTTCCATAATGAAAAGTCTACCATCCATTGGAGTAACAAAAATATCAACAACAACCGATGTTCTATAATGACAAGGCTACCATCGTTTGGAGTAACAAAAATATCAACAACAGACTACCTTCCATAATGACAAGGCTACCATCCATTAGAGTAAAATAATTCTTGATAATAGACTACCTTCCATAATGGCAAGGCTACCGTCCATTGAGTAAAAAAGATATCGACAATAGACTACCTTACATCATGACAAGGCTACCATCCATTGGATTAAAAAAATCTCGACCACAGACTACCTTCCATAATGACAAGGCTACCATCAATTGGAGTAACAATAATATGAACAACAGACTACCTTCCATAATGACAAGGCTACAATCCACTGGAGTTATAAAAATCTCGACAAAAGACTACCTTCCATAATGACAAGGTTACCATCCTTTGGGATAACTAAAATATCGACAACAAACTACCTTCCATAATGACAAGGCTATCATCCAATGCAATAAAAAAAGTGTCAACAATAGACTACCTTCCATAACAACAAGGCTACCATCCATTGGAGTAACAAAAATTTGAACAACGGACTACCTTCCATAATGACAAGGCTACAATTCATTGGAGTAACAGAAATTTCAACGACAAACTACATTCCATAATGACAAGGATACCATCCATTGGTGTAACAAAAATCTCGACAACAAACTACCTTCCATAATTACAAGGCTAGCATCCATTGGGGTAAAAAAAATCTCGACAACAGACTACCTTCCATAATTACACGGCTACAATCCATTGGAGTAAAAAAAATCTCGACAATAGACTACCTTCCAAAATGACAAGGATACCATCCAATGGAATAAGAAAAAACTCGACAACAGACTACCTTTCATAATGACAAGGCTACCATCCATTTGACTAACAGAAATCTCAACGTCAGGCTACCTTCCATAATGACAAGGCTACCATCCATTGGAGTAACAAAAATATCAACAACAGACTATGTTCCATAATGACAAGGCTACCACCATTTGGAGTAACAAAAATCTCAACAACAGACTACCTTCCATAATGAAAAGGCTACCACCTATTGGACTAACAAAAATATCAACAACAAACGATGTTACATAATGACAAAGCTACCATCATTTGGAGTAACAAAAATATCAACAACAAACTACCTTCCATAATGACAAGGCTACCATCCATTGGAGTAAAATAATTCTTGATAATAAACTACCTTCCATAATGACAAGGCTAACATCCATTGAGTAAAAAAGATATCGACAATAGACTACATTACATCATGACAAGGCTACCATCCATTGGAGTAAAAACATCTCGACCACAAACTACCTTCCATAATGACAAGGCTAAAATCCATTGGAGTAATAAAAATATAGACAAAAGACTACCTTCCATAATTACAAGGTTACCATCCATTGGAATCACAAAAATATCGACAACAAACTACCTTCCATAATGACAAGGCTACCATCCAATCCAATAAAAAAAGAGTCGACAACAGACTACCTTCCATAATGACAAGGCTACCATCCATTGGAGTAACAAAAATCTGAACAACATACTACCTTCCATAATGACAAGGCTACAATCCATTGGAGTAACGGAAATCTCAACAAAAAACTACATTCCATAATGACAAGGCTACCATCCATTGGTGTAACCAAAATCTAGACAACAAACTACCTTCCATAATTGCAAGGCTACCATCCTTTGGAGTAACAAAAATATCAACAACAGTAGATGTTCCATAATGACAAGGCTACCATCCATTGGAGTAACAAAAATATGAACAACAGACTACCTTCCATAATGACAAGGCTACAATCCACTGGAGTAATAAAAATCTCGACAAAAGACTTCCTTCCATAATGACAAGGTTACCATCCATTGGGATAACTAAAATATCGACAACAAACTACCTTCCATAATGACAAGGCTATCATCCAATGCAATAAAAAAGTGTCAACAATAGACTACCTTCCATAATGACAAGGCTACCATCCATTGGAGTAACAAAAATCTGAACAACAGACTACCTTCCATAATGACAAGGCTACAATTCATTGGAGTAACAGAAATTTCAACGACAAACTACATTCCATAATGACAAGGCTACCATCCATTGGTGTAACAAAAATCTCGACAACAAACTACCTTCCATAATTACAAGGCTACCATCCATTGGGGTAAAAAAAATCTCGACAACAGACTACCTTCCATAATGACAAGGCTACAATCCATTGGAGTAACAAAAATCTCGACAATAGACTACCTTCCATAATGACAAGGCTACCATCCAATGGAATAAGAAAAAACTCGACAACAAACTATCTTTCATAATGACAAGGCTACCATCCATTTGACTAACAGAAATCTAAACGTCAGGCTACCTTCCATAATGACAAGGCTACCATCGATTGGAGTAACAAATATCTCGATAACTTACTACCTTTTTATAATGACAACGCTACCATGCATTAGAGTAACAAAAATCTTGACAACTGACTACCTTTAATAATGACAAGGCTAACATCCATTAGAGTAACAAAGATATCGACAGCAGACTACCTTCCCTAATGACAAGTCTACCATCCATTGGAGTAAGAAAAATCTAGACAACATACTACCTTCCATAATGACAAGGCAACCATCCATTGGAGTAACAAAAATATCAACAACTGACTATGTTCCATAATGACAAGGCTACCACCATTTGGAGTATCAAAAATCTCAACAAGAGACTACATTCCATAATGACAAGGCTACTATCCATTGGAGTAAAAAAATTCTCGGTAATAGACTACCTTCCATAATGACAAGGCTACCATCCATTTGAGTAACATAAATCTGAATAGCAGACTACCTTCCATAATGACAAGGCTACAATCCATTGGAGTAATAAAAATCTCGACAAAAGCCTACCTTCCATAATGACAAGGCTACCATCCATTGGAATAACAAAAATATCGACAACAAACTACCTTCCATAATGACAAGGCTACCATCCATTTGACTAACAAAAATCTCAACGTCAGACTACCTTAGATAATGACAAGGCTACCATCCATTGGAGTAACAAATATCTTGACAACAAACTACCTTCCAAATTGATAAGGCTACCATCCAATGCACAAAAAAAATTGTCGACAACAGACTACCTCCCATAATGACAAGGCTATAATCCATTGGAGTAACAAAAATCTCAACGACAAACTACATTCCATAATGACAAGGATACCATCCATTGGAGTAACAAAAATATGAACATTAGACTACCTTCCATAATGACAAGGCTACAATCCATTGGAGTAACAGAAATCTCAACGACAAATTTCATTGCATAATGACAAGGCTACCATCCATTGGTGTAACAAAAATCTCGACAACAAACTACCTTCCCTAATTACAAGGCTACCATCCATTTGGGTAAAAAAATCTCGACAATACAATACCTTCCATAATGAAAAGGCTACAATCCATTGGAGTAAAAAAAATCTCGACAATAGACTACCTTCCATAATGACAAGGCTACCATCCATTAGAGTAACAAAGATATCGACAACAGACTACCTTCCCTAATGGCAAGGCTACCATCCATTGGAGTAAGAAAAATATCGACAACAGACTACCTTCCATAATGAAAAGTCTACCATCCATTGGAGTAACAAAAATATCAACAACAACCGATGTTCTATAATGACAAGGCTACCATCGTTTGGAGTAACAAAAATATCAACAACAGACTACCTTCCCTAATGACAAGGCTACCATCCATTAAAGTAAAATAATTCTTGATAATAGACAACCTTCCATAATGGCAAGGCTACCGTCCATTGAGTAAAAAAGATATCGACAATAGACTACCTTACATCATGACAAGGCTACCATCCATTGGATTAAAAACATCTCGACCACAGACTACCTTCCATAATGACAAGGCTACCATCAATTGGAGTAACAAAAATATGAACAACAGACTACCTTCCATAATGACAAGGCTAAAATCCATTGGAGTAATAAAAATCTCGACAATATACTACCTTCCATAATGGCAAGGTTACCATCCATTGGAATAACAAAAATATCGACAACAAACTACCTTCCATAATGACAAGGCTACCATCCAATGCAATAAAAAAAGTGTCGACAACAGACTACCTTCCATAATGACAAGGCTACCACTAATTGGAGTAAGAAAAATCTGAACAACATACAACCTTCCATAATGACAAGGCTACAATCCATTGGAGTAATGGAAATCTCAACCAAAAACTACATTCCATAATGACAAGGCTACCATCCATTGGTGTAACCAAAATCTAGACAACAAACTACCTTCCATAATTACAAGGCTACCATCCTTTGGAGTAACAAAAATATCAACAACAACCGATGTTCCATAATGACAAGGCTACCATCATTTGGAGTAACAAAAATATCAACAACAGACTACCTTCCATAATGACAAGGCTACCATCCATTGGAGTAAAAAATTCTCGACAATAGACTACCTTCCATAATGACAAGGCTACCATCCATTGACTAAAAAAGATATCGAAAATAGACTACCTTACATCGTGACAAGGCTACCATCCATTGAAGTAAAAACATCTCGACCACAGACTACCTGCCATAATGACAAGGCTACCATCCATTGGAGTAACAAAAATATGAACAACAGATAACCTTCCATAATGACAAGGCTACAATCCACTGGAGTAATAAAAATCTCGACAAAAGACTACCTTCCATAATGACAAGGTTACCATCCATTGGGATAACTAAAATATCGACAACAAACTACCTTCCATAATGACAAGGCTATCCTCCAATGCAATAAAAAAAGTGTCAACAATAGACTACCTTCCATAATAACAAGGCTACCATCCATTGGAGTAACAAAAATCTGAACAACAAACTACCTTCCATAATGACAAGGCTACAATTCATTGGAGTAAAAGAAATTTCAACGACAAACTACATTCCATAATGACAAGGATACCATCCATTGGTGGAACAAAAATCTCGACAACAAACTACCTTCCATAATTACAAGGCTACCATCCATTGGGGTAAAAAAAATCTCGACAACAAACTACCTTCCATAATGACACGGCTACAATCCATTGGAGTAAAAAAAATCTCGACAATAGACTACCTTCCATAATGACAAGGATACCATCCAATGGAATAAGAAAAAACTCGACAACAGACTACCTTTCATAATGACAAGGCTACCATCCATTTGACTAACAGAAATCTCAACGTCAGGCTACCTTCCATAATGACAAGGCTACCATCCATTGGAGTAAAAAATATCTCGACAACTTACTACCTTTTTTTAATGACAACACTACCATGCATTGGGGTAACAAAAATCTTGACAACTGACTACCTTCAATAATGACAAGGCTACCATCCATTAGAGTAACAAAGATATCGGCAGCAGACTACCTTTCCTAATGACAAGTCTACCATCCATTGGAGTAAGAAAAATCTCGACAACATACTACCTTCCATAATGAGAAGGCTACCATCCATTGGAGTAACAAAAATATCAACAACAGACTATGTTCCATAATGACAAGGCTACCACCATTTGGAGTAACAAAAATCTCAACAAAAGACTACCTTCCATAATGAAAAGGCTACCATCCATTGGACTAACAAAAATATCAACAACAAACGATGTTACATAATGACAAAGCTACCATCATTTGGAGTAACAAAAATATCAACAACAAACTACCTTCCATAATGACAAGGCTACCATCCATTGGAGTAAAATAATTCTTGACAATAAACTACCTTCCATAATGACAAAGCTAACATCCATTGAGTAAAAAAGATATCGACAATAGACTACATTACATCATGACAAGGCTACCATCCATTGGAGTAAAAACATCTCGACCACAGACTACCTTCCATAATGACAAGGCTAAAATCCATTGGAGTAATAAAAATCTCGACAAAAGACTACCTTCCATAATGACAAGGCTAACATCCATTGGAATAACAAAAATATCGACAACAAACTACCTTCCATAATGACAAGGCTACCATCCATTTGACTAACAGAAATCTCAACGTCAGACTACCTTAGATAATGACAAGGCTACCATCCATTGGAGTAACAAATATCTTGACAACAAACTACCTTCCAAATTGATAAGGCTACCATCCAATGCACAAAAAAAATTGTTGACAACAGACTACCTCCCATAATGACAAGGCTATAATCCATTGGAGTAACAAAAATCTCAACGACAAACTACATTCCATAATGACAAGGATACCATCCATTGGAGTAACAAAAATATGAACAACAGACTACCTTCCATAATGACAAGGCTACAATCCACTGGAGTAATAAAAATCTCGACAAAAGACTACCTTCCATAATGACAAGGTTACCATCCATTGGGATAACTAAAATATCGACAACAAACTACCTTCCATAATGACAAGGCTATCATCCAATGCAATAAAAAAAGTGTCAACAATAGATTACCTTCCATAATGACAAGGCTACCATCCATTGGTGTAACAAAAATCTCGACAACAAAATACCTTCCATAATTACAAGGCTATTATCCATTGGGGTAAAAAAAATCTCGACAACAGACTACCTTCCATAATAACAAGGCTACAATCCATTGGAGTAACAAAAATCTCGACAATAGACTACCTTCCATAATGACAAGGCTACCATCCAATGGAATAAGAAAAAACTCGACAACAAACTACCTTTCATAATGACAAGGCTACCATCCATTTGACTAATAGAAATCTCAACGTCAGGCTACCTTCCATAATGACAAGGCTACCATCCATTGGAGTAACAAATATCTCGATAACTTACTACCTTTTAATAATGACAACGCTACCATGCATTGGAGTAACAAAAATCTTGACAACTGACTACCTTCAATAATGACAAGGCTAGCATCCATTAGAGTAACAAAGATATCGGCAGCAGACTACCTTTCCTAATGACAAGTCTACCATCCATTGGAGTAAGAAAAATCTCGACAACATACTACCTTCCATATTGACAAGGCTACCATCCATTGGAGTAACAAAAATATCAACAACAGACTATGTTCCATAATGACAAGGCTACCACCATTTGGAGTAACAAAAATCTCAACAACAGACTACCTTCCATAATGACAAGGCTACTATCCATTGGAGTAAAAAAATTCTCGGTAATAGACTACCTTCCATAATGACAAGGCTACCATCCATTTGAGTAACAAAAATATGAACAGCAGACTACCTTCCATAATGACAAGGCTACAATCCATTGGAGTAATAAAAATCTCGACAAAAGCCTACCTTCCATAATGACAAGGCTACCATCCATTGGAATAACAAAAATATCGACAACAAACTACCTTCCATAATGACAAGGCTACCATCCATTTGACTAACAGAAATCTCAACGTCATACTACCTTAGATAATGACAAGGCTACCATCCATTGGAGTAACAAATATCTTGACAACAAACTACCTTCCAAATTGATAAGGCTACCATCCAATGCACAAAAAAAATTGTTGACAACAGACTACCTCCCATAATGACAAGGCTATAATCCATTGGAGTAACAAAAATCTCAACGACAAACTACATTCCATAATGACAAGGATACCATCCATTGGAGTAACAAAAATATGAACAACAAACTACCTTCCATAAGGACAAGGCTACAATCCACTGGAGTAATAAAAATCTCGACAAAAGACTACCTTCCATAATGACAAGGTTACCATCCATTGGGATAACTAAAATATCGACAACAAACTACCTTCCATAATGACAAGGCTATCATCCAATGCAATAAAAAAAGTGTCAACAATGGATTACCTTCCATAATGACAAGGCTACCATCCATTGTTGTAACAAAAATCTCGACAACAAAATACCTTCCATAATTACAAGGCTATTATCCATTGGGGTAAAAAAAATCTCGACAACAGACTACCTTCCATAATAACAAGGCTACAATCCATTGGAGTAACAAAAATCTCGACAATAGACTACCTTCCATAATGATAAGGCTACCATCCAATGGAATAAGAAAAAACTCGACAACAAACTACCTTTCATAATGACAAGGCTACCATCCATTTGACTAATAGAAATCTCAACGTCAGGCTACCTTCCATAATGACAAGGCTACCATCCATTGGAGTAACAAATATCTCGATAACTTACTACCTTTTAATAATGACAACGCTACCATGCATTGGAGTAACAAAAATCTTGACAACTAACTACCTTCAATAATGACAAGGCTAGCATCCATTAGAGTAACAAAGATATCGGCAGCAGACTACCTTTCCTAATGACAAGTCTACCATCCATTGGAGTAAGAAAAATCTCGACAACATACTACCTTCCATATTGACAAGGCTACCATCCATTGGAGTAACAAAAATATCAACAACAGACTATGTTCCATAATGACAAGGCTACCACCATTTGGAGTAACAAAAATCTCAACAACAGACTACCTTCCATAATGACAAGGCTACTATCCATTGGAGTAAAAAAATTCTCGGTAATAGACTACCTTCCATAATGACAAGGCTACCATCCATTTGAGTAACAAAAATATGAACAGCAGACTACCTTCCATAATGACAAGGCTACAATCCATTGGAGTAATAAAAATCTCGACAAAAGCCTACCTTCCATAATGACAAGGCTACCATCCATTGGAATAACAAAAATATCGACAACAAACTACCTTCCATAATGACAAGGCTACCATCCATTTGACTAACAGAAATCTCAACGTCATACTACCTTAGATAATGACAAGGCTACCATCCATTGGAGTAACAAATATCTTGACAACAAACTACCTTCCAAATTGATAAGGCTACCATCCAATGCACAAAAAAATTGTCGACAACAGACTACCTCCCATAATGACAAGGCTATAATCCATTGGAGTAACAAAAATCTCAACGACAAACTACATTCCATAATGACAAGGATACCATCCATTGGAGTAACAAAAATATGAACAACAAACTACCTTCCATAATGACAAGGCTACAATCCACTGGAGTAATAAAAATCTCGACAAAAGACTACCTTCCATAATGACAAGGTTACCATCCATTGGGATAACTAAAATATCGACAACAAACTACCTTCCATAATGACAAGGCTATCATCCAATGCAATAAAAAAAGTGTCAACAATGGATTACCTTCCATAATGACAAGGCTACCATCCATTGTTGTAACAAAAATCTCGACAACAAAATACCTTCCATAATTACAAGGCTATTATCCATTGGGGTAAAAAAAATCTCGACAACAGACTACCTTCCATAATAACAAGGCTACAATCCATTGGAGTAACAAAAATCTCGACAATAGACTACCTTCCATAATGACAAGGCTACCATCCAATGGAATAAGAAAAAACTCGACAACAAACTACCTTCCATAATGACAAGGCTACCATCCATTTGACTAACAGAAATCTCAACGTCAGGCTACCTTCCATAATGACAAGGCTACCATCCATTGGAGTAACAAATATCTCGATAACTTACTACCTTTTAATAATGACAATGCTACCATGCATTGCAGTAACAAAAATCTTGACAACTGACTACCTTCAATAATGACAAGGCTACCATCCATTAGAGTAACAAAGATATCGGCAGCAGACTACCTTCCCTAATGACAAGTCTACCATCCATTGGAGTAAGAAAAATCTCGACAACATACTACCTTCCATATTGACAAGGCTACCATCCATTGGAGTAACAAAAATATCAACAACAGACTATGTTCCATAATGACAAGGCTACCACCATTTGGAGAAACAAAAATCTTAACAACAGACTACCTTCCATAATGACAAGGCTACTATCCATTGGAGTAAAAAAATTCTCGGTAATAGACTGCCTTCCATAATGACAAGGCTACCATCCATTTGAGTAACAAAAATATGAACAGCAGACTACCTTCCATAATGACAAGGCTACAATCCATTGGAGTAATAAAAATCTCGACAAAAGCCTACCTTCCATAATGACAACGCTACCATCCATTGGAATAACAAAAATATCGACAACAAACTACCTTCCATAATGACAAGGCTACTATCCATTTGACTAACAGAAATCTCAATGTCAGACTACCTTAGATAATGACAAGGCTACCATCCATTGGAGTAACAAATATCTTGACAACAAACTACCTTCCAAATTGATAAGGCTACCATCCAATGCACAAAAAAAATTGTCGACAACAGACTACCTCCCATAATGACAAGGCTATAATCCATTGGAGTAACAAAAATATCAACGACAAACTACATTCCATAATGACAAGGATACCATCCATTGGAGTAACAAAAATATGAACAACAGACTACCTTCCATAATGACAAGGCTACAATCCACTGGAGTAATAAAAATCTCGACAAAAGACTACCTTCCATAATGACAAGGTTACCATCCATTGGGATAACTAAAATATCGACAACAAACTACCTTCCATAATGACAAGGCTATCATCCAATGCAATAAAAAAAGTGTCAACAATAGATTACCTTCCATAATGACAAGGCTACCATCCATTGGTGTAACAAAAATCTCGACAACAAAATACCTTCCATAATTACAAGGCTATTATCCATTGGGGTAAAAAAAATCTCGACAACAGACTACCTTCCATAATAACAAGGCTACAATCCATTGGAGTAACAAAAATCTCGACAATAGACTACCTTCCATAATGACAAGGCTACCATCCAATGGAATAAGAAAAAACTCGACAACAAACTACCTTTCATAATGACAAGGCTACCATCCATTTGACTAACAGAAATCTCAACGTCAGGCTACTTTCCATAATGACAAGGCTACCATCCATTGGAGTAACAAATATCTCGATAACTTACTACCTTTTAATAATGACAACGCTACCATGCATTGGAGTAACAAAAATCTTGACAACTGACTACCTTCAATAATGACAAGGCTACCATCCATTAGAGTAACAAAGATATCGGCAGCAGACTACCTTCCCTAATGACAAGTCTACCATCCATTGGAGTAAGAAAAATCTCAACAACATACTACCTTCCATATTGACAAGGCTACCATCCATTGGAGTAACAAAAATATCAACAACAGACTATGTTCCATAATGACAAGGCTACCACCATTTGGAGTAACAAAAATCTCAACAACAGACTACCTTCCATAATGACAAGGCTACTATCCATTGGAGTAAAAAAATTCTCGGTAATAGACTACCTTCCATAATGACAAGGCTACCATCCATTTGAGTAACAAAAATATGAACAGCAGACTAACTTCCATAATGACAAGGCTACAATCCATTGGAGTAATAAAAATCTCGACAAAAGCCTACCTTCCATAATGACAAGGCTACCATCCATTGGAATAACAAAAATATCGACAACAAACTACCTTCCAAAATGACAAGGCTACCATCCATTTGACTAACAGAAATCTCAACGTCAGACTACCTTAGATAATGACAAGGCTACCATCCACTAGAGTAACAAATATCTTGACAATAAACTACCTTCCAAATTGATAAGGCTACCATCCAATGCACTAAAAAAATTGTCGACAACAGACTACCTCCCATAATGACAAGGCTATAATCCATTGGAGTAACAAAAATATCAACGGCAAAATACATTCCATAATGACAAGGAAACCATCCATTGGAGTAACAAAAATATGAACAACAGACTACCTTCCATAATGACAAGGCTACAATCCACTGGAGTAATAAAAATCTCGACAAAAGACTACCTTCCATAATGACAAGGTTACCATCCATTGGGATAACTAAAATATCGACAACAAACTACCTTCCATAATGACAAGGCTATCATCCAATGCAATAAAAAAAGTGTCAACAATAGACTACCTTCCATAATTACAAGGCTACCATCCATTGGAGTAACAAAAATATGAACAACAGACTACCTTCCATAATGACAAGGCTACAATTCATTGGAGTAACAAAAATTTCAACGACAAACTACATTCCATAATGATAAGGCTACCATCCATTGGTGTAACAAAAATCTCGACAACAAACTACCTTCCATAATTACAAGGCTACCATCCATTGGGGTAAAAAAAATCTCGACAACAGACTACCTTCCATAATGACAAGGCTACAATCCATTGGAGTAACAAAAATCTCGACAATAGACTACCTTCCATAATGACAAGGCTACCATCAAATGGAATAAGAAAAAACTCGACAACAAACTACCTTTCATAATGACAAGGCTACCATCCATTTGACTAACAGAAATCTCAACGTCAGGCTACCTTCCACAATGACAAGGCTACCATCCATTGGAGTAACAAATATCTCGATAACTTACTACATTTTTATAATGACAATGCTACCATGCATTGGAGTAACAAAAATCTTGATAACTGACTACCTTCAATAATGACAAGGCTACCATCCATTAGAGTAACAAAGATATCGGCAGCAGACTACCTTCCCTAATGACAAGTCTACCATCCATTGGAGTAAGAAAAATCTCGACAACATACTACCTTCCATAATGACAAGGCTACCATCAATTGGAGTAATAAAAATATCAACAACAGACTATGTTCCATAATGACAAGGCTACCACCAGTTGGAGTAACAAAAATGTCAACAACAGACTACCTTCCATAATGACAAGGCTACTATCCATTGGAGTAAAAAAATTCTCGACAATAGACTACCTTCCATAATGACAAGGCTACCATCCATTTGAGTAACAAAAATATAAACAGCAGACTACCTTCCACAATGATAAGGCTCCAATCCATTGGAGTAATAAAAATATCAACAAAAGCCTACCTTCCATAATGACAAGGCTACCATCCATTGGAATAACAAAAATATCGACAACAAACTACCTTCCATAATGACAAGGCTACCATCCATTTGACTAACAGAAATCTCGACGTCAGACTACCTTAGATAATGACAAGGCTACCATCCATTGGAGTAACAAATATCTTGACAACAAACTACCTTCCAAATTGACAAGGCTACCATCCAATGCACTAAAAAAATTGTCGACAACAGACTACCTTCCATAATGACAAGGCTACCATCCATTGGAGTAACAAAAATCTAAACATTAGACTACCTTCCATAATGACAAGGCTACAATCCATTGGAGTAACAGAAATCTCAACGACAAACTACATTCCATAATGACAAGCCTACCCTCCATTGGTGTAACAAAAATCTAGATAACAAACTACCTTCCATAATTACAAGGCTACCATCCATTGGAGTAAGAAAAATCTCGACAACAGACTACCTTCCATAATGAAAGGGCTACCATCCATTGGAGTAACAAAAATATCAACAACAACCGATGTTCCATAATGACAAGGCTACCATCATTTGGAGTAACAAAAATATCAACAACAGACTACCTTCCATAATGACAAGGCTACCATCCATTGGAGTAAAATAATTCTTGACAATAGACTACCTTCCATAATGACAAGGCTACCATCCATTGAGTAAAAAAGATATCGATAATAGAGTACCTTACATCATGACAAGGTTACCATCCATTGGAGTAAAAACATCTCGACCACAGACTACCTTCCATAATGACAAGGCTACCATCAATTGGAGTAACAAAAATATGAAAAACAGACTACCTTCCATAATGACAAGTCTAAAATCCCTTGGAGTAATAAAAATCTCGACAAAAGACTACCTTCCATAATGACAAGGTTACCATCCATTGGAATAACAAAAATATCGACAACAAACTACCTTCCATAATGACAAGGCTACCATCCAATGCAATAAAAAAAGTGTCGACAACAAACTACCTTCCATAATGACAAGGATACCATCCATTGGAGTAACAAAAATCAGAAGAACACACTACCTTCCAAAATGACAAGGCTACAATCCATTGGAGTAACATAAATCTCAACAAAAAACTACATTCCATAATGACAAGGCTATCATCCATTGGTGTAACCAAAATCTAGACAACAAACTACCTTCCATAATTACAAGGCTAACATCCTTTGGAGTAACAAAAATATCAACAACAGCAGATGTTCCATAATGACAAGGCTACCATCATTTGGAGTAACAAAAATATCAATAACAGACTACCTTCCATAATGACAAGGCTACCATCCATTGGAGTAAAAAAATTCTCGACAATACACTACCTTCCATAATGACAAGGCTACCATCCATTGAGTAAAAAAGATATCGACAATAGACTACCTTACATCATGACAAGGCTACCACCCATTGAAGTAAAAACATCTCGACCACAGACTACCTTCCATAATGACAAGGCTACCATCCATTGGATTAACAAAAATATGAACAACAAACTACCTTCCATAATGACAAGGCTACCATCCATTGGTGTAACAAAAATCTCGACAACAAACTACCTTCCATAATTACAAGGCTACCATCCATTGGGGTAACAAAAATCTCGACAATAGACTACCTTCCATAATGACAAGGCTACCATACAATGGACTAACAAAAAGCTCGACAACAAACTACCTTTAATAATGACAAGGCTACCATCCATTTGACTAACAGAAATCTCAACGTCTGGCTACCTTCCATAATGACAAGGCTACCATCCATTGGAGTAACAAATATCTCGACAACTTACTACCTTTTTATAATGACAAGGCTACCATGCATTGGAGTAACAAAAATATTGACAACAGACTACCTTCCATAATGACAAGGCTACCATCCATTGGAGTAACAAATATCTCGATAACTTACTACATTTTTATAATGACAATGCTACCATGCATTGGAGTAACAAAAATCTTGATAACTGACTACCTTCAATAATGACAAGGCTACCATCCATTAGAGTAACAAAGATATCGGCAGCAGACTACCTTCCCTAATGACAAGTCTACCATCCATTGGAGTAAGAAAAATCTCGACAACATACTACCTACCATAATGACAAGGCTACCATCAATTGGAGTAATAAAAATATCAACAACAGACTATGTTCCATAATGACAAGGCTACCACCAGTTGGAGTAACAAAAATGTCAACAACAGACTACCTTCCATAATGACAAGGCTACTATCCATTGGAGTAAAAAAATTCTCGACAATAGACTACCTTCCATAATGACAAGGCTACCATCCATTTGAGTAACAAAAATATGAACAGCAGACTACCTTCCACAATGATAAGGCTCCAATCCATTGGAGTAATAAAAATATCAACAAAAGCCTACCTTCCATAATGACAAGGCTACCATCCATTGGAATAACAAAAATATCGACAACAAACTACCTTCCATAATGACAAGGCTACCATCCATTTGACTAACAGAAATCTCAACGTCAGACTACCTTAGATAATGACAAGGCTACCATCCATTGGAGTAACAAATATCTTGACAACAAACTACCTTCCAAATTGACAAGGCTACCATCCAATGCACTAAAAAAATTGTCGACAACAGACTACCTTCCATAATGACAAGGCTACCATCCATTGGAGTAACAAAAATCTAAACATTAGACTACCTTCCATAATGACAAGGCTACAATCCATTGGAGTAACAGAAATCTCAACGACAAACTACATTCCATAATGACAAGCCTACCCTCCATTGGTGTAACAAAAATCTAGATAACAAACTACCTTCCATAATTACAAGGCTACCATCCATTGGAGTAAGAAAAATCTCGACAACAGACTACCTTCCATAATGAAAGGGCTACCATCCATTGGAGTAACAAAAATATCAACAACAACCGATGTTCCATAATGACAAGGCTACCATCATTTGGAGTAACAAAAATATCAACAACAGACTACCTTCCATAATGACAAGGCTACCATCCATTGGAGTAAAATAATTCTTGACAATAGACTACCTTCCATAATGACAAGGCTACCATCCATTGAGTAAAAAAGATATCGATAATAGAGTACCTTACATCATGACAAGGTTACCATCCATTGGAGTAAAAACATCTCGACCACAGACTACCTTCCATAATGACAAGGCTACCATCAATTGGAGTAACAAAAATATGAAAAACAGACTACCTTCCATAATGACAAGTCTAAAATCCCTTGGAGTAATAAAAATCTCGACAAAAGACTACCTTCCATAATGACAAGGTTACCATCCATTGGAATAACAAAAATATCGACAACAAACTACCTTCCATAATGACAAGGCTACCATCCAATGCAATAAAAAAAGTGTCGACAACAAACTACCTTGCATAATGACAAGGATACCATCCATTGGAGTAACAAAAATCGGAAGAACACACTACCTTCCAAAATGACAAGGCTACAATCCATTGGAGTAACATAAATCTCAACAAAAAACTACATTCCATAATGACAAGGCTATCATCCATTGGTGTAACCAAAATCTAGACAACAAACTACCTTCCATAATTACAAGGCTAACATCCTTTGGAGTAACAAAAATATCAACAACAGCAGATGTTCCATAATGACAAGGCTACCATCATTTGGAGTAACAAAAATATCAATAACAGACTACCTTCCATAACGACATGGCTACCATCCATTGGAGTAAAAAAATTCTCGACAATACACTACCTTCCATAATGACAAGGCTACCATCCATTGAGTAAAAAAGATATCGACAATAGACTACCTTACATCATGACAAGGCTACCATCCATTGAAGTAAAAACATCTCGACCACAGACTACCTTCCATAATGACAAGGCTACCATCCATTGGATTAACAAAAATATGAACAACAAACTACCTTCCATAATGACAAGGCTACCATCCATTGGTGTAACAAAAATCTCGACAACAAACTACCTTCCATAATTACAAGGCTACCATCCATTGGGGTAACAAAAATCTCGACAATAGACTACCTTCCATAATGACAAGGCTACCATACAATGGACTAACAAAAAGCTCGACAACAAACTACCTTTAATAATGACAAGGCTACCATCCATTTGACTAACAGAAATCTCAACGTCTGGCTACCTTCCATAATGACAAGGCTACCATCCATTGGAGTAACAAATATCTCGACAACTTACTACCTTTTTATAATGACAAGGCTACCATGCATTGGAGTAACAAAAATATTGACAACAGACTACCTTCCATAATGACAAGGCTACCATCCATTAGAGTAACAATGATATCGGCAGCAAACTACCTTCCCTAATGACAAGTCTACCATCCATTGGAGTAAGAAAAATCTCGACAACATACGACCTTCCATAATGACAAGGCTACCATCCATTGGAGTAAAAAAATTCTCAACAATAGAGTACCTTCCATAATGACAAGGCTGCGATCCATTGAGCAAAAAAAGATATCGACAATAGACTACCTTACAACATGACAAGGCTACCATCCATTAGAGTAAAAACATCTCGACCATAGACTACCTTCCATAATGACAAGGCTACCATCCATTGAAGTAACAAAATATGAACAACAGACTACCTTCCGCAATGACAAGGCTACAATCCATTGGAGTAATAAAAATCTCGACAAAATACTACCTTCCATAATGACAAGGTTACCATCCATTAGAATAACAAAAATATCGACAACAAACTACCTTCCATAATGACAAGCTACCATGCAACGCAATAAAAAAATTGTCGACAATAGACTACCTTCCATAATGACAAGGCTACCATCCATTGGAAAAACCAAAATCTCGACAATAGAGATCCTGCCATAATGACATGGCTATCATCCATTGAAGAAAGAAAAATATGAAGAACAGACTACCTTTCATAATGACAAGGCTACCATCCATTTGAGTAACAAAAATCTCAACGACCGACTACCTTCCATAATGACAAGGCTACCATGCATTGGAATAACAAGAATCTTGACAATAGAATACCTTCCATTATGACAAGGCTACCATCCATTGGAGTAACAACAATCTGAATAACAAACTACCTTGCATAATGACAAGGCTACATTCCATTGGAGTAACAAAGACATCGACAATAGACTACCTTCAATAATGACAAGGCTACCATCCATTGGAGTAATAAAAATCTCTACAAAAGACTACCTTTCATAATGACAAGGTTACAATCCATTGGAATAACAAAAATCTCGACAATAGACTACCTTCCATAATTACAAGGCTACCATCCAATGGAATAAAAAAAATTTTGACAACAGACTACCTTCCATAATGACAAGGCTACAATCCATTGGAGTAACAAAAATCTGAACAACAGACTACCTTCCATAATGACAAGGATACAATCCATTGGAGTAATAGAAATCTGAATGACAGACTACCTTCCATAATGACAAGGCTACCATCTATTGGAGTAACAAAAATCTCAACAACAGACTAACTTCCATAATGACAAGGCTACCATCCATTGGAATAACCAAAATCTCGATATTAGAGTACCTTCCATAATGACAAAGCTATCATCAATTGAAGTATTAAAAATCTGAACAACAGACTACCTTTCATAATGGCAAGGCTACGATCCATTGGAGTAACAGAAATCTCAACGACCGACTACCTTCCATAATGACAAGGCTACCATCCATTGGAATAACAAAAATCTTGACAATAGACTACCTTCTATAATGACAAGTCTACCATCCATTGGAGTAACAAAAATTTGAACAACAGACTACCTTGCATAATGACAAGGCTATCATCCATTGGAGTAACAAAGATATCGACAACGAACTACCTTCAATAATGACAAGGCTACCATCCATTGCAGTAACAAAAATATCGACAAAAGACTACCTTCCATAATAACAAGGTTACCATCCATTGGAATAACAAAAATATCGACAACATACTCCCTTCCATAATGACAAGGCTATAATCCATTGGAGTAACAGAAATCTCAATGAAAGACTACCTTCCATAATGACAAGACTACCATTAATTGGAGTAACAGAAATATCGATAACATACTACATTCCATAATGACAAGGCTACATCCATTGGGATAACAAAAATCTCGACAATAGACTACCTTCCATAATGACAAGGCTACCATCCATTGGAGTAACAAAAATCTTGACAAAGACTACCTTCCATAATGACAAGGTTACCATCCATTGGAATAACAAAAATCTCGACAACATACTACCTTCCATAATGACAAGGCTACCATCCAATGGAATAAAAAAAATTCGATAACGAACTACCTTCCATAATGACAAGGCTACCATCCATTGTAGTAACAAAAATCTGAACAACAGACTACCTTCCCATAATAACAAGGCTACAATCCATTGGAGTAACAGAAATCTCAATGAGAGACTACCTTCCATAATGACAAGGCTACCATCTATTAGAGTAACAAAAATCTCGACAGCAGACTACCTTCCATAATGACAAGGCTACCATCCATTGGAATAACCAAAATCTCGACAACACAGTACCTTCCATAATGACAAGGCTATTATCCATTGGAGTAACAAATATCTGAACAACAGACTACCTTCCATAATTACAAGGCTACCATCCATTGGAGTAACATAAATCTCAATGACCGACTACCTTCCATAATGACAAGGCTACCATCCATTGGAATAACAAAAATCTCGACAATAGAATACCTTCCATAATAACAAGGCTACCATCCATTGGAGTAATAAAAATCTTAATATTAGACTACCTTGCATAATGACAGGGCTATCATCCATTGGAGTAACAAAGATATCGACAACAAACTACCTTCAAAAATGACAAGGCTACCATCCCTTGGAGTAACAAAAATCTCGACGAAAGGCTACCTTCCATAATGACAAGGTTACCATCCATTAGAATAACAAAAAACTCGACAACAAACTACCTTTCATAATGACAATGCTAACATCCAATGGAATAAAGTATATTTCGACAACGAACTACCTTCCATAATAACAAGGCTACCATCCATTGAAGTAACAAAAATCTGAACAACAGACTACCTTCCATAATGACAAGGCTACAATCCATTTGAGTAACAGTAATCTCAATGACAAATTACCTTCCATAATGACAAGGCTACCATCTATTGGAGTAACAAAAATCTCGACAACAGACTACCTTCCATAATTACAAGGCTACCATCCATTGGAGTATAAAAAATCTCGACAACAGACTACCTTCCAAAATGACAAGGCTACCATCCATTGGAAAAACCAAAATCTCGACAATAGAGTACCTTCCATAATGACAAGGCTATCATCCATTGAAGTAACAAAAATATGAACTACAGACTAACTATCATAATTACAAGGCTACCATCCATTTGAGTAACAGAAATATCAACGACCAAGTACCTTCCATAATGACAAGGCTAACGTACATTGGAATAACAAGAATCTCGACAATAGAATACCTTCCATTATGACAAGGCTACCATCCATTGGAGTAACAAAAATCTAAACAACAGACTACCTTGCATAATGACAAGGCTATCATCCATTGGATTAACAGAGATATCGACAACAGACTACCTTCAATAATGACAAGGCTACCGTCCATTGGAGTAATAAAAATCTCTACAAAAGACTACCTTCCATAATGACAAGGTTACCATCCATTGGAATAACAAAAATCTCGATAATAGACTACCTTCCATAATTACAAGGCTACCATCCAATGGAATTAAAAAAGTTTAGACAACATACTACCTTCCATAATGACAAGGCTATCATCCATTTGAGTAACAAAGATATCGACAACAGACTACCTTCAATAATGACAAGGCTACCATCCATTGGAGTAACAAAAATCTCGAAAAAATACTACCTTCCATAATAACAAGGTTACCATCCATTGGAATAACAAAAATCTCGACAACAGACTCACTTCCATAATGACATGGCTATAATCCATTGGAGTAATAAAAATCTCAACGACAGACTACATTCCATAATGACAAGGCTACCATTCTTTGGAGTAACAGAAATATCGAAAAAAGACTACATTCCATAATGACAAGGCTACATCCATTGGGATAACAAAAATCTCGACAACAGACTAACTTCCATAATGACAAGGCTACCATCCATTGGAGTAACAAAAATCTTGACAAAAGATTACCTTCCATAATGAAATGGTTACCATCCATTGGGATAACAAAAATCTCGACAACAGACTACCTTCCATAATGACAAGGCTACCATCCATTGGAGTAACAAAAATCTTGACAAAAAACTACCTTCCATAATGAAAAGGTTACCATCCATTGGGATAACAAAAATCTCGACAACAGACTACCTTCCATAATGACAAGGCTACCATTCATTGGAATAACAAAAATCTGAACAACAGACTACCTTCCATAATGACAAGGCTACAATCCATTGGAGTAACAGAATTATCGACAAAAGACTACATTCCATAATGACAAGGCTACCATCCATTGGAGTATCAAAAATCTCGACAGCAGTCTACCTTCCATAATGACAAGGCTACCATCCATTGGAGTAACAAAAATCTTGACAAAGACTACCTTCCATAATGACAAGGTTACCATCCATTGGAATAACAAAAATCTCGACAATAGACTACCTTCCATAATGACAATGCTACCATCCAAAGGAATAAAAAAAAATTCAATTACAAACTACCTTCCATAATGACAAGGCTACCATCCATTGGAGTAACAAAAATCTGAACAACAGACTACCTTCCCATAATGACAAGGCTACAATCCATTGGAGTAACAGAAATCTCAACGAGAGACTACCTTCCATAATGACAAGGCTACCCTCTATTAGAGTAACACAACTCTCGACAATAGACTACCTTCCATAATTACATGGCTACCATCCATTGGAGTATCGAAAATCTCGACAACAGACTACCTTGCATAATGACAAGGCTATCATCCATTTCAGTAACAGAGATATCGACAACAGACTACCTTCAAAAATGACAAGGCTACCATCCCTTGGAGTAACAAAAATCTCGACAAAAGGCTAACTTCCATAATTACAAGGTTACCATCCATTGGAATAACAAAAATCTCGACAACAGACTACCTTCCATAATGACAATGCTACCATCCAATGGAATAAAGAAAATTTCGACAATAAACTACCTTACATAATTACAAGGCTACCATCCATTGGAGTAACAAAAATCTGAACAACAGACTACCTTCCATAATGACAAGGCTAAAATCCATTAGAGTAACATAAATCTCAATGACAGATTACCTTCCATAATGATAAGGCTACAATCTATTGGAGTAACAAAAATCTTGACAACAAACTACGTTCCATAATTACAAGGCTACCATCTATTGGAGTATAAAAAATCTCGACAATATACTACCTTCCATAATGACAAGGCTACCATCAATTGGAAAAACCAAAATCTCGACAATAGAGTACCTTCCATAATGACAAGGCTATCATCCATTGAAGTAACAAAAATATGAACAACAGACTACCTTTCATAATGACAAGGCTACCATCCATTTGAGTAACAAAAATCTCAACGACCGACTACCTTCCATAATGACAAGGCTACCATGCATTGGAATAACAAAAATCTCGACAATAGAATACCTTCCATTATGACAAGGCTACCATCCATTGGAGTAACAACAATTTGAACAACAAACTTCCTTGCATAATGACAAGGCTACATTCCATTAGAGTAACAGAGACATCGACAACAGACTACCTTCAATAATGATAAGGCTACCATCAATTGGAGTAATAAAAATCTCTACAAAAGACTACCTCCCATAATGACAAGGTTACAATCCATTGGAATAACAAAAATATCGAAAATAGACTACCTTCCATAATGACAAGGCTAAAATCCATTAGAGTAACATAAATATCAATGACATATTACCTTACATAATGACAAGGCTACCATCTATTGGAGTAACAAAAATCTTGACAACAAACTACGTTCTATAATTACAAGGCTACCATCCATTGGAGTATAAAAAAACTCGACAACAGACTACCTTCCATAATGACAAGGCTACCATCCATTGGAAAAACCAAAATCTCGACAATAAAGTACCTTCCATAATGACAAGGCTATCATCCATTGAAGTAACAAAAATATGAACAACAGACTACCTTTCATAATAACAAGGCTACCATCCATTTGAGTAACAAACATCTCAACGACCGACTACCTTCCATAATGACATGGCTACCATGCATTGGAATAACAAGAATCTAGACAATAGAATACCTTCCATTATGACAAGGCTACCATCCATTGGAGTAATAACAATCTGAATAACAAACTACCTTGAATAATGACAAGGCTACATTCCATTGGGGTAACAAAGACATCTACAACAGACTACCTTCAATAATGACAAGGCTACCATCCATTGGAGTAACAAAAATCTCTACAAAAGACTACCTTCCATAATGACAAAGTTACAATCCATTGGAATAACAAAAATCTCGACAATAGACTACCTTCCATAATTACATGGCTACCATCCAATGGAATAAAAAAAATTTTGACAACAGACTACCTTCCATAATGACAAGGGTACAATCCATTGGAGTAACAAAAATCTGAACAACAGACTACCTTCCATAATGACAAGGATACAATCCATTGGAGTAATAGAAATCTCAATGACAGACTACCTTCCATAATGACAAGGCTACCATCTATTGGAGTAACAAAAATCTCGACAACAGACTACCTTCCATAATGACAAGGCTACCATCCATTGGAATAACCAAAATCTCGATAATAGAGTACCTTCCATATTGACAAAGCTATCATCAATTGAAGTAACAAAAATCTGAACAAAAGACTACCTTTCATAATGGCAAGGCTACCATCCATTGGAGTAACAGAAATCTGAACGACCGACTACCTTCCATAATGACAAGGCTACCATCCATTGGAATAACAAAAATCTTGACAATAGACTACCTTCTATAATGACAAGTCTTCCATCCATTGGAGTAACAAAAATTTGAACAACAGACTACCTTGCATAATGACAAGGCTATCATCCATTGGAGTAACAAAGATATCGACAACAAACTACCTTCAATAATGACAAGGCTACCATCCATTGCAGTAACAAAAATCCCGACAAAACACTACCTTCCATAATAACAAGGTTACCATCCATTGGAATAACATAAATATCGACAACATACTCCCTTCCATAACGACAAGGCTATAATCCATTGGAGTAACCGAAATCTTAATGAAAGACTACCTTCCTTAATGACAAGGCTACCATTCATTGGAGTAACAGAAATATCGATAACATACTACATTCCATAATGACAAGGCTACACCCATTGGGGTAACAAAAATCTCGACAATAGACTACCTTCCATAATGACAAGGCTACCATCCATTGGAGTAACACAAATCTTGACCAAGACTACCTTCCATAATGACAAGGTTACCATCCATTGGAATAACAAAAATCTCGACAACAGACTACCTTCCATAATGACAAGGCTACCATCCAATGGAATAAAAAAAATTCGATAACGAACTACCTTCCATAATGACAAGGCTACCATCCATTGTAGTAACAAAAATCTGAACAACAGACTACCTTCCCATAATAACAAGGCTACAATCCATTGGAGTAACGAAAATCTCAATGAGAGACTACCTTCCATAATGACAAGGCTACCATCTATTAGAGTAACAAAAATCTCGACAATAGACTACCTTCCATAATTACATGGATACCATCCATTGGAGTATCGAAAATCTCGACAACAGACTACCTTCCATAATGACAAGGCTGCCATCCATTGGAATAACCAAAATCTCGACAATACAGTACCTTCCATAATGACAAGGCTATTATCCATTGGAGTAACAAATATCTAAACAACAGACTACCTTCCATAATTACAAGGCTACCATCCATTGGAGTAACAGAAATCTCAATGACCGACTACCTTCCATAATGACAAGGCTACCATCCATTGGAATAACAAAAAACTCGACAATAGAATACCTTCCATAATAACAAGGCTACCATCCATTGGAGTAACAAAAATCTTGACAAAGACTACTTTCCATAATGACAAGGTTACCATCTATTGGAATAAAAAAAATCTCGACAACAGACTACCTTCCATAATGAGAAGGCTACCATCCAATGGAATAAAAAAAAATTCAATAACAAACTACCTTCCATAATGACAAGGCTACCATCCATTGGAGTAACAAAAATCTGAACAACAGACTACCTTCCCATAATGACAAGGCTACAAATCATGGGAGTAATAGAAATCTCAACGAGAGACTACCTTCCGTAATGACAAGGCTACCATCTATTAGAGTAACAAAAATCTCGACAATAGACTACCTTCCATAATTACATGGCTACCATCCATTGGAGTATCGAAAATCTCGAAAACAGACTACCTTGCATTATGACAAGGCTATCATCCATTGGAGTAACAGAGATATCGACAACAAACTACCTTCAAAAATGGCAAGGCTACCATCCCTTGGAGTAACAAAAATCTCGACAAAAGGCTATCTTACATAATGACAAGGTTACCATCCACTGGAATAACAAAAATCTCGACAACAGACTACCTTCCATAATGACAATGCTACCATCTGGTGGAATAAAGAAAATTTCGACAACAAACTACCTTACATAATTACAAGGCTACCATCCATTGGAGTAACAAAAATCTGAACAACAGACTACCTTCCATAATGACAAGGCTAAAATCCATTAGAGTAACATAAATCTCAATGACAGATTACCTTCCATAATGACAAGGCTACCATCCATTGAAGTAACAAAAATATGAACAACAGACTACCTTTCATAATGACAAGGCTACCATCCATTTGAGTAACAAAAATCTCAATGACCAACTACCTTCCATAATGACAAGGCTACCATGCATTGGAATAACAAGAATCTCGACAATAGAATACCTTCCATTATGACAAGGCTACCATCCATTGGAGTAACAACAATCTGAACAACAAACTACCTTGCATAATGACAAGGATACATTCCATTGGAGTAACAGAGACATCGACAACAGACTACCTTTAATAATGACAAGGCTACCATCCATTGGAGTAATAAAAATCTCTACAAAAGACTACCTTCCATAATGACAAGTTTACAATGCATTGGAATAACAAAAATATCGACAATAGACTACCTTCCATAATTACAAGGCTACCATCCAATGGAATAAAAAAATTTCGACAACAGACTACCTTCCATAATGACAAGGCTACCATCCAATGGAATAAAAAAAAATTCAATAAAAAACTACCTTCCATAATGACAAGGCTACCATCCATTGGAGTAACAAAAATCTGAACAACATACTACCTTCCCATAATGACAAGGCTACAATCCATTGGAGTAATAGAAATCTCAACGAGAGACTACCTTCCATAATGACAAGGCTACCATCTATTAGAGTAACAAAAATCTCGACAATAGACTACCTTCCATAATTACATGGCTACCATCCGTTGGAGTATCGAAAATCTCGAAAACAGACTACCTTGCATTATGACAAGGCTATCATCCATTGGAGTAACAGAGATATCGACAACAAACTACCTTCAAAAATGACAAGGCTACCATGCATTGGAATAACAAGAATCTTGACAATAGAATACCTTCCATTATGACAAGGCTACCATCCATTGGAGTAACAACAATCTGAACAACAAACTACCTTGCATAATGACAAGGCTACATTCCATTGGAGGAACAGAGACATCGACAACAGACTACCTTCAATAATGATAAGGCTACCATCCATTGGAGTAATAAAAATCTCTACAAAAGACTACCTTCCATAATGACAAGGTTACAATGCATTGGAATAACAAAAATATCGACAATAGACTACCTTCCATAATTACAAGGCTACCATCCAATGGAATAAAAAAATTTCGACAACAGACTGCCTTCCATAATGACAAGGCTACCATCCATTACAGTAACAAAAATCTGAACAACAGACTACCTTCCCATAATAACAAGGCTACAATCCATTGGGGTAACAGAAATCTCAATGAGAGACTACCTTCCATAATGACAAGGCTACCATCTATTAGAGTAACAAAAATCTCGACAATAGACTACCTTCCATAATTACATGGATACCATCCAATGGAATAAAAAAAAATTCGACAACAGACTACCTTCCATAATGACAAGGCTACCATCCAATGCAATAAAAAAAAATTCAATAACAAACTACCTTCCATAATGACAAGGCTACCATCCATTGGAGTAACAAAAATCTGAACAACAGACTACCTTCCCATAATGACAAGGCTACAATCCATTGGAATAACCAAAATCTCGACAATACAGTACCTTCCATAATGACAAGGCTATTATCCATTGGAGTAACAAATATCTAAACAACAGACTACCTTCCATAATTACAAGGCTACCATCCATTGGAGTAACCGAAATCTCAATGACCGACTACCTTCCATAATGACAAGGCTACCATCCATTGGAATAACAAAAAACTCGAATATAGAATACCTTCCATAATAACAAGGCTACCATCCATTGGAGTAACAAAAATCTTGACAAAGACTACTTTCCATAATGACAAGGTTACCATCTATTGGAATAACAAAAATCTCGACAACAGACTACCTTCCATAATGACAAGGCTACCATCCAATGGAATAAAAAAAAATTCAATAACAAACTACCTTCCATAATGACAAGGCTACCATCCATTGGAGTAACAAAAATCTGAACAACAGACTACCTTCCCATAATGACAAGGCTACAATCCATGGGAGTAATAGAAATCTCAAGGAGAGACTACCTTCCATAATGACAAGGCTACAATCTATTAGAGTAACAAAAATCTCGACAATAGAATACCTTCAATAGTTACATGGCTACCATCCATTGGAGTATCGAAAATCTCGAAAACAGACTACCTTGCATTATGACAAGGCTATCATCCATTGGAGTAACAGAGATATCGACAACAAACTACCTTAAAAAATGACAAGGCTACCATCCCTTGGAGTAACAAAAATCTCGACAAAAGGCTATCTTCCATAATGACAAGGTTACCATCCACTGGAATAACAAAAATCTCGACAATAGACTACCTTCCATAATGACAATGCTACCATCCGGTGGAATAAAGAAATTTTCGACAACAAACTACCTTACATAATTACAAGGCTACCATCAATTGGAGTAACAAAAATCTGAACAACAGACTACCTTCCATAATGACAAGGCTAAAATCCATTAGAGTAACATAAATTTCAATGACAGATTACCTTCCATAATGACAAGGCTACCATCTATTGGAGTAACAAAAATCTTGACAACAAACTACGTTCCATAATTACAAGGCTACCATCCATTGGAGTATAAAAAATATCAACAAAAGACTACCTTCCCTAATGACAAGGCTACCATCCATTGGAAAAACCAAAATCTCGACAATAGAGTACCTTCCAAAATGACAAGGCTATCATCCATTGAAGTAACAAAAATCTGAACAACAGACTACCTTTCATAATGGCAAGGCTACCATCCATTGGAGTAACAGAAATCTCAACGACCGACTACCTTCCATAATGACAAGGCTACCATCCATTGGAATAACAAAAATCATGACAATAGACTAACTTATATAATGACAAGGCTGCCATCCATTGGAGTAACAAAAATTTGAACAACATACTACCTTGCATAATGACAAGGCTATCATCCATTGGAGTAACAAAGATATCGACAAAAAACTACCTTCAATAATGACAAGGCTACCATCCATTGGAGTAACAAAAATCTCGACAAAAGACTACCTTCCATAATAACAAGGTTACCATCCATTGGAATAACAAAAAATATCGACAACATACTCCCTTCCATAACGACAAGGCTATAATCCATTGGAGTAACAGAAATCTCAATGAAAGACTACCTTCCATAATGACAAGGCTACCATTCATTGGAGTAACAGAAATATCGACAACATACTACATTCCATAATGACAAGGTTACATCCATTGGGGTAACAAAAATATGGACAACAGACTACCTTCCATAATGACAAGGTTACCATCCACTGGAGTAACAAAAATCTTGACAAAGACTACCTTCCATAATGACAAGGCTACCATCCAATGGATTAAAAAAAAATTCGATAACAAACTACCTTCCATAATGACAAGGCTACCATCCATTGGAGTAACAAAAATCTGAACAGCAGACTACCTTCCCATAATGACAAGGCTACAATCCATTAGAGTCACAAAAATCTCAACGAGAGACTACCTTCCATAATGACAAGGCTACCATCTATTAGAGTAACAAAAATATCGACAATAGACTGCCTTCCATAATTACATGGCTACCATCCATTGGAGAATCGAAAATCTCGACAACAGACTACCTTCCATAATGACAAGGCTACCATCCATTGGAATAACCAAAATATCGACAATATAGTACCTTCCATAATGAGAAGGCTATTATCAATTGGAGTAACAAATATCTGAACAACAGACTAGCTTCAATAATGACAAGGCTACCATCCATTGGAGTAACAGAAATCTCAATGACCGATTACCTTCCATAAATACAAGGCTACCGTCCATTGGAATAACAAAAATCTCGACAATAGAATACCTTCCATAATAACAAGGCTACCATCCATTGGAGTAATAAAAATCTTAATATTAGATTACCTTGTATAATGACAAGGCTATCATCCATTGGAGTAACAAAGATATCGACAACAAACTACCTTCAAAAATGACAAGGCTACCATCCCTTGGAGTAACAAAAATCTCGACAAAGGCTACCTTCCATAATGACAAGGTTACCATCCATTGGAATAACAAAAATCTCGACAACAAACTACCTTCCATAATGACAATGCTAACATCCAATGGAATAAAGAATATTTCGACAACAAACTACCTTCCATAATTACAAGGCTACCATCCATTGGAGTAACAAAAATCTGAACAACAGAGTACCTTCCATAATGACAAGGCTACAATCCATTTGAGTAACAGAAATCTCAATGACAGATTACCTTCCATAGTGACAAGGCTACCATCTATTGGAGTAACAAAAATCTCGACAATAGACTACCTTCCATAATTACAAGGCTACCATCCATTGAAGTATAAAAAATTTCGACAACAGACTACCTTCCATAATGACAAGGCCACCATCCATTGGAAAAACCAAAATCTCGACAATAGAGTACCTTCCATAATGACAAGGCTATCATCCATTGAAGTAACAAAAATATTAACTATAGACTACCTTTCATAATAACAAGGCTACCATCCATTTGAGTAACAGAAATCTCAACGACCAACTACCTTCCATAATGACAAGGCTACCATGCATTGGAATAACAAGAATCTCGACAATAGAATACCTTCCATTATGACAAGGCTACCATCCATTGGAGTAACAAAAATCTGAACAACAGACTACCTTGCATAATGACAAGGCTTTCATCCATTGGAGTAACAGAGATATCGACAACAGACTACCTTCAATAATGACAAGGCTACTAACCATTGGAGTAATAAAAATCTCTACAAAAGTCTACTTTCCATAATGACAAGGTTACCATCCATTGGAATAACTAAAATCTCGACAACAAACTACCTTCCATAATTACAAGGCTACCATCCAATGGAATAAAAAAATTTCGACAACAGACTACCTTCCATAAAGACAAGGCTATCATCCATTGGAGTAACAAAGATATCGACAACAGACTACCTTCAATAATGACACGGCTACCATCCATTGGAGTAACAAAAATCTCGAAAAAATACTACCTTCCATAATAACAAGGTTACCATCCGTTGGAATAACAAAAATCTCGACAACAGACTCCATTCCATAATGACAAGGCTACCATTCATTGGAGTAACAGAAATATCGACAACAGACTACTTTCCATAATGACAAGGCTACATACATTGGGGTAACAAAAATATCGACAACAGACTACCTTCCATAATGACAAGGCTACCATCCATTGCAGTAACAAAAATCTTGACAAAAGACTACCTTCCATAATGAAAAGGTTACCATCCATTGGAATAACAAAAATCTCGACAACAGACTACCTTCCATAATGACAAGGCTACCATCAATTGGAATAAGAAAAAATTTGATAACAAACTACCTTCCATAATGACAAGGCTACCATTCATTGGAATAACAAAAATCTGAACAACAGACTACCTTCCATAATGATAAGGCTACAATCCATTGGAGTAACAAAAATCTCGACAACAGACTACCTTCCATAATTACAAGGCTACCATCCATTGGAGTATCAAAAATCTCGACAGTAGTCTACCTTCCATAATGACAAGGCAACCATCCTTTGGAATAACCAAAATCATGACAATACAGTACCTTCCATAATGACAAGGCTATTATCCATTAGAGTAACAAATATCTGAACAACAGACTACCTTCCATAATGACAAGGCTACCATCCATTGGAGTAACAGAAATCTCAACGACCGACTACCTTCCATAATGACAAGGCTACCATCCATTGGAGTAACAGAAGACTCAATGATAGATTACCTTCCATAATGACAAGGCTACCATCTGTGGGATTAACAAAAATCTCGACAGCAAACTACCTTCCATAATTACAAGGCTACCATCCATTGGAGTATAAAAAATCTCGACAACTGGCTACCTTCCATAATGACAAAACTACCATCCATTGGAAAAACCAAAATCTCGACAATAGAGTACCTTCCATAATGACAAGGCTATCATCCATTGAAGTAACAAAAATATGAATAACAGACTACCTTTCATAATGACAAGGATACCATCCATTTGAGTAACAGAAAACTCAACGACCGACTACCTTCCATAATGACAAGGCTACCATCCATTGGAATAACAAGAATCTCGACAATAGAATACCTTCCATTATGGCAAGGATACCATCCATTGGAGTAACAAAAATCTGAACAAAAAACTACCTTGCATAATGTCAAGGCTATCATCCATTGGAGTAACAGAGATATCGACAACAGACTACCTTCAATAATGACAAGGCTACCATCCATTGGAGTAATAAAAATCTCTACAAAATACTACCTTCCATAATTACAAGGCTACCGTACATTGGAATAACAAAAATTTCGACAACACACTACCTTCCATAATGACAAGGCTACAATCCATTGGAGTAATAAAAATCTGAACAAAAGACTACCTTCCATAATGACAAGGCTACAATCCATTGGAGTAACCAAAATCTCGACAACACAGTACCTTCCATAATGACATGGCTATCATCCATTGAAGTAACAAAAATCTGAACAACAGACTACCTTTCATAATGACAAGGCTAGCATCCATTGGAGTAACGGAAATCTCAACGACCGACTACCTTCCATAATGACAAGGCTACCATCCATTGGAATAACAAAAATGTTGACAATAGACTACCTTCTATAATGACAAAGCTACCATCCATTGGAGTAACAAAAAATTTGAACTACAGACTACCTTGCATAGTGACAAGGCTATCATCCATTGGAGTAACAAAGATATCGACAACAGACTACCTTCAATAATGACAAGGCTACAATCCATTGGAGTAACAGAAATCTCAACGACAGACTACCTTCCATAATGATAAGGCTAAAATTCATTGGAGTAACATAAATATTGACAACATACTACATTCCAAAATGACAAGGCTACATCCATTGGGGTAACAAAAATCTCGACAACAGACTACCTTCCAAAATGACAAGGCTACCATCCATTGGAGTAACAAAAATCTTGACAAAAGACTACCTTCCATAATGACAAGGTTGCCATCCATTGGAATAACAAAAATCTCGACAACAGACTACCTTCCATAATGACAAGGCTACCATCCATTGGAGTAACAGAAATCTCAACGACCGACTACCTTCCATAATGACAAGGCTACCATCCATTGGAGTAACAGAAGACTAAATGATAGATTAGCTTCCATAATGACAAGGCTACCATCTATTGGATTAACAAAAATCTCGACAACAAACTACCTTCCATAATTACAAGGCTACCATCCATTGGAGTATAAAACATCTCGACAACTGACTACCTTCCATAATGACAAAATTATCATCCATTGGAAAAACCAAAATCTCGACAATAGAGTACCTTCCATAATGACAAGGCTATCATCCATTGAAGTAACAAAAATATGAATAACAGACTATCTTTCATAATGACAAGGATACCATCCATTTGAGTAACAGAAAACTCAACGACCGACTACCTTCCATAATGACAAGGCTACCATCCATTGGAATAACAAGAATCTCGAAAATAGAATACCCTCCATTATGGCAAGGATACCATCCATTGGAGTAACAAAAATCTGAACAACAAACTACCTTGCATAATGTCAAGGCTATCATCCATTGGAGTAACAGAGATATCGATAACATACTACCTTCAATAATGACAAGGCTACCATCCATTGGAGTAATAAAAATCTCTACAAAAGACTACCTTCCATAATTATAAGGCTACCGTACATTGGAATAACAAAAATTTCGACAACACACTACCTTCCATAATGACAAGGCTACAATCCATTGGAGTAATAAAAATCTGAACAACAGACTACCTTCCATAATGACAAGGCTACAATCCATTGGAGTAACCAAAATCTCGACAACACAGTACCTTCCATAATGACATGGCTATCATCCATTGAAGTAACAAAAATCTGAACAACAGACTACCTTTCATAATGACAAGGCTAGCATCCATTGGAGTAACGGAAATCTCAACGACCGACTACCTTCCATAATATCAAGGCTACCATCCATTGAAATAACAAAAATGTTGACAATAGACTACCTTCTATAATGACAAAGCTACCATCCATTGGAGTAACAAAAAATTTGAACAACAGACTAACTTGCATAGTGACAAGGCTATCATCCATTGGAGTAACAAAGATATCGACAACAGACTACCTTCAATAATGACAAGGCTACAATCCATTGGAGTAACAGAAATCTCAACGACAGACTACCTTCCATAATGACAAGGCTATCATTCATTGGAGTAACATAAATATTGACAACAGACTACATTCCAAAATGACAAGGCTACATCCATTGGGGTAACAAAAATCTCGACAACAGACTACCTTCCAAAATGACAAGGCTACCATCCATTGGAGTAACAAAAATCTTGACAAAAGACTACCTTCCATAATGACAAGGTTACCATCCATTGGAATAACAAAAATCTCGACAACAGACTACTCTCCATAATGACAAGGCTACCATCCAATGGAATAAAAAAAATTGACAACAAACTACCTTCCATAATGACAAGGCTACCATTCATTGAAGTAACAAAAATATGAACAATAGACTACCTTCAATAATGACAAGGATACAATCCATTGGAGTAACACAAATATCAACGAGAGACTACCTTTCATAATGACAAGGCTACCATCCATTGGAGTATCAAAAATCTCGACAACAAACTACCTTCCATAATGACAATGCTACCATCCATTGGAATAACCAAAATCTCGACAATACAATACCTTCCAAATGACAAGGCTATTATCCATTGGAGTAACAAATATATGAACAACAGATTACCTTCCATAATGACAAGGCTACCATCCATTGGAGTAATAGAAATCTCAACGACCGACTACCTTCCATAATGACAAGGCTACCATCCATTGGAATAACAAAAATCTCGACAATAGACTACCTTCAATAATGACAAGGCTACCATCCATTGCAGTAACAAAAACCTTAAGACTAGACTACCTTACATAATGACAAGGCTATCATCCATTGGAGTAACAGAGATGTCGACAACAGACTACCTTCAAAAATGACAAGGCTACCATGCCTTTGAGTAACAAAAATCTCGACAAAAGGCAACCTTCCATAATGATAAGGTTACCATCCATTGGAATAACAAAAATCTCGGAAACAACTTACTTTCCATAATGACAATGCTACCATCAAATGGAATAAAGAAAATTTAAACAACAAACTACCTTCCATAATGAAAAGGCTACCATCCATTGGAGTAACAGAAATCTCAACGACCGACTACCTTCCATAATTACAAGGCTACCATCCATTGGAGTAACAGAAGAATCAATGACAGATTACCTTCCATAATGACAAGGCTACCATCTATTGGATTAACAAAAATCTCGACAACAGACTACCTTCCATAATTACAAGGCTACCATCCATTGGAGTATAAAAAATCTCGACAACAGACTACCTTCCATAATGACAAAACTACCATCCATTGGAAAAACCAAAATCTCGACAATAGAGTACCTTCCATAATTACAAGGCTACCTTCTATAATGAAAAGGCTATCATCCATTGAAGTAACAAAAATATGAACAACAAACTACCTTTCATAATGACAAGGCTACCATCCATTTGAGTAACAAAAAACTCAACGACCGACTACCTTCCATAATGACAAGGATACCATCCATTGGAATAACAAGAATCTTGACAATAGAATACCTTCCATTATGACAAGGATACCATCCATTGGAGTAACAAAAATCTGAACAACAGACTACCTTGCATAATGGCAAGGCTATCATCCATTGGAGTAACAGAGATATCGACAAAAGACTACCTTCAATAATGACAAGGCTACCATCCATTGGAGTAATAAAAATCTCTACAAAAGACTACCTTCCATAATTACAAGGCTACCATCCATTGGAATAACAAAAATCTCGACAATAGACTACCTTCCATAATTACGAGGCTACCATCCAATGGAATAAAAAAATATCGACAACAGACTACCTTCCATAATGACAAGGCTACAATCCATTGGAGTAACAAAAATCTGAACAACAGACTACCTTCCATAATGACAAGGCTACAATCCATTGGAGTAACAGAAATCTCAATGACAAACAACCTTCCATAATGACAAGGCTACCATCTATTAGAGTAACAAAAATCTCGACAACAGACCACCTTCCATAATTACAAGGCTACCATCCATTTGAGTATCAAAAATCTCGACAATAGAGTACCTTCCATAATGACAAGGCTATCATCCATTGGAATAACAAAAATCTCGACAATAGAGTACCTTCCATAATGACAAGGCTATCATCCATTAAAGTAACAAAAATATGAACAATAGACTATCTTTCATAATGACAAGGCTAGCATCCATTGGAGTAACGGAAATCTCAACGACCGACTACCTTCCATAATGACAAGGCTACCATCCATTGGAATAACAAAAATCTTGACAATAGACTACCTTCTATAATGACAAGGCTACCATCCATTGGAGTAACAAAAATTTGAACAAGAGACTACCTTGCATAGTGACAAGGCTATCATCCATTGGAGTAACAAAGATATCGAAAATAGAGTACCTTCAATAATGACAAGGCTACCATCCGTTGGAGTACCAAAAATCTCGACAAAAGACTACCTTCCATAATAACAAGGTTTTCATCCATTGGAATAACAAATATATCAACAACAGACTCCCTTTCATAATGACAAGGCTACAATCCATTGGAGTAACAGAAATCTCAAAGACAGACTACCTTCCATAATGACAAGGCTACCATTCATTGGAGTAACAGAAATATCGACAACAGACTACATTCCAAAATGACAAGGCTACATCCATTGGGGTAACAAAAATCTCAACAATAGACTACCTTCCATAATGACTAGGCTAACATCCATTGGAGTAACAAAAATTTGAACAACAGACTACCTTGCATAATGACACGGCTATCATCCATTGGAGTATCAAAGATATCGACAACAGACTACCTTCAATAATGACAAGGCTACCATCCATTGGAGTAACAAAAATCTCAACAAAAGACTACCTTCCATAATAATAAGGTTACCATCTATTGGAATAACAAAAATCTCGACAACAGACTCCCTTCCATAATGACAAGGCTACAATCCATTGGAGTAATAAAAATCACTACAAAAGACTACCTTCCATAATTACAAGGCTACCATCCGTTGGAATAACAAAAATATGGACAATAGACTACCTTCCATAATTGCAAGGCTACCATCCAATGGAATAAAAAAATTTTGACAACAGCCGACCTTCCATAATGACAAGGCTACAATCCATTGGAGTAACAAAAATCTGAACAACAGACTACCTTTCATAATAACAAGGCTATAATCCATTGGAATAACCAAAATCTCGACAATAGAGTACCTTCCATAATGACAAGGCTATCGTCCATTGAAGTAACAAAAATCTGAACAACAGACTATCTTTCATAATGACAAGGCTAGCATACATTGGAGTAATGGAAATCTCAATGACCGACTACCTTCCATAATTACAAGGCTACCATCCATTGAAATAACAAAAATCTTGACAATAGACTACCTTCATATGACAAGGCTACTATCCATTGGAGTAACAAAAATTTGAACAACAGACTACCTTGCATAGTGACAAGGCTATCATCCATTGGAGTAACAAAGATATCAAAAACAATCTACCTTCAATAATGACAAGGCTACCATCCATTGGATTAACAAAAATCTCAACAAAAGACTACCTTCCATAATAACAAGGTTACCATCCATTGGAATAACAAATATCTCGACAACAGACTCCCTTTCATAATGACAAGGCTACAATCCATTGGAGTAACAGAAATCTCAACGAAAGACTACCTTCCATAATGACAAGGCTACCATTCATTGGAGTAACAGAAATATCGACAACAGACTACATTCAAAAATGACAAGGCTACATCCATTGGGGTAACAAAAATCTCGACAACAGACTACCTTCCATAATGACTAGGCTACCATCCATTGGAGTAACAAAAATTTGAACAACAGACTACCTTCAATAATGACAAGGTTACCATCCAATGGAATATAAAAAAATTGACAATAAACTACCTTCCATAATGACAGGGCTACCATTCATTGGAGTAACAAAAATATGAACAATAGACTACCTTCCATAATGACAAGGCTACAATAAATTGGAGTAACAGAAATATCAACGAGAGGCTACCAAACATAATGACAAGGCTTCTATCTATTGGAGTAACAAAAATCTCGACAATAGACTACCTTCCATAATTACTAGGCTACCATCCATTGGAGTATCAAAAATCTCGACAACAGACTACATTCCATAATGACAAGGCTACCATCCATTTGAGTAACAAAAATATCAACAACAGACTACCTTCCGTAATGAAAAGCCTACCATCCATTGGAGTAACAAAAATATCGACAACAGAATACCTTCCATAATGACTAGGCTACCATCCATTGGAGTAACAAAGATATCGACAACAAACTACCTTCTATAATGATAATGCTACAATCCATTGGAGTAAAAAAAATCTCGACAACAGACAACCTTCCATAATGACAAGGCTACCATCCATTGGAGTAACATAAATCTCAACAACAGACTACCTTCCATAATGACAAGGCTACCATCTATTGGAATAACAAAAATCTCGAGAATGGACTACCTTCCACAATGACAAGGCTACCATCCAATGGAATAACAAAAATATCGACAACAGACTACCTTCCAAAATGAAAAGGCTACCATCCATTAGAGTGAAAAAAATCTCGACAACAGACTACCTTCAATAATGACAAGGCTACCGTCCATTGTAGTAACAAAAATATCGACAACAAATTACCTTCCATAATGACAATGCTACCATTCATTGGAGTAACAATAATATCGATAACAAACTACCTTTGATAATGACAAGGCTACCATCCATTAGAGTAACAAAAATCTCAACAAAAGACTACCTTCCATAATGACAAGGCTATGATCCGTTAGATTAACAAAAATCTCGACAACAGACTACCTTCCATAATGACAAGGCTACCATCCATTGGAGTAATGTAAATATCAACAAGAGACTACCTTCCATAATGACAAGGCTACCATCCATTAGAGTAATGAAAATATCAACAAGAGACTACCTTCCATAATAACAAGGCTACCATCCATTGGAGTAACAAAAATCTCGCCAACAGACTACACTTCCATAATGACAAGGCTACCATACATTGGAGTGACAAAGATCTCCACAATAGACTACCTTCCTTAATGACAAGGCTACCATCAATTGGAGTAACAAAATCTCGACAACAAACTACCTTCCATAATGACAAGGCTACCATCCATTGGAGTAAAAAAAATCTCGACAACAAAATACCTTCCATAATGACAAGGCTACCATCCATTAGAGTGACAAAAATATCGACAATAGACTACCTTCCATAATGACAAGGCTACCATCCATTGGAGTAACAAAAATTTCGACAACAAACTACCTTCCATAATGACAAGGCTACCATCCATCAGAGTAACCAAAATATCAACAATAGACTACCTTCCATAATGAAAAGCCTACCATCCATTGGAGTAACAAAAATCTCGACAACATAATACCTTCCATAATGACTAGGCTACCATTCATTGGAGTAACAAAGATATCGACAACAAACTACCTTCTATAATGACAATGCTACAATCCATTGGAGTAAAAAAAATCTCGACAACAGACTACCTTCTATAATGACAAGGCTACCATCCATTGGAGTAACATAAATCTCGACAACAGACTACCTTCTATAATAACAAGCCTACCATCTATTGGAATAACAAAAATCTCGAGAACAGACTACCTTCCATAATGACAAGTCTACCATCCAATGGAATAACAAAAATCTCGAAAACAGACTACCTTCCAAAATGACAAGGCTACCATCCATTAGAGTGACAAAAATCTCGACAACAGACTACCTTTCATAATGACAAGGCTACCGTCCATTGTAGTAACAAAAATATCGACAACATACTACCTTCCATAATGACAATGCTACCATTCATTGGAGTAACAAAAATCTCGACAACAAACTACCTTCGATAATGACAAGGCTACCATCCATTAGAGTAACAAAAATCTCAACCAAAGACTACCTTCCATAATGACAAGGCTACGATCCATTAGAGTAACAAAAATCTCGACAACAGACTACCTTTCATAATGACAAGGCTGCCATCCATTGGAGTAATGAAAATATCAAAAATAGAGTACCTTCCATAATGACTAGGCTACCATCCATTGGAGTAACAAAAATCTCGCCAACAGACTACACTTCCATAATGACAAGGCTACCATACATTGGAGTGACAAAAATCTCCATAACAGACTACCTTCCTTAATGACAAGGCTACCATCAATTGGAGTAACAAAGTCTCGACAACAAACTACCTTCCATAATGACAAGGCTACCATCCATTGGAGTAACAAAAATCTTGCCAACAGACTACACTTCCATAATGACAAGGCTACCATACATTGGAATGACAAAAATCTCCATAACAGACTACCTTCCTTAATGATAAGGCTACCATCAATTGGAGTAACAAAGTCTCGACAACAAACTACCTTCCATAATGACAAGGCTACCATCCATTAGAGTAACAAAAATCTCGACAACAAAATACCTTCCATAATGACAAGGCTACCATCCATTAGAGTGACAAAAATATCGACAATAGACTACCTTCCATAATGACAAGGCTACCATCCATTGGAGTAACAAAAATTTCGACAACAGACTACCTTCCATAATGACAAGGCTACCATCCATCAGAGTAACCAAAATATTAACAATAGACTACCTTCCATAATGAAAAGCCTACCATCCATTGGAGTAACAAAAATCTCGACAACATAATACCTTCCATAATGACTAGGCTACCATTCATTGGAGTAACAAAGATATCGACAACAAACTACCTTCTATAATGACAATGCTACAATCCATTGGAGTAAAAAAAATCTCGACAACAGACTACCTTCTATAATGACAAGGCTACCATCCATTGGAGTAACATAAATCTCGACAACAGACTACCTTCTATAATGACAAGCCTACCATCTATTGGAATAACAAAAATCTCGAGAACAGACTACCTTCCATAATGACAAGTCTACCATCCAATGGAATAACAAAAATCTCGAAAGCAGACTACCTTCCAAAATGACAAGGCTACCATCCATTAGAGTGACAAAAATCTCGACAACAGACTACCTTTCATAATGACAAGGCTACCGTCCATTGTAGTAACAAAAATATCGACAACATACTACCTTCCATAATGACAATGCTACCATTCATTGGAGTAACAAAAATCTCGACAACAAACTACCTTCGATAATGACAAGGCTACCATCCATTAGAGTAACAAAAATCTCAACCAAAGACTACCTTCCATAATGACAAGGCTACGATCCATTAGAGTAACAAAAATCTCGACAACAGACTACCTTTCATGATGACAAGGCTGCCATCCATTGGAGTAATGAAAATATCAAAAATAGAGTACCTTCCATAATGACTAGGCTACCATCCATTGGAGTAACAAAAATCTCGCCAACAGACTACACTTCCATAATGACAAGGCTACCATACATTGGAGTGACAAAAATCTCCATAACAGACTACCTTCCTCAATGACAAGGCTACCATCAATTGGAGTAACAAAGTCTCGACAACAAACTACCTTCCATAATGACAAGGCTACCATCCATTGGAGTAACAAAAATCTCGACAACAAAATACCTTCCATAATGACAAGGCTTCCATCCATTAGAGTGACAAAAATATCGACAATAGACTACCTTCCATAATGACAAGGCTACCATCCATTGGAGTAACAAAAATTTCGACAACAGACTACCTTCCATAATGACAAGTCTACCATCCATCAGAGTAACAAAAATATCAACAATAGACTACCTTCCATAATGACAAGGCTACCGTCAATTGGAGTAACAAAGTCTCGACAACAAACTACCTTCCATAATGACAAGGCTACCATCCATTGGAGTAACAAAAATCTCGACAACAAAATACCTTCCATAATGACAAGGCTTCCATCCATTAGAGTGACAAAAATATCGACAATAGACTACCTTCCATAATGACAAGGCTACCATCCATTAGAGTAACAAAAATCTCGACAACAGAATACCTTCCATAATGACTAGGCTACCATTCATTGGAGTAACAAAGATATCGACAACAAACTACCTTCTATAATGACAATGCTACAATCCATTAGAGTAAAAAAAATCTCGACAACAGACTACCTTCTATAATGACAAGGCTACCATCCATTGGAGTAACATAAATCTCGACAACAGACTACCTTCTATAATGACAAGGCTACCATCTATTGGAATAACAAAAATCTCGAGAACAGACTACCTTCCATAATGACAAGGCTACCATCCAATGGAATAACAAAAATCTCGACAACAGACTACCTTCCAAAATGACAAGGCTACCATCCATTAGAGTGACAAAAATCTCGACAACAGACTACCTTCTATAATGACAAGGATACCGTCCATTGTAGTAACAAAAATATCGATAACATACTACCTTCCATAATGACAATGCTACCATTCATTGGAGTAACAAAAATCTCGACAACAAACTACCTTCTATAATGACAAAGCTACCATCCATTAGAGTAACAAAAATCTCAACCAAAGACTACCTTCCATAATGACAAGGCTACGATCCATTAGAGTAACAAAAATCTCGACAACAGACTACCTTCCATAATGACAAGGCTACCATCCATTGGAGTAATGAAAATATCAACAAGAGACTACCTTCCATAATGACTAGGCTACTATCCATTGGAGTAACATAGATATCGACAACAAACTACCTTCTATAATGACAATGCTATAATCCATTGGAGTAAAAAAATTCTCGACAACAGACAACCTTCCATAATGACAAGGCTACCACCCATTGGAGTAACATAAATCTCAACAACAGACTACCTTCCATAATGACAAGGCTACCATCTTTTGGAATAACAAAAATCTAGAGAACAAACTACCTTCCATAATGACAAGGCTACCATCCATTGGAGTGACAAAAATCTCGACAACAGACTACCTTCCATAATGACAAGGCTACCATCGATTGTAGTAACAAAAATCTCGACAACAAACTACCTTCCATAATGACAATGCTACCATTCATTAGAGTAACAAAAATCTTGACAACAAACTACCTTCGATAATGACATGGCTACCATCCATTAGAGTAACAAAAATCTCAACAAAAGACTACCTTCCATAATGACAAGGCTACGATCCGTTAGAGTAATGAAAATATAAACAAGAGACTACCTTCCATAAGGACAAGGCTACCATCCATTGGAGTAATGAAAATCTCCACAACAGACTACCTTCCATAATGACAAGGCTACCATCAATTGGAGTAACAAAATCTCGACAACAAACTACCTTCCATAATGACAAGGCTACCATCCATTGGAGTAACAAAAATCTCGACAACAAATTACCTTCCATAATGACAAGGCTACCATCCATTAGAGTGACAAAAATCTCGACAACAGAATACCTTCCATAATGACTAGGCTACCATCCATTGGAGTAACAAAGATATCAACAACAAATTACCTTCTATAATGACAATGCTACAATCCATTGGAGTAAAAAAAATCTCCACAACAGACTACCTTTCATAATGACAAGGCTAACATCCATTGGAGTAACATAAATCTCGACAACAGACTACCTTCCATAATGACAAGGCTACCATTTATTGGAATAACAAAAATCTCGAGAACAGACTACCTTCCATAATGACAAGGCTACCATCCATTAGAGTGACAAAAATGTCGACAACAGACTACCTTCCATAATGACAAGGCTACCATCCATTGTAGTAACAAAAATCTCGACAACAGACTACCTTCCAAAATGACAAGGCTACCATGCATTAGATTGACAAAAATCTCGACAACAGACTACCTTCCATAATGACAAGGCTACCATCCATTGTAGTAACAAAAATCTTGACAACAAACTACCTTCCATAATGACAATGCTACCACTAATTGGAGTAAAAAAATTCTCGACAACAAACTACCTTCGATAATGACAAGGCTACCATCCATTAGAGTAACAAAAATCTCAACAAAAGACTACCTTCCATAATGACAAGGCTGCGATCCGTTAGAGTAACAAAAATCATGACAATAGACTACCTTCCATAATGACAAGGCTACCATCCATTGGAGTAATGAAAATATAAACAAGAGACTACCTTCCATAATGACAAGGCTAGCATCCATTGGAGTAACAAAAATCTCGCCAACAGACTACACTTCCATAATGACAAGGCTACCATACATTGGAGTGACAAAAATCTCCACAACAGACTACCTTCCATAATGACAAGGCTACCATCAATTGGAGTAACAAAATCTCGACAACAAACTACCTTCCATAATGACAAGGCTACCATCCATTGGAGTAACAAAAATCTCGACAACAAACTACCTTCCATAATGACAAGGCTACCATCCATTAGAGTGACCAAAATATCGACAATAGACTACCTTCTATAATGACAAGGCTACCATCCAACGGAGTAACAAAAATATCGACAATAGACTGCCTTCCATAATGACAAGGCTACCATCCATAAGAGTAACAAAAATATCAACAATAGACTACCTTCCATAATGAAAAGCCTACCATCCATTGGAGTAACAAAAATCTCGACAACAGAATACCTTACTTAAGGACTAGGCTACCATCCATTGGAGTAACAAAGATATCAACAACAAATTACCTTCTATAATGACAATGCTACAATCCATTGGAGTAAAAAATATCTCCACAACAGACTACCTTGCATAATGACAAGGCTAACATCCATTGGAGTAACATAAATCTCGACAACAGACTACCTTCCATAATGACAAGGCTACCATCCATTAGAGTGACAAAAATCTCGACAACAGACTACCTTCCATAATGACAAGGCAACCGTCCATTGTAGTAACAAAAATCTCGACAACAGACTACCTTCAATAATGACAATGCTACCATTCATTGGAGTAACAAAAATCTTGACATTAAACTACCTTCGATAATGACAAGGCTACAATCCATAATGACAAGGCTACGATCCGTTAGAGTAACAAATATCTCGACAACAGACTACCTTCCATAATGACAAGGCTACCATCCATTGGAGTAATGAAAATATCAACAAGAGACTACCTTCCATAATGACAAGGCTACCATGCATTAGAGTAATGAAAATATCAACAAGAGACTACCTTCCATAATGACAAGGCTACAATCCATTGGAGTAACAAAAATCTCGCCAACAGTGTACCTTCCATAATGACAACGCTACCATCCATTGGAGTGACAAAAATCTCGACAACAGACTACCTTCCATAATGACAAGGCTACCATCCATTAGAGTAACGAAAATCTCGACAACAAACTACTTACCACAATGACAAGTCTACCATACATTGTAGTAACAAAAATCTCGACAACAGTCTACCTTCTATAATGACAAGGCTACCATCCATTGGGGTAACAAAAATCTCGACAATAGACTACCTTCCATAATGACAAGGCTACCATCCATTGGAGTAATGAAAATATCAACAAGAGACTACCTTCCATAATGACAAGGCTAGCATCCATTGGAGTAACAAAAATCTCGCCAACAGACTACACTTCCATAATGACAAGGCTACCATACATTAGAGTGACAAAAATCTCCACAACAGACTACCTTCCATAATGACAAGGCTACCATCAATTGGAGTAACAAAATCTCGACAACAAACTACCTTCCATAATGACAAGGCTACCATCCATTGGAGTAACAAAAATCTCGACAACAAACTACCTTCCATAATGACAAGGCTACCATCCATTAGAGTGACCAAAATATCGACAATAGACTACCTTCTATAATGACAAGGCTACCATCCAACGGAGTAACAAAAATATCGACAATAGACTGCCTTCCATAATGACAAGGCTACCATCCATCAGAGTAACAAAAATATCAACAATAGACTACCTTCCATAATGAAAAGCCTACCATCCATTGGAGTAACAAAAATCTCGACAACAGAATACCTTCCTTAAGGACTAGGCTACCATCCATTGGAGTAACAAAGATATCAACAACAAATTACCTTCTATAATGACAATGCTACAATCCATTGGAGTAAAAAATATCTCCACAACAGACTACCTTGCATAATGACAAGGCTAACATCCATTGGAGTAACATAAATCTCGACAACAGACTACCTTCCATAATGACAAGGCTACCATCCATTAGAGTGACAAAAATCTCGACAACAGACTACCTTCCATAATGACAAGGCAACCGTCCATTGTAGTAACAAAAATCTCGACAACAGACTACCTTCCATAATGACAATGCTACCATTCATTGGAGTAACAAAAATCTTGACATTAAACTACCTTCGATAATGACAAGGCTACAATCCATAATGACAAGGCTACGATCTGTTAGAGTAACAAATATCTCGACAACAGACTACCTTCCATAATGACAAGGCTACCATCCATTGGAGTAATGAAAATATCAACAAGAGACTACCTTCCATAATGACAAGGCTACCATGCATTAGAGTAATGAAAATATCAACAAGAGACTACCTTCCATAATGACAAGGCTACAATCCATTGGAGTAACAAAAATCTCGCCAACAGTGTACCTTCCATAATGACAACGCTACCATCCATTGGAGTGACTAAAATCTCGACAACAGACTACCTTCCATAATGACAAGGCTACCATCCATTAGAGTAACGAAAATCTCGACAACAAACTACTTACCACAATGACAAGTCTACCATACATTGTAGTAACAAAAATCTCGACAACAGTCTACCTTCTATAATGACAAGGCTACCATCCATTGGGGTAACAAAAATCTCGACAATAGACTACCTTCCATAATGACAAGGCTACCATCCATTGGAGTGACAAAAATGTCGACAACAGACTACCTTTCATAAGGACAAGGCTACCATCCATTGGAGTAACAAAAATCTCGACAACATACTACCTTCCATAATGACAAGGCTACCATCAATTGTAGTAACCAAAATCTGGTAAACAGACTACCTTCCATAATAACATGGCTAGTGTCCATTGTAGTAACAAAAATTTCAATAACAGACTACCTTCCATAATGACAATGCTACCATCCATTGGAGTAACAAAAATCTCGACAACAGACTACCTTCCATAATGACAAGGCTACCATCCATTGTAGTAACAAAAATCTCAACCACAGACTACCTTCCATAATGACAAGGTTACCATCCATTGGATTAACATAAATGTCGACAACACACTACCTTCCATATTGACAGGGCAACCATCTATTGGAATAACAAAAATATCGAGAACATACTACCTTCCATAATGACAAGGCTACCATCCAATGGAATAACAAAAATCTCGACAATAGACTACCTTCCAATATTACAAGGCTACCATCCATTAGAGTGACAAAAATCTCGACAATAGACTACCTTCCATAATGACTAGGCTACCATCCATTAGAGTAAAAAAGATATCGACAACAGACTACCTTCCATAATGACAAGTCTACGATCCATTAGAGTGACAAAAATCTCGACAATAGACTACCTTACATAATAACTAGGCTACCATCCATTGGAGTAACAAAAATCTCGACAACAAACTACATTCCATAATGACAAGGCTACCATCAATTGTAGTAACCAAAATCTCGAAAACAGACTACCTTCCATAATGACAAGGCTACCGTCCATTGTAGTAACAAAAATATCGACAACAGACTACCTTCCATAATGACAATGCTACCATCCATTGGAGTAAAAAAAATCTCGAAAACAGACTACATTCCTAAATGACAAAGCTACCATCCATTTGAGTAACACAAATATCGACAACAGACTACCTTCCATAATGAAAAGCCTACCATCCATTGGAGTAACAAAAATCTCGATAACAAAATACCTTCCATAATGACTAGGCTCCCATCCAATGGAGTAACAAAGATATCGACAACAAACTACCTTCCATAATGACAAGGCTACCATCCATTGGATTAACAAAAATCTCAACAACAGACTACCTTCCATAATGACAAGGCTACCATCTATTAAAATAAAAAAATTCTCGAGAACAAACTACCTTCCATAATGACAAGGTTACCATCCATTAGAGTGACAAAAATCTCGACAACAGACTACCTTCCAGAATGACAATGCTACCATTCATTAGAGTAACAAAAATCTCGACAACAAACTACCTTCGATAATGACAAGGCTACAATCCATTTGAGTAACAGAAATCACAACAAAAGACTACCTTCCATAATGACAAGGCTACGATCCATTAGAGTAACAAAAATCTCGACAACAGACAACCTTCCATGATAACAAGGATACCATCCATTGGAGTAATGAAAATATCAACAAGAGACTACCTTCCATAATTACAAGGCTACCATGCATTGGAGTAATGAAAATATCAACTAGAGACTACCTTCCATAATGACAAGGCTACAATCCATCGGAGTAACAAAAATCTCGCCAACAGTCTACCTTCCATAATGACAACGCTACCATCCATTGGAGTGACAAAAATCTCGACAATAGACTACCTTCCATAATGACAAGGCTACCATCCATTGGAGTAACGAAAATCTCGACAACAAACTACCTACTACAATGACAAGGCTACCATACATTGTAGTAACAAAAATCTCGACAACAGTCTACCATCTATAATGAATAGACTACCTTCCATAATGACAAGGCTACCATCCATTGGAGTGACAAAAATCTCGACAATAGACTACCTTCCATAAGGACAAGGCTACCATCCATTGGAGTAACAAAAATCTCGACAACATACTACCTTCCCTAATTACAAGGCTTCCATCAATTGTAGTAACCAAAATCTGGTAAACAGATTACCTTCCATAATGACAAGGCTATTATCCATTGTAGTAACAAAATTTTTGACAACAGACTACCTTCCATAATGACAATGCTACCATCCAATGTAGTAACGAAAATCTCAACCACAGACTACCTTCCATAATGACAAGGTTACCATCCATTGGAGTAACATAAATCTCGACAACACACTACCTTCCATAATGACAAGGCTACCATCTATTGGAATAACAAAAATATCGAGAACACACTACCTTCCATAATGACAAGGCTACCATCCAATGGAATAACAAAAATCTCGACAATAGACTACCTTCCAAAATTACAAGGCTACCATCCATTAGAGTGACAAAAATCTCGACAATAGACTACCTTCCATAATGACTAGGCTACCATCCATTAGAGTTACAAATATATCGACAACAGACTACCTTCCATAATGTCAAGTCTACGATCCATTAGAGTGACAAAAATCTCGACAATAGACTACTTTCCATAATAACAAAGCTACCATCCATTGCAGTCACAAAAATATCGACAACAGACTACCTTCCATAAGGACAAGGCTACCATCCATTGGAGTAACAAAAATCTCGAAAATAGACTACCTTTCATAATGACAAGGGTAAAATCCATTGGAGTAACATAAATCTCAACAATAGACTACCTTCCATAATGACAAGGCTACCATCTATTGGAATAACAAAAATCTCGAGAACAGAATGCCTTCCATAATGACAAGGCTACCATTCAATGGAATAACAAAAATCTCGACAACATACTACCTTCCATAATGACAAGGCTACCATCAATTGTAGTAACCAAAATTTGGACAACAGACTACCTTCCATAATGACAAGGCTACCGTCCATTATAGTAACCAAAATATCGATAACAGACTACCTTCCATAATGACAATGCTACCATCCATTTGAGTAACAAAAATATCGACAACAGACTACCTTCCATAATGAAAAGCCTACCATCCATTGGAGTAACAAAAATATCGACAATAGATTACCTTCCATAATGACTAGGCTACCATCCATTGGAGTAACAAAGATACCGACAATAGACTACCTTCCATAATGACAAGGCTACCATCCATTGGAGTGACAAAAATCTCGACAACAGACTACCTTCCATAAGGACAAGGCTACCATCCATTGGAGTAACAAAAATCTCGAAAACATACTTCCTTCCATAATGACAAGGCTAAAATCCATTGGAGTAACAAAAATCTCGACAACAGACTACATTCCATAATGACAAGGCTATCATCTATTGGAATAACAAAAATCTCGAGAACATAATGCCTTCCATAATTACAAGGCTACCATCCAATGGAATAACAAAAATCTCGACAACATACTACCTTCCATAATGACAAGGCTACCATCAACTGTAGTAAACAAAATCTGGACAACAGACTACCTTCCATAATGACAAGGCTACTGTCCATTGTAGTAAAAAAATTTTCGACAACAGACTACCTTCCATAATGACAATGCTACCATTCATTGGAGTAATAAAAATCTCGACAACAAACTACCTTCGATAATGACAAGGCTACCATCCATTAGAGTAACAAAAATCTCTACAAAAGACTACCTTCCATAATGACAAGGCTAAGATCCATTAGAGTAACAAAAATGTCGACAACAGACTACCTTCTCTAATGACAAGGCTACCATCTATTGGAGTAATGAAAATATCAACAAGAGACTACCTTCCATAATGACAAGGCTACCATGCATTGGAGTAATGAAAATATCAACAAGAGACTACCTTCCATAATGTCAAGGCTACAATTCATTGGAGTAACAAAAATCTCGCCAACAGTCTACCTTCCATAATGACAAGGCTACCATCCATTGGAGTAACGAAAATCTCGACAACAAACTACCTACCACAATGACAAGGCTACCATACATTGTAGTAACAAAAATGTCGACAACAATCTACCTTCTATAATGACAAGGCTACCATCCATTGGGATAAAAAAATCTCGACAATAGACTACCTTCCATAATGACAAGGCTACCATCCATTCGAGTGACAAAAATCTCGACAACATACTACCTTCCATAAGGACAAGGCTACCATCCATTGGAGTAACAAAAATCTTGAAAACAGACTACCTTCCATAATGACAAAGCTAAAATCCATTGGAGTAACAAAAATCTCGACAACAGACTACATTCCATAATGCCAAGGCTACCATCTATTGGAATAACAAAAATCTCGAGAACAGAATGCCTTCCATAATGACAAGGATACCATCCAATGGAATAACAAAAATCTCGACAACATACTACCTACCATAATGACAAGGCTACCATCAATTGTAGTAACCAAAATCTCGAAAACAGACTACCTTCCATAATGACAAGGCTACCGTCCATTGTAGTAACAAAAATATCGACAACAGACTACCTTCCATAAGGACAAGGCTACCATCCATTGGAGTAACCAAAATCTCGAAAATAAACTACCTTCCATAATGACAAGGCTAAAATCCATTGGAGTAACAAAAATATCGACAATAGACTACCTTCCATAATGAAAAGCCTACCATCCATTGGAGTAACAAAAATCTCGACAACAGAATACCTTCCATAAATACTAGGATACCATCCATTGGAGTAACAAAGAAATCGACAATAGACTACCTTCCATAATGACAAGGCTACCATCCATTGGAGTGATAAAAATCTCGACAACAGACTACCTTCCATAAGGACAAGGCTACCATCCATTGGAGTAACAAAAATCTCGAAAATAGACTACCCTCCATAATGACAAGGCTAAAATCCATTGGAGTAACAAAAATCTCGACAACATACTACATTCCATAATGACAAGGCTACCATCTATTGGAATAACAAAAATCTCGAGAACAGAATGCCTTCCATAATTACAAGGCTACCATCCAATGGAATAACAAAAATCTCGACAACATACTACCTTCCATAATGGCAAGGCTACCATCAATTGTAGTAACCAAAATCTGGACAACAGACTACCTTCCATAATGACAAGGCTACTGTCCATTATAGTAACAAAAATATCGACAACAGACTACCTTCCATAATGAAAATGCTACCATTCATTGGAGTAACAAAAATCTCGACAACAAACTACCTTCAATAATGACAAGGCTACCATCCATTAGAGTAAAAAAAATCTCTACAAAAGACTACCTTCCATAATGACAAGGCTAAGATCCATTAGAGTAACAAAAATGTCGACAACAAACTACATTCTATAATGACAAGGCTACCATCCATTGCAGTAATTAAAATATCAACAAGAGACTACCTTCCATAATGACAAGGCTACCATGCATTGGAGTAATGAAAATATCAAAAAGAGACTACCTTCCATAATGACAAGGCTACAATTCATTGGAGTAACAAATATCTCGCCAACAGTCTACCTTCCATAATGACAAAGCTACCATCCATTGGAGTAACGAAAATCTCGACAACAAACTACCTACCACAATGACAAGGTTACCATACATTGTAGTAACAAAAATCTCGACAACAGTCTACCTTCTATAATGACAAGGCTACCATCCATTGGGATAACAAAAATCTCGACAGTAGACTACCTTCCATAATGACAAGGCTACCATCCATTGGAGTGACAAAAATCTCGACAACACACTACCTTCCATAAGGACAAGGCTACCATCCATTGGAGTAACAAAAATCTCGAAAACAGACTACCTTCCATAATGACAAAGCTAAAATCCATTGGAGTAACAAAAATCTCGACAACAGACTACATTCCATAATGACAAGGCTACCATACATTGGAGTAACAAAAATCTTGAAAACAGACTACCTTCCATAATGACAAAGCTAAAATCCATTGGAGTAACAAAAATCTCGACAACAGACTATATTCCATAATGTCAAGGCTACCATCTATTGGAATAACAAAAATCTCGAGAACAGAATGCCTTCCATAATGACAAGGCTACCATCCAATGGAATAACAAAAATCTCGACAACATACTACCTACCATAATGACAAGGCTACCATCAATTGTAGTAACCAAAATCTCGAAAACAGACTACCTTCCATAATGACAAGGCTACCGTCCATTGTAGTAACAAAAATATCGACAACAAACTACCTTCCATAAGGACAAGGCTACCATCCATTGGAGTAACAAAAATCTCGAAAATAAACTACCTTCCATAATGACAAGGCTAAAATCCATTGGAGTAACAAAAATATCGACAATAGACTACCTTCCATAATGAAAAGCCTACCATCCATTGGAGTAACAAAAATCTCGACAACAGAATACCTTCCATAAATACTAGGATACCATCCATTGGAGTAACAAAGAAATCGACAATAGACTACCTTCCATAATGACAAGGCTACCATCCATTGGAGTGATAAAAATCTCGACAACAGACTACCTTCCATAAGGACAAGGCTACCATCCATTGGAGTAACAAAAATCTCGAAAATAGACTACCCTCCATAATGACAAGGCTAAAATCCATTGGAGTAACAAAAATCTCGACAACAAACTACATTCCATAATGACAAGTCTACCATCTATTGGAATAACAAAAATCTCGAGAACAAAATTCCTTCCATAATGACAAGGCTACCATCCAATGGAATAACAAAAATCTCGACAACATACTACCTTCCATAATGACAAGGCTACCATCAATTGTAGTAACCAAAATCTGGACAACAGACTACCTTCCATAATGACAAGGCTACCGTCCATTATAGTAACCAAAATATCGACAACAAACTACCTTCCATAATGACAATGCTGCCATCCATTGGAGTAAAAAAAATGTCGCAATAGACTACATTCCATAATGACAAGGCTACCATCCATTTAAGTAACAAAAATATCGACAACAGACTACCTTCCATAATGAAAAGCCTACCATCCATTGGAGTAACAAAAATATCGACAACATAATACCTTCCATAATGACTAGGCTACCATCCATTGGAGTAACAAAGATATCGACAATAGACTACCTTCAATAATGACAAGGCTACCATCCATTGGAGTGACAAAAATCTCGACAACAGACTACCTTCCATAAGGACAAGGCTACCATCCATTGGAGTAACAAAAATCTCGAAAACATACTTCCTTCCATAATGACAAGGCTAAAATCCATTGGAATAAAAAAAATCTCGACAACATACTACATTCCATAATGACAAGGCTACCATCTATTGGAATAACAAAAATCTCGAGAACAGAATGCCTTCCATAATTACAAGGCTACCATCCAATGGAATAACAAAAATCTCGACAACATACTACCTTCCATAATGGCAAGGCTACCATCAATTGTAGTAACCAAAATCTGGACAACAAACTACCTTCCATATTGACAAGGCTACTGTCCATTGTAGTAACAAAAATTTAGACAACAGACTACCTTCCATAATGACAATGCTACCATTCATTGGAGTAACAAAAATCTCGACAACAAACTACCTTCGATAATGACAAGGCTACCATCCATTAGAGTAAAAAAAATCTCTACAAAAGACTACCTTCCATAATGACAAGGCTAAGATCCATTAGAGTAACAAAAATGTCGACAACAGACTACCTTCTATAATGACAAGGCTACCATCCATTGCAGTAATTAAAATATCAACAAGAGACTACCTTCCATAATGACAAGGCTACCATGCATTGGAGTAATGAAAATATCAAAAAGAGACTACCTTCCATAATGACAAGGCTACAATTCATTGGAGTAACAAATATCTCGCCAACAGTCTACCTTCCATAATGACAAGGCTACCATCCATTGGAGTAACGAAAATCTCGACAACAAACTACCTACCACAATGACAAGGCTACCATACATTGTAGTAACAAAAATCTCGACAACACTCTACCTTCTATAATGACAAGGCTACCATCCATTGGGATAACAAAAATCTCGACAATAGACTACCTTCCATAATGACAAGGCTACCATCCATTGGAGTGACAAAAATCTCGACAACAGACTACGTTCCATAAGGACAAGGCTACCATCTATTGGAATAACAAAAATCTCGAGAACAGAATGCCTTCCATAATGACAAGGCTACCATTCAATGGAATAACAAAAATCTTGACAACATACTACCTACCATAATGACAAGGCTACCATCAATTGTAGTAACCAAAATCTCGAAAACAGACTACCTTCCATAATGACAAGGCTACCGTCCATTGTAGTAACAAAAATATCGACAACAAACTACCTTCCATAATGACAATGCTACCATCCATTGGAGTAACAAAAATCTCGACAACAGACTACGTTCCATAATGACAAGGCTACCATCCATTTGAGTAACAAAAATATCGACAACAGACTACCTTCCATAATGAAAAGCCTACCATCCATTGGAGTAACAAAAATATCGACAACATAATACCTACCATAATGACTAGGCTACCATCCATTGGAGTAACAAAGATATCGACAATAGACTACCTTCCATAATGACAAGGCTACCATCCATTGGAGTGACAAAAATCTCGACAACAGACTACCTTCCATAAGGACAAGGCTACCATCCATTGGAGTAACAAAAATCTCGACAACAGACTACCTTCCATAATGACAATGCTACCATCCATTGGAATAAAAAAAATCTCGACAACATACTACATTCCATAATGACAAGGCTACCATCTATTGGAATAACAAAAATCTCGAGAACACAATGCCTTCCATAATTACAAGGCTACCATCCAATGGAATAACAAAAATCTCGACAACATACTACCTTCCATAATGGCAAGGCTACCATCAATTGTAGTAACCAAAATCTGGACAACAAACTACCTTCCATAATGACAAGGCTACTGTCCATTGTAGTAACAAAAATTTCGACAACAGACTACCTTCCATAATGACAATGCTACCATTCATTGGAGTAACAAAAATCTCGACAACAAACTACCTTCGATAATGACAAGGCTACCATCCATTAGAGTAAAAAAAATCTCTACAAAAGACTACCTTCCATAATGACAAGGCTAAGATCCATTAGAGTAACAAAAATGTCGACAACAGACTACCTTCTATAATGACAAGGCTACCATCCATTGCAGTAATTAAAATATCAACAAGAGACTACCTTCCATAATGACAAGGCTACCATGCATTGGAGTAATGAAAATATCAAAAAGAGACTACCTTCCATAATGACAAGGCTACAATTCATTGGAGTAACAAATATCTCGCCAACAGTCTACCTTCCATAATGACAAGGCTACCATCCATTGGAGTAACGAAAATCTCGACAACAAACTACCTACCACAATGACAAGGCTACCATACATTGTAGTAACAAAAATCTCGACAACACTCTACCTTCTATAATGACAAGGCTACCATCCATTGGGATAACAAAAATCTCGACAATAGACTACCTTCGATAATGACAAGGCTACCATCCATTGGAGTGACAAAAATTTCGACAACAGACTACGTTCCATAAGGACAAGGCTACCATCTATTGGAATAACAAAAATCTCGAGAACAGAATGCCTTCCATAATGACAAGGCTACCATTCAATGGAATAACAAAAATCTTGACAACATACTACCTACCATAATGACAAGGCTACCATCAATTGTAGTAACCAAAATCTCGAAAACAGACTACCTTCCATAATGACAAGGCTACCGTCCATTGTAGTAACAAAAATATCGACAACAGACTACCTTCCATAATGACAATGCTACCATCCATTGGAGTAACAAAAATCTCGACAACAGACTACGTTCCATAATGACAAGGCTACCATCCATTTGAGTAACAAAAATATCGACAACAGACTACCTTCCATAATGAAAAGCCTACCATCCATTGGAGTAACAAAAATATCGACAACATAATACCTACCATAATGACTAGGCTACCATCCATTGGAGTAACAAAGATATCGACAATAGACTACCTTCCATAATGACAAGGCTACCATCCATTGGAGTGACAAAAATCTCGACAACAGACTACCTTCCATAAGGACAAGGCTACCATCCATTGGAGTAACAAAAATCTCGAAAACATACTTCCTTCCATAATGACAAGGCTAAAATCCATTGGAGTAAAAAAAATCTCGACAACATACTACATTTCATAATGACAAGGCTACCATCTATTGGAATAACAAAAATCTCGAGAACACAATGCCTTCCATAATTACAAGGCTACCATCCAATGGAATAACAAAAATCTCGACAACATACTACCTTCCATAATGGCAAGGCTACCATCAATTGTTGTAACCAAAATCTCGAAAACAGACTACCTTCCATAATGACAAGGCTACCGTCCATTGTAGTAACAAAAATTTCGACAACAGACTACCTTCCATAATGACAATGCTACCATTCATTGGAGTAACAAAAATCTCGACAACAAACTACCTTCGATAATGACAAGGCTACCATCCATTAGAGTAAAAAAAATCTCTACAAAAGACTACCTTCCATAATGACAAGGCTAAGATCCATTAGAGTAACAAAAATGTCGACAACAGACTACCTTCTATAATGACAAGGCTACCATCCATTGCAGTAATTAAAATATCAACAAGAGACTACCTTCCATAATGACAAGGCTACCATGCATTGGAGTAATGAAAATATCAAAAAGAGACTACCTTCCATAATGACAAGGCTACAATTCATTGGAGTAACAAATATCTCGCCAACAGTCTACCTTCCATAATGACAAGGCTACCATCCATTGGAGTAACGAAAATCTCGACAACAAACTACCTACCACAATGACAAGGCTACCATACATTGTAGTAACAAAAATCTCGACAACACTCTACCTTCTATAATGACAAGGCTACCGTCCATTTTAGTAACAAAAATATCGACAACAGACTACCTTCCATAATGACAAGGCTACCATCCATTGGAGTGACAAAAATCTCGACAACATACTACGTTCCATAAGGACAAGGCTACCATCTATTGGAATAACAAAAATCTCGAGAACATAATGCCTTCCAAAATGACAAGGCTACCATTCAATGGAATAACAAAAATCTTGACAACATACTACCTACCATAATGAAAAGGCTACCATCAATTGTAGTAACCAAAATCTCGAAAACAGACTACCTTCCATAATGACAAGGCTACCGTCCATTTTAGTAACAAAAATATCGACAACAGACTACCTTCCATAATGACAATGCTACCATCCATTGGAGTAACAAAAATCTCGACAATAGACTACGTTCCATAATGACAAGGCTACCATCCATTTGAGTAACAAAAATATCGACAACAGACTACCTTCCATAATGAAAAGCCTACCATCCATTGGAGTAACAAAAATATCGACAACATAATACCTACCATAATGACTAGGCTACCATCCATTGGAGTAACAAAGATATCGACAATAGACTACCTTCCATAATGACAAGGCTACCATCCATTGGAGTGACAAAAATCTCGACAACAGACTACCTTCCATAAGGACAAGGCTACCATCCATTGGAGTAACAAAAATCTCGAAAATAGACTACCCTCCATAATGACAAGGCTAAAATCCATTGGAGTAACAAAAATCTCGACAACAAACTACATTCCATAATGACAAGTCTACCATCTATTGGAATAACAAAAATCTCGAGAACAGAATGCCTTCCATAATGACAAGGCTACCATCCAATGGAATAAAAAAAATCTCGACAACATACTACCTTCCATAATGACAAGGCTACCATCAATTGTAGTAACCAAAATCTGGACAACAGACTACCTTCCATAATGACAAGGCTACCGTCCATTATAGTAACCAAAATATCGACAACATACTACCTTCCATAATGACAATGCTACCATCCATTGGAGTAACAAAAATCTCGACAACAAACTACATTCCATAATGACAAGGCTACCATCCATTTGAGTAACAAAAATATCGACAATAGACTACCTTCCATAATGAAAAGCCTACCATCCATTGGAGTAACAAAAATCTCGATAACATAATACCTTCCATAATGACTAGGCTACCATCCATTGAAGTAAAAAAGATATCGACAATAGACTACCTTCCATAATGACAAGGCTACCATCCATTGGAGTGACAAAAATCTCGACAACAAACTACCTTCCATAAGTACAAGGCTACCATCCATTGGAGTAACAAAAATCTGGACAACAAACTACCTTCGATAATGACAAGGATACCATCCATTAGAGTGACAAAAATCTCAACAAAAGACTACCTTCCATAATAACAAGGCTACGATCCATTAGAGTTTCAAAAATCTCGATAATAGACTACCTTTCATAATGACAAGGCTACCAAGCATTGGAGTAATGAAAATATAAACAAGATACTACCTTCCATAATGACAAGGCTACAATCTTTTGGAGTAACAAAAATCTCGCCAATAGTCTACCTTCCATAATGACAACGCTACCATCCATTGGGGTGACAAAAATCTCGACAACAGACTACCTTCCATAATGACAAGGCCTACCATCTATTGGAGTAACGACAATCTCGACAACAAACTACGTACCATATTGACAAGGCTACCATACATTATAGTAACAAAAATCTCGACAACAATCTACCTTCTATAATGACAAGGCTACCATCCATTGAGGTGCAAAAAATTTCGACAACAGTCTACCTTCCATAATGACAAGGCTACCATCCATTGGGGTAACAAAAATCTCGACAATAGACTACCTTCCATAATGACAAGGCTACTATCCATTGGAGTAACAAAAATCTCGACAACAAACTACCTTCCATAATGATAAGGCTACAATCCATTGGAATAACAAAAATATCGACAACAAAGTATGTTCCATAATGACAAGGCTACAATCCATTGGAGTAACAAAAATATCGACAACAAACTACCTTCCATAATGACAAGGCTACCATCCATTGGAGTGACAAAAATCTCGACAATAAACTACCTTCCATAATGACTAGGCTACCATCCATTAGAGTAACAAAGATATCGACAACAAACTACCTTCTGTAATGACAAGGCTACCATACATTGCAATAACAAAAATCTCGACAACAAACTACCTTCCATAAAGACAAGGCTACCATACATTGTAGTAACAAAAAGCTCGACAACAGTCTACCTTCCATAATTACAAGGCTACCATCCATTGGAGTAACAATAATCTCGACAATAGACTACCTTCCATAATGACAAGGCTATCATCCATTGGAGTAACAAAAATCTCGACAACAAACTACCTTCGATAATGAAAAGGCTACCATCCATTAGAGTAACAAAAATCTCGACAACAAACTACCTTCCATATTGACAAGGCTACGATCCATTAGAGTAACAAAAATCTCGATAATAGACTACCTTCCATAATGAGAAGGCTACCATCCATTGGAGTAATGAAAATATCAACAAGAGACTACCTTCCATAATGACAAGGCTACCATCCATTGGAGTAACAAAAATCTCGCCAACAATCTACCTTCCATAATGACACGGCTACCATCCATTGGAGTGACAAAAATATCGACAACATACTACCTTCCATAATGACAAGGCTACCATCCATTAGAGTAACAAAAATCTCAACAATAGACTACCTTCCATAATGACAAGGCTACCATCCATTGGAGTAACAAAAATCGCAAAAACAAATAATCTTCCATAATGACAAGGCTACCATCCATTGGAGTGACAAAAATCTCGACAATAGACTAACTTCCATAATTACAAGGCTACAATCCATTGCAGTAACAAAAATATAGACAACAGACTACCTTCTATAATGATAAGGCTACCATACATTGTAATAACAAAAATCTGGACAACAGACTACCTTCCATAAGGACAAGGCTACCATCTATTGGAGTAACATAAATCTCGAAAACAGACTACCTTCCATAATGACAAGGCTACCATCTATTGGAATAACAAAAATCTCGAAAACAGACTACCTTCTATAATGACAAGGCTACCATCCAATGGAATAACAAAAATCTCGACAACAGACTACCTTCCAAAATGACAAGGCTTCCATTCATTAGAGTGACAAAAATCTCGACAACATACTACCTTCCATAATGACAAGTCTACCGTCCATTGTAGTAACAAAAATCTCGACAACAGACTACCTTCCATAATGACAATGCTACCATTAATTGGAGTAACAAAAATCTCGACACCAAACTACCTTCGTTAATGACAAGGCTACCATCCATTAGAGTAACAAAAATCTCAACAAAAGACTACCTTCCATAATGACAAGGCTACGATCCATTAGAGTTTCAAAAATCTCGACAACAAACTACCTTCCATAATGACAAGGCCACCATCCATTGGAGTAATGAAAATATCAATAAGAGACTACCTTTAATAATGACAAGGCTACCATGCATTCGAGTAATGAAAATATAAACAAGATACTACCTTCCATAATGACAAGGCTACAATCCATCGGAGTAACAAAAATCTCGACAATAGACTACCTTCCATCATGACAAGGCTATCATCCATTGGAGTAACAAAAATCTCGACAACAAACTACCTTCGATAATGAAAAGGCTACCATCCATTAGAGTAACAAAAATCTCGACAACAAACTACCTTCCATAATGACAAGGCTACCATCCATTGGAGTAATGAAAATATCAACAAGAGACTACCTTCCATAATGACAAGGCTACCATGCATTGGAGTAACAAAAATCTCGCCAACAATCTACCTTCCATAATGACACGGCTACCATCCATTGGAGTGACAAAAATCTCGACAACATACTACCTTCTATAATGACAAGGCTACCATCCATTGGAGTAATGAAAATCTCTACAATAGACTACCTTCCATAATGACAAGGCTACCATCCATTGGAGTAACAAAAATCGCAAAAAGAGACAATCTTCCATAATGACAAGGCTACCATCCATTGGAGTTACAAAAATCTTGACAATAAACTAACTTCCATAATGACAAGGCTACAATCCATTGGAGTAACAAAAATATAGACATCAAACTACCTTCTATAATGATAAGGCTACCATACATTGTAATAACAAAAATCTGGACAACAGACTACCTTCCATAAGGGCAAGGCTATCATCTATTGGAGTAACATAAATCTCGACAACAGACTACCTTCCATAATGACAAGGCTACCATCTATTGGAATAACAAAAATATCAAAAACAGACTACCTTCCATAATGACAAGGCTACCATCCAATGGAATAACAAAAATCTCGACAACAGACTACCTTCACAAATGACAAGGCTACCATTCATTAGAGTGACAAAAATCTCGACAATAGACTACCTTCCATAATGACAAGGCTACCGTCCATTGTAGTAACAAAAATCTCGACAATAGACTACCTTCCATAATGACAATGATACCATTCATTGGAGTAACAAAAATCACGACACCAAACTACCTTCGTTAATGACAAGGCTACCATCCATTAGAGTAACAAAAATCTCAACAAAGGACTACCTTCCATAATGACAAGGCTACGATCCATTAGAGTTTCAAAAATCTCGACAACAAACTACCTTCCATAATGACAAGGCTACCATCCATTGGAGTAATGAAAATATCAATAAGAGACTACCTTTAATAATGACAAGGCTACACTGCATTGGAGTAATGAAAATATAAACAAGATACTACCTTCCATAATGACAAGGCTACAATCCATTGGAGTAACAAAAATCTCGCCAATAGGCTACCTTCCATAATGACAACCCAACCATCCATTGGGGTGACAAAAATCTTGACAACAGACTACCTTCCATAATGACAAGGCTACCATCTATTGGAGTAACGACAATCTCGACAACAAACTACCTACCACAATGACAAGGCTACCATACATTATAGTAACAAAAACTCGACAACAATCTACCTTCTATAATGACAAGGCTACCATCCATTGAGGTAACAAAAATCTCGACAATAGTCTACCTTCCATAATGATAAGGCTACCATCCATTAGGGTAACAAAAATCTCGACAATAGACTACCTTCCATAATGACAAGGCTACTATCCATTGGAGTAACAAAAATCTCGACAACAAACTACCTTCCATAATGATAAGGCTACCATCCATTGGAATAACAAAAATATTGACAACAAACTATGTTCCATAATGACAAGGTTACAATCCATTGGAGTAACAAAAATATCGACAACAAACTACCTTCCATAATGACAAGGCTACCATCCATTGGAGTGACAAAAATCTCGACAGTAGACTACCTTCCATAATGACTAGTCTACCATCCATTAGAGTAACAAAGATATCGACAACAAACTACCTTCTATAATGACAAGGCTACCATACATTGGAATAATAAAAATCTCGACAACAAACTACCTTCCATAAAGACAAGGCTACCATACATTGTAGTAACAAAAAGCTCGACAACAGTCTACCTTCCATAATTACAAGGCTACCATCCATTGGAGTAACAAAAATCTCGGCAATAGACTACCTTCCATAATGACAAGGCTATCATCCATTGGAGTAACAAAAATCTCGACAACAAACTACCTTCGATAATGAAAAGGCTACCATCCATTAGAGTAACAAAAATCTCGACAACAAACTACCTTCCATATTGACAAGGCTACGATCCATTAGAGTAACAAAAATCTCGATAATAGACTACCTTCCATAATGACAAGGCTACCATTCATTGGAGTAATGAAAATATCAACAAGAGACTACCTTCCATAATGACAAGGCTACCATCCATTGGAGTAACAAAAATCTCACCAACAATCTACCCTCCATAATGACACGGCTACCATCCATTGGAGTGACAAAAATCTCGACAACATACTACCTTCCATAATGACAAGGCTACCATCCATAGGAGTAACGAAAATCTCGACAATAGACTACCTTCCATAATGACAAGGCTACCATCCATTGGAGTAACAAAAATCGCAAAAACATACAATCTTCCATAATGACAAGGCTACCATCCATTGGAGTGACAAAAATCTTGACAATAGACTAACTTCCATAATGACAAGGCTACAATCCATTGGAGTAACAAAAATATAGACAACAAACTACCTTCTATAATGATAAGGCTACCATACATTGTAATAACAAAGATCTGGATAACAGACTACCTTCCATAAGGACAAGGCTACCATCTATTGGAGTAACATAAATCTCGACAACAGACTACCTTCCATAATGACAAGGCTACCATCTATTGGAATAACAAAAATCTCGAAAATAGACTACCTTCCATAATGACAAGGCTACCGTCCATTGTAGTAACAAAAATCTCGACAACAGACTACCTTCCATAATGACAATGCTACCATTCATTGGAGTAACAAAAATCTCGACACCAAACTACCTTCGTTAATGACAAGGCTACCATCCATTAGAGTACCAAAAATCTCAACAAAAGACTACCTTCCATAATGACAAGGCTACGATCCATTAGAGTTTCAAAAATCTCGACAACAAACTACCTTCCATAATGACAAGGCCACCATCCATTGGAGTAATGAAAATATCAATAAGAGACTACCTTTAATAATGACAAGGCTACCATGCATTCGAGTAATGAAAATATAAACAAGATACTACCTTCCATAATGACAAGGCTACAATCCATCGGAGTAACAAAAATCTCGACAATAGACTACCTTCCATCATGACAAGGCTATCATCCATTGGAGTAACAAAAATCTCGACAACAAACTACCTTCGATAATGAAAAGGCTACCATCCATTAGAGTAACAAAAATCTCGACAACAAACTACCTTCCATATTGACAAGGCTACGATCCATTAGAGTAACAAAAATCTCGAAAATAGACTACCTTCCATAATGACAAGGCTACCATCCATTGGAGTAATGAAAATATCAACAAGAGACTACCTTCGATAATGACAAGGCTACCATCCATTGGAGTAACAAAAATCTCGCCAACAATCTACCTTCCATAATGACACGGCTACCATCCATTGGAGTGACAAAAATCTCGACAACATACTACCTTCTATAATGACAAGGCTACCATCCATTGGAGTAATGAAAATCTCGACAATAGACTACCTTCCATAATGACAAGGCTACCATCCATTGGAGTAACAAAAATCGCAAAAAGAGACAATCTTCCATAATGACAAGGCTACCATCCATTGGAGTTACAAAAATCTTGACAATGAACTAACTTCCATAATGACAAGGCTACAATCCATTAGAGTAACAAAAATATAGACAACAGACTACCTTCTATAATGATAAGGCTACCATACATTGTAATAACAAAAATCTGGACAACAGACTACCTTCCATAAGGGCAAGGCTACCATCTATTGGAGTAACATAAATCTCGACAACAGACTACCTTCCATAATGACAAGGCTACCATCTATTGGAATAACAAAAATCTCGAAAACAGACTACCTTCCATAATGACAAGGCTACCATCCAATGGAATAACAAAAATCTCGACAACAGACTACCTTCACAAATGACAAGGCTACCATTCATTAGAGTGACAAAAATCTTGACAACAGACTACCTTCCATAATGACAAGGCTACCGTCCATTGTAGTAACAAAAATCTCGACAATAGACTACCTTCCATAATGACAATGCTACCATTCATTGGAGTAACAAAAATCTCGACACCAAACTACCTTCGTTAATGACAAGGCTACCATCCATTAGAGTAACAAAAATCTCAACAAAAGACTACCTTCCATAATGACAAGGCTACGATCCATTAGAGTTTCAAAAATCTCGACAACAAACTACCTTCCATAATGACAAGGCTACCATCCATTGGAGTAATGAAAATATCAATAAGAGACTACCTTTAATAATGACAAGGCTACCTTGCATTGGAGTAATGAAAATATAAACAAGATACTACCTTCCATAATGACAAGGCTACAATCCATTGGAGTGACAAAAATCTCGCCAATAGTCTACCTTCCATAATGACAACCCAACCATCCATTGGGGTGACAAAAATCTTGACAACAGACTACCTTCCATAATGACAAGGCTACCATCTATTGGAGTAACGACAATCTCGACAACAAACTACCTACCACAATGACAAGGCTACCATACATTATAGTAACAAAAACTCGACAACAATCTACCTTCTATAATGACAAGGCTACCATCCATTGAGGTAACAAAAATCTCGACAATAGTCTACCTTCCATAATGACAAGGCTACCATCCATTGGGGTAACAAAAATCTCGACAATAGACTACCTTCCATAATGACAAGGCTACTATCCATTGGAGTAACAAAAATCTCGACAACAAACTACCTTCCATAATGATAAGGCTACCATCCATTGGAATAACAAAAATATTGACAACAAACTATGTTCCATAATGACAAGGTTACAATCCATTGGAGTAACAAAAATATCGACAACAAACTACCTTCCATAATGACAAGGCTACCATCCATTGGAGTGACAAAAATCTCGACAATAGACTACCTTCCATAATGACTAGTCTACCATCCATTAGAGTAACAAAAATATCGACAACAAACTACCTTCTATAATGACAAGGCTACCATACATTGGAATAATAAAAATCTCGACAACAAACTACCTTCCATAAAGACAAGGCTACCATACATTGTAGTAACAAAAAGCTCGACAACAGTCTACCTTCCATAATGACAAGGCTACAATCCATCGGAGTAACAAAAATCTCGACAATAGACTACCTTCCATCATGACAAGGCTATCATCCATTGGAGTAACAAAAATCTCGACACCAAACTACCTTCGTTAATGACAAGGCTACCATCCATTAGAGTAACAAAAATCTCAACAAAAGACTACCTTCCATAATGACAAGGCTACGATCCATTAGAGTTTCAAAAATCTCGACAACAAACTACCTTCCATAATGACAAGGCCACCATCCATTGGAGTAATGAAAATATCAATAAGAGACTACCTTCCATAATGACAAGGCTACCATCCATTGGAGTAACAAAAATCTCGCCTACAATCTACCTTCTATAATGACAAGGCTACCATCCATTGGAGTAATGAAAATCTCGACAATAGACTACCTTCCATAATGACAAGGCTACCATCCATTGGAGTAACAAAAATCGCAAAAAGAGACAATCTTCCATAATGACAAGGCTACCATCCATTGGAGTTACAAAAATCTTGACAATGAACTAACTTCCATAATGACAAGGCTACAATCCATTGGAGTAACAAAAATATAGACAACAGACTACCTTCTATAATGATAAGGCTACCATACATTGTAATAACAAAAATCTGGACAACAGACTACCTTCCATAAGGGCAAGGCTACCATCTATTGGAGTAACATAAATCTCGACAACAGACTACCTTCCATAATGACAAGGCTACCATCTATTGGAATAACAAAAATCTCGAAAACAAACTACCTTCCATAATGACAAGGCTACCATCCAATGGAATAACAAAAATCTCGACAACAGACTACCTTCACAAATGACAAGGCTACCATTCATTAGAGTGACAAAAATCTTGACAACAGACTACCTTCCATAATGACAAGGCTACCGTCCATTGTAGTAACAAAAATCTCGACAATAGACTACCTTCCATAATGACAATGCTACCATTCATTGGAGTAACAAAAATCTCGACACCAAACTACCTTTGTTAATGACAAGGCTACCATCCATTAGAGTAACAAAAATCTCAACAAAAGACTACCTTTCATAATGACAAGGCTACGATCCATTAGAGTTTCAAAAATCTCGACAACAAACTACCTTCCATAATGACAAGGCTACCATCCATTGGAGTAATGAAAATATCAATAAGAGACTACCTTTAATAATGACAAGGCTACCTTGCATTGGAGTAATGAAAATATAAACAAGATACTACCTTCCATAATGACAAGGCTACAATCCATTGGAGTAACAAAAATCTCGCCAATAGTCTACCTTCCATAATGACAACCCAACCATCCATTGGGGTGACAAAAATCTTGACAACAGACTACCTTCCATAATGACAAGGCTACCATCTATTGGAGTAACGACAATCTCGACAACAAACTACCTACCACAATGACAAGGCTACCATACATTATAGTAACAAAAACTCAACAACAATCTACCTTCTATAATGACAAGGCTACCATCCATTGAGGTAACAAAAATCTCGACAATAGTCTACCTTCCATAATGACAAGGCTACCATCCATTGGAGTAACAAAAATCTCGACAACAAACTACCTTCCATAATGATAAGGCTACCATCCATTGGAATAACAAAAATATTGACAACAAACTATGTTCCATAATGACAAGGTTACAATCCATTGGAGTAACAAAAATATCGACAACAAACTACCTTCCATAATGACAAGGCTACCATCCATTGGAGTGACAAAAATCTCGACAGTAGACTACCTTCCATAATGACTAGTCTACCATCCATTAGAGTAACAAAAATATCGATAACAAACTACCTTCTATAATGACAAGGCTACCATACATTGGAATAATAAAAATCTCGACAACAAACTACCTTCCATAAAGACAAGGCTACCATACATTGTAGTAACAAAAAGCTCGACAACAGTCTACCTTCCATAATTACAAGGCTACCATCCATTGGAGTAACAAAAATCTTGGCAATAGACTACCTTCCATAATGACAAGGCTATCATCCATTGGAGTAACAAAAATCTCGACAACAAACTACCTTCGATAATGAAAAGGCTACCATCCATTAGAGTAACAAAAATCTCGACAACAAACTACCTTCCATATTGACAAGGCTACGATCCATTAGAGTAACAAAAATCTCGATAATAGACTACTATCCATAATGACAAGGCTACCATTCATTGGAGTAATGAAAATATCAACAAGAGACTACCTTCCATAATGACAAGGCTACCATCCATTGGAGTAACAAAAATCTCGCCAACAATCTACCCTCCATAATGACACGGCTACCATCCATTGGAGTGACAAAAATCTCGACATCATACTACCTTCCATAATGACAAGGCTACCGTCCATTGGAGTAACGAAAATCTCGACAATAGACTACCTTCCCTAATGACAAGGCTACCATCCATTGGAGTAACAAAAATCGCAAAAACATACAATCTTCCATAATGACAAGGCTACCATCCATTGGAGTGACAAAAATCTTGACAATAGACTAACTTCCATAATGACAAGGCTACAATCCATTGGAGTAACAAAAATATAGACAACAGACTACCTTCTATAATGATAAGGCTACCATACATTATAATAACAAAGATCTGGATAACAGACTACCTTCCATAAGGACAAGGCTACCATTTATTGGAGTAACATAAATCTCGACAACAGACTACCTTCCATAATGACAAGGCTACCATCTATTGGAATAAGAAAAATCTCGAAAATAGACTACCTTCCATAATGACAAGGCTACCGTCCATTGTAGTAACAAAAATCTCGACAACAGACTACCTTCCATAATGACAATGCTACCATTCATTGGAGTAACAAAAATCACGACACCAAACTACCTTCGTTAATGACAAGGCTACCATCCATTAGAGTAACAAAAATCTCAACAAAAGACTACCTTCCATAATGACAAGGCTACGATCCATTAGAGTTTCAAAAATCTCGACAACAAACTACCTTCCATAATGACAAGGCTACCATCCATTGGAGTAATGAAAATATCAATAAGAGACTACCTTTCATAATGACAAGGCTACCATGCATTGGAGTAATGAAAATATAAACAAGATACTACCTTCCATAATGACAAGGCTACAATCCATCGGAGTAACAAAAATCTCGACAATAGACTACCTTCCATCATGACAAGGCTATCATCCATTGGAGTAACAAAAATCTCGACAACAAACTACCTTCGATAATGAAAAGGCTACCATCCATTAGAGTAACAAAAATCTCGACAACAAACTACCTTCCATATTGACAAGGCTACGATCCATTAGAGTAACAAAAATCTCGAAAATAGACTACCTTCCATAATGACAAGGCTACCATCCATTGGAGTAATGAAAATATCAACAAGAGACTACCTTCGATAATGACAAGGCTACCATCCATTGGAGTAACAAAAATCTCGCCAACAATCTACCTTCCATAATGACACGGCTACCATCCATTGGAGTGACAAAAATCTCGACAACATACTACCTTCTATAATGACAAGGCTACCATCCATTGGAGTAATAAAAATCTCGACAATAGACTACCTTCCATAATGACAAGGCTACCATCCATTGGAGTAACAAAAATCGCAAAAAGAGACAATCTTCCATAATGACAAGGCTACCATCCATTGGAGTTACAAAAATCTTGACAATGAACTAACTTCCATAATGACAAGGCTACAATCCATTAGAGTAACAAAAATATAGACAACAGACTACCTTCTATAATGATAAGGCTACCATACATTGTAATAACAAAAATCTGGACAACAGACTACCTTCCATAAGGGCAAGGCTACCATCTATTGGAGTAACATAAATCTCGACAACAGACTACCTTCCATAATGACAAGGCTACCATCTATTGGAATAACAAAAATCTCGAAAACAGACTACCTTCCATAATGACAAGGCTACCATCCAATGGAATAACAAAAATCTCGACAACAGACTACCTTCACAAATGACAAGGCTACCATTCATTAGAGTGACAAAAATCTTGACAACAGACTACCTTCCATAATGACAAGGCTACCGTCCATTGTAGTAACAAAAATCTCGACAATAGACTACCTTCCATAATGACAATGCTACCATTCATTGGAGTAACAAAAATCTCGACACCAAACTACCTTCGTTAATGACAAGGCTACCATCCATTAGAGTAACAAAAATCTCAACAAAAGACTACCTTCCATAATGACAAGGCTACGATCCATTAGAGTTTCAAAAATCTCGACAACAAACTACCTTCCATAATGACAAGGCTACCATCCATTGGAGTAATGAAAATATCAATAAGAGACTACCTTTAATAATGACAAGGCTACCTTGCATTGGAGTAATGAAAATATAAACAAGATACTACCTTCCATAATGACAAGGCTACAATCCATTGGAGTGACAAAAATCTCGCCAATAGTCTACCTTCCATAATGACAACCCAACCATCCATTGGGGTGACAAAAATCTTGACAACAGACTACCTTCCATAATGACAAGGCTACCATCTATTGGAGTAACGACAATCTCGACAACAAACTACCTACCACAATGACAAGGCTACCATACATTATAGTAACAAAAACTCGACAACAATCTACCTTCTATAATGACAAGGCTACCATCCATTGAGGTAACAAAAATCTCGACAATAGTCTACCTTCCATAATGACAAGGCTACCATCCATTGGGGTAACAAAAATCTCGACAATAGACTACCTTCCATAATGACAAGGCTACTATCCATTGGAGTAACAAAAATCTCGACAACAAACTACCTTCCATAATGATAAGGCTACCATCCATTGGAATAACAAAAATATTGACAACAAACTATGTTCCATAATGACAAGGTTACAATCCATTGGAGTAACAAAAATATCGACAACAAACTACCTTCCATAATGACAAGGCTACCATCCATTGGAGTGACAAAAATCTCGACAATAGACTACCTTCCATAATGACTAGTCTACCATCCATTAGAGTAACAAAAATATCGACAACAAACTACCTTCTATAATGACAAGGCTACCATACATTGGAATAATAAAAATCTCGACAACAAACTACCTTCCATAAAGACAAGGCTACCATACATTGTAGTAACAAAAAGCTCGACAACAGTCTACCTTCCATAATGACAAGGCTACAATCCATCGGAGTAACAAAAATCTCGACAATAGACTACCTTCCATCATGACAAGGCTATCATCCATTGGAGTAACAAAAATCTCGACACCAAACTACCTTCGTTAATGACAAGGCTACCATCCATTAGAGTAACAAAAATCTCAACAAAAGACTACCTTCCATAATGACAAGGCTACGATCCATTAGAGTTTCAAAAATCTCGACAACAAACTACCTTCCATAATGACAAGGCCACCATCCATTGGAGTAATGAAAATATCAATAAGAGACTACCTTCCATAATGACAAGGCTACCATCCATTGGAGTAACAAAAATCTCGCCTACAATCTACCTTCTATAATGACAAGGCTACCATCCATTGGAGTAATGAAAATCTCGACAATAGACTACCTTCCATAATGACAAGGCTACCATCCATTGGAGTAACAAAAATCGCAAAAAGAGACAATCTTCCATAATGACAAGGCTACCATCCATTGGAGTTACAAAAATCTTGACAATGAACTAACTTCCATAATGACAAGGCTACAATCCATTGGAGTAACAAAAATATAGACAACAGACTACCTTCTATAATGATAAGGCTACCATACATTGTAATAACAAAAATCTGGACAACAGACTACCTTCCATAAGGGCAAGGCTACCATCTATTGGAGTAACATAAATCTCGACAACAGACTACCTTCCATAATGACAAGGCTACCATCTATTGGAATAACAAAAATCTCGAAAACAAACTACCTTCCATAATGACAAGGCTACCATCCAATGGAATAACAAAAATCTCGACAACAGACTACCTTCACAAATGACAAGGCTACCATTCATTAGAGTGACAAAAATCTTGACAACAGACTACCTTCCATAATGACAAGGCTACCGTCCATTGTAGTAACAAAAATCTCGACAATAGACTACCTTCCATAATGACAATGCTACCATTCATTGGAGTAACAAAAATCTCGACACCAAACTACCTTTGTTAATGACAAGGCTACCATCCATTAGAGTAACAAAAATCTCAACAAAAGACTACCTTTCATAATGACAAGGCTACGATCCATTAGAGTTTCAAAAATCTCGACAACAAACTACCTTCCATAATGACAAGGCTACCATCCATTGGAGTAATGAAAATATCAATAAGAGACTACCTTTAATAATGACAAGGCTACCTTGCATTGGAGTAATGAAAATATAAACAAGATACTACCTTCCATAATGACAAGGCTACAATCCATTGGAGTAACAAAAATCTCGCCAATAGTCTACCTTCCATAATGACAACCCAACCATCCATTGGGGTGACAAAAATCTTGACAACAGACTACCTTCCATAATGACAAGGCTACCATCTATTGGAGTAACGACAATCTCGACAACAAACTACCTACCACAATGACAAGGCTACCATACATTATAGTAACAAAAACTCAACAACAATCTACCTTCTATAATGACAAGGCTACCATCCATTGAGGTAACAAAAATCTCGACAATAGTCTACCTTCCATAATGACAAGGCTACCATCCATTGGAGTAACAAAAATCTCGACAACAAACTACCTTCCATAATGATAAGGCTACCATCCATTGGAATAACAAAAATATTGACAACAAACTATGTTCCATAATGACAAGGTTACAATCCATTGGAGTAACAAAAATATCGACAACAAACTACCTTCCATAATGACAAGGCTACCATCCATTGGAGTGACAAAAATCTCGACAGTAGACTACCTTCCATAATGACTAGTCTACCATCCATTAGAGTAACAAAAATATCGATAACAAACTACCTTCTATAATGACAAGGCTACCATACATTGGAATAATAAAAATCTCGACAACAAACTACCTTCCATAAAGACAAGGCTACCATACATTGTAGTAACAAAAAGCTCGACAACAGTCTACCTTCCATAATTACAAGGCTACCATCCATTGGAGTAACAAAAATCTTGGCAATAGACTACCTTCCATAATGACAAGGCTATCATCCATTGGAGTAACAAAAATCTCGACAACAAACTACCTTCGATAATGAAAAGGCTACCATCCATTAGAGTAACAAAAATCTCGACAACAAACTACCTTCCATATTGACAAGGCTACGATCCATTAGAGTAACAAAAATCTCGATAATAGACTACTATCCATAATGACAAGGCTACCATTCATTGGAGTAATGAAAATATCAACAAGAGACTACCTTCCATAATGACAAGGCTACCATCCATTGGAGTAACAAAAATCTCGCCAACAATCTACCCTCCATAATGACACGGCTACCATCCATTGGAGTGACAAAAATCTCGACATCATACTACCTTCCATAATGACAAGGCTACCGTCCATTGGAGTAACGAAAATCTCGACAATAGACTACCTTCCCTAATGACAAGGCTACCATCCATTGGAGTAACAAAAATCGCAAAAACATACAATCTTCCATAATGACAAGGCTACCATCCATTGGAGTGACAAAAATCTTGACAATAGACTAACTTCCATAATGACAAGGCTACAATCCATTGGAGTAACAAAAATATAGACAACAGACTACCTTCTATAATGATAAGGCTACCATACATTATAATAACAAAGATCTGGATAACAGACTACCTTCCATAAGGACAAGGCTACCATTTATTGGAGTAACATAAATCTCGACAACAGACTACCTTCCATAATGACAAGGCTACCATCTATTGGAATAAGAAAAATCTCGAAAATAGACTACCTTCCATAATGACAAGGCTACCGTCCATTGTAGTAACAAAAATCTCGACAACAGACTACCTTCCATAATGACAATGCTACCATTCATTGGAGTAACAAAAATCTCGACACCAAACTACCTTCGTTAATGACAAGGCTACCATCCATTAGAGTAACAAAAATCTCAACAAAAGACTACCTTCCATAATGACAAGGCTACGATCCATTAGAGTTTCAAAAATCTCGACAACAAACTACCTTCCATAATGACAAGGCTACCATCCATTGGAGTAATGAAAATATCAATAAGAGACTACCTTTCATAATGACAAGGCTACCATGCATTGGAGTAATGAAAATATAAACAAGATACTACCTTCCATAATGACAAGGCTACAATCCATTGGAGTAACAAAAATCTCGCCAATAGTCTACCTTCCATAATGACAATGCTACCATCCATTGGGGTGACAAAAATCTCTACAACAAACTACCTTCCATAATTACAAGGCTACCATCTATTGGAGTAACGACAATCTCGACAACAAACTACCTACCACAATGACAAGGCTACCATCCATTATAGTAACAAAAATCTCGACAACAATCTACCTTCTATAATGACAAGGATACCATCCATTGAGGTAACAAAAATCTCGACAACATACTACCTTCCATAATGACAAGGCTACCATCCATTGGAGTAACAAAAATCGCGGAAACAGACTACCTTTCATAATGACAAGGCTACCATCTATTGGAGTGACAAAAATCTCGACAATAGACTACCTTCCATAATGACTACGATACCATCCATTAGAGTAACAAAGATATCAACATCAGACTACCTTCCATAATGACAAGGCTACCATCCATTGGAGTAACAAAATCTCGACAACAAACTACCTTCCATAATGACAAGGCTACCATCCATTAGAGTAACTAAAATCTCGACAACAGACTACCTTCCATAATGACAAGGCTACAATCCATTGGAGTAATGAAAATATCAACAAAAGATTACCTTCCATAATGACAAGGCTATCATCCATTGGAGTAACAAAAATCTCGCCAACAGACTCCACTTCCATAATCACAAGGCTACCATCCATTGGAGTGACAAAAATCTCCACAATAGACTACCTTCCATAATGACAATGCTACCATCCGTTGGAGTAACAAAATCTCGACAACAAACTACCTTCCATAATGACAAGAATACCATCCATTGGAGTAACAAAAATCTCGACAACAAACTACCTTCCATAATGACAAGGCTACCATCCATCAGAGTGACAAAAATATCGACAATAGACTACCTTCCATAATGACAAGGCTACCATCCATTGGAGTAACAAAAATATCGATAACAGACTACCTTCCATAATGACAAGGCTACCATCCATCGGAGTAACAAAAATATCAACAATAGACTACCTTCCATAATGAAAAGTCTACCATCCATTGGAGTAACAAAAATCTCGACAACAGACTACCTTCCATAATGACAAGGCTACCATCCATTGGAGTAACAAAAATTGCCGAAACAGACTACCTTCTATAATGACAAGGCTACCATCCATTGGAGTAACGAAAATCTCGACAAAAGACTACCTTCCATAATGACAAGGCTACCATCCATTAGAGTATCAAAAATTGCGGAAACAGGCTACCTTCCATAATGACAAGGCTACAATCCATTGGAGTGACAAAAATCATGACAATAGACTACCCTCCATAATGACTAGGCTACCATGCATTAGAGTAACAAAGATATCAATAACAGACTACCTTCCATAATGACAAGGCTACGATCCATTGGAGTGACAAAAATCTCCACAATAGAGTACCTTCCATAATGACAAGGCTACCATCCGTTGGAGTAACAAAATCTCCTCAACAAACTACCTTCCATAATGACCAGGCTACCATCCATTAGAGTAACGAAAATCTCAACAACATACTACCTTCCATAATGACAAGGCTACCATCCATTGGAGTAACAAAAATCGCGGAAACAGACTACCTTTCATAATGACAAGGCTACCATCCATTGGAGTGACAAAAATCTCGACAATAGACTACCTTCCATAATGACTAGGATACCATCCATTAGAGTAACAAAGATATCAACATCAGACTACCTTCAATAATGACAAGGCTACCATCCATTGGAGTAACAAAATCTCGACAACAAACTACCTTCCATAATGACAGGGCTACCATCCATTAGAGTAACGAAAATCTCAATAACATACTACCTTCCATAATGACAAGGCTACCATACATTGGAGTAACAAAAATCGCGGAAACATACTACCTTTCATAATGACAAGGCTACCATCCATTGGAGTGACAAAAATCTCGACAATAGACTACCTTCCATAATGACTAGGATACCATCCATTAGAGTAACAAAGATATCAACATCAGACTACCTACCGTAATGACAAGGCTACCATCCATTGGAGTAACAAAATCTCGACAACAAACTACCTTCCATAATGACAAGGCTACCATCCATTAGAGTAACAAAAATCTCGACAACAGACTACCCTCCATAATGACAAGGCTATAATCCATTGGAGTATTGAAAATATCAACAAAAGACTACCTTCCATAATGACAAGGCTACCATCCATTGGAGTAACAAAAATCTCGCCAACAGACTCCACTTCCATAATAACAAGGCTACCATCCATTGGAGTGACAAAAATCTCCACAATAGACTACCTTCCATAATGACAATGCTACCATCTGTTGGAGTAAATAAATCTCGAAAACAAACTACCTTCCATAATGACAAGGATACCATCCATTGGAGTAACAAAAATCTCGATTACAAACTACCTTCCATAATGACAAGGCTATTATCCATCAGTGACAAAAATATCGACAATAGACTACCTTCCATAATGACAAGGCTACCATCCATTGGAGTAACAAAAATATCGATAACAAACTACCTTCCATAATGACAAGGCTACCATCCATCGGAGTAACAAAAATATTAACAATAGACTAACTTCCATAATGAAAAGTCTACCATCCATTGGAGTAACAAAAATCTCGACAACCGACTACCTTCCATAATGACAAGGCTACCATCCATTGGAGTAACAAAAATTGCGGAAATAGACTACCTTCTATAATGACAAGGCTACCATCCATTGGAGTAACAAAAATCTCGACAACAGACTACCTTCCATAATGACAAGGCTACCATCCAGTAGAGTATCAAAAATTGCGGAAAGAGACTACCTTCCATAATGACAAGGCTACAATCCATTGGAGTGACAAAAATCTTGACAATAGACTACCCTCCATAATGACTAGGCTACCATGCATTAGAGTAACAAAGATATCAATAACAGACTACCTTCCATTATGACAAGGCTACCATCCATTGGAGTGACAAAAATCTCCACAATAGAGTACCTTCCATAATGACAAGGCTACCATCCGTTGGAGTAACAAAATCTCCAGAACAAACTACCTTCCATAATGACCAGGCTACCATACATTAGAGTAACAAAAATCTCGACAACAAACTACCTTCCATATTGACAAGGCTACAATCCATTGGAGTAATGAAAATATCAACAAGAGACTACCTTCCATAATGACAAGGCTACCATCCATTGGAGTAACAAAAATCTCGCTAACAGTCTACCTTCCATAGTGACATGGCTACCATCCATTGGAGTGACAAAAACCTCGACAACAAACTACCTTCCATAATGACAAGGCTACCATCCATTGGAGTAACAAAAATCGCGGAAACAGACTACCTTCGATAATGACAAGGCTACCATCCATTAGAGTAACGAAAATCTCGACAACAGACTACCTTCCATAATGACAAGGCTACCATCCATTGGAGTAACAAAAATCGCGGAAACAGACTACCTTTCATAATGACAAGGCTACCATCCATTGCAGTGACAAAAATCTCGACAATAGACTACCTTCCATAATGACTAGGTTACCATCCATTAGAGTAACAAAGTTATCAACATCAGACTACCTACCATAATGACAAGGCGACCATCCATTGGAGTAACAAAATCACGACAACAAACTACCTTCCATAATGACAAGGCTACCATCCATTAGAGTAACAAAAATCTCGACAACAGACTACCTTCCATAATGACAAGGCTACAATCCATTGGAGTAATGAAAATATCAACAAAAGACTACCTTCCATAATGACAAGGCTACCATCCATTGGAGTAACAAAAATCTCGCCAACAGACTACACTTCCATAATGACAAGGCTACCATATATTGGAGTGACAAAAATCTCCATAATAGACTACCTTCCATAATGACAAGGCTACCATCCGTATGAGTAACAAAATCTCGACAACAAACTACCTTCCATAATGACAAGGCTACCATCCATTGGAGTAACAAAAATCTCGAAAACAAACTACCTTCCATAATGACAAGGCTACAATCCATTAGAGTGACAAAAATATCGATAATAGACTACCTTCCATAATGACAAGGCTACCATCCATTGGAGTAACGAAAATCTCGACAACAGACTACCTTCCATAATGACAAGGCTACCATCCATTAGAGTATCAAAAATTGCGGAAACAGACTACCTTCCATAATGACAAGGCTACAATCCATTGGAGTGACAAAAATCTCGACAAAAGACTACCCTCCATAATGACTAGGCTACCATGCATTAGAGTAACAAAGATATCAATAACAGACTACCTTCCATAATGACAAGGCTACCATCCATTGGGGTAAAAAAAAATCTCCACAATAGACTACCTTGCATAATGACAAGGCTACCATCCATTGGAGTAACAAAATCTCGACAACAAACTACCTTCCTTAATGACAAGGCTACCATCCATTAGAGTAATGACAAGGCTACAATCCATTGGAGTAATGAAAATATCAACAAGAGACTACCTTCCATAATGACAAGGCAACCATCCACTGGAGTAACAAAAATCTCAACAACAGAATACCTTCCATAATGACAAGGCTACCATCCATTGGAGTAACAAAAATCTCGCCAACAATCTACCTTCCATAATGACATGGCTACCATACATTGGAATGACAAAAACCTCGACAACAGACTACCTTCCATAATGACAAGGCTACCATCCATTGGAGTAATGAACATCTCGAAAACAGACTACCTTCCATAATGACAAGGCTACCATCCATTGGAGTAACAAAAATCGCGGAAATAGACTACCTTCCATAATGACAAGGCTACCATCCATTGGAGTAACGAAAATCTCGACAACAGACTACCTTCCATAATGACAAGGCTACCATCCATTGGAGTAACAAAAATTGCGGAAATAGACTACCTTTCATAATGACAAGGCTACCATCCATTAGAGTGACAAAAATCTCGACAATAGACTACCTTCTATAATGACTAGGCTACCCTCCATTAGAGTAACAAAGATATCAACAACAGACTACCTTGCATAATGACAAGGCTACCATCCATTGGTGTAACAAAATCTCGACAGCAAACTACCTTCCATAATGACAAGGCTACCATCCATTAGAGTAACAAAAACTCGACAACAGACTACCTTCCATAATGAGAAGGCTACAATCCATTGGAGTAATGAAAATATCAACAAGAGACTACCTTCCATAATGACAAGGCTACCAGTCGTTGGAGTAACAAAAATCTCGCCAACAGACTACACTTCCATAATTACAAGGCTACCATCCATTGGAGTGACAAAAATCTCCACAATAGACTACCTTATATAATTACAAGGCTACCATCCATTAGAGTAACAAAAATCGCGGAAACGGACTACCTTCCATAATGACAAGGCTAGAATCCATTGGAGTTACAAAAATCTCGACAATAGACTACCCTCCATAATGACTAGGCTACCATCCATTAGAGTAACAAAGATATCAACAACAGACTACCTTCCATAATGACAAGGCTACCAGTCGTTGGAGTAACAAAAATCTCGACAACAAACTACCTTCCATAATGACAAGGCTACCATCCATTAGAGTGACAAAAATATCGACAATAGACTACCTTCCATAATGACAAGGCTACCATCCATTGGAGTAACAAAAATATCGACAACAAACTACCTTCTATAATGAAAATGCTACAATCCTTTGGAGTAAAAAAAATCTCGACAACAGACAACCTTCCATAATGACAAGGCTACCATCCATTGTAGTAACAAAAATCTCAACAACAGACTACCTTTCATAATGACAAGGCTACCATCCATAGGAGTAACAAAAATCTCGCCAACAGTCTACCTTCCATAGTGACATGGCTACCATCCATTGGAGTGACAAAAACCTCGACAACAGACTACCTTCCATAATGACAAGGCTACCATCCATTGGAGTAACAAAAATCGCGGAAACAGACTACCTTCCATAATGACAAGGCTACCATCCATTAGAGTAACGAAAATCTCGACAACAGACTACCTTCCATAATGACAAGGCTACCATCCATTGGAGTAACAAAAATCGCGGAAACAGACTACCTTTCATAATGACAAGGCTACCATCCATTGGAGTGACAAAAATCTCGACAATAGACTACCTTCCATAATGACTAGGATACCTTCCATTAGAGTAACAAAGATATCAACATCAGACTACCTACCATAATGACAAGGCTACCATCCATTGGAGTAACAAAATCTCGACAACAAACTACATTCCATAATGACAAGGCTACCATCCATTAGAGTAACAAAAATCTCGACAACAGACTACCTTCCATAATGACAAGGCTATAATCCATTGGAGTAAGGAAAATATCAACAAAAGACTACCTTCCATAATGACAAGGCTACCATCCATTGGAGTAACAAAAATCTCGCCAACAGACTCCACTTCCATAATGACAAGGCTACCATCCATTGTAGTAACAAAAATCTCGACAACAGACTCCACTTCCATAATGACAAGGCTACCATCCATTGGAGTAACAAAAATCTCGAAAACAAACTACCTTCCATAATGACAAGGCTACAATCCATTAGAGTGACAAAAATATCGATAATAGACTACCTTCCATAATGACAAGGCTACCATCCATTGGAGTAACGAAAATCTCGACAACAGACTACCTTCCATAATGACAAGGCTACCATCCATTAGAGTATCAAAAATTGCGGAAACAGACTACCTTCCATAATGACAAGGCTACAATCCATTGGAGTGACAAAAATCTCGACAAAAGACTACCCTCCATAATGACTAGGCTACCATGCATTAGAGTAACAAAGATATCAATAACAGACTACCTTCCATAATGACAAGGCTACCATCCATTGGGGTAAAAAAAATCTCCACAATAGACTACCTTGCATAATGACAAGGCTACCATCCATTGGAGTAACAAAATCTCGACAACAAACTACCTTCCTTAATGACAAGGCTACCATCCATTAGAGTAATGACAAGGCTACAATCCATTGGAGTAATGAAAATATCAACAAGAGACTACCTTCCATAATGACAAGGCAACCATCCACTGGAGTAACAAAAATCTCAACAACAGAATACCTTCCATAATGACAAGGCTACCATCCATTGGAGTAACAAAAATCTCGCCAACAATCTACCTTCCATAATGACATGGCTACCATACATTGGAATGACAAAAACCTCGACAACAGACTACCTTCCATAATGACAAGGCTACCATCCATTGGAGTAATGAACATCTCGAAAACAGACTACCTTCCATAATGACAAGGCTACCATCCATTGGAGTAACAAAAATCGCGGAAATAGACTACCTTCCATAATGACAAGGCTACCATCCATTGGAGTAACGAAAATCTCGACAACAGACTACCTTCCATAATGACAAGGCTACCATCCATTGGAGTAACAAAAATTGCGGAAATAGACTACCTTTCATAATGACAAGGCTACCATCCATTAGAGTGACAAAAATCTCGACAATAGACTACCTTCTATAATGACTAGGCTACCCTCCATTAGAGTAACAAAGATATCAACAACAGACTACCTTGCATAATGACAAGGCTACCATCCATTGGTGTAACAAAATCTCGACAGCAAACTACCTTCCATAATGACAAGGCTACCATCCATTAGAGTAACAAAAACTCGACAACAGACTACCTTCCATAATGAGAAGGCTACAATCCATTGGAGTAATGAAAATATCAACAAGAGACTACCTTCCATAATGACAAGGCTACCAGTCGTTGGAGTAACAAAAATCTCGCCAACAGACTACACTTCCATAATTACAAGGCTACCATCCATTGGAGTGACAAAAATCTCCACAATAGACTACCTTATATAATTACAAGGCTACCATCCATTAGAGTAACAAAAATCGCGGAAACGGACTACCTTCCATAATGACAAGGCTAGAATCCATTGGAGTTACAAAAATCTCGACAATAGACTACCCTCCATAATGACTAGGCTACCATCCATTAGAGTAACAAAGATATCAACAACAGACTACCTTCCATAATGACAAGGCTACCAGTCGTTGGAGTAACAAAAATCTCGACAACAAACTACCTTCCATAATGACAAGGCTACCATCCATTAGAGTGACAAAAATATCGACAATAGACTACCTTCCATAATGACAAGGCTACCATCCATTGGAGTAACAAAAATATCGACAACAAACTACCTTCTATAATGAAAATGCTACAATCCTTTGGAGTAAAAAAAATCTCGACAACAGACAACCTTCCATAATGACAAGGCTACCATCCATTGTAGTAACAAAAATCTCAACAACAGACTACCTTTCATAATGACAAGGCTACCATCCATAGGAGTAACAAAAATCTCGCCAACAGTCTACCTTCCATAGTGACATGGCTACCATCCATTGGAGTGACAAAAACCTCGACAACAGACTACCTTCCATAATGACAAGGCTACCATCCATTGGAGTAACAAAAATCGCGGAAACAGACTACCTTCCATAATGACAAGGCTACCATCCATTAGAGTAACGAAAATCTCGACAACAGACTACCTTCCATAATGACAAGGCTACCATCCATTGGAGTAACAAAAATCGCGGAAACAGACTACCTTTCATAATGACAAGGCTACCATCCATTGGAGTGACAAAAATCTCGACAATAGACTACCTTCCATAATGACTAGGATACCTTCCATTAGAGTAACAAAGATATCAACATCAGACTACCTACCATAATGACAAGGCTACCATCCATTGGAGTAACAAAATCTCGACAACAAACTACATTCCATAATGACAAGGCTACCATCCATTAGAGTAACAAAAATCTCGACAACAGACTACCTTCCATAATGACAAGGCTATAATCCATTGGAGTAAGGAAAATATCAACAAAAGACTACCTTCCATAATGACAAGGCTACCATCCATTGGAGTAACAAAAATCTCGCCAACAGACTCCACTTCCATAATGACAAGGCTACCATCCATTGTAGTAACAAAAATCTCGCCAACAGACTCCACTTCCATAATGACAATGGTACCATCCGTTGGAGTAACAAAAATCTCGAAAACAAACTACCTTCCATAATGACAAGGCTACAATCCATTAGAGTGACAAAAATATCGATAATAGACTACCTTCCATAATGACAAGGCTACCATCCATTGGAATAACGAAAATCTCGACAACAGACTACCTTCCATAATGACAAGGCTACCATCCATTAGAGTATCAAAAATTGTGGAAACAGACTACCTTCCATAATGACAAGGCTACAATCCATTGGAGTGACAAAAATCTCGACAAAAGACTACCCTCCATAATGACTAGGCTACCATGCATTAGAGTAACAAAGATATCAATAACAGACTACCTTCCATAATGACAAGGCTACCATCCATTGGGGTAAAAAAAATCTCCACAATAGACTACCTTGCATAATGACAAGGCTACCATCCATTGGAGTAACAAAATCTCGACAACAAACTACCTTCCTTAATGACAAGGCTACCATCCATTAGAGTAATGACAAGGCTACAATCCATTGGAGTAATGAAAATATCAACAAGAGACTACCTTCCATAATGACAAGGCAACCCTCCACTGGAGTAACAAAAATCTCAACAACAGAATACCTTACATAATGACAAGGCTACCATCCATTGGAGTAACAAAAATCTCGCCAACAATCTACCTTCCATAATGACATGGCTACCATACATTGGAATGACAAAAACCTCGACAACAGACTACCTTCCATAATGACAAGGCTACCATCCATTGGAGTAATGAACATCTCGAAAACAGACTACCTTCCATAATGACAAGGCTACCATCCATTGGAGTAACAAAAATCGCGGAAATAGACTACCTTCCATAATGACAAGGCTACCATCCATTGGAGTAACGAAAATCTCGACAACAGACTACCTTCCATAATGACAAGGCTACCATCCATTGGAGTAACAAAAATTGCGGAAATAGACTACCTTTCATAATGACAAGGCTACCATCCATTAGAGTGACAAAAATCTCGACAATAGACTACCTTCTATAATGACTAGGCTACCCTCCATTAGAGTAACAAAGATATCAACAACAGACTACCTTGCATAATGACAAGGCTACTATCCATTGGTGTAACAAAATCTCGACAGCAAACTACCTTCCATAATGACAAGGCTACCAGTCGTTGGAGTAACAAAAATCTCGCCAACAGACTACACTTCCATAATTACAAGGCTACCATCCATTGGAGTGACAAAAATCTCCACAATAGACTACCTTATATAATTACAAGGCTACCATCCATTAGAGTAACAAAAATCGCGGAAACGGACTACCTTCCATAATGACAAGGCTAGAATCCATTGGAGTTACAAAAATCTCGACAATAGACTACCCTCCATAATGACTAGGCTACCATCCATTAGAGTAACAAAGATATCAACAACAGACTACCTTCCATAATGACAAGGCTATCATCCATTGGAGTGACAAATATATCCACAATAGACTACCTTCCATAATGACAAGGCTACCAGTCGTTGGAGTAACAAAAATCTCGACAACAAACTACCTTCCATAATGACAAGGCTACCATCCATTAGAGTGACAAAAATATCGACAATAGACTACCTTCCATAATGACAAGGCTACCATCCATTGGAGTAACAAAAATATCGACAACAAACTAACTTCTATAATGAAAATGCTACAATCCTTTGGAGTAAAAAAAATCTCGACAACAGACAACCTTCCATAATGACAAGGCTACCATCCATTGTAGTAACAAAAATCTCAACAACAGACTACCTTTCATAATGACAAGGCTACCATCCATAGGAGTAACAAAAATCTCGCCAACAGTCTACCTTCCATAGTGACATGGCTACCATCCATTGGAGTGACAAAAACCTCGACAACAGACTACCTTCCATAATGACAAGGCTACCATCCATTGGAGTAACAAAAATCGCGGAAACAGACTACCTTCCATAATGACAAGGCTACCATCCATTAGAGTAACGAAAATCTCGACAACAGACTACCTTCCATAATGACAAGGCTACCATCCATTGGAGTAACAAAAATCGCGGAAACAGACTACCTTTCATAATGACAAGGCTACCATCCATTGGAGTGACAAAAATCTCGACAATAGACTACCTTCCATAATGACTAGGATACCTTCCATTAGAGTAACAAAGATATCAACATCAGACTACCTACCATAATGACAAGGCTACCATCCATTGGAGTAACAAAATCTCGACAACAAACTACATTCCATAATGACAAGGCTACCATCCATTAGAGTAACAAAAATCTCGACAACAGACTACCTTCCATAATGACAAGGCTATAATCCATTGGAGTAAGGAAAATATCAACAAAAGACTACCTTCCATAATGACAAGGCTACCATCCATTGGAGTAACAAAAATCTCGCCAACAGACTCCACTTCCATAATGACAAGGCTACCATCCATTGTAGTAACAAAAATCTCGCCAACAGACTCCACTTCCATAATGACAATGCTACCATCCGTTGGAGTAACAAAAATCTCGAAAACAAACTACCTTCCATAATGACAAGGCTACAATCCATTAGAGTGTCAAAAATATCGATAATAGACTACCTTCCATAATGACAAGGCTACCATCCATTGGAGTAACGAAAATCTCGACAACAGACAACCTTCCATAATGACAAGGCTACCATCCATTAGAGTATCAAAAATTGCGGAAACAGACTACCTTCCATAATGACAAGGCTACAATCCATTGGAGTGACAAAAATCTCGACAAAAGACTACCCTCCATAATGACTAGGCTACCATGCATTAGAGTAACAAAGATATCAATAACAGACTACCTTCCATAATGACAAGGCTACCATCCATTGGGGTAAAAAAAATCTCCACAATAGACTACCTTGCATAATGACAAGGCTACCATCCATTGGAGTAACAAAATCTCGACAACAAACTACCTTCCTTAATGACAAGGCTACCATCCATTAGAGTAATGACAAGGCTACAATCCATTGGAGTAATGAAAATATCAACAAGAGACTACCTTCCATAATGACAAGGCAACCATCCACTGGAGTAACAAAAATCTCAACAACAGAATACCTTCCATAATGACAAGGCTACCATCCATTGGAGTAACAAAAATCTCGCCAACAATCTACCTTCCATAATGACATGGCTACCATACATTGGAATGACAAAAACCTCGACAACAGACTACCTTCCATAATGACAAGGCTACCATCCATTGGAGTAATGAACATCTCGAAAACAGACTACCTTCCATAATGACAAGGCTACCATCCATTGGAGTAACAAAAATCGCGGAAATAGACTACCTTCCATAATGACAAGGCTACCATCCATTGGAGTAACGAAAATCTCGACAACAGACTACCTTCCATAATGACAAGGCTACCATCCATTGGAGTAACAAAAATTGCGGAAATAGACTACCTTTCATAATGACAAGGCTACCATCCATTAGAGTGACAAAAATCTCGACAATAGACTACCTTCTATAATGACTAGGCTACCCTCCATTAGAGTAACAAAGATATCAACAACAGACTACCTTGCATAATGACAAGGCTACCATCCATTGGTGTAACAAAATCTCGACAGCAAACTACCTTCCATAATGACAAGGCTACCATCCATTAGAGTAACAAAAACTCGACAACAGACTACCTTCCATAATGAGAAGGCTACAATCCATTGGAGTAATGAAAATATCAACAAGAGACTACCTTCCATAATGACAAGGCTACCAGTCGTTGGAGTAACAAAAATCTCGCCAACAGACTACACTTCCATAATTACAAGGCTACCATCCATTGGAGTGACAAAAATCTCCACAATAGACTACCTTATATAATTACAAGGCTACCATCCATTAGAGTAACAAAAATCGCGGAAACGGACTACCTTCCATAATGACAAGGCTAGAATCCATTGGAGTTACAAAAATCTCGACAATAGACTACCCTCCATAATGACTAGGCTACCATCCATTAGAGTAACAAAGATATCAACAACAGACTACCTTCCATAATGACAAGGCTATCATCCATTGGAGTGACAAATATATCCACAATAGACTACCTTCCATAATGACAAGGCTACCAGTCGTTGGAGTAACAAAAATCTCGACAACAAACTACCTTCCATAATGACAAGGCTACCATCCATTAGAGTGACAAAAATATCGACAATAGACTACCTTCCATAATGACAAGGCTACCATCCATTGGAGTAACAAAAATATCGACAACAAACTACCTTCTATAATGAAAATGCTACAATCCTTTGGAGTAAAAAAAATCTCGACAACAGACAACCTTCCATAATGACAAGGCTACCATCCATTGTAGTAACAAAAATCTCAACAACAGACTACCTTTCATAATGACAAGGCTACCATCCATAGGAGTAACAAAAATCTCGCCAACAGTCTACCTTCCATAGTGACATGGCTACCATCCATTGGAGTGACAAAAACCTCGACAACAGACTACCTTCCATAATGACAAGGCTACCATCCATTGGAGTAACAAAAATCGCGGAAACAGACTACCTTCGATAATGACAAGGCTACCATCCATTAGAGTAACGAAAATCTCGACAACAGACTACCTTCCATAATGACAAGGCTACCATCCATTGGAGTAACAAAAATCGTGGAAACAGACTACCTTTCATAATGACAAGGCTACCATCGATTGGAGTGACAAAAATCTCGACAATAGACTACCTTCCATAATGACTAGGATACCTTCCATTAGAGTAACAAAGATATCAACATCAGACTACCTACCATAATGACAAGGCTACCATCCATTGGAGTAACAAAATCTCGACAACAAACTACATTCCATAATGACAAGGCTACCATCCATTAGAGTAACAAAAATCTCGACAACAGACTACCTTCCATAATGACAAGGCTATAATCCATTGGAGTAAGGAAAATATCAACAAAAGACTACCTTCCATAATGACAAGGCTACCATCCATTGGAGTAACAAAAATCTCGCCAACAGACTCCACTTCCATAATGACAAGGCTACCATCCATTGTAGTAACAAAAATCTCGCCAACAGACTCCACTTCCATAATGACAATGCTACCATCCGTTGGAGTAACAAAATCTCGACAACAAACTACCTTCCATAATGACAAGGATACCATCCATTGGAATAACAAAAATCTCGACAACAGACTACCTTCCATAATGACAAGGCTACCATCCATTGGAGTAACAAAAATATCGACAAGAGACTACCTTCCATAATGACATGGCTACCATCCATCGGAGTAACAAAAATATCAACAATAGACTACCTTCCATAATGAGTAGGCTACCGTCCATTGGAGTAACAAAGATATTGACAACAAACTACCTTCTATATGCTACAATCCTTTGGAGTAAAAAAATCACGACAACAAACAACCTTCCATAATGACAAGGCTACCATCCATTGAGGTAACAAAAATCTCAACAACAGAATACCTTCCATAATGACAAGGCTACCATCCATTGGTGTAACAAAAATCTCGCCAACAATCTACCTTCCATAATGACATGGCTACCATCCATTGGAATGACAAAAACATCGACAACAGACTACCTTCCATAATGACAAGGCTACCATCCATTGGAGTAACGAACATCTCGACAATAGACTACCTTCCATAATGACAAGGCTACCATCCATTGGAGTAACAAAAATCACAGAAATAGACTACCTTCCGTAATGACAAGGCTACCATCCATTGGAGTAACGAAAATCTCGACAACAGACTACCTTCCATAATGACAAGGCTACGATCCATTGGAGTAACAAAAATTGCGGAAATAGACTACCTTTCATAATGACAAGGCTACCATCCATTAGAGTGACAAAAATCTCGACAATAGACTACCTTCCATAATGACTAGGCTACCCTCCATTAGAGTAACAAAGATATCAACAACAGACTACCTTGCATAATGACAAGGCTACCATCCATTGGAGTAACAAAATCTCGACATCAAACTACCTTCCATAATGACAAGGCTACCATCCATTAGAGTAACAAAAACTCGACAACAGACTACCTTCCATAATGAGAAGGCTACAATCCATTGGAGTAATGAAAATATCAACAAGAGACTACCTTCCATAATGACAAGGCTACCATCCATTGGAGTAACAAAAATCTCGCCAATAGACTACACTTCCATAATGACAAGGCTATCATCCAATTGAGTGACAAAAATCTCCACAATAGACTACCTTATATAATGACAAGGCTACCATCAATTGGAGTAACAAAATCTCGACAACAAACTACCTTCCATAATGACAAGGCTACCATCCATTGGAGTAAAAAAAATCTCGACAACAAACTACCTTCCATAATGACAAGGCTACCATCCATTAGAGTGACAAAAATATCGACAATAGACTACCTTCCATAATGACAAGTCTACCATCCATTAGAGTAACAAAAATATTGACAACAGACTACCTTCCATAATGTCAAGGCTACCATCCATCGGAGTAACAAAAATATCAACAATACACTACCTTCCATAATGAAAAGCCTACCATCCATTGGAGTAACGAAAATCTCGACAACAGACTACCTTTCATAATGACATGGCTACCATCCATTGGAGTAACAAAAATCGCGGAAACAGACTACCGTCTATAATGACAAGGCTTCCATCCATTAGAGTAACGAAAATCTCGACAACAGACTACCTTCCATAATGACAAGGCTACCATCCATTAGAGTAACAAAAATCGCGGAAACAGACTACCTTCCATAATGACAAGGCTAGAATCCATTGGAGTTAAAAAAATCTCGACAATAGACTACCCTCCATAATGACTAGGCTACCATCCATTAGAGTAACAAAGATATCAACAACAAACTACCTTCCATAATGACAAGGCTACCATCCATTGGAGTGACAAAAATATCCACAATAGACTACCTTCCATAATGACAAGGCTACCAGCCGTTGGAGTAACAAAAATCTCGACAACAAACTACCTTCCATAATGACAAGGCTACCATCCATTAGAGTGACAAAAATATCGACAATAGACTACCTTCCATAATGACAAGGCTACCATCCATTGGAGTAACGAAAATCTCGACAACAGACTACCTTCCATAATTACAAGGCTACCATCCATTAGAGTAACAAAAATCGCGGAAACGGACTACCTTCCATAATGACAAGGCTAGAATCCATTGGAGTTACAAAAATCTCGACAATAGACTTCCCTCCATAATGACTAGGCTACCATCCATTAGAGTAACAAAGATATCAACAACAGCCTACCTTCCATAATGACAAGGCTACCCTCCATTAGAGTAACAAATATATCAACAACAAACTACCTTGCATAATGACAAGGCTACCATCCATTAGAGTAACAAAATCTCGACAACAAACTACCTTCCATAATGACAAGGCTACCATTCATTAGAGTAACAAAAACTCGACAACAGACTACCTTCCATAATGACAAGGCTAGAATCCATTTTAGTAATGAAAATATCAACAAGAGACTACCTTCCATAATGACAAGGCTACCATCCATTGGAGTAACAAAAATCTCGCCAAAAGACTACACTTCCATAATGACAAGGCTATCATCCAATGGAGTGACAAAAATCTCCACAATAGACTACCTTATATAATGACAAGGCTACCATCAATTGGAATAACAAAATCTCGACAACAAACTACCTTCCATAATGACAAGGCTACCATCCATTGGAGTAAAAAAAATCTCGACAACAAACTACCTTCCATAATGACAAGGCTACCATCCATTAGAGTGACAAAAATATCGACAACAGACTACCTTCCATAATGACAAGTCTACCATCCATTAGAGTAACAAAAATATTTACAATAGACTACCTTCCATAATGTCAAGGCTACCATCCATCGGAGTAACAAAAATATCAACAATACACTACCTTCCATAATGAAAAGCCTACCATCCATTGGAGTAACGAAAATCTCGACAACAGACTACCTTTCATAATGACATGGCTACCATCCATTGGAGTAACAAAAATCGCGGAAACAGACTACCTTCTATAATGACAAGGCTACCATCCATTAGAGTAACGAAAATCTCGACAACAGACTACCTTCCATAATGACAAGGCTACCATCCATTAGAGTAACAAAAATCGCCGAAACAGACTACCTTCCATAATGACAAGTCTAGAATCCATTGGAGTTACAAAAATCTCGACAATAGACTACCCTCCATAATGACTAGGCTACCATCCATTAGAGTAACAAAGATATCAACAACAAACTACCTTCCATAATGACAAGGCTACCATCCATTGGAGTGACAAAAATATCCACAATAGACTACCTTCCATAATGACAAGGCTAGAATCCATTGGAGTTACAAAAATCTCGACAATAGACTACCCAACATAATGACTAGGCTACCATCCATTAGAGTAACAAAGATATCAACAACAGACTACCTTCCATAATGACAAGGCTACCATCCATTGGAGTGACAAATATATCCATAATAGACTACCTTCCATAATGACAAGGCTACCAGCCGTTGGAGTAACAAAAATCTCGACAACAAACTACCTTCCATAATGACAAGGCTACCATCCATTAGAGTGACAAAAATATCGACAATAGACTACCTTCCATAATGACAAGGCTACCATCCATTGGAGTAACAAAAATATCGACAACAAACTACCTTCTATAATGAAAATGCTACAATCCTTTGGAGTAAAAAAAATCTCGACAACAAACAACCTTCCATAATGACAAGGCTACCATCCATTGTAGTAACAAAAATCTCAACAACAGACTACCTTTTATATTGACAAGGCTACCATCCATAGGAGTAACAAAAATCTCGCCAACAATTTACCTTCCATAATGACATGGCTACCATCCATTGGAGTGACAAAAACCTCGACAACAGACTACCTTCCATAATGACAAGGCTACCATCCATTGGAGTAACGAACATATTGACAACAGACTACCTTCCATAATGACAAGGCGACCATCCATTGGAGTAACAAAAATCGCGGAAAAAGACTACCTTCCGTAATGACAAGGCTACCATCCATTGGAGTAACGAAAATCTCGACAACAGACTACCTTCCATAATGACAAGGCTACCATCCATTGGAGTAACAAAAATTGCGGAAACAGACAACCTTTCATAATGATAAGGCTACCATCCATTGGAGTGACAAAAATCTCGACAATAGACTACCTTCCATAATGACTAGGCTACCCTCCATTAGAGTAACCAAGATATCAACAACAAACTACCTTGCATAATGACAAGGCTACCATCCATTGGAGTAACAAAATCTCGACAACAAACTACCTTCCATAATGACAAGGCTACCATCCATTAGAGTAACAAAAACTCGACAACAGACTACCTTCCATAATGACAAGGCTAGAATCCATTGTAGTGATGAAAATATCAACAAGAGACTACCTTCCATAATGACAAGGCTACAATCCATTGGAGTAACAAAAATCTTGCCAACAGACTACACTTCCATAATGACAAGGCTATCATCCATTGGAGTGACAAAAATCTCCACAATAGACTACCTTATATAATGACAAGGCTACCATCAATTGGAGTAACAAAAATCTCGACAACAAACTACCTTCCATAATGACAAGGCTACCATCCAATAGAGTGACAAAAATATCGACAATAGACTACCTTCCATAATGACAAGGCTACCATCCATTGGAGTAACAAAAATATTGACAACAGACTACCTTCCATAATGACAAGGCTACCATCCATCGGAGTAACAAAAATATCAACAATACACTACCTTCCATAATGAAAAGCCTACCATCCATTGGAGTAACGAAAATCTCGACAACAAACTACCTTCCATAATGACAAGGCTACCATCCATTGGAGTAACGAAAATCTCGACAACAGACTACCTTCGATAATGACAAGGCTACCATCCATTAGAGTAACAAAAATCGCGGAAACAGACTACCTTCCATAATGACAAGGCTAAAATTCATTGGAGTGACAAAAATCTCGACAATAGACTACCCTCCATAATGACTAGGCTACCATCCATTAGAGTAACAAAGATATCAACAACAGACTACCTTCCATAATGACAAGGCTACCATCCATTGGAGTGATAAAAATATACCAATAGACTACCTTCCATAATGTCAAGGCTACCATCAGTTGGAGTAACAAAATCTTGACAACAAACTACCTTCCATAATGACAAGGCTACCATCCATTAGAGTAACAAAAATCTCGAAAATAGACTACCTTCCATATTGACAAGGCTACAATCCATTAGAGTAATGAAAATATCAACAAGAGACTACCTTCCATAATGACAAGGCTACCATCCATTGGAGTAACAAAAATCTCGCCAACAGACTACACTTCCATAATGACAAGGCTACCATCCATTGGAGTGACAAAAATCTCCACAATAGACTACCTTATATAATGACAAGGCTACCATCAATTGGAGTAACAAAATCTCGACAACAAACTACGTTCCATAATGACAAGGCTACCATCCATTGGAGTAACAAAAATATCGACAACAAACTACCTTCCATAATGACAAGGCTTCCATCCATTAGAGTGACAAAAATATCGACAATAGACTACATTCCATAATGACAAGGCTACCATCCATCGGAGTAACAAAAATATCAACAATACACTACCTTCCATAATGAAAATCCTACCATCCATTGGAGTAACGAAAATCTCGACAACAGACTACCTTCCATAATGACATGGCTACCATCCATTGGATTAACAAAAATCGCGGAAACAGACTACCTTCTATAATGACAAGGCTTCCATCCATTAGAGTAACGAAAATCTCGACAACAGACTACCTTCCATAATGACAAGGCTACCATCCATTAGAGTAACAAAAATCGCGAAACCAGACTACCTTCCATAATGACAAGGCTAGAATCCATTGGAGTTAAAAAAATCTCGACAATAGACTACCCTCCATAATAACTAGGCTACCATCCATTAGAGTAACAAAGATATCAACAACAAACTACCTTCCATAATGACAAGGCTACCATCCATTGGAGTGACAAAAATATCCACAATAGACTACCTTCCATAATGACAAGGCTACCAGCCGTTGGAGTAACAAAATTCTCGACAACAAACTACCTTCCATAATGACAAGGCTACCATCCATTAGAGTGACAAAAATATCGACAATAGACTACCTTCCATAATGACAAGGCTACCATCCATTGGAGTAACGAAAATCTCGACAACAGACTACCTTCCATAATTACAAGGCTACCATCCATTAGAGTAACAAAAATCGCGGAAACGGACTACCTTCCATAATGACAAGGCTAGAATCCATTGGAGTTACAAAAATCTCGACAATAGACTACCCTCCATAATGACTAGGCTACCATCCATTAGAGTAACAAAGATATCAACAACAGACTACCTTCCATAATGACAAGGCTACCCTCCATTAGAGTAACAAATATATCAACAACAAACTACCTTGCATAATGACAAGGCTACCATCCATTAGAGTAACAAAATCTCGACAACAAACTACCTTCCATAATGACAAGGCTACCATTCATTAGAGTAACAAAAACTCGACAACAGACTACCTTCCATAATGACAAGGCTAGAATCCATTTTAGTAATGAAAATATCAACAAGAGACTACCTTCCATAATGACAAGGCTACCATCCATTGGAGTAACAAAAATCTCGCCAAAAGACTACACTTCCATAATGACAAGGCTATCATCCAATGGAGTGACAAAAATCTCCACAATAGACTACCTTATATAATGAGAAGGCTACCATCAATTGGAGTAACAAAATCTCGACAACAAACTACCTTCCATAATGACAAGGCTACCATCCATTGGAGTAAAAAAAATCTTAACAACAAACTACCTTCCATAATGACAAGGCTACCATCCATTAGAGTGACAAAAATATCGACAATAGACTACCTTCCATAATGACAAGTCTACCATCCATTAGAGTAACAAAAATATTGACAACAGACTACCTTCCATAATGTCAAGGCTACCATCCATCGGAGTAACAAAAATATCAACAATACACTACCTTCCATAATGAAAAGCCTACCATCCATTGGAGTAACGAAAATCTCGACAACAGACTACCTTTCATAATGACATGGCTACCATCCATTGGAGTAACAAAAATCGCGGAAACAGACTACCTTCTATAATGACAAGGCTACCATCCATTAGAGTAACGAAAATCTCGACAACAGACTACCTTCCATAATGACAAGGCTACCATCCATTAGAGTAACAAAAATCGCGGAAACAGACTACCTTCCATAATGACAAGGCTAGAATCCATTGGAGTTACAAAAATCTCGACAATAGACTACCCTCCATAATGACTAGGCTACAATCCATTAGAGTAACAAAGATATCAACAACAAACTACCTTCCATAATGACAAGGCTACCATCCATTGGAGTGACAAAAATATCCACAATAGACTACCTTCCATAATGACAAGGCTACCATCCGTTGGAGTAACAAAATTCTCGACAACAAACTACCTTCCATAATGACAAGGCTACCATCCATTAGAGTGACAAAAATATCGACAATAGACTACCTTCCATAATGACAAGGCTACCATCCATTGGAGTAACGAAAATCTCGACAACAGACTACCTTCCATAATTACAAGGCTACCATCCACTAGAGTAACAAAAATCGCGGAAACGGACTACCTTCCATAATGACAAGGCTAGAATCCATTGGAGTTACAAAAATCTCGACAATAGACTACCCTCCATAATGACTAGGCTACCATCCATTAGAGTAACAAAGATATCAACAACAGACTACCTTCCATAATGACAAGGCTACCCTCCATTAGAGTAACAAATATATCAACAACAAACTACCTTGCATAATGACAAGGCTACCATCCATTAGAGTAACAAAATCTCGACAACAAACTACCTTCCATAATGACAAGGCTACCATTCATTAGAGTAACAAAAACTCGACAACAGACTACCTTCCATAATGACAAGGCTAGAATCCATTTTAGTAATGAAAATATCAACAAGAGACTACCTTCCATAATGACAAGGCTACCATCCATTGGAGTAACAAAAATCTCGCCAAAAGACTACACTTCCATAATGACAAGGCTATCATCCAATGGAGTGACAAAAATCTCCACAATAGACTACCTTATATAATGAGAAGGCTACCATCAATTGGAGTAACAAAATCTCGACAACAAACTACCTTCAATAATGACAAGGCTACCATCCATTGGAGTAAAAAAAATCTCGACAACAAACTACCTTCCATAATGACAAGGCTACCATCCATTAGAGTGACAAAAATATCGACAATAGACTACCTTCCATAATGACAAGTCTACCATCCATTAGAGTAACAAAAATATTGACAACAGACTACCTTCCATAATGTCAAGGCTACCATCCATCGGAGTAACAAAAATATCAACAATACACTACCTTCCATAATGAAAAGCCTACCATCCATTGGAGTAACGAAAATCTCGACAACAAACTACCTTTCATAATGACATGGCTACCATCCATTGGAGTAACAAAAATCGCGGAAACAGACTACCTTCTATAATGACAAGGCTACCATCCATTAGAGTAACGAAAATCTCGACAACAGACTACCTTCCATAATGACAAGGCTACCATCCATTAGAGTAACAAAAATCGCGGAAACAAACTACCTTCCATAATGACAAGGCTAGAATCCATTGGAGTTACAAAAATCTCGACAATAGACTACCCTCCATAATGACTAGGCTACCATCCATTAGAGTAACAAAGATATCAACAACAAACTACCTTCCATAATGACAAGGCTACCATCCATTGGAGTGACAAAAATATCCACAATAGACTACCTTCCATAATGACAAGGCTAGAATCCATTAGAGTTACAAAAATCTCGACAATAGACTACCCTCCATAATGACTAGGCTACCATCCATTAGAGTAACAAAGATATCAACAACAGAGTACCTTCCATAATGACAAGGCTACCATCCATTGGAGTGACAAATATATCCATAATAGACTACCTTCCATAATGACAAGGCTACCAGCCGTTGGAGTAACAAAAATCTCGACAACAAACTACCTTCCATAATGACAAGGCTACCATCCATTAGAGTGACATAAAATATCGACAATAGACTACCTTCCATAATGACAAGGCTACCATCCATTGGAGTAACAAAAATATCGACAACAAACTACCTTCTATAATGAAAATGCTACAATCCTTTGGAGTAAAAAAAATCTCGACAACAGACAACCTTCCATAATGACAAGGCTACCATCCATTGTAGTAACAAAAATCTCAACAACAGACTACCTTTCATAATGACAAGGCTACCATCCATAGGAGTAACAAAAATCTCGCCAACAATCTACCTTCCATAATGACATGGCTACCATCCATTGGAGTGACAAAAACCTCGACAACAGACTACCTTCCATAATGACAAGGCTACCATCCATTGGAGTAACGAACATCTTGACATTAGACTACCTTCCATAATGACAAGGCTACCATCCATTGGAGTAACAAAAATCGCGGAAAAAGACTACCTTCCGTAATGACAAGGCTACCATCCATTGGAGTAACGAAAATCTCGACAACAGACTACCTTCCATAATGACAAGGCTACCATCCATTGGAGTAACAAAAATTGCGGAAACAGACTACCTTTAATAATGACAAGGCTACCATCCATTGGAGTGACAAAAATCTCGACAATAGACTACCTTCCATAATGACTAGGCTACCCTCCATTAGAGTAACCAAGATATCAACAACAAACTACCTTGCATAATGACAAGGCTACCATCCATTGGAGTAACAAAATCTCGACAACAAACTACCTTCCATAATGACAAGGCTACCATCCATTAGAGTAATAAAAACTCGACAACAGACTACCTTCCATAATGACAAGGCTAGAATCCATTGTAGTGATGAAAATATCAACAAGAGACTACCTTCCATAATGACAAGGCTACCATCCATTGGAGTAACAAAAATCTCGCCAAAAGACTACACTTCCATAATGACAAGGCTATCATCCATTGGAGTGACAAAAATCTCCACAATAGATTACCTTATATAATGACAAGGCTACCATCAATTGGATAACAAAAATCTCGACAACAAACTACCTTCCATAATGACAAGGCTACCATCCAATAGAGTGACAAAAATATCGACAATAGACTACCTTCCATAATGACAAGGCTACCATCCATTGGAGTAACAAAAATATTGACAACAGACTACCTTCCATAATGACAAGGCTACCATCCATCGGAGTAACAAAAATATCAACAATACACTACCTTCCATAATGAAAACCCTACCATCCATTGGAGTAACGAAAATCTCGACAACAGACTACCTTCCATAATGACAAGGCTACCATCCATTGGATTAACGAAAATCTCGACAACAGACTACCTTCCATAATGACAAGGCTAAAATCCATTAGAGTAACAAAAATCGCGGAAACAGACTACCTTCCTTAATGACAAGGCTAAAATCCATTGGAGTGACAAAAATCTCGACAATAGACTACCCTCCATAATGACTAGGCTACCATCCATTGGAGTGACAAAATCTTGACAACAAACTACCTTCCATAATGAAAAGGCTACCATCCGTTGGAGTAACAAAATCTTGACAACAAACTACCTTCCATAATGACAAGGCTACCATCCATTGGAGTAACAAAAATCTCGCCAACAGACTACACTTCCATAATGACAAGGCTACCATCCATTGAAGTGACAAAAATCTTCACAATAGACTACCTTATATAATGACAAGGCTACCATCAATTGGAGTAACAAAATCTCGACAACAAACTACCTTCCATAATGACAAGGCTACCATCCTTGAAGTAACAAAAATATCGACAACAAACTACCTTCCATAATGACAAGGCTACCATCCATTAGAGTGACAAAAATATCGACAATAGACTACCTTCCATAATGACAAGGCTACCATTCATCGGAGTAACAAAAATATCAACAATAGACTACCTTCCATAATGAGTAGGCTACCATCCATTGGAATAACAAAGATATCGACAACAAACAACCTTCTATAATGACAATGCTACAATCCATTGGAATAGAAAAAATCTCGACAACAAACTACGTTCCATAATGACAAGGCTACCATCCATTGGAGTAACATAAATCTCGACAACATACTACCTTCCATAATGACAAGGCTACCATCTATTGGAATAACAAAAATCTCGAGAACAGACTACCTTCCATAATGACAAGGCTACCATCCAATGGAATAACAAAAATCTCGACAACAGACTACCTTCCAAAATGACAAGGCTACCATCCATTAGAGTGACAAAAATCTCGACAACAGACTACTTTCCATATTTATAAGGCTACCATCCATTATAGTAACAAAAATCTCGACAATAGACTACCTTCCATAATGACAATGCTACCATTCATTGGAGTATCAAAAATATCGACAACAAACTACCTTTGATAATGACAAGACTACCATCCATTAGAGTAACAAAAATCTCGACAACAGACTACCTTCCATAATGACAAGTCTACCATCCATTCGAGTAATGAAAATATCACTAAGAGACTACCTTCCATAATGACAAGGCTACCATGCATTGGAGTAATGAAAATATCAACAAGAGACTACCTTCCATAATGACACGGCTACCACTCATTGGAGTAACAAAAATCTCGCCAACAATCTACCTTCCATAATGACAAGGCTACCATCCATTGGAGTGTCAAAAATATAGATAATAGACTACCTTCCATAATGACAAGGCTACCATCCATTGGAGTTACAAAAATCGCAAAAACAAACTATCTTCCATAATGACAAGGCTACCATCCATTGGAGTGACGAAAATCTCGACAATAGACTACCTTACATAATGACAAGGCTACCATCCATTGGAGTAACAAAAATCTCGAAAAAAAACTACCTTCGATAATGACAAGGCTACCATCCATTAGAGTATGAAAAATCTCGACAACATACTACCTTCCATAATGACAAGGCTACGATCCATTAGACTAAAACAAATCTCGACAACGGAGTACCTTCCATAATGACAAGGCTACAATCCATTGGAGTAATGAAAATATCAACAAGAGACTACCTTCCATAATGACAAGGCTACCATTCATTGGAGTAATTAAAATATCAACAAGAGACTACCTTCCATAATGACAAGGCTACCATCCATTCGAGTAACAAAAATCTCTCCAACAGACTACCTTCCATAATCACAAGGCTACAATCCATTAGAGTGGCAAAAATCTCGACAATAGACTACCTTCCATAATGACAAGTCTACCATCCATTGGAGTAACAAAAATATTGACAACAAACTACCTTCCATAATGACAAGGCTACCATCCGTTAGAGTATCAAAAATATCGACAACAAACTACCTTCGATAATGACAAGACTACCATCCATTAGAGTAAAAAAAATCTCAACAAAAGACTACCTTCCATAATGAAAAGGCTACGATCCATTAGAGTAACAAAAATCTCGACAACAGACTACCTTCCATAATGACAAGGCTACCATCCATTGGAGTAATGAAAACTTCAACAAGAGACTACCTTCCATAATGACAAGGCTACAATCCATTGGTGTAACAAAAATCTCGCCAACAGTCTACCTTCCATAATGACAAGGCTACCATCCATTGGAGTGACAAAAATATCGACAATAAACTACCTTCCATAATGACAAGGCTACCATCCATTGGAGTGACAAAAATCTCGACAACATACTACCTTCCATAATAACAAGGCTAACATCCATTGGAGTAACGAAAATCTCGACAACCGTCTTCCTTATATAATGACAAGGCTACTATCCATTGGAGTAAAAAAAATCTCGACAACAAACTACCTTCCATAATGATAAGGCTACCATCCATTGGAATAACAAAAATATAGACAACAAACTATGTTCCATAATGACAAGGCTACAATCCATTGGAGTAAAAAAAATCTCGACAACAAACTACCTTCGATAATGACAAGGCTACCATCCAATAGAGTAACAAAAATCTCGACAACAAACTACCTTCCGTATTGACAAGGCTACGATCCATTAGAGTAACAAAAATCTCGACAATAGACTACCTTCCATAATGACAAGGCTACAATCTATTCGAGTAATGAAAATATCAACAAGAGACTACCTTCCATAATGACAAGGCTACCATCCATTGGAGTAACAAAAATCTCACCAACAATCTACCTTCCATTATGACACGGCTACCATTCATTGGAGTGACAAAAATCTCGACAACATACTACCTTCCATAATGACAAGGCTACCATCCATTCGAGTAATGAAAATCTCAAAACCAGACTACCTTCCATAATGACAAGGCTACCTTCCATTGGAGTTACAAAAATCGCAAAAACAGACTATCTTCCATAATGACAAGGCTACCATCCATTGGAGTGATGAAAATCTCGACAATAGACTACCTTACATAATGACAAGGCTACCATCCATTGGAGTAACAAAAATCTCGAAAAAAAACTACCTTCGATAATGACAAGGCTACCATCCATTAGAGTATGAAAAATCTCGACAACATACTACCTTCCATAATGACAAGGTTACGATCCATTAGAGTAACAAAAATCTCAACAACAGACTACCTTCCATAATGACAAGGCTACAATCCATTAGAGTAATGAAAATATCAACAAGAGACTACCTTCCATAATGACAAGGCTACCATGCATTGGAGTGATGAATATATCAACAAGAGACTACCTTCCATAATGACAAGGCTACCATCCATTCGAGTAACAAAAATCTCGCCAACAGACTACCTTCCATAATCACAAGGCTACCATCCATTGGAGTAACAAAATCTCGACAACAAACTACCTTCCATAATAACAAGGCTACCATCCATTGGAGTAATAAAAATCACGACAAAAAACTACCTTCTATAATGACAAGGCTACCATCCATTAGAGTGACAAAAATATCTACAATAGACTACCTTCCATAATGACAAGGCTACCATCCATTAGAGTAACAAAAATCTCGACAACAGACTACCTTCCATAATGGCAAGGCTACCATCCATTGGAGTAACGAAAATCTCAACAACAAACTACCTACCACAATGACAAGGCTACCATACATTGTAGTAACAAAAATCTCGACAACAATCTACCTTCCATAATGACAAGGCTACCATCCATTGGGGTAACAAAAATCTCGACAATAGACTACCTTCCATAATGACAAGGCTACTATCCATTGGAGTAACAAAAATCTCGACAACAAACTACCTTCCATAATGATAAGGCTACCATCCATTGGAATAACAAAATATCGACAACAAACTATGTTCCATAATGACAAGGCTACAATCCATTGGAGTAACAAAAATATCAACAACAGACTACCTTCCATAATGACAAGGCTACCATCCATTGGAGTAACAAAAATCTCTAAACTAGACTACCTTCCATAATGACAAGGCTACCATCCATTGGAGTGACAAAAATCTCGACAATAGACTACCTTCCATAATGACTAGGCTACCATCCATGAGAGTAACAAAGATATCGACAACAGACTACCTTCTATAATGACAAGGCTACCATACATTGCAATAACAAAAAGCTCGACAACAAACTACCTTCAATAATGACAAGGCTACCATACATTGTAGTAACAAAAATCTCGACAACAGTCTACCTTCCATAATGACAAGGCTACCATCCATTGGAGTAACAAAAATCTCGACAATAGACTACCTTCCATAGTGACAAGGCTAACATCCATTGGAATAACAAAAATCTCGACAACAAACTACCTTCGATAATGACAAGGGTACCATCCATTAGAGTATGAAAAATCTCGACAACATACTACCTTCCATAATGACAAGGCTACGATCCATTAGACTAAGAAAAATCTCGACAACGGAGTACCTTCCATAATGACAAGGCTACAATCCATTGGAGTAATGAAAACATCAACAAGAGACTACCTTCCATAATGACAAGGCTACCATGCATTGGAGTAATGAAAATATCAACAAGAGACTACCTTCCATATTGACAAGGCTACCATCCATTCGAGTAACAAAAATCTCGCCAACAGACTACCTTCCATAATCACAAGGCTACAATCCATTAGAGTGACAAAAATATCGACAATAGACTACCTTCCATAATGACAAGGCTACCATCCATTGAAATAACAAAAATATCGACAACAAACTACCTTCCATAATGATAAGGCTACCATCCATTAGAGTGACAAAAATATCTACAATAGACTACCTTCCATAATGACAAGGCTACCATCCATTAGAGTAACAAAAATCTCGACAACAGACTACCTTCCATAATGACAAGGCTACCATCCATTGGAGTACCGAAAATATCAACAACAAACTACCTACCACAATGACAAGGCTACCATACATTGTAGTAACAAAGATCTCGACAATAGTCTACCTTCCATAATGACAAGGCTACCATCCATTGGGGTAAGAAAAATCTCGACAATAGACTACCTTCCATAATGACAAGGCTACTATCCACTGGAGTAACAAAAATCTCGACAACAAACTACCTTCCATAATGATTAGGCTACCATCCATTGGAATATCAAAAATATCGACAACAAACTATGTTCCATAATGACAAGGCTACAATCCATTGGAGTAACAAAAATATCAACAACAGACTACCTTCCATAATGACAAGGCTACCATCCATTGGAGTAACAAAAATCTCTAAAATAGACTACCTTCCATAATGACAAGGCTACCATCCATTGGAGTGACAAAAATCTCGACAATAGACTACCTTCCATAATGACTAGGCTACCATCCATGAGAGTAACAAAGATATCGACAACAAACTACGTTCTATAATGACAAGGCTACCATACATTGCAATAACAAAAAGCTCGACAACAAACTACCTTCAATAATGATAAGGCTACCATACATTGTAGTAACAAAAATCTCGACAACAGTCTACCTTCCATAATGACAAGGCTACCATCCATTGGACTAACAAAAATCTCGACAATAGAGTACCTTCCATATTGACAAGGCCATGATCCATTAGAGTAACAAAAATCTCGATAATAGACTACCTTCCATAATGACAAGGCTACCATGTATTGGAGTAATGAAAATATCAACAAGAGACTACCTTCCATAATGAGAAGGCTACCATCCATTGGAGTAACAAAAATCTCGCAAACAATCTACCTTCCATAATGACAAGGCTACCATCCATTGGAGTAACGAAAATCTCGACAACAGAATACCATCCATAATGACAAGGCTACCATCCATTGGAGTAACAAAAATCGCAAAAACAGACTATATTCCATAATGATAAGGCTACCATCCATTGGAGTGACAAAAATCTCGACAATAGACTACCTTCCATAATTACAAGGCTACCATCCATTGGAGTAACAAAAATCTCGACAACAAACTACCTTCGATAATGACAAGGCTACCATCCATTAGAGTATGAAAAATCTCGACAACATACTACCTTCCATAATGACAAGGCTACGATCCATTAGACTAAAAAAAATCTCGACAACGGAGTACCTTCCATAATGACAAGGCTACTATCCATTGGAGTAATGAAAACATCAACAAGAGACTACCTTCCATAATGACAAGGCTACCATGCATTGGAGTAATGAAAATATCAACAAGAGACTACCTTCCATATTGACAAGGCTACCATCCATTCGAGTAACAAAAATCTCGCCAACAGACTACCTTCCATAATCACAAGGCTACAATCCATTAGAGTGGCAAAAATCTCGACAATAGACTACCTTCCATAATGACAAGGCTACCATCCATTGGAGTAACAAAAATATTGACAAGGCTACCATCCATTAGAGTGACAAAAATATCTACAATAGAATACCTTCCATATTGACAAGGCTACCATTCATTAGAGTAACAAAAATCTCGACAACAGACTACCTTCCATAATGACTAGGATATCATCCATTGGAGTAACAAAGATATCGATAACAAACTACCTTCTATAATGACAAGGCTACCATGCATTGGAGTAATGAAAATATCAACAAGAGACTACCTTCCATAATGACAAGGCTACCATCCATTCGAGTAACAAAAATCTCGCCGTCAGACTACCTTCCATAATGACAAGTCTACCATCCATTGGAGTGACAAAAATCACGACAATAGACAACCTTCCATAATGATAAGGCTACCATCCATTGGAGTAACAAAATCTTGACAACAAACTACCTTCCATAATGACAAGGCTACCATCCATTGGAGTAACAAAAATCTCGACAACAAACTACCTTCCATAATGACAAGGATACCATCCATTAGAGTGACAAAAATATCTACAATAGACTACCTTCCATAATTACAAGGCTACCATCCATTGGAGTAACAAAAATCTCGACAACAGACTACCTTCCATAATGACAAGGCTACCATCCATTGGAGTATGGAAAATCTCGACAACAAACTACCTTCCATAATGATAAGGCTATCATCCATTAGAGCAACAAAAAATTTGACAACAAACTACTTTCGATAATGACAAGGCTACCATCCATTAGAGTAACAAAAATCTCGACAACAAACTACCTTCCATATTGACAAGGCTACGATCCATTAGAGTAACAAAAATCTCGATAATAGACTACCTTCCATAATGACAAGGACACCATCCATTGGAGTAATGAAAATATAAACAAAAGACTACCTTCCATAATGACAAGGCTCCCATCCATTGGAGTAACAAAAATCTCGCCAACAATCTACCTTCCATAATGACACGGCTACCATCCATTGGAGTGACAAAAATCTCGACAACAAACTACCTTCCATAATGACAAGGCTACCATCCATTGGAGTAACGAAAATATCGACAACAGACTACCTTCCATAATGACAAGGCTACCATCCATTGGAGTAACAAAAATCGCAAAAACAGACTATCTTTCATAATGACAAGTCTACCATCCATTGGAGTGACAAAAATCTCGACAACAAACTACCTTCCATAATGACAAGGCTACAATCCATTGGAGTAACAAAAATCCCGACAATAGACTACCTTCCATAATGACAAGGATACCATGCATTGGAGTAATGAAAATATCAACAAGAGACTACCTTCCATAATGACAAGGCTACCATCCATTCGAGTAACAAAAATCTCGCCAACAGACTACCTTCCATAATGACAAGGCTACCATCCATTGGAGTGATAAAAATCTCGACAATAGACTACCTTCCATAATGACAAGGCTACCATCCATTGGAGTAATAAAATCTCGATAACAAACTACCTTCCATAATGACAAGGCTTCTATCCATTGGAGTAACAAAAATCTCGACAACAAACTACCTTCCATAATGACAAGGCTACAATCCATTAGAGTGACAAAAATATCTACAATAGACTACCTTCCATAATGACAAGGCTACCATCCATTGGAGTAACAAAAATATCGACAACAGACTACCTTCCATAATGACAAGGCTACCATCCATTGGAGTACCAAAAATCTCGAAAATAGACTACCTTCCATAATGACAAGGCTACCATCCATTGGAGTGACAAAAATCTCGACAATAAACTACCTTCCATAATGACTAGGCTACCATCCATTATAGTAACAAAGATATCGACAACAGATTACCTTCTATAATGACAAGGATACCATACATTGCAATAACAAAAATCTCGACAACAAACTACCTTCCATAATTACAAGGCTACCATCCATTGGAGTGACAAAAATCTCGACAATAGACTACCTTTCATAATGACTAGGCTATCATCCATTAGACTAACAAAGATATCGATAACAAACTACCTTCTATAATGACAAGGCTACCATGCATTGGAGTAATGAAAATATCAACAAGAGACTACCTTCCATAATGACAAGGCTACCATCCATTCGAGTAACAAAAATCTCGCCGACAGACTACCTTTCCATAATGACAAGGTTACCATCCATTGGAGTAACAAAAATCTCTACAACAAACTACCTTCCATAATGACAAGGCTACCATCCATTAGAGTGACATAAATATCTACAATAGACTACCTTCCATAAATACAAGGCTACCATCCATTAGAGTAACAAAAATCTCGACAACAGACTACCTTCCATAATGACAAGGCTACCATCCATTAGAGTACGGGTAATCTCGACAACAAACTACCTACCATAATGACAAGGCTACCATCCATTAGAGTGACAAAAATATCTACAATAGACTACCTTCCATAATTACAAGGCTACTATCCATTAGAGTAACAAAAATCTCGACAACAAACTACCTTTCATAATGATAAGGCTACCATCCATTGGAATAACAAAAATATCGGCTACAAACTATGTTCCATAATGACAAGGCTACAATCCATTGGAGTAACAAAAATATCGACAACAGACTGCCTTCCATAATGACAAGGCTACCATCCATTGGAGTAACAAAAATCTCGAAAACAGACTACCTTCCATAATGACAAGGCTACCATCCATTGGAGTGACAAAAATCTCGACAATAGACTACCTTCCATAATGACTAGGCTACCATCCATTATAGTAACAAAGACATCGACAGAAGATTACCTTCTATAATGACAAGGCTACCATACATTGCAATAACAATAATCTCGACAACAAACTACCTTCCATAATTACAAGGCTACCATCCATTGGAGTGACAAAAATCTCGACAATAGTCTACCTTCCATAATGACAAGGCTACAATCCATTAGACTAACAAAAATCTCGATAATAGACTATCTTCCATAATGACAAGGCTACAATCCTTTGGAGTAATGAAAATATCATCAAGAGACTACCTTCCATAATGACAAGGCTACCATGCATTGGAGTAATGAAAATATCAACAAGAGACTACCTTCCATAATGACAAGGCTACTATCCATTTGAGTAACAAAAATATCGCCAACAGACTACCTACCAAAATGACAAGGCTACCATCCATTGGAGTGGCAAAAATCTCGACAATAGACTACCTTCCATAATGACAAGGCTACCATCCATTGGAGTAACAAATTCTCGACAACAAACTACCTTCCTTAATGACAAGGCTACCATCCATTGGAGTAACAAAAATCTCGACAACAAACTACCTTCCATAATGACAAGGCTACCATCCATTAGAGTGACAAAAATATCTACAATAGACTACCTTCCATAATGACAAGGCTACCATCCATTAGAGTAACAAAAATCTCGACAACAGACAACCTTCCATAATGACAAGGCTACCATCCATTGGAGTAATGAAAATCTCAACAACAAACTACCTACCACAATGACAAGGCTACCATACATTGTAGTAACAAAAATCTCGACAACAGTCTACCTTCCATAATGACAAGGCTACCATCCATTGGGGTAACAAAAATCTCCACAATAGACTACCTTCCATAATGACAAGGCTACTATCCATTGGAGTAACAAAAATATCCACAAAAAACTACCTTCCATAATGACAAGACTACCATCCATTGGAGTAACAAAAATCTCGACAATAGACTACCTTCCATAATGACAACGCTACCATCCATTGGAGTAATAAAATCTCGACAACAAACTACCTTCCATAATGACAAGGCTTCCATCCATTGGAGTCACAAAAATCTCGACAACAAACTACCTTCCATAATGACAAGGCTACAATCCATTAGAGTGACAAAAATATCTACAATAGACTACCTTCCATAATGACAAGGCTACCATCCATTGGAGTACCAAAAATCTCGAAAACAGACTACCTTCCATAATGACAAGGCTACCATCCATTGGAGTGACAAAAATCTCGACAATAGACTACCTTCCATAATGACTAGGCTATCATCAATTATAGTAACAAAGATATCGACAACAGATTACCTTCTATAATGACAAGGTTACCATCCATTGGAGTAACAAAAATCTCGACAACAAACTACCCTCCATAATTACAAGGCTACCATCCATTGGAGTGACAAAAATCTCAACAATAGACTACCTTCCATAATGACTTGGCAATCATCCATTAGAGTAACAAAGATATCGATAACAAACTACCTTCTATAATGACAAGGCTACCATGCATTGGAGTAATGAAAATATCAACAAGAGACTACCTTCTATAATGACAAGGCTACCATCCATTAGAGTGACAAAAATATCTACAATAAACTACCTACCATAATGACAAGGCTACCATCCATTAGAGTGACAAAAATATCTACAATAGACTACCTTCAATAATGACAAGGCTACTATCCATTGGAGTAACAAAAATCTCGACAACAAACTACCTTTCATAATGATAAGGCTACCATCCATTGGAATAACAAAAATATCGGCAACAAACTAAGTTCCATAATGACAAGGCTACAATCCATTGGAGTAACAAAAATATCGACAACAGACTACCTTCCATAATGACAAGGCTACCATCCATTAGAGTAACAAAAATCTCGAAAACAGACTACCCTCCATAATGACAAGGCTACCATCCATTGGAGTGACAAAAATCTCGACAATAGACTACCTTCCATAATGACTAGGCTATCATCCATTAGAGTAACAAAGATATCGATAACAAACTACCTTCTATAATGACAAGGCTACCATGCATTGGAGTAATGAAAATATCAACAAGAGACTACCTTCCATAATGACAAGGCTACCATCCATTCGAGTAACAAAAATCTTGCCGACAGACTACCTTCCATAATGACAAGGTTACCATCCATTGGAGTAACAAAAATCTCGACAACAAACTACCTTCCATAATGACAAGGCTACCATCCATTAGAGTGACAAAAATATCTACAATAGACTACCTTCCATAATTACAAGGCTACCATCCATTAGAGTAACAAACAGACTACCTTCCATAATGACAAGGCTACCATCCATTAGAGTACGGGTAATCTCGACAACAAACTACCTACCATAATGACAAGGCTACCATACATTAGAGTGACAAAAATATCTACAATAGACTACCTTCCATAATGACAAGGCTACTATCCATTGGAGTAACAAAAATATCGACAACAAACTACCTTTCATAATGATTAGGCTACTATCCATTGGAATAACAAAAATATCGGCAACAAACTATGTTCCATAATGACAAGGCTACAATCTATTGGAGTAACAAAAATATCGACAACAGACTACCTTCCATAATGACAAGGCTACCATCCATTGGAGTAACAAAAATCTCGAAAATAGACTACCTTCCATAATGACAAGGCTACCATCCATTGGAGTGACAAAAATCTCGACAATAGACTACCTTCCATAATGACAAGGCTACCATCCATTATAGCAACAAAGACATCGACAGAAGACTACCTTTTATAATGACAAGGCTACCATACATTGCAATAACAAAAATCTCAACAACAAACTACCTTCCATAATTACAAGGCTACCATCCATTGGAGTGACAAAAATCTCGACAACAGTCTACCTTCCATAATGACAAGGCTACAATCCATTAGACTAACAAAAATCTCGATAATAGACTACCTTCCATAATGACAAGGCTACAATCCTTTGGAGTAATGAAAATATCATCAAGAGACTACCTTCCATAATAACAAGGCTACCATGCATTGGAGTAACGAAAATATCAACAAGAGACTACCTTCCATAATGACAAGTCTACCATCCATTCGAGTAACAAAAATCTCGCCGACAGACTACCTTCCATAATTACAAGGTTACCATCCATTGGAGTAACAAAAATCTCGACAACAAACTACCTTCCATAATGACAAGGCTACCATCCATTAGAGTGACAAAAATATCTACAATAGACTACCTTCCATAATTACAAGGCTACCATCCATTAAAGTAACAAAAATCTCGACAACAGACTACCTTCCATAATGACAAGGCTACCATCCATTAGAGTACGGGTAATCTCGACAACAATCTACCTACCATAATGACAAGGCTACCTTCCATTAGAGTGACAAAAATATCTACAATAGACTACCTTCCATAATGACAAGGCTACTATCCATTGGAGTAACAAAAATCTCGACAACAAACTAGCTTTCATAATGATAAGGCTACCATCCATTGGAATAAAAAAAATATCGGCAACAAACTATGTTCCATAATTACAAGGCTACAATCCATTGGAGTAATAAAAATATCGACAACAGGCTACCTTCCATAATGGCAAGGCTACCATCCATTGGAGTAACAAAAATCTCGAAAACAGACTACCTTCCATAATGACAACGCTACCATCCATTGGAGTGACAAAAATCTCGACAATAGACTACCTTCCATAATGACTAGGCTACCATCCATTATAGTAACAAAGACATCGACAGAAGACTACCTTCTATAATGACAAGGCTACCATACATTGCAATAACAAAAATCTCGACAATAAACTACCTTCCATAATTACAAGGCTACCATCCATTGGAGTGGCAAAAATCTCGACAACAGTCTACCTTCCATAATGACAAGGCTACAATCCATTAGACTAACAAAAATCTCGATAATAGACTACCTTCCATAATGACAAGGCTACAATCCTTTGGAGTAATGAAAATTTCATCAAGAGACTACCTTCCATAATGACAAGGCTACCATGCATTGGAGTAATGAAAATATCAACAAGAGACTACCTTCCATAATGACAAGGCTACCATCCATTGGAGTGGCAAAAATCTCGACAATAGACTACCTTCCATAATGACAAGGCTACCATCCATTGGAGTAACAAATTCTCGACAACAAACTACCATCCTTAATGACAAGGCTACCATCCATTGGAGTAACAAAAATCTCGACAACAAACTACCTTCCATAATAACAAGGCTACCATCCATTAGAGTGACAAAAATATCTACAATAGACTACCTTCCATAATGACAAGGCTACCATCCATTAGAGTAACAAAAATCTCGACAACAGACAACCTTCCATAATGACAAGGCTACCATCCATTGGAGTAATCAAAATCTCAACAACAAACTACCTACCACAATGACAAGGCTACCATACATTGTAGTAACAAAAATCTCGACAACAGTCTACCTTCCATAATGACAAGGCTACCATCCATTGGGGTAACAAAAATCTCCACAATAGACTACCTTCCATAATGACAAGGCTACTATCCATTGGAGTAACAAAAATCTCGACAAAAAACTACCTTCCATAATGACAAGGCTACCATCCATTGGAGTAACAAAAATATCGACAACAAACTATGTTCCATAATGACAAGGCTACAATCCATTGGAGTAACAAAAATATCGACAACAGACTACCTTCCATAATGACAAGGCTACCATCCATCGGAGTAACAAAAATCTGGAAAACAGACTACCTTCCATAATGACAAGGCTACCATCCATTGGATTAACAAAAATCTCGACAATAGACTACCTTCCATAATGATTAGGCTACCATCCATTAGAGTAACAAAGATATCGACAACAGACTACCTTCTATAATGACAAGGCTACCATACATTGCAATAACAAAAATCTCGACAACAAACTACCTTCCATAATGACAAGGCTACCATCCATTAGAGTAACAAAAATCTTGACAACAGACAACCTTCCATAATGACAAGGCTACCATCCATTGGAGTAATGAAAATCTCAACAACAAACTACCTACCACAATGACAAGGCTACCATACATTGTAGTAACAAAAATCTCGACAACAGTCTACCTTCCATAATGACAAGGCTACCATCCATTAGAGTAACAAAAATCTCGAAAACTGACTACCTTCCATAATGACAAGGCTACCATCCATTGGAGTGACAAAAATCTCGAGAATAGACTACCTTCCATAATTACTAGGCTACCATCCATTATAGTAACAAAGACATCGATAGAAGACTACCTTCTATAATGAAAAAGGCTATCATACATTGCAATAACAAAAATCTCGACAATAAACTACCTTCCATAATTACAAGGTTACCATCCATTAGAGTGACAAAAATCTCGACAACAGTCTACCTTCCATAATGACAAGTCTACAATCGATTAGACTAACAAAAATCTCGACAATAGACTACCTTCCATAATGACAATGCTACAATCCACTGGAGTAATGAAAATATCATCAAGAGACTACCTTCCATAATGACAAGGCTACCATGCATTGGAGTAATAAAAATATCAACAAGAGACTACCTTCCATAATGACAAGGCTACCATTCATTCGAGTAACAAAAATCTCGCCAACAGACTACCTACCATAATCACAAGGCTACCATCCATTGGAGTGGCAAAAATCTCGACAATAGACTACCTTCCATAATGACAAGGCTACCATCCATTGGAGTAACAAATTCTCGACAACAAACTACTTTCCATAATGACAAGGCTACCATCCATTGGAGTAACAAAAATCTCGACAACAAACTACCTTCCATAATAACAAGGCTACCATCCATTAGAGTGACAAAAATATCTACAATAGACTACCTTCCATAATGACAAGGCTACCATCCATTAGAGTAACAAAAATCTCGACAACAGACAACTTCCATAATGACAAGGCTACCATCCATTGGAGTAATCAAAATCTCAACAACAAACTACCTACCACAATGACAAGGCTACCATACATTGTAGTAACAAAAATCTCGACAACAGTCTACCTTCCATAATGACAAGGCTACCATCCATTGGGGTAACAAAAATCTCCACAATAGACTACCTTCCATAATGACAAGGCTACTATCCATTGGAGTAACAAAAATCTCGACAAAAAACTACCTTCCATAATGACAAGGCTACCATCCATTGGAGTAACAAAAATATCGACAACAAACTATGTTCCATAATGACAAGGCTACAATCCATTGGAGTAACAAAAATATCGACAACAGACTACCTTCCATAATGACAAGGCTACCATCCATCGGAGTAACAAAAATCTGGAAAACAGACTACCTTCCATAATGACAAGGCTACCATCCATTGGATTAACAAAAATCTCGACAATAGACTACCTTCCATAATGATTAGGCTACCATCCATTAGAGTAACAAAGATATCGACAACAGACTACCTTCTATAATGACAAGGCTACCATACATTGCAATAACAAAAATCTCGACAACAAACTACCTTCCATAATGACAAGGCTACCATCCATTAGAGTAACAAAAATCTTGACAACAGACAACCTTCCATAATGACAAGGCTACCATCCATTGGAGTAATGAAAATCTCAACAACAAACTACCTACCACAATGACAAGGCTACCATACATTGTAGTAACAAAAATCTCGACAACAGTCTACCTTCCATAATGACAAGGCTACCATCCATTAGAGTAACAAAAATCTCGAAAACTGACTACCTTCCATAATGACAAGGCTACCATCCATTGGAGTGACAAAAATCTCGAGAATAGACTACCTTCCATAATTACTAGGCTACCATCCATTATAGTAACAAAGACATCGATAGAAGACTACCTTCTATAATGAAAAAGGCTATCATACATTGCAATAACAAAAATCTCGACAACAAACTACCTTCCATAATTACAAGGTTACCATCCATTAGAGTGACAAAAATCTCGACAACAGTCTACCTTCCATAATGACAAGGCTACAATCGATTAGACTAACAAAAATCTCGACAATAGACTACCTTCCATAATGACAATGCTACAATCCACTGGAGTAATGAAAATATCATCAAGAGACTACCTTCCATAATGACAAGGCTACCATGCATTGGAGTAATAAAAATATCAACAAGAGACTACCTTCCATAATGACAAGGCTACCATTCATTCGAGTAACAAAAATCTCGCCAACAGACTACCTACCATAATCACAAGGCTACCATCCATTGGAGTGGCAAAAATCTCGACAATAGACTACCTTCCATAATGACAAGGCTACCATCCATTGGAGTAACAAATTCTCGACAACAAACTACTTTCCATAATGACAAGGCTACCATCCATTGGAGTAACAAAAATCTCGACAGCAAACTACCTTCCATAATGACAAGGCTACCATCCATTAGAGTTACAAAAATATCTACAATATACTACCTTCCATAATTACAAGGCTACCATCCATTAGAGTAACAAAAATCTCGACAACAGACAACCTTCCATAATGACAAGGCTACCATCCATTGGAGTAATGAAAATCTCAACAACAAACTACCTACCACAATGACAAGGCTACCATACATTGTAGTAACAAAAATCTCGACAACAGTCTACCTTCCATAATGACAAGGCTACCATCCATTGGGGTAACAAAAATCTCGACAATAGACTACCTTCCATAATGACAAGGCTACTATCCATTGGAGTAACAAAAATCTCGACAACAAACTACCTTCCATAATGATAAGGCTACCATCCATTGGAATAACAAAAATATCGACAACAAACTATGTTCCATAATGACAAGGCTACAATCCATTGGAGTAACAAAAATATCGACAACAGACTACCTTCCATAATGACAAGGCTACCATCCATCAGAGTAACAAAAATCTCGAAAACAGACTACCTTCCATAATGACAAGGCTACCATCCATTGGAGTAACAAAAATCTCGACAATAGACTACCTTCCATAATGATTAGGCTACCATCCATTAGAGTAACAAAGATATCGACAACAGACTACCTTCCATAATGACAAGGCTACAATCCATTGGTGTAATGAAAATCTCAACAACAAACTACCTTCCATAATGACAAGTCTACCATACATTGTAGTAACAAAAATCTCGACAACAGTCTACCTTCCATAATGACAAGGCTACCATCCATTGGAGGAACATAAATCTTTACAATAGACAACCTTCCATAATGATAAGGCTATCATCCATTGGAGTAACAAAAATTTCGACAATAAACTACCTTCGATAATGACAAGGCTACCATCCATTAATGTAACAAAAATCTCGACAACAAACTACCTTCCATATTGACAAGGTTACGATCCATTAGAGTAACAAAAATCTCGATAATAGACTACCTTCCATAATGACATGGCTACCATCCATTGGAGTAATGAAAATATCAACAAGAGACTACCTTCCATAATGACAAGGCTACCATCCATTGGAGTAACAAAAATCTCGCCAACAATCTACCTTCCATAATGACACGGCTACCATCCATTGGAGTGACAAAAATCTCGACAACATACTACCTTCCATAATGACAAGGCTACCATCCATTGGAGTAAGGAAAATCTCGACAACAGACTACCATCCATAATGATAAGGCTACCATCCATTGGAGTAACAAAAATCGCAAAAACAGACTATCTTCCATAACGACAAGGCTACCATCCATTGGAGTGACAAAAATTTCGACAATAGACTACCTTCCATAATGACAAGGCTACAATCCATTGGAGTAACAAAAATATCGACAACAGACTACCTTCTATAATGACAAGGCTACCATTCATTGTAATAACAAAAATCTGGTCAACAAACTACCTTCCATAATGACAAGGCTACCTTACATTGTAGTAACAAAAATCTCGACAACAGTCTACCTTGCATAATGCCAAGGCTACCATCCATTGGAGTAACAAAAATCTAGACAATAGACTACCTTCCATAATGACAAGGATACCATCCATTGGAGTAACAAAAATCTCGACAACTAACTACCTTCGATAATGACAAGGCTACCATCCATTAGAGTATGAAAAATCTCGACAACAGTCTACCTTCCATAATGACAAGGCTACAATCCATTGGAGTAATGAAAATATCATCAAGAGACTACCTTCCATAATTACAAGGATACCATGCATTGGAGTAATGAAAATATAAACAAGAGACTACCTTCCATAATGACAAGGCTAACATCCATTCGAGTGTCAAAAATCTCGCCAACAACTACCTTCCATAATGACAAGGCTACCATCCATTGGAGTGAAAAAAATCACGACAATAGACTACCTTCTATAATGACAAGGCTACCATCCATTGGAGTAACGAAAATCTCGACAACAAACTACCTTCCATAATGACAAGGCTACCATCCATTGGAGTAACAAAAATATCGACAACAAACTACCTTCCATAATGAAAAGGCTACCATCCATTTGAGTACAAAAAATCTCAAAAACAGACTACCTTCCATAATGACAAGGCTACCATCCATTGGAGTGACAAAAATCTCGACAATAGACTACCTTCCATAATGACTAGGCTATCATCCATTAGAGTAACAAAGATATCGATAACAAACTACCTTCTATAATGACAAGGCTACCATGCATTGGAGTAATGAAAATATCAACAAGAGACTACCTTCCATAATGACAAGGCTACCATCCATTCGAGTAACAAAAATCTCGCTGACAGACTACCTTCCATAATGACAAGGCTACCATCCACTGGAGTGACAAAATATCGACAACAAACTACCTTCCATAATGACAAGGCTACCATCCATTGGAGTAACAAAAATCTCGACAACGAACTACCTTCCATAATGACAAGGCTACCATCCATTAGAGTGACAAAAATATCTACAATAGACTACCTTCCATAATTATAAGGCTACCATCCATTGGAGTTACAAAAATCTCGACAACAGGCTACCATCCGTAATGACAAGGCTACCATCCATTGGAGTATGGAAAATCTCGACAACAAACTACCTACCACAATGACAAGGCTACCATACATTATAGTAAAAAAAATCTCGACAACAGTCTACCTTCCAAAATGACAAGGCTACCATCCATTGGGGTACCAAAAATCTCGACAATAGACTACCTTCCATAATGACAAGGCTATTATCCATTGGAGTAACAAAAATCTCAACAACAAACTACATTTCATAATGATAAGGCTACCATCCATTGGAATAAAAAAAATATCGACAACAAACTATGTTCCATAATGAGAAGGCTACCATCCATTGTAGTAACAAAAATCTCGACAACAAACTACCTTCCATAATGACAAGGCTACCATCCATTAGAGTGACAAAAATATCTACAATAGACTACCTTCCATAATTATAAGGCTACCATCCATTATAGTAACAAAGACATCGACAACATACTACCTTCTATAATGACAAGGCTACCATACATTGCAATAACAAAAATCTCGACAACAAACTACCTTCCATAATTACAAGGCTACCATCCATTGGAGTGACAAAAATCTCAACAATAGACTACCTTCCATAATGACTAGGCTACCATCCTTTAGAGTAACAAAGATATCGACAACAAACTACCTTCTATAATGACAAGGCTACCATACATTGTAATAACAAAAATATGGAAAAAAAACTACCTTCCATAATGACAAGGCTACCATCCATTGGAGTGACATAAATCTCGACAACAGTCTACCTTCCATAATAACAAGGCTACCATCCATTAGAGTATGAAAAATCTCGACAATAGACTACCTTCCATAATGACAAGGCTACCATCCATTGGAGTGACAAAAATCTCAACAACAGACTACCTTCAATAATGACAAGGCTACTATCCATTGGAGTAATAAGAATATCAACAAGAGACTACCTTCCATAATGACAAGGCTACCATGCATTGGAGTAATGAAAATATCAACAAGAGACTACCTTCCATATTGACAAGGCTACCATCCATTCGAGTAACAAAAATCTCGCCGACAGACTACCTTCCATAATGACAAGGCTACCGTCCATTGGAGTGACAAAAATCTCGACAACAAACTACCTTCCATAATGACAAGGCTACCATCCATTGGAGTAACAAAAAGCTCGACAACAAACTACCTTCCATAATGACAAGGCTACCATCCATTAGAGTGACAAAAATATCTACAATAGACTACCTTCCATAATTATAAGGCTACCATCCATTAGAGTAACAAAAATCTCGACAACAGACTACCTTCCATAATGACAAGGCTACCATCCATTGGAGTATGGAAAATCTCGACAACAAACTACCTACTACAATGACAAGGCTACCATACATTTTAGTAAGAAAAATATCGACAACAGTCTACCTTCCATAATGAAAAGGCTACCATCCATTGGGGTAACAAAAATCTCGTCAATAGACTACATTCCATAATGACAAGGCTACTATCCATTGGAGTAACAAAAATCTCGACAACAAACTACCTTTCATAATGATAAGGCTACCATCAATTGGAATAACAAAAATATCAACAACAAACTATGTTCCATAATGAGACGGCTACAAACCATTGGAGTAACAAAAATATCGACAACAGACTACCTTCCATAATGACAAGGCTACCATCCATTGGAGTAACAAAAATCTCGAAAACAGACTACCTTCCATAATGACAAGGCTACCATCCATTGGAGTAACAAAAATGTCGACAATAGACTACCTTCCATAATGACTAGGCTACCATCCATTATAGTAACAAAGACATCAACAACAGACTACCTTCTATAATGACAAGGCTACCATACATTGCAATAACAAAAATCTCGACAACAAACTACCTTCCAAAATTACAAGGCTACCATCTATTGGAGTGACAAAAATCTCGACAATAGACTACCTTCCATAATGACTAGGCTACCATCCTTTAGAGTATGAAAAATATGGAAAACAAACTACCTTCCATAATGTCAAGGCTACCATCCATTGGAGTGACCAAAATCTCGACAACAGTCTACCTTCCATAATGACAAGGCTACCATCCATTAGAGTATGAAAAATCTCGACAATAGACTACCTTCCGTAAGGACAAGGTTACCATCCATTGGAGTGACAAAAATCTCGACAACAGACTACCTTCCATAATGACAAGGCTACAATCCATTGGAGTAATGAGAATATCAACAAGAGACTACCTTCCATAATGACAAGGGTACCATCCATTGGAGTGACAAAAATCTCGACTATAGACTACCTTCCATAACGACAAGGCTACCATCCATTGGAGTAACAAAATCTCGACAACAAACTACCTTCCATAATGACAAGGCTACCATCCATTGGAGTAAAAAAATTCTCGACAACAAACTACCTTCCATAATGACAAGGCTACCATCCATTAGAGTGACAAAAATATCGACAACAGACTACCTTCCATAATGGCAAGGCTACCATCCATTGGAGTAACAAAAATCTGGACAACAGAATACCTTCCATAATGACGAAGCTATTATCCATTGGAGTAACAAAGATATCAACAACAGACTACCTTCCATAATGACAATGCTACCATCCATTGGAGTAACAAAAATCTCGACAACAGACAACCTTGCATAATGACAAGGCTATCATCCATTGGAGTAACAAAATTTTCAAAAACAGACTACCTTCCATAATGACAAGGCTAAAATCCTTGGAGTAACAAAAATCTCGACAACAGACTACCTTTCATAATGATAAGGCTACCATCTATTGGAATAACAAAAATCTTGAGAACAGACTGCCTTCCATAATGACAAGGCTACCATCCAATGGAATAACAAAAATGTCGACAACATACTACCTTCCATAATGACAAGGTTACCATCATTTGTAGTAACCAAAATCTCGACAACAAAATACCTTCCATAATGACAAGGCTACCATCCATTGTAGTAACAAAAATCTCGACAACAGACTACTTTCCATAATGAAAAGCCTACCATCCATTGGAGTAACAAAAATATGGACAACAGAATACCTTCCATAATGACTTGGCTACTATCCATTGGAGTAACAAAGATATCGACAACTGACTACCTTCCATAAGGAAAATGCTACCATCCATTGGAGTAACAAAAATCTCGACAACAGACACCCTTCCATAATGAAAAGGCTACCATCCATTGGAGTAACAAAAATTTCGAAAACATACTACCTTCCATAATGACAAGGCTAAAATCCATTGGAGTAATAAAAATCTTGACAACATACTACCTGTCATAATGATAAGGATACCATCTATTGGAATAACAAAAATCTAGAGAACAGACTGACTTCCATAATGACAAGGCTACCATCCAATGGAATAACAAAAATCTCGACAACATACTACCTTCCATAATGACAAGGCTACCATCAATTGTAGTAACCAAAATCTCGACAAAAGAATACCTTCAATAATGACAAGGCTACCATCCATTGTAGTAACAGAAATCTCGACAACAGTCTACCTTCCATAATGAAAATGCTACCATCCATTTGAGTATCAAAAATCTCGAAAACAGACTACCTTCCATAATGACAAGGCTACCATCCATTGTAGTAACAAAAATCTAGACCACAGACTACCTTCCATAATGACAAAGCTACCATCCATTGGACTAACAAAAATCTCGACAGCAGAATACCTTCCATAATGAAAAGCCTACCATCCATTGGAGTAACAAAAATCTGGACAACAGAATACCTTCCGTAATTACTAGGCTACTATCCATTGGAGTAACAAAGATATCGACAACAGACTACCTTCCATTATGACAATGCTACCATCCAGTGGAGTAACAAAAATCTCGACAACAGACAACCTTCCATAATGACAAGGCTACCATCCATTGGAGTAACAAAATTTTCAAAAACAGACTACCTTCCATAATGACAAGGCTAAAATCCTTGGAGTAACAAAAATCTCGACAACAGACTACCTTTCATAATTATACGGCTACCATCTATTGGAATAACAAAAATCTTGTGAACAGACTGCCTTCCATAATAACAAGGCTACCATCCAATGGAATAACAAAAATGTCGACAACATACTACCTTCCATAATGACAAGGTTACCATCATTTGTAGTAACCAAAATCTCGACAACAAAATACCTTCCATAATGACAAGGCTACCATCCATTGTAGTAACAAAAATCTCGACAACAGACTACTTTCCATAATGAAAAGCCTACCATCCATTGGAGTAACAAAAATATGGACAACAGAATACCTTCCATAATGACTTGGCTACTATCCATTGGAGTAACAAAGATATCGACAACTGACTACCTTCCATAAGGAAAATGCTACCATCCATTGGAGTAACAAAAATCTCGACAACAGACACCCTTCCATAATGAAAAGGCTACCATCCATTGGAGTAACAAAAATTTCGAAAACATACTACCTTCCATAATGACAAGGCTAAAATCCATTGGAGTAATAAAAATCTTGACAACATACTACCTGTCATAATGATAAGGATACCATCTATTGGAATAACAAAAATCTAGAGAACAGACTGACTTCCATAATGACAAGGCTACCATCCAATGGAATAACAAAAATCTCGACAACATACTACCTTCCATAATGACAAGGCTACCATCAATTGTAGTAACCAAAATCTCGACAAAAGAATACCTTCAATAATGACAAGGCTACCATCCATTGTAGTAACAAAAATCTCGACAACATTCTACCTTCCATAATGAAAATGCTACCATCCATTTGAGTATCAAAAATCTCGAAAACAGACTACCTTCCATAATGACAAGGCTACCATCCATTGTAGTAACAAAAATATAGACCACAGACTACCTTCCATAATGACAAATCTACCATCCATTGGACTAACAAAAATCTCGACAGCAGACTACCTTCCATAATGAAAAGCCTACCATCCATTGGAGTAACAAAAATCTGGACAACAGAATACCTTCCGTAATTACTAGGCTACTATCCATTGGAGTAACAAAGATATCGACAACAGACTACCTTCCATAATGACAATGCTACCATCCAGTGGAGTAACTAAAATCTCGACAACAGACAACCTTCCATAATGACAAGGCTACCATCCATTGGAGTAACAAAAATTTCGAAAACAAACTACCTTCCATAATGACATGGCTAAAATCCATTGGAGTAACAAAAATCTTGACAACATACTACCTTACATAATGACAGGGCTACCATATATTGGAATAACAAAAATCTAGAGAACAAACTTCCTTCCATAATGACAAGGCTACCATCCAATGGAATAACAAAAATCTCGACAACATACTACCTTCCATAATGACAAGGCTACCATCAATTGTAGTAACCAAAATCTCGACAACATAATACCTTCCATAATGACAAGGCTACCATCCATTGTAGTAACAAAAATCTCGACAACAGACTACTTTCCATAATGAAAAGCCTACCATCCATTGGAGTAACAAAAATATGGACAACATAATACCTTCCATAATGACTTGGCTACTATCCATTGTAGTAACAAAGATATCGACAACTGACTACCTTCCATAAGGAAAATGCTACCATCCATTGGAGTAACAAAAATCTCGACAACAGACACCCTTCCATAATGAAAAGGCTACCATCCATTGGAGTAACAAAAATTTCGAAAACATACTACCTTCCATAATGACAAGGCTAAAATCCATTGGAGTAATAAAAATCTTGACAACATACTACCTATCATAATGATAAGGATACCATCTATTGGAATAACAAAAATCTAGAGAACAGACTGACTTCCATAATGACAAGGCTACCATCCAATGGAATAACAAAAATCTCGACAACATACTACCTTCCATAATGACAAGGCTACCATCAATTGTAGTAACCAAAATCTCGACAAAAGAATACCTTCAATAATGACAAGGCTACCATCCATTGTAGTAACAAAAATCTCGACAACATTCTACCTTCCATAATGAAAATGCTACCATCCATTTGAGTATCAAAAATCTCGAAAACAGACTACCTTCCATAATGACAAGGCTACCATCCATTGTAGTAACAAAAATATAGACCACAGACTACCTTCCATAATGACAAATCTACCATCCATTGGACTAACAAAAATCTCGACAGCAGACTACCTTCCATAATGAAAAGCCTACCATCCATTGGAATAACAAAAATCTGGACAACAGAATACCTTCCGTAATTACTAGGCTACTATCCATTGTAGTAACAAAGATATCGACAACAGACTACCTTCCATAATGACAATGCTACCATCCACTGGAGTAACTAAAATCTCTACAACAGACAACCTTCCATAATGACAAGGCTACCATCCATTGGAGTAACAAAAATTTCGAAAACAGACTACCTTCCATAATGACATGGCTAAAATCCATTGGAGTAACAAAAATCTTGACAACATACTACCTTACATAATGACAGGGCTACCATATATTGGAATAACAAAAATCTAGAGAACAAACTTCCTTCCATAATGACAAGGCTACCATCCAATGGAATAAGAAAAATCTCGACAACATACTACCTTCCATAATGACATGGTTACCATCAATTGTAGTTACCAAAATCTCGACAACAGAATACCTTCCATAATGACAAGGCTACCATCCATTTGAGTATCAAAAATCTCGAAAACAGACTACCTTCCATAATGACAAGGCTACCATCCATTGTAGTAACAAAAATCTAGACCACAGACTACCTTCCATAATGACAAGGCTACCATCCATTGGACTAACGAAAATCTCGACAACAGACTACCTTCCATAATGAAAAGCCTACCATCCATTGGAGTAACAAAAATCTGGACAACAGACACCCTTCCGTAATGACTAGGTTACTATCCATTGGAGTAACAAAGATATCGACAACAGACTACCTTCCGTAATGACAATGCTACCATCCACTGGAGTAACAAAAATCTCGACAACAGACAACCTTCCATAATGACAAGGCTACCATCCATTGGAGTAACAAAAATCTCGACAACAAACTACATTCCCTAATGAATAGGCTACCATCCATTGGAGTAAGAAAAATATCAACAATAGACTACCTTCCATAATGACAAGGCTACCATCCATTAGAGTATGAAAAATCTCGACAATAGACTACCTTCCATAATGACAAGGCTACCATCCATTGGAGTGACAAAATCTCGACAACAGACTACCTTCCATAATGACAATGCTACAATCCATTGGAGTAATGAGAATATCAACAAGAGACTACCTTTCATAATGACAAGGCTACCATGCATTGGAGTAATGAAAATATCAACAAGAGACTACCTTCAATAATGACAAGGCTACCATCCATTGGAGTAACAAAAATCTCGCCAACTGACCACTTTCCATAATGACAAGGCTACCATCCATTGGAGTAACAAAATCTTGATATCAAACTACATTCCATAATGACAAGGCTACCATCCATTAGAGTAACAAAAATCTCGACAACAAACTACCTACCATAATGACAAGGCTACCATCCATTAGAGTGACAAAAATCTAGAACACAGACTACCTTCCATAATGACAAGGAAACCATCCATTGGAGTAACAAAAATCTGGACAACAAAATACCTTCCATAATGACTAGGCTACTATCCATTGGAGTAACAAAGATATCGACAACAGACTACCTTCCATAATGAAAATGCTACCATCCATTGGAGTAATAAAAATCTCGACAATAGACAACCTTCCATAATGACAAGGCTACCATCCATTGGAGTAACAATAATCTCGACAACAGACAACCTTCCATAATGAAAAGGCTACCATCCATTGGCGTAACAAAAATTTCGAAAACAGACTACCTTCCATAATGACAAGGATAAAATCCATTTGAGTAACAAAAATCTTGAAAACATACTACCTTTCATAATGATAAGTCTACCATCTATTGGAATAACAAAAATCTAGAGAACAGACTGACTTCCATAATGACAAGGCTACCATCCAATGGAAGAAGAAAAATCTCGACAACATACTACCTTCCATAATGACAAGGCTACCATCAATTGTAGTAACCAAAATCTCGACAACAGAATACCTTCAATAAAGACAAGGATACCATCCATTGTAGTAACAAAAATCTCGACAACAGTTTACCTTCCATAATGACAATGCTACCATCCATTTGAGTATCAAAAATCTCGAAAACAAACTACCTTCCATAATGACAAGGCTACCATCCATTGTAGTAACAAAAATCTAGAACACAAACTACCTTCCATAATGACAAGGCTACCATCCATTGGACTAACGAATATCTCGACAACAGACTACCTTCCATAATGAAAAGCCTACCATCCATTGGAGTAACAAAAATCTGGACAACAGAATACCTTCCGTAATGACTAGGTTACTATCCATTGGAGTAACAAAGATATCGACAATAGACTACCTTCCATAATGACAATGCTACCATCCACTGGAGTAACAAAAATCTCGACAACAGACAACCTTCATTAATGACAAGGCTACCATCCATTGGAGTAACAAAAATTTCGAAAACGGACTACCTTCCATAATGACATGGCTAAAATCCATTCGAGTAACAAAAATCTTGACAACATACTACCTTTCATAATGACAGGGCTACCATCTATTGGAATAACAAAAATCTAGAGAACAGACTGCCTTCCATAATGACAAGGCAACCATCCAATGGAATAACAAAAATCTCGACAACATACTACCTTCCATAATGACATGGTTACCATCAGTTGTAGTAACCAAAATCTCGACAACAGAATACCTTCCATAATGACAAGGCTACCATCCATTGTAGTAACAAAAATCTCGACAACAGTCTACCTTCCATAATGAAAATGCTACCATCCATTTGAGTATGAAAAATCTCGAAAACAGACTACCATCCATAATGACAAGGCTACCATCCATTGTAGTAACAAAAATCTAGACCACAGACTACCTTCCATAATGACAAGGCTACCATCCATTGGACTAACGAAAATCTCGACAACAGACTACCTTCCATAATGACAAGGCTACAATCCATTGGAGTAACAAAAATCTCGACAACAAACTACGTTCCATAATGAATAGGCTACCATCCATTGGAGTAAGAAAAATATCAACAATAGACTACCTTCCATAATGACAAGGCTACCATCCATTAGAGTATGAAAAATCTCGACAATAGACTACCTTCCATAATGAAAAGGCTACCATCCATTTGAGTTACAAAAATCTCGACAACAGACTACCTTCCATAATGACAATCCTACAATCCATTGGAGTAATGAGAATATCAACAAGAGACTACCTTTCATAATGACAAGGCTACCATGCATTGGAGTAATGAAAATATCAACAAGAGACTACCTTCAACAATGACAAGGCTACCATCCATTGGAGTAACAAATATCTCGCCAACAGACTACTTTCCATAATGACAAGGCTACCATCCATTGGAGTAACAAAATCACGACATCAAACTACCTTCCATAATGACAAGGCTACCATCCATTAGAGTAACAAAAATCTCGACAACAAACTACCTACCATAATGACAAGGCTACCATCCATTAGAGTGACAAAAATATCGACAACAGACTACCTTCCATAATGAAAAGCCTACCATCTATTAGGGTAACAAAAATCTGGACAACAGAATACCTTCCATAATGACTAGGCTACTACCATCCATTGGAGTAACAAAAATCTCGACAACAGACAACCTTCCATAATGAAAAGGCTACCATCCATTGGAGTAACAAAAATTTCGAAAACAGACTACCTTCCATAATGACAAGGCTAAAATCCTTTGGAGTAACAAAAATCTTGAAAACATACTACCTTTCATAATGATAAGGCTACCATCTATTGGAATAACAAAAATCTAGAGAACAAACTGAATTCCCTAATGACAAGGCTACCATCCAATGGAATAACAAAAATCTCGACAACATACTACCTTCCATAATGACAAGGCTACCATCAATTGTAGTAACCAAAATCTCGACAACAGAATACCTTCAATAAAGACAAGGCTACCATCCATTGTAGTAACAAAATTCTCGACAACAGTTTACCTTCCATAATGACAATGCTACCATCCATTTGAGTATCAAAAATCTCGAAAACAGACTACCTTCCATAATGACAAGGCTATTATCCATTTTAGTAACAAAAATCTAGAACACAAACTACCTTCCATAATGACAAGGCTACCATCCATTGGACTAACAAAAATCTCGACAACAGACTACCTTCCATAATGAAAAGCCTACCATCCATTGGAGTAACAAAAATCTGGACAACAGAATACCTTCCGTAATGACTAGGTTACTATCCATTGGAGTAACAAAGATATCGATAACAAACTACCTTCCATAATGACAATGCTACCATCCACTAGAGTAACAAAAATCTCGACAACAGACAACCTTCCATAATGACAAGGCTAACATCCATTGGAGTAACAAAAATTTTGAAAACAGACTACCTTCCATAATGACATGGCTAAAATCCATTGGAGTAACAAAAATCTTGACAACATACTACCTTTTATAATGACAGGGCTACCATCTATTGGAATAACAAAAATCTAGAGAACAGACTGCCTTCCATAATGACAAGGCTACCATCCAATGGAATAACAAAAATCTCGACAACATACTACCTTCCATAATGACATGGTTACCATCAATTGTAGTAACCAAAATCTCGACAACAGAATACCTTCCATAATGACAAGGCTACCATCCATTGTAGTAACAAAAATCTCGACAACAGTCTACCTTCCATAATGAAAATGCTACCATCCATTTGAGTATCAAAAATCTCGAAAACAGACTACCTTCCATAATGACAAGGCTACCATCCACTGTAGTAACAAAAATCTAGACCACAGACTACCTTCCATAATGACAAGGCTACCATCCATTGGACTAACTAAAATCTCGACAACAGACTACCTTCCATAATGACAAGGCTACCATCCATTTGAGTAACAAAAATCTCGACAACAGACAACCTTCCATAATGACAAGGCTACCATCCATTGGAGTAACAAAAATATCGAAAACAGACTACCTTCCATAATGACAAGGCTAAAATCCATTGGAGTAACAAAAATCTCAACAACAGACTACCTTTCATAATGACAAGGCTACCATCCATTGGAGTGACAAAAATCTCAACAACAAACTGCCTTCCATTATGACAATGCTACAATCCATTGGAGTAATGAGAATATCAACAAGAGACTACCTTTCATAATAACAAGGCTACCATGCATTGGAGTAATGAAAATATCAACAAGAGACTACCTTCAACAATGACAAGGCTACCATCCATTGGAGTAACAAAAATCTCGCCAACAGACTACCTTCCATAATGACAAGGCTACCATCCATTGGAGTAACAAAATCTCGACATCAAACTACCTTCCATAATAACAAGGCTACCATCCATTAGAGTAACAAAAATCTCGACAACAAACTACCTACCATAATGACAAGGCTACCATCCATTAGAGTGACAAAAATATCGACAACAGACTACCTTTCATAATAAAAAGCCTACCATCCATTGGAGTAACAAAAATCTGGACAACAGAATACCTTCCATAATGACTAGGCTACTATCCATTGGAGTAACAAAGATATCGACAACAGACTACCTTCCATAATGAAAATGCTACCATCCATTGGAGTAACAAAAATCTCGACAATAGACAACCTTCCATAATGACAAGGCTACCGTCCATTAGAGTAAAAAAAATCTCGACAACAGACAACCTTCCATAATGAAAAGGCTACCATCCATTGGAGTAACAAAAATTTCGAAAACAGACTACCTTTCATAATGACAAGGCTAAAATCCATTGGAGTAACAAAAATCTTGAAAACATACTACCTTTCATAATGATAAGGCTACCATCGATTGGAATAACAAAAATCTAGAGAACAGACTGACTTCCATAATGACAAGGCTACCATCCAATGGAAGAAGAAAAATCTCGACAACATACTACCTTCCATAATGACAAGGCTACCATCAATTGTAGTAACCAAAATCTCGACAACAGATTACCTTCCATAAAGACAAGGCTACCATCCATTGTAGTAACAAAAATCTCGACAACAGTTTACCTTCCATAATGACAATGCTACCATCCATTTGAGTATCAAAAATATCGAAAACAGACTACCTTCCATAATGACAAGGCTACCATCCATTGTAGTAACAAAAATCTAGACCACAAACTACCTTCCATAATGACAAGGCTACCATCCATTGAACTAACAAAAATCTCGACAATAGACTACCTTCCATAATGAAAAGCCTACCATCCATTAGAGTTACAAAAATCTGGACAACAAAATACCTTTCGTAATGACTAGGTTACTATCCATTAGAGTAACAAAGATATCGACAACAGACTACCTTCCATAATGACAATGCTACCATCCACTGGAGTAACAAAAATCTCGACAACAGACAACCTTCCATAATGACAAGACTACCATCCATTGGAGTAACAAAAATTTCGAAATCAAACTACCTTCCATAATGACATGGCTAAAATCCATTGGAGTAACAAAAATCTTGACAACATACTACCTTTCATAATGACAGGGCTACCATCTATTGGAATAACAAAAATCTAGAGAACAGACTGCCTTCCATAATGACAAGGCTACCATCCAATGGAATAACAAAAATCTCGACAACATACTACCTTCCATACTTACATGGTTACCATTAATTGTAGTAACCAAAATCTCGACAACCGAATACCTTCCATAATGACAAGGCTACCATCCATTGTAGTAACAAAAATCTCGACAACAGTCTACCTTCCATAATGAAAATGCTACCATCCATTTGAGTATCAAAAATCTCGAAAACAGACTACCTTCCATAATGACAAGGCTACCATCCATTGTAGTAACAAAAATCTAGACCACAGACTACCTTCCATAATGATAAGGCTACCATCCATTGGACTAATGAAAATCTCGACAATAGACTACCTTCCATAATGAAAAGCCTACCATCCATTGGAGTAACAAAAATCTGGACAACAGAATACCTTCCATAATGACTAGGCTACTATGCATTGGAGTAACAAAGATATCGACAACAGACTACCTTCCATAATGACAATGCTACCATCCATTGGAGTAACAAAAATCTTGACAACAGACAACCTTCCATAATGAAAAGGCTACCATCCATTAGATTAACAAAAATTTCGAAAACATACTACCTTGCGTAATGACAAGGCTAAAATCCATGGGAGTAACAAAAATCTTGACAACATACTACCTTTCATAATGACAGGGCTACCATCTATTGGAATAACAAAAATCTAGAGAACAGACTTCCTTCCATAACGACAAGGCTACCATCCAATGGAATTACAAAAATCTCGACAACATACTACCTTCCATAATGACAAGGCTACCATCACTTGTAGTAACCAAAATCTCGACAACCGAATACCTTCCATAATGATAAGGCTACCATCCATTGTAGTAACAAAAATCTCGACAACAGTCTACCTTCCATAATGACAATGCTACCATCCATTTGAGTAAAAAAAATCTCGACAATAGACTACCTTCCATAATGACAAGGCTACCATCCATTGTAGTAACAAAAATATAGACCACAGACTACCTTCCACAACGACAAGGCTACCATCCATTGGACTAACGAAAATCTCGACAATAGACTACCTTCCATAATGACAAGGCTACAATCCATTGGAGTAACAAAAATCTCGACAACAAACTACGTTCCATAATGAATAGGCTTCCATCCATTGGAGTAACAAAAATATCGACAATAGACTACCTTCCATAATGACAAGGCTACCATCCATTGGTGTAACAAAAATATCGACAACAAAATACCTTCCATTATGACTAGGCTACCATACATTGGAGTAACAAAGATATCGACAACAGACTACCTTACATAATGACAAGGCTACCATCCATTGGAGTGACAAAAATTTCGACAACAGACTACCTTCCATAATGACAAGGCTACCATCCATTAGAGTATGAAAAATCTCGACAATAGACTACCTTCCATAATGACAAGGCTACCATCCATTGGAGTGACAAAAATCTCGACAACAGACTACCTTCCATAATGACAATGCTACAATCAATTGGAGTAATGAGAATATCAACAAGAGACTACCTTTCATAATGACAAGGCTACCATGCATTGGAGTAATGAAAATATCAACAAGAGACTACCTTCAACAATGACAAGGCAACCATCCATTGGAGTAACAAAAATCTCGCCAACAGACTACCTTCCATAATGACAAGGCTACCATCCATTGGAGTAACAAAATCTCGACATCAAACTAACTTCCATAATGACAAGGCTACCATCCATTGGAGTAACAAAAATCTCGACAACAAACTACCTACCATAATGATAAGGCTACCATCCATTGGAGTAACAAAAATCTTGACAACAGACTACCTTCCATAATGACTAGGCTACTATCCATTGGAGTAACAAAGATATCGACAACAGACTACCTTCCATAATGACAATGCTACCATCCATTGGAGTAACAAAAATTTCGACAACAGACAACCTTCCATAATGACAAGGCTACCATCCATTGGAGTAACAAAAATTTCGAAAACAGACTACCTTCCATAATGACAAGGCTAAAATCCATTGGAGTAACAAAAATCTCGACAACAGACAACCTTTCATAATGATAAGGCTACCATCTATTGGAATAACAAAAATCTAGAGAACAAACTGCCTTCCATAATGACAAGGCTACCATCCAATGGAATAACAAAAATTTCGACAACATACTACCTTCCATAATGACAAGGCTACCATCAATTGTAGTAACCAAAATCTCGACAACAGAATACCTTCCATAATGATAAGGCTACCATCCATTGTAGTAACAAAAATCTCGACAACAATCTAACTTCCATAATGACAATGCTACCATCCATTTGAGTAACAAAAATCTCGACAACAGTCTACCTTCCATAATGACAAGGCTACCATCCATTGTAGTAACAAAAATCTAGACCACAAAATACCTTCCATAATGACAAGGCTACCATCCATTGGACTAACGAAAATCTCGACAACAGACAACCTTCCATAATGAAAATCCTACCATCCATTGGAGTAACAAAAATCTGGACAACAGAATACCTTCCATAATGACTAGGCTACTATCCATTGGAGTAACAAAGATATCGACAACAAACTACCTTCCATAATGACAATGATACCATCCATTGGAGTAACAAAAATCTCGACAATAGACAACATTCCATAATGACAAGGCTACCATCCATTGGAGTAACAAAAATTTCAAAAACAGACTACCTTCCATAATGACAAGGCTAAAATCCATTGGAATAACAAAAATCTCGACAACAGACTACCTTTCATAATGATAAGGCTACCATCTATTGGAATAACAAAAATCTAGAGAACAAACTGCCTTCCATAATGACAAGGCTACCATCCAATGGAATAACAAAAATCTCGACAACATACTACCTTCCATAATGACAAGGCTACCATCAATTGTAATAACCAAAATCTCGACACCAGAATACCTTCCATAATTACAAGGCTACCATCCATTGTAGTAATAAAAATCTCGACAACAGTGTACCTTCCATAATGACAATGCTACCATCCATTTGAGTAACAAAAATCTCGACAACAGTCTACCTTCCATAATAACAAGGCTACCATCCATTGTAGTAACAAAAATCTAGACCACAGACTACCTTCCATAATGACAAGGCTACCATCCATTGGATTAACAAAAATTTCGAAAACAGACTACCTTCCATAATGACAAGGCTACCATCCATTGGACTAACGAAAATCTGGACAACAGAATACCTTCCATAATGACTAGGCTACTATCCATTGGAGTAACAAAGATATCGACAACAGACTACCTTCCATAATGACAATGCTACCATCCATTGGAGTAACAAAAATCTCGACAACAGACAACCTTCCATAATGACAAGGCTACCATCCATTGGAGTAACAAAAAATTCGAAAACAGACTACCTTCCATAATGACAAGGCTAAAATCCATTGGAGTAACAAAAATCTCAACAACAGACTACCTTTCATAATGATAAGGCTACCATCTATTGGAATAACAAAAATCTAGAGAACAAACTGCCTTCCATTATGACAAGGCTACCATCCAATGGAATAACAAAAATTTCGACAACATACTACCTTCCATAATGACAAGGCTACCATCAATTGTAGTAACCAAAATCTCGACAACAGAATACCTTCCATAATGATAAGGCTACCATCCATTGTAGTAACAAAAATCTCGACAACAGTCTACCTTCCATAATGATAATGCTACCATCCATTTGAGTTACAAAAATCTCGACAACAGTCTACCTTCCATAATGACAAGGCTACCATCCATTGTAGTAACAAAAATCTAGACCACAGACTACCTTCCATAATGACAAGGCTACCATCCATTGGACTAACGAAAATCTCGACAACAGACTACCTTCCATAATGAAAATCCTACCATCCATTGGAGTAACAAAAATCTGGACAACAGAATACCTTCCATAATGACTAGGCTACTATCCATTGGAGTAACAAAGATATCGACAACAGACTACCTTCCATAATGACAATGCTACCATCCATTGGAGTAACAAAAATCTCGACACTAGACAACCTTCCATAATGACAAGGCTACCATCCATTGGAGTAACAAAAATTTCGAAAACAGACTACCTTCCATAATGACAAGGCTAAAATCCATTGGAGTAACAAAAATCTCGACAACAGACTACCTTTCATAATGATAAGGCTACCATCTATTGGAATAACAAAAATCTAGAGAACACACTGCCTTCCATAATGACAAGGCTACCATCCAATGGAATAACAAAAATTTCGACAACATACTACCTTCCATAATGACAAGGCTACCATCAATTGTAGTAACCAAAATCTCGACAATAGAATACCTTCCATAATGACAAGGCTACCATCCATTGTAGTAACAAAAATCTCGACAACAGTCTACCTTCCATAATGACAATGCTACCATCCATTTAAGTATCAAAAATCTCCAAAACAGACTACCTTCCATAATGACAAGGCTACCATCCATTGTAGTAACAAAAATCCAGACCAAAGACTACCTTCCATAATGACAAGGCTACCATCCATTGGACTAACGAAAATTTCGACAACAGACTACCTTCCATAATGAAAAGCCTACCATCCATTGGAGTAACAAAAATCTGGACAACAGAATACCTTCCGTAATGACTAGGCTACTATCCATTGGAGTAACAAAGATATCGACAACAAACTACCTTCCATAATGACAATGCTACCATCCATTTGAGTAACAAAAATCTCAACAACAGACAACCTTCCATAATGACAAGGCTACCATCCATTGGAGTAACAAAAATTTCGAAAACAGAGTACCTTCAATAATGACAAGGCTAAAATCCATTGGAGTAACAAAAATCTCGACAACAGACTACCTTTCATAATGATAAGGCTACCATCTATTGGAATCACAAAAATCTAGAGAACAGACTGCCTTCCATAATGACAAGGCTACCATCCAATGGAATACCAAAAATTTCGACAACATACTACCTTCCATAATGACAAGGCTACCATCAATTGTAGTAACCAAAATCTCGACAACAGAATACCTTCCATAATGACAAGGCTACCATCCATTGTAGTAACAAAACTCTCGACAACTGTCTACCTTCCATAATGACAATGCTACCATCCCTTTGAGTATCAAAAATCTCGAAAACAGACTACCTTCCATAATGACAAGGCTACCATCCACTATAGTAACAAAAATCTAGACCAAAGACTACCTTCCATAATGACAAGGCTACCATCCATTTGACTAACGAAAATCTCGACAACAGACTACCTTCCATAATGAAAAGCCTACCATCCATTGGAGTAACAAAAATCTGGACAACAGAATACCTTCCGTAATGACTAGGCTACTATCCATTGGAGTAACAAAGATATCGACAACAGACTACCTTCCATAATGACAATGCTACCATCCATTGGAGTAACAAAAATCTCGACAACAGACAACCTTTCATAATGAAAAGGCTACCATCCATTGGAGTAACAAAAATTTCGAAAACAGACAACCTTCCATAATGACAAGGCTAAAATCCATTGGAGTAACAAAAATCTTGACAACATACTACCTTTCATAATGACAGGGCTACCATCTATAGGAATAACAAAAATCTAGAGAACAGACTGCCTTCCATAATGACAAGGCTACCATCAAATGGAATAACAAAAATCTCGACAACATACTACCTTCTATAATGACAAGGCTACCATCAATTGTAGTAACCAAAATCTCGACAACAGAATACCTTCCATAACGACAAGGCTACCATCCATTGTAGTAACAAAAATCTCGACAACAGTCTACCTTCCATAATGGCAATGCTACCATCCATTTGAGTATCCAAAATCTCGAAAACAGACTACCTTCCATAATGACAAGGATACCATCCATTGTAGTAACAAAAATCTATACCACAGACTACCTTCCATAAAGACAAAGCTACCATCCATTGGACTAACGAAAATCTCGACAACAGACTACCTTCCATAATGAAAAGCCGACCATCCATTGGAGTAACAAAAATCTAGACAACATAATACCTTCCATAATGACTAGGCTACTATCCATTAGAGTAACAAAGATATCGACAACAGAATACCTTCCATAATGACAATTCTACCATCCATTGGAGTAACAAAAGTCTCGACAACAAACAACCTTCCATTATGAAAAGGCTACCATCCATTGGAGTAACAAAAATTTCGAAAACAGACTACCTTCCATAATTACAAGGCTAAAATCCATTGGTGTAACAAAAATCTTGACAACATACTACCTTTCATAATGACAGGGCTACCATCTATTGGAATAACAAAAATCTAGAGAACAGACTGCCTTCCATAATGGCAAGGCTACCATCCAATGGAATAACAAAAATGTCGACAACATACTACGTTCCATAATGACAAGGCTACCATCAATTGTAGTAACCAAAATCTCGACAACAGAATACCTTCCATATTGACAAGGCTACCATCCATTGTAGTAACAAAAATCTCGACAACAGTCTACCTTCCATAATGACAATGCTACCATCCATTTGAGTAACAAAAATCTCGACAACAGACTACCTTCCATAATGACAAGGCTACCATCCATTGAACTAACGAAAATCTCGACAACAGACTACCTTCCATAATGAATAGGCTACCATCCATTAGAGTAACAAAAATATCGACAATAAACTACCTTCCATAATGACAAGGCTACCATCCATTGGAGTAAGAAAAATATCGACAACAGAATACCTTCCATTATGACTAGGCTACCATACATTGGAGTAACAAAGATATCGACAATAAACTATCTTACATAATGACAAGGCTACCATCCATTGGAGTGACAAAAATTTCGACAACAGACTACCTTCCATAATGACAAGGCTACCATCCATTGGAGTAACAAAAATCTCGAAAACAGAGTACCTTCCATAATGACAAGGCTAAAATCCATTGGAATAACAAAAATCTCGACAACATACGACCTTCCATAATGACAAGACTACCATCCATTATGGTGACAAAAATATCGACAACAGACTACCTTCCATAATGAAAAGCCTACCATCCATTGGTGTAACAAAAATCTGGACAACAGAATACCTTCCATAATGACTAGGCTATTATCCATTGGAGTAACAAAGATATCGACAATAGACTACCTTCCATAATGACAATGCTACCGTCCATTGGAGTAACAAAAATCTCGACAACAGATTACCTTCCATAATGACAAGGCTACCATCCATTGGAGTAACAAAAATTTCGAAAACAGACTACCTTCCATAATGACAAGGCTAAAATCCATTGGAGTAACAAAAATCTCGACAACAGACTACCTTTCATAATGATAAGGCTACCATCTATTTGAATAACAAAAATCTGGACAACAGAATACCTTCCGTAATGACTAGGCTACTATCCATTGGAGTAACAAAGATATCGACAACAAACTACCTTCCATAATGACAATGCTACCATCCATTCGAGTAACAAAAATCTCGACAACAGACAACCTTCCATAATGACAAGGCTACCATCCATTGGAGTAACAAAAATTTCGAAAACAGACTACCTTCAATAATGAAAAGGCTAAAATCCATTGGAGTAACAAAAATCTCCACAACAGACTACCTTTCATAATGATAAGGCTACCATCTATTGGAATAACAAAAATCTAGAGAACAGACTGCCTTCCATAATGACAAGGCTACCATCCAATGGAATAACAAAAATTTCGACAACATACTACCTTCGATAATGACAAGGCTACCTTCAATTGTAGTAACCAAAATCTCGACAACAGAATACCTTCCATAATGACTAGGCTACTACCCATTGGAGTAACAAAGATATCGAAAACAGAATACCTTCCATAATGACAATGCTACCATCCATTGGAGTAACAAAAATCTCGACAACAGACAACATTCCATAATGACCAGTTTACCATCTATTGGAGTAACAAAAATTTCGAAAACAGACTACCTTCCATAATGACAAGGCTAAAATCCATTGGAATAACAAAAATCTCGACAACAGACTACCTTCCATAATGAAAAGGCTACCATCCAATGGAATAACAAAAATCTCGACAACATACTACCTTCCATAATGACAAGGCTACCATCAATTGTAGTAACCAAAATCTCGACAACAGAATACCTCCCATAATGACAAGGCTACCATCCATTGTAGTAACAAAAATCTCGACAATAGTCTACCTTCCATAATGACAATGCTACCATCCATTTGAGTTAAAAAATCTCGAAAACAGACTACCTTTCATAATGACAAGGCTACCATCCATTGTAGTAACAAAAATCTAGACCACGGACTACCTTCCATAATGAGAAGGCTACCATCCATTAGACTAACGAAAATGTCGACAACAGACTACCTTCCATAATGAAAAGCTACCATCCATTGGAGTAACAAAAATCTGGACAACAAAATACCTTCCATAATGACTAGGCTACTATCCATTGGAGTAACAAAGATATCGACAACAGACTACCTTCCATAATGACAATTCTACCATCCATTGGAGTAACAAAAATCTAGACCATAGACTACCTTCTATAATGACAAGGCTACCATCCATTGGACTAACGAAAATATCGACAACAGACTACCTTCCATAATGAAAAGCCTACCATCCATTGGAGTAACAAAAATATGGACAACATAATACCTTCTATAATGACTAGGCTACTATCCATTAGAGTAACAAAGATATCGACAACAGACTACCTTCCATAATGACAATGCTACCATCAATTGTAGTAACCAAAATCTCGACAACAGAATACCTTCCATAATGACAAGGCTACCATCCATTGTAGTAACAAAAATCTCGACAACAGTCTACCTTCCATAATGACAATGCTACCATCCATTTGAGTAACAAAAATCTCGACAACAGTCTACCTTCCATAATGACAAGGCTACCATCCATTGTAGAAACAAAAATCTAGACCACAGACTACCTTCCATAATGACAAGGCTACCATCCATTGGACTAACGAAAATCTCGACGACAGACTACCTTCCATAATGAAAATCCTACCATCCATTGGAGTAACAAAAATCTGGACAACAGAATACCTTCCATAATGACTAGGCTACTATCCATTGGAGTAACAAAGATATCGACAACAGACTACCTTACATAATGACAATGCTACCATCCATTGGAGTAACAAAAATCTCCACAACAGACAACGTTCCATAATGACAAGGCTACCATCCATTGGAGTAACAAAAATTTCGAAAACAGACTACCTTCCATAATGACAAGGCTAAAATCCATTGGAATAACAAAAATCTCGACAACAAACTACCTTTCATAATGACAAGGCTACCATCTATTGAAATAACAAAAATCTAGAGAGCAGACTGCCTTCCATAATGACAAGGCTACCATCCAATGGAATAACAAAAATCTCGACAACATACTACCTTCCATAATGACAAGGCTACCATCAATTGTAGTAACCAAAATCTCGACAACAGAATACCTCCCATAATGACAAGGCTACCATCCATTGTAGTAACAAAAATCTCGACAACAGTCTACCTGCCATAATGACAATGCTACCATCCATTTGAGTAACAAAAATCTCGACAACTGTCTACCTTCCATAATGACAAGGCTACCATCCATTGTAGTAACAAAAATATAGACCATAGACTACCTTCCATAATGAAAAGGCTACCATCCATTGGACTAACGAAAATCTCGACAACAGACTACCTTCCATAATGAAAAGCCTACCATCCATTGGAGTAACAAATATCTGGACAACATAATACCTTCTATAATGACTAGGCTACTATCCATTGGAGTAACAAAGATATCGACAACAGACAACCTTCCTTAATGAAAAGGCTACCATCCATTGGAGTAACAAAAAATTCGAAAACAGACTACCTTCCATAATGACAAGGCTAAAATCCATTGGAGTAACAAAAATCTTGACAACATACTACCTTTCATAATGACAGGGGTACTATCTATTGGAATAACAAAAATCTAGAGAACAGACTGCCTTCCATAATGACAAGGCTACCATCCATTTTAGTAACAAAAATCTAGACCAAAGACTACCTTCCATAATGACAAGGCTACCATCCATTTGACTAACGAAAATCTTGACAACAGACTACCTTCCATAATGACAAAGCTACCATCAATTGTAGTAACCAAAATCTCGACAACAGAATACCTCCCATAATGACAAGGCTACCATCCATTGTAGTAACAAAAATCTCGACAACAATCTACCTTCCATAATGACAATGCTACCATCCATTTGAGTAACAAAAATCTCAACAACAATCTACCTTCCATAATGACAAGGCTACCATCCATTGTAGTAACAAAAATATAGACCATAGGCTACCTTCCATAATGACAAGGCTACCATCCATTGGACTAACGAAAATCTCCACAACAGACTACCTTCCATAATGAAAAGCCTACCATCCATTGGAGTAACAAAAATCTGGACAACATAATACCTTCTATAATGACTAGGCTATTATCCATTGGAGTAACAAAGATATCGACAATAGACAACCTTCCATAATGAAAAGGCTACCATCCATTGGAGTAACAAAAATTTCGAAAACAGACTACCTTCCATAATGACAAGGCTAAAATCCATTGGAGTAACAAAAATCTTGACAACATACTACCTTTCATAATGACAGGGCTACCATCTATTGGAATAACAAAAATCTAGAGAACAGACTGCCTTCCATAATGACAAGGCTACCATCCAATGGAATAAGAAAAATCTCGACAACAGACTACCTTCCATAATGAAAAGCCTACCATCCATTGGAGTAATAAAAATCTGGACAATAGAATACCTTCTGTAATGACTAGGCTACTATCCATTGGAGTAACAAAGATATCGACAATAGACTACCTTCCATAATGACAATGCTACCATCCATTGGAGTAACAAAAATATCGACAACAGACAACCTTCAATAATGAAAAGGCTACCATCCATTGGAGTAACAAAAATTTCAAAAACAGACTACCTTCCATAATGACAAGGTTAAAATCCATTGGAGTAATAAAAATCTTGACAACATACTACCTTTCATAATGACAGGGCTACCATCTATTGGAATAACAAAAATCTAGAGAACAGACTGCCTTCCATAATGACAAGGCTACCATCCAATGGAATAACAAAAACTCAACACCATACTACCTTCCATAATGACAAGGCTACCATCAATTGTAGTAACCAAAATCTCGACAACAGAATACCTTCCATAATGACGAGGCTACCATCCATTGTAGTAACAAAAATCTCGACAACAGTTTACCTTCCATAATGACAATGCTACCATCCATTTGAGTATCAAAAATCTCGAAAACAGACTACCTTCCATAATGACAAGGCTACCATCCATTGTAGTAACAAAAATCTAGACCACAGACTACCTTCCATAATGACAAGGCTACCATCCATTGGACTAACGAAAATCTCAACAACAGACTACCTTCCATAATGAAAAGCCTACCATCCATTGGAGTAACAAAAATCTAGACAACAGAATACCTTCCGTGATGACAATGCTACCATCCATTGGAGTAACAAAAATCTCGACAACAGACAACCTTCCATAATGAAAAGGCTACCATCCATTGGAGTAACAAAAATTTCGAAAACAGACTACCTTCCATAATGACAAGGCTAAAATCCATTGAAGTAACAAAAATCTTAACAACATACTACCTTTCATAATGACAGGGCTACCATCTATAGGAATAACAAAAATCTAGAGAACAGACTTCCTTCCATAATGACAAGGTTACCATCAAATGGAATAACTAAAATCTCGACAACATACTACCTTCCATAATGACAAGGCTACCATCAATTGTAGCAACCAAAATCTCGACAACAGAATACCTTCCATTATGACAAGGCTACCATCCATTGTAGTAACAAAAATCTCGACAACAGTCTACCTTCCATAATGACAATGCAACCATCCATTTGAGTTAAAAAATATCGAAAACAGACTACCTTCCATAATGACAAGGCTACCATCCATTGTAGTAACAAAAATCTAGACCAGAGACTACCTTCCATAATGACAAGGCTACCATCCATTGGACTAACGAAAATCTCGACAACAGACTACCTTCCATAATGAAAAGCCTACCATCCATTGGAGTAACAAAAATCTGGACACAGGAATACCTTCCATAATGACTAGGCTACTATCCATTAGAGTAACAAAGATATCGATAACAGACTACCTTCCATAAAGACAATTCTACCATCCATTGGAGTAACAAAAATCTAGACCACAAACTACCTTCCATAATGACAAGGCTACCATCCATTGGACTAACGAGAATATCGACAACAGACTACCTTTCATAATGAAAAGCCTACCATCCATTGGAGTAACAAAAATCTGGACAACATAATACCTTCCATAATGACTAGGCTACTATCCATTGGAGTAACAAAGATATCGACAACAGACTACCTTCCATAATGACAATGCTACCATCAATTGTAGTAACCAAAATCTCGACAAAAGAATACCTTCCATAATGACAAGGCTACCATCCATTGTAGTAACAAAAATCTCGACAGCAGTCTACCTTGCATAATGACAATGCTACCATCCATTTGAGTAACAAAAATCTCGACAACAGTCTACCTTCCAAAATGACAAGGCTACCATCTATTGTAGTAACAAAAATCTAGACAACAGACTACCTTCCATAATGACAAGGCTACCATCCATTGGACTAACGAAAATCTCAACAACAGACTACCTTCCATAATGAAAATCCTACCATCCATTGGAGTAACAAAAATCTTGACAACTGAATACCTTCCATAATGACTAGGCTACTATCCATTGGAGTAACAAAGATATCGACAACAGACTACCTTCCATAATGAGAATGGTACCATCCATTGGAGTAATAAAAATCTTGACAACAGACAACCTTCCATAATGAAAAGGCTACCATCCATTGGAGTAACAAAAATTTCGAAAACAGACTACCTTCCATAATGACAAGGCTAAAATCCATTGGAATAACAAAAATCTCGACAAAAGACCACCTTTCATAATGACAGGGCTACCATCTATTGGAATAACAAAAATCTAGAAAACAAACTGCCTTCCATAATGACAAGGCTACCATCCAATGGAATAACAAAAATCTCGACAACATACTACCTACCATAATGACAAGGCTACCATCAATTGTAGTAACCAAAATCTCGACAACAGAATACCTCCCATAATGACAAGGCTACCATCCATTGTAGTAACAAAAATCTCGACAACAGTCTACCTTCCATAATGACAATGCTACCATCCATTTCAGTAACAAAAATCTCGACAACAGTCTACCTTCCATAATGACAAGGCTACCATCTATTGTAGTAACAAAAATATAGACCATAGACTACCTTCCACAATGACAAGGCTACCATCCATTGGACTAACGAAAATCTCGACAACAGACTACCTTCCATAATGAAAAGCCTACCATCCATTGGAGTAACAAAAATCTGGACAACATAATACCTTCTATAATGACTAGGCTACTATCCATTGGAGTAGCAAAGATATCGACAACAGACAACCTTCCATAATGAAAAGGCTACCATCCATTGGAGTAACAAAAATTTTGAAAACAGACTACCTTCCATTATGACAAGGCTAAAATCCATTGGAATAACAAAAATCTTGACAACATACTACCTTTCATAATGACAGGGCTACCATTTATTGGAATAACAAAAATCTAGAGAACAGACTGCCTTACATAATGACAAGGCTACCATCCAATGGAATAACAAAAATCTCAACAACATACTACCTACCATAATGACAAGGCTACCATCAATTGTAGTAACCAAAATCTCGACATCAGAATACCTTCCATAATGACAAGGCTACCATCCATTGTAGTAACAAAAATCTCGACAACAGACTACCTTCCATAATGACAATGCTACCATCCATTTGAGTAACAAAAATCTCGACAACAGTCTACCTTCCAAAATGACAAGGCTACCATCTATTGTAGTGACAAAAATCTAGACCACAGACTACCTTCCATAATGACAAGGCTACCATCCATTGGACTAACGAAAATCTCGACAACAGACTACCTTCCATAATGAAAATCCTACCATCCATTGGAGTAACAAAAATCTTGACAACAGAATACCTTCCATAATGACTAGGCTAGTATCCATTGGAGTAACAAAGATATCGACAACAGACTACCTTCCATAATGACAATGGTACCATCCATTGGAGTAATAAAAATCTTGACAACAGACAACCTTCCATAATGAAAAGGCTACCATCCATTGGAGTAACAAAAATTTCGAAAACAGACTACCTTCCATAATTACAAGGCTAAAATCCATTGGAATAACAAAAATCTCGACAACAGACTACCTTTCATAATGACAGGGCTTCCATCTATTAGAATAACAAAAATCAAGAGAACAGACTGCCTTCCATATTGACAAGGCTACCATCCAATGGAATAACAAAAATCTCGACAACATACTACCTACCATAATGACAAGGCTACCATCAATTATAGTAACCAAAATCTCGACAACAGAATACCTCCCATAATGACAAGGCTACCATCCATTGTAGTAACAAAAATCTCGACAACAGTCTACTTTCCATAATGACAATGCTACCATCCATTTCAGTAACAAAAATCTCGACAACAGTCTACCTTTCATAATGACAAGGCTACCATCCATTGTAGTAACAAAAATATAGACCATAGACTACCTTCCACAATGACAAGGCTACCATCCATTGGACTAACGAAAATCTCGACAACAGACTACCTTCCATAATGAAAAGCCTACCATCCATTGGAGTAACAAAAATCTGGACACAGGAATACCTTCCATAATGACTAGGCTACTATCCATTAGAGTAACAAAGATATCGATAACAGACTACCTTCCATAAAGACAATTCTATCGTCCATTGGAGTAACAAAAATCTAGACCATAAACTACCTTCCATAATGACAAGGCTACCATCCATTGGACTAACGAGAATATCGACAACAGACTACCTTTCATAATGAAAAGCCTACCATCCATTGGAGTAACAAAAATCTGGACAACATAATACCTTCCATAATGACTAGGCTACTATCCATTGGAGTAACAAAGATATCGACAACAGACTACCTTCCATAATGACAATGCTACCATCAATTGTAGTAACCAAAATCTCGACAAAAGAATACCTTCCATAATGACAAGGCTACCATCCATTGTAGTAACAAAAATCTCGACAACAGTCTACCTTCCATAATGACAATGCTACCATCCATTTGAGTAACAAAAATCTCGACAACAGTCTACCTTCCAAAATGACAAGGCTACCATCTATTGTAGTGACAAAAATCTAGACCACAGACTACCTTCCATAATGACAAGGCTACCATCCATTGGACTAACGAAAATCTCGACAACAGACTACCTTCCATAATGAAAATCCTACCATCCATTGGAGTAACAAAAATCTTGACAACAGAATACCTTCCATAATGACTAGGCTACTATCCATTGGAGTAACAAAGATATCGACAACAGACTACCTTCCATAATGAGAATGGTACCATCCATTGGAGTAATAAAAATCTTGACAACAGACAACCTTCCATAATGAAAAGGCTACCATCCATTGGAGTAACAAAAATTTCGAAAACAGACTACCTTCCATAATGACAAGGCTAAAATCCATTGGAATAACAAAAATCTCGACAAAAGACCACCTTTCATAATGACAGGGCTACCATCTATTGGAATAACAAAAATCTAGAAAACAAACTGCCTTCCATAATGACAAGGCTACCATCCAATGGAATAACAAAAATCTCGACAACATACTACCTACCATAATGACAAGGCTACCATCAATTGTAGTAACCAAAATCTCGACAACAGAATACCTCCCATAATGACAAGGCTACCATCCATTGTAGTAACAAAAATCTCGACAACAGTCTACCTTCCATAATGACAATGCTACCATCCATTTCAGTAACAAAAATCTCGACAACAGTCTACCTTCCATAATGACAAGGCTACCATCCATTGTAGTAACAAAAATATAGACCATAGACTACCTTCCACAATGACAAGGCTACCATCCATTGGACTAACGAAAATCTCGACAACAGACTACCTTCCATAATGAAAAGCCTACCATCCATTGGAGTAACAAAAATCTGGACAACATAATAACTTCTATAATGACTAGGCTACTATCCATTGGAGTAGCAAAGATATCGACAACAGACAACCTTCCATAATGAAAAGGCTACCATCCATTGGAGTAACAAAAATTTTGAAAACAGACTACCTTCCATTATGACAAGGCTAAAATCCATTGGAGTAACAAAAATCTTGACAACATACTACCTTTCATAATGACAGGGCTACCATTTATTGGAATAACAAAAATCTAGAGAACAGACTGCCTTACATAATGACAAGGCTACCATCCAATGGAATAACAAAAATCTCAACAACATACTACCTACCATAATGACAAGGCTACCATCAATTGTAGTAACCAAAATCTCGACATCAGAATACCTTCCATAATGACAAGGCTACCATCCATTGTAGTAACAAAAATCTCGACAACTGTTCACCTTCCATAATGACAATGCTACCATCCATTTGAGTATCAAAAATCTTGAAAACAGACTACCTTCCATAATGACAAGGCTACGATCCATTGTATTAACAAAAATCTAGACCACAAACTACCTTCCATAATGACAAGGCTACCATCCATTGGACTAACGAAAATCTCGACAACAGACTACCTTCCATAATGAAAAGCCTACCATCCATTGGAGTAACAAAACTTTGGACAACAGAATACCTTCCGTAATGACTAGGCTACTATCCAATGGAGTAACAAAGATATCGACAACAGACTACCTTCCATAATGACAATGCTACCATCAATTGTAGTAACCAAAATCTCGACAAAAGAATACCTTCCATAATGACAAGGCTACCATCCATTGTAGTAACAAAAATCTCGACAACAGTCTACCTTCCATAATGACAATGCTACCATCCATTTGAGTAACAAAAATCTCGACAACAGTCTACCTTCCAAAATGACAAGGCTACCATCTATTGTAGTGACAAAAATCTAGACCACAGACTACCTTCCATAATGACAAGGCTACCATCCATTGGACTAACGAAAATCTCGACAACAGACTACCTTCCATAATGAAAATCCTACCATCCATTGGAGTAACAAAAATCTTGACAACAGAATACCTTCCATAATGACTAGGCTACTATCCATTGGAGTAACAAAGATATCGACAACAGACTACCTTCCATAATGACAATGGTACCATCCATTGGAGTAATAAAAATCTTGACAACAGACAACCTTCCATAATGAAAAGGCTACCATCCATTGGAGTAACAAAAATTTCGAAAACAGACTACCTTCCATAATTACAAGGCTAAAATCCATTGGAATAACAAAAATCTCGACAACAGACTACCTTTCATAATGACAGGGCTTCCATCTATTAGAATAACAAAAATCAAGAGAACAGACTGCCTTCCATATTGACAAGGCTACCATCCAATGGAATAACAAAAATCTCGACAACATACTACCTACCATAATGACAAGGCTACCATCAATTATAGTAACCAAAATCTCGACAACAGAATACCTCCCATAATGACAAGGCTACCATCCATTGTAGTAACAAAAATCTCGACAACAGTCTACCTTCCATAATGACAATGCTACCATCCATTTCAGTAACAAAAATCTCGACAACAGTCTACCTTCCATAATGACAAGGCTACCATCCATTGTAGTAACAAAAATATAGACCATAGACTACCTTCCACAATGACAAGGCTACCATCCATTGGACTAACGAAAATCTCGACAACAGACTACCTTCCATAATGAAAAGCCTACCATCCATTGGAGTAACAAAAATCTGGACAACATAATACCTTCTATAATGACTAGGCTACTATCCATTGGAGTAGCAAAGATATCGACAACAGACAACCTTCCATAATGAAAAGGCTACCATCCATTGGAGTAACAAAATTTTTGAAAACAGGCTACCTTTCATAATGACAAGGCTAAAATCCATTGGAGTAACAAAAATCATGACAACATACTACCTTTCATAATGACAGGGCTACCATCTATTGGAATAACAAAAATCTAGAGAACAGACTGCCTTCCATAATGACAAGGCTACCATCCAATGGAATAACAAAAATCTCAACAACATACTACCTACCATAATGACAAGGCTACCATCAATTGTAGTAACCAAAATCTCGACATCAGAATACCTTCCATAATGACAAGGCTACCATCCATTGTAGTAACAAAAATCTCGACAACTGTTCACCTTCCATAATGACAATGCTACCATCCATTTGAGTATCAAAAATCTTGAAAACAGACTACCTTCCATAATGACTAGGCTACGATCCATTGTATTAACAAAAATCTAGACCACAAACTACCTTCCATAATGACAAGGCTACCATCCATTGGACTAACGAAAATCTCGACAACAGACTACCTTCCATAATGAAAAGCCTACCATCCATTGGAGTAACAAAACTTTGGACTACAGAATACCTTCCGTAATGACTAGGCTACTATCCAATGGAGTAACAAAGATATCGACAACAGACTACCTTCCATAATGACAATGCTACCATCAATTGTAGTAACCAAAATCTCGACAAAAGAATACCTTCCATAATGACAAGGCTACCATCCATTGTAGTAACAAAAATCTCGACAACAGTCTACCTTCCATAATGACAATGCTACCATCCATTTGAGTAACAAAAATCTCGACAACAGTCTACCTTCCAAAATGACAAGGCTACCATCTATTGTGGTGACAAAAATCTAGACCACAAACTACCTTCCATAATGACAAGGCTACCATCCATTGGACTAACGAAAATCTCGACAACAGACTACCTTCCAGAATGAAAATCCTACCATCCGTTGGAGTAACAAAAATCTTGACAACAGAATACCTTCCATAATGACTAGGCTACTATCCATTGGAGTAACAAAGATATCGACAACAGACTACCTTCCATAATGACAATGGTACCATCCATTGGAGTAATAAAAATCTTGACAACAGACAACCTTCCATAATGAAAAGGCTACCATCCATTGGAGTAACAAAAATTTCGAAAACAGACTACCTTCCATAATTACAAGGCTAAAATCCATTGGAATAACAAAAATCTCGACAACAGACTACCTTTCATAATGACAGGGCTTCCATCTATTAGAATAACAAAAATCAAGAGAACAGACTGCCTTCCATATTGACATGGCTACCATCCAATGGAATAACAAAAATCTCGACAACATACTACCTACCATAATGACAAGGCTACCATCAATTATAGTAACCAAAATCTCGACAACAGAATACCTCCCATAATGACAAGGCTACCATCCATTGTATTAACAAAAATCTCGACAATAGTCTACCTTCCATAATGACAATGCTACCATCCATTTCAGTAACAAAAATCTCGACAACAGTCTACCTTCCATAATGACAAGGCTACCATCCATTGTAGTAACAAAAATATAGACCATAGACTACCTTCCACAATGACAAGGCTACCATCCATTGGACTAACGAAAATCTCGACAACAGACTACCTTCCATAATGAAAAGCCTACCATCCATTGGAGTAACAAAAATCTGGACAACATAATACCTTCTATAATGACTAGGCTACTATCCATTGGAGTAGCAAAGATATCGACAACAGACAACCTTCCATAATGAAAAGGCTACCATCCATTGGAGTAACAAAAATTTTGAAAACAGACTACCTTTCATAATGACAAGGCTAAAATCCATTGGAGTAACAAAAATCATGACAACATACTACATTTCATAATGACAGGGCTACCATCTATTGGAATAACAAAAATCTAGAGAATAGACTGCCTTCCATAATGACAAGGCTACCATCCAATGGAATAACAAAAATCTCAACAACATACTACCTTCCATAATGACAAGGCTACCATCAATTGTAGTAACCAAAATCTCGACATCAGAATACCTTCATTAATGACAAGGCTACCATCCATTGTAGTAACAAAAATCTCGACAACTGTTCACCTTCCATAATGACAATGCTACCATCCATTTGAGTATCAAAAATCTTGAAAACAGACTACCTTCCATAATGACAAGGCTACGATCCATTGTATTAACAAAAATCTAGACCACAAACTACCTTCCATAATGACAAGGCTACCATCCATTGGACTAACGAAAATCTCGACAACAAACTACCTTCCATAATGAAAAGCCTACCATCCATTGGAGTAACAAAAATTTGGACAACAGAATACCTTTCGTAATGACTAGGCTACTATCCATTGGAGTAACAAAGATATCGACAACAGACTACCTTCCATAATGACAATGCTACTATCCATTGGAGTAACAAAAATCTCGACAACAGACAACCTTCCATAATGAAAAGGATACCATCCATTAGAGTAACAAAAATTTCGAAAACAGACTACCTTCCATAATGACAAGGCTAAAATCCATTGGAGTAACAAAAATCTTGACAACATACTACCTTTTATAATGACAGGGCTACCATCTATAGGAATAACAAAAATCTAGAGAACATACTGCCTTCCATAAAGACAAGGCTACCATCAAATGGAATAACAAAAATCTCGACAACATACTACCTACCATAATGACAAGGCTACCATCAATTGTAGTAACCAAAATCTCGACAACAGAATACCTTCCATAATGACAAGGCTACCATCCATTGTAGTAACAAAAATCTCGACAACAGTCTACCTTCCATAATGACAATGCTACCATCCATTTGAGTTAAAAAATCTCAAAAACAGACTACCTTCCATAATGACAAGGCTACCATCCATTGTAGTAAAAAAAATCTAGACCACAGACTACCTTCCATAATGACAAGGCTACCATCCATTGGACTAACGAAAATCTCGACAACAGACTACCTTCCATAATGACAAGGCTACAATCCATTGGAGTAACAAAAATCTCCAAACAAACTACGTTCCATAATGAATAGGCTACCATCCATTAGTGTAACAAAAATATCGACAATAAACTACCTTCCATAATGATCAGGCTACCATCCATTGGAGTAACAAAAATATCGACAACAAAATACCTTCCATTATGACTAGGCTACCATACATTGGAGTAACAAAGATATCGACAACAGACTACCTTACATAATGACAAGGCTACCATCCATTGTAGTAACAAAAATCTCAACAACAGACTACCTTCCATAATGACAATGCTACCATCCATTGGAGTAACAAAAATCTCGACAACAGACTACCTTCCATAATTAAAAGGCTACCTTCCTTTAGAATGTGAAAAATCTCGACAATAGACTACCTTCCATAATGACAAGGCTACCATCCATTGGAGTGGCAAAATTCTCGACAACAGACTACCTTCCATAATGACAATGCTACAATCCATTGGAGTAATGAGAATATCAACAAGAGACTACCTTTCATAATGACAAGGCTACCATGCATTGGAGTAATGAAAATATCAACAAGAGACTACCTTCCATAATGACAAGGCTACCATCAATTGGAGTAACAAAATCTCGTCATCAAACTACCTTCCATAATGACAAGGCTACCATCCATTGGAGGAACAAAAATCTCGACAACAAACTACCTTCCATAATGACAAGGCTACCATCCATTAGAGTGACAAAAATATCGACAACAGACTACCTTCCATAATGAAAAGCCTACCATCCATTGAAGTAACAAAAATCTGGACAACAAAATACCTTCCATAATGACTAGCCTACTATCCATTGGAGTAACAAAGATATCGACAACAAACTACCTTCCATAATGACATTGCTACCATCCATTGGAGTAACAAAAATCTCGACAACAGACAACCTTCCATAATGACAAGGCTACCATCCATTGGAGTAACAAAAATTTCGAAAACAGACTACCTTCCATAATGACAAGGCTAAAATCCATTGGAGTAACAAAAATCTAGACAACAGACTACCTTTCATAATGATAAGGCTACCATCTATTGGAATAACAAAAATCTAGAGAACAAACTGCCTTCCATAACGACAAGGCTACCATCAATTGTAGTAACCAAAATCTTGACAACATAATACCTTCCATAATGACAAGGCTACCATCCATTGTAGTAACAAAAATCTCGACAACAGTCTACCTTCCATAATGACAATGCTACCATCCATTTGAGTAACAAAAATCTCGACAACAGTCTACCTTCCATAATGACAAGCCTACCATCCATTATAGTAACAAAAATCTAGACCACAGACTACCTTCCATATTGACAAGGCTACCATCCATTGGACAAACGAAAATCTCGACAACAGACTACCTTCCATAATGAAAAGCCTACCATCCATTGGAGTAACAAAAATCTGGACAAGAGAATACCTTCCATAATGACTAGGCTACTATCCATTGGAGTAACAAAGATATCGACAACAGACTACCTTCCATAATGACAATGCTACCATCCATTGGAGTAACAAAAATCTCGACAACAGACAACGTTCCATAATGACAAGGCTACCATCCATTGGAGTAACAAAAATTTCGAAAACAGACTACCTTCCATAATGATAAGGCTAAAATCCATTGGAGTAACAAAAATCTTGACAACAGTCTACCTTTCATAATGACAAGGCTACCATCTATTGGAATAACAAAAATCTAGAGAACAGACTGCCTTCCGTAATGACAAGGCTACCATCAATTGTAGTAACCAAAATCTCGACAACATACTACCTGTCATAACGACAAGGCTATCATCAATGGTAGTAACCAAAATCTCGACAACAGAATACCTTCCATAATGACAAGGCTACCATCCATTGTAGTAACAAAAATCTTGACAACAGTCTACCTTCCATAATGACAATGATACCATCCATTTGAGTAACAAAAATCTCGACAACAGTCTACCTTCCATAATGACAAGGCTACCATCCATTGTAGTAACAAAAATATAGACCATAGACTACCTTCCATAATGAAAAGGCTACCATCCATTGGACTAACGAAAATCTCGACAACAGACTACCTTCCATAATGAAAAGCCTACCATCCATTGGAGTAACAAAAATCTGGACAACATAATACCTTCTATAATGACTAGGCTATTATCCATTGGAGTAACAAAGATATCGACAACAGACAACCTTCCATAATGAAAAGGCTATCATCCATTGGAGTAACAAAAATTTCAAAAACAGACCACCTTCCATAATGACAAGGCTAAAATCCATTGGAGTAACAAAAATCTTGACAACATACTACCTTTCATAATGACAGGGCTACCATCAATTGTAGTAACCAAAATCTCGACAACAGAATTCCTTCAATAATGACAAGGCTACCATCCATTGTAGTAACAAAAATCTCGACAACAGTCTACCTTCCATAATGACAATGCTACCATCCATTTGAGTATAAAAAAATCTCGAAAACAGACTACATTCCATAATGACAAGGTTACCATCCATTGTAGTAACAAAAATCTAGACGACAGACTAACTTCCATAATGACAAGGCTACCATCCATTGGACTAACAAAAATCTCGACAACAGACTACCTTCCATCATGAAAAGCCTACAATCCATTGGAGTAACAAAAATCTGGACAATAGAATACCTTCCATAATGACAAGGCTACTATCCATTGGAGTAACAAAGATATCGACAACAGACTACCTTCAATAATGACAATGCTACCATCCATTGGAGTAAAAAAATTCTCGACAACAGACAACCTTCCATAATGAAAAGGCTACCATCCATTGGAGTAACAAAAATTTCGAAAACAGACTACCTTCCATAATGACAAGGCTAAAATCCATTGGAGTAACAAAAATCTTGACAACATACTACCTTTCATAATGACAGGGCTACCATCTATTGGAATAACAAAAATCTAGAGAACAGACTGCCTTCCATAATGACAAGGCTACCATCCAATGGAATAACAAAAATCTCGACAACATACTACCTTCCATAATGACAAGGCTACCATCAATTGTAGTAACCAAAATCTCGACAACAGAATACCTTCCATAATGACAAGGCTACCATCCATTGTAGTAACAAAAATCTCGACAACAGTCTACCTTCCATAATGACAATGCTACCATCCATTTGAGTAAGAAAAATCTCGACAACAGACTACCTTCCATAATGACAAGGCTACCATCCATTGGACTAACGAAAATCTGGACAACAAACTACCTTCCATAATGACAAGGCTACAATCCATTGGAGTACCAAAAATCTCGACAACAAACTACGTTCCATAATGAATAGGCTACCATCCATTGGAGTAACAAAAATATCGACAATAGACTACCTTCCATAATGACAAGGCTACCATCCATTTGAGTAACAAAAATCTCGACAACAGAATACCTTCCATTATGACTAGGATACCATACATTGGAGTAACAAAGATATCGACAACATACTACCTTCCATAATGACAAGGCTACCATTCATTGGAGTAACAAAAATCTCGAAAATAGAGTACCTTCCATAATGACAAGGCTACCATTCATTTGAGTAACAAAAATCTCGACAACAGAATACCTTCCATTATGACAAGGCTACCATCCATTGGAGTGACAAAAATTTCGACAACAGACTACCTTCCATAATGACAAGGCTACCATTCATTGGAGTAACAAAAATCTCGAAAATAGAGTACCTTCCATAATGACAAGGCTAAAATCCATTGTAATAATAAAAATCTCGACAACATACTACCTTCCATAATGACAAGACTACCATCAATTGTAGTAACGAAAATCTCGACAACAGACTACCTTCCATAATGACAAGGCTGCCATCCATTGTAGTAACAAAAATCTCAACAACAGACTACCTTCCATAATGATAATGCTACCATCCATTGGAGTAACAAAAATCACGAAAACAGACTACCTTTCATAATGATAAGGCTACCATCTATTGGAATAACAAAAATCTAGAGAACAAACTGCCTTCCATAATGACAAGGCTACCATCCATTGGACTAACGAAAATCTCGACAACAGACTACCTTCCATAATGAAAAGCCTACCATCCATTGGAGTAACAAAGATATCGACAACATACTACCTTCCATAATGACAAGGCTACCATCCATTGGAGTAACAAAAATATCGACAACAAACAACGTTCCATAATGACAAGGCTACCATCCATTGGAGTAATAAAAATCTCGAAAATAGAGTACCTTCCATAATGATAAGGCTAAAATCCATTGGAATAACAAAAATCTCGACAACATACTACCTTCCATAATGACAAGGCTGCCATCAATTGTAGTAACAAAAATCTTAACAACAGACTACCTTCCATTATGACAAGGCTACCATCCATTGTAGTAACAAAAATCTTAACAACATACTACCTTCCATAATGACAAGGCTACCATCCAATGGAATAACAAAAATCTCGACAACATACTACCTTCCATAATGACAAGGCTACCATCAATTGTAGTAACCAAAATCTCGACAACAGAATTCCTTCAATAATGACAAGGCTACCATCCATTGTAGTAACAAAAATCTCGACAAGAGTCTACCTTCCATAATGACAAGGCTACCATCCATTTGAGTAACAAAAATCTCGACAACAGAATACCTTCCATTATGACTAGAATACCATACATTGGAGTAACAAAGATATCGACAACAGACTACCTTACATAATGACAAGGCTACCATCCATTGGAATAACAAAAATCTCGAAAATAGAGTACCTTCCATAATGACAAGGCTAAAATCCATTGGAATAACAAAAATCTCGACAACATACTACCTTCCATAATGACAAGACTACCATCAATTGTAGTAACGAAAATCTCGACAACAGACTACCTTCCATAATGATAAGGCTGCCATCCATTGTAGTAACAAAAATCTCAACAACAGACTACCTTCCATAATGACAATGCTACCATCCATTGGAGTAACAAAAAACTCGACAACAGACTACCTTCCATAATGACAAGTCTAAAATCCATTGGAGTAACAAAAATCTCGACAACAGACTACCTTTCATAATGATAAGGCTACCATCTATTGGAATAACAAAAATCTAGATCACAAACTGCCTTCTATAATGACAAGGCTACCATCCAATGGAATAACAAAAATCTCGACAACATACTACCTTCCATAATGACAAGGCTACCATCAATTGTAGTAACCAAAATCTCGACAACAGAATACCTTCCATAATGACAAGGCTACCATCCATTGTAGTAACAAAAATCTCGACAACAGTCTACCTTCCATAATGACAACGCTACCATCCATTTGAGTAACAAAAATCTCGACAACAGTCTACCTTCCATAATGACAAGGCTACCATCCATTGTAGTAACAAAAATCTAGACCACTGACTACCTTCCATAATGACAAGGCTACCATCCATTGGACTAACAAAAATCTCGACAACAAACAACGTTCCATAATGACAAGGCTACCATCCATTGGAGTAATAAAAATCTCGAAAATAGAGTACCTTCCATAATGACAAGGCTAAAATCCATTGGAATAACAAAAATCTCGACAACATACTACCTTCCATAATGACAAGGCTGCCATCAATTGTAGTAACAAAAATCTTAACAACAGACTACCTTCCATAATGACAAGGCTGCCATCCATTGTAGTAACAAAAATCTTAACAACACACTACCTTCCATAATGACAAGGCTACCATCCAATGGAATAACAAAAATCTTGACAACATACTACCTTCCATAATGACAAGGCTACCATCAATTGTAGTAACAAAAATCTCGACAACAGAATTCCTTCCATAATGACAAGGCTACCATCCATTGTAGTAACAAAAATCTCGACAAGAGTCTACCTTCCATAATCACAATGCTACCATCCATTTGAGTAACAAAAATCTCGACAACACTCTACCTTCCATAATGACAAGGCTACCATCCATTGTAGTAACAAAAATCTAGACCACTGACTACTTTCCATAATGACAAGGCTACCATCCATTGGACTAACGAAAATCTCGACAACAGACTACCTTCCATAATGAAAAGCCTACCATCCATTGGAGTAACAAAAATCTGGACAACATAATACCTTCCATAATGACTAGGCTACTATCCTTTGGAGTAACAAAGATATCGACAACAAACTACATTCCATAATGACAATGCTACCATCCATTGGAGTAACAAAAATCTCGACAACAAACAACGTTCCATAATGACAAGGCTACCATCCATTAGAGTAACAAAAATCTCGACAACAGTCTACCTTCCATAATGACAAGGCTACCATCCATTGTAGTAACCAAAATCATAACAACAGACTACCTTCCATAATGACAAGGCTAAAATCCATCGGAGTAACAAAAATCCAGAGAACAAACGTCCTTCCATAATGACAAGACTACCATCCAATGGAATAACAGAAATCTCGACAACAGAATACCTTCCATATGTCAAGGCTACCATCCATTGTAGTAACAAAAATCTCGACAACAGTCTACCTTCCATAATGACAATGCTTCCATCCATTGTAGTAACAAAAATCTCGACAACAGGCTACCTTCCATAATGACAAGGCTACCATCCATTTGAGTAACAAAAATCTCGACAACAGTCTACCTTCCATAATGACAAGGCTACCATCTATTGGACTAACGAAAATCTCGACAACAGACTACCTTCCATAATGAAAAGCCTATGATCCATTAGAGTAACAAAAATCTGGACAACAGAATACCTTCCATAATGACTAGGCTACTATCCATTGGAGTAACAAAGATATCGACAACAGACTACCTTCCATAATGACAATGCTACCATCCATTGGAGTAACAAAAATCTCGACAACAAACAACGTTCCATAATGACAAGGCTACCATCCATTGGAGTAACAAAAATTTCAAAAACAGACTACCTTCCATAATGACAAGGCTAAAATCCATTGGAGTAAAAAAGATCTTGACAACATATTACCTTTCATAATGACAGGGCTACCATCTATTGGAATAACAAAAATCTAGAGAACAAATTTCCTTCAATAATGAAAAGGCTGCCATCCAATGGAATAAAAAAAATCTCGACAACATACTACCTTCCATAATGACAAGGCTACCATCAATTGTAGTAACCAAAATCTCGACAACAGAATACCTTCCATAATGACAAGGCTACCATCCATTGTAGTAACAAAAATCTCGACAACAGTCTACCTTCCATAATGATAATGCTACCATCCATTTGAGTAACAAAAATCTCGACAACAGTCTACCTTCCATAATGACAATGCTACCATCCATTTGAGTAACAAAAATCTCGACAACAGACTACCTTCCATAATGACAAGGCTACCATCCATTGGACTAACGAAAATCTCGACAATAGACTACCTTCCATAATGACAAGGCTACAATCCATTGGAGTAAAAAAAATATCGACAACAAACTATGTTCCATAATGAATAGGCTACCATCCATTGGAGTAAAAAAAATATCGATAATAGACTACCTTCCATAATGACAAGGCTACCATCCATGGAAGTAAAAAAAATATCGACAACAGAATACCTTGCATTATGACTAGGCTACCATACATTGGAGTAACAAAGATATCGACAACATACTACCTTACATAATGACAAGGCTACCATCCATTGGAGTGACAAAAATTTAGACAACAAACTACCTTCCATAATGACAAGGCTACCATCCATTGGAGTAACAAAAATCTCGAAAATAAAGTACCTTCCATAATGACAAGGCTAAAATCCATTGGAATAACAAAATCTCGACAACATACTACCTTCCATAATGACAAGGCTACCATTAATTGTAGTAACGAAAATCTCGACAACAGACTACCTTCCATAATGACAAGGCTGCCATCCATTGTAGTAACAAAAATCTCAACAATCGACTACCTTCCATAATGACAATGCTACCATCCATTGGAGTAACAAAAATCTCGACAAGAGACTACCTTCCATAATTACAAGGCTACCATCCATTAGAGTATGAAAAATCTCGACAATAGACTACTTTCCATAATGACAAGGATACCATCCATTGGAGTGACAAAAATATGGACAACAGACTACCTTCCATAATGACAATGCTACAATCCATTGGAGTAATGAGAATATCAATAAGAGACTACCTTTCATAATGACAAGGCTACCATGCATTGGAGTAATGAAAATATCAACAAGAGACTACCTTTAATAATGACAAGGCTACCATCCATTGGAGTAACAAAAATCTCGCCAACAAACTACCTTCCATAATGACAAGGCTACCATCCATTGGAGTAACAAAAATCTCGACAACAAACTACCTTCCATAATGACAAGGCGGCCATCAATTAGAGTGACAAAAATATCGACAACAGACTACCTTCCATAATGAAAAGCCTACCATCCATTGGAGTAACAAAAATCTGGTCAACAAAATACCTTCCATAATGACAAGGCTGCCATCCAATGGAATAACAAAAATCTCGCCAACAGACTACCTTCCATAATGACAAGGCTACCATCAATTGTAGTAACAAAAATCTCGACAACAGTCTACCTTCCATAATGACAATGCTACCATCCATTTGAGTAACAAAAATCTCGACAACAGACTACCTTCCATAATGACAAGGCTACCATCCATTGTAGTAACAAAAATCTAGACCACAGACTACCTTCCATAATGACAAGGCTACCATCCGTTGGACTAACGAAAATCTCGACAACAGACTACCTTCCATAAAGACAAGGCTACAATCCATTGGAGTAACAAAAATCTCGACAACAAACTACGTTCCATAATGAATAGGCTACAATCCATTAGAGTAACAAAAATATCGATAATAGACTACCTTCCATATTGACAAGGCCACCATCCATTGGAGTAACAAAAATATCGACAACAGAATACCTTCCATTATGACTAGGCTACCATACATTGGAGTAACAAAGATATCGACAACAGACTACCTTACATAATGACAAGGCTACCATCCATTGGAGTGACAAAAATTTCGACAACAGACTACCTTCCATAATGACAAGGCTACCATCTATTGGAGTAACAAAAATCTCGAAAACAGAGTACCTTCCATATTGACAAGGCTAAAATCCATTGGAATATCAAAAATCTCGACAACATACTACCTTCCATAATGACAAGACTACCATCAATTGTAGTAAAGAAAACTCGACAACAGACTACCTTCCATAATGACAAGGCTGCCAATTATTGTAGTAACAAAAATCTCAACAATCGACTACCTTCCATAATGACAATGCTACCATCCATTGGAGTAACAAAAATCTCGACAACAGACTACCTTCCATAATGACAAGGCTACCATCCATTAGAGTATGAAAAATCTCGACAATAGACTACCTTCCATAATGACAAGGCTACCATCCATTGGAGTGACAAAAATCTCGACAAGAGACTACCTTCCATAATGAAAATGCTACAATCCATTGGAGTAATGAGAATATCAACAAGAGACTACCTTTCATAATGACATGGCTACCATGCATTGGAGTAATGAAAATATCAACAAGAGACTACCTTCAATAATGACAAGGCTACCATCCATTGGAGTAACAAAAATCTCGCCAACAGACTACCTTCCATAATAACAAGGCTACCATCCATAGGAGTAAAAAAATCTAGACATCAAACTACCTTCCATCCATTGGAGTAACAAAAATCTCGACAACAAACTACCTTCCATAATGACAAGGCTACCATCCATTAGAGTGACAAAAATGTCGACAACATACTACATTCCATAATGAAAAGCCTACCATCCATTGGAGAAACAAAAATCTGGACAACAAAATATCTTCCATAATGACTAGGCTACTATCCATTGGAGTAACAAAGATATCGACAACTGACTACCTTCCATAATTACAATGCTACCATCCATGGGAGTAACAAAAATCTCGACAACAGACAACCTTCCATAATGACAAGGCTACCATCCATTGGAGTAACAAAATTTTTGAAAACACACTACCTTCCATAATGACAAGGCTAAAATCCATTACAGTAACAAAAATCTCGACAACAGACTACCTTTCATAATGATAAGGCTACCATCTATTGGAATAACAAAAATCTAGAGAACAGACTGCCTTCCATAATGACAAGGCTACCATCCAATGGAATAACAAAAATCTCGACAACATACTACCTTCCATAATGACAAGGCTACCATCAATTGTAGTAACCAAAATCTCGACAACAGAATACCTTCCATAATGACAAGGCTACCATCCGTTGTAGTAACAAAAATCTCGACAACAATTTACCTTCCATAATGACAATGCTACCATCCATTTGAGTATCAGAAATCTCGAAAACAGACTACCTTCCATAATGAAAAGCCTATGATCCATTAGAGTAACAAAAATCTGGACAACAGAATACCTTCCATAATGACTAGGCTACTATCCATTGGAGTAACAAAGATATCGACAACAGACTACCTTCCATAATGACAATGCTACCATCCATTGGAGTAACAAAAATCTCGACAACAAACAACGTTCCATAATGACAAGGCTACCATCCATTGGAGTAACAAAAATTTCAAAAACAGACTACCTTCCATAATGACAAGGCTAAAATCCATTGGAGTAAAAAAGATCTTGACAACATATTACCTTTCATAATGACAGGGCTACCATCTATTGGAATAACAAAAATCTAGAGAACAAATTTCCTTCAATAATGAAATGGCTGCCATCCAATGGAATAACAAAAATCTCGACAACATACTACCTTCCATAATGACAAGGCTACCATCAATTGTAGTAACCAAAATCTCGACAACAGAATACCTTCCATAATGACAAGGCTACCATCCATTGTAGTAACAAAAATCTCGACAACAGTCTACCTTCCATAATGATAATGCTACCATCCATTTGAGTAACAAAAATCTCGACAACAGTCTACCTTCCATAATGACAATGCTACCATCCATTTGAGTAACAAAAATCTCGACAACAGACTACCTTCCATAATGACAAGGCTACCATCCATTGGACTAACGAAAATCTCGACAATAGACTACCTTCCATAATGACAAGGCTACAATCCATTGGAGTAACAAAAATATCGACAACAAACTATGTTCCATAATGAATAGGCTACCATCCATTGGAGTAAAAAAAATATCGATAATAGACTACCTTCCATAATGACAAGGCTACCATCCATTGGAGTAAAAAAAATATCGACAACAGAATACCTTGCATTATGACTAGGCTACCATACATTGGAGTAACAAAGATAACGACAACATACTACCTTACATAATGACAAGGCTACCATCCATTGGAGTGACAAAAATTTAGACAACAAACTACCTTCCATAATGACAAGGCTACCATCCATTGGAGTAACAAAAATCTCGAAAATAAAGTACCTTCCATAATGACAAGGCTAAAATCCATTGGAATAACAAAATCTCGACAACATACTACCTTCCATAATGACAAGGCTACCATTAATTGTAGTAACGAAAATCTCGACAACAGACTACCTTCCATAATGACAAGGCTGCCATCCATTGTAGTAACAAAAATCTCAACAATCGACTACCTTCCATAATGACAATGCTACCATCCATTGGAGTAACAAAAATCTCGACAAGAGACTACCTTCCATAATTACAAGGCTACCATCCATTAGAGTATGAAAAATCTCGACAATAGACTACTTTCCATAATGACAAGGATACCATCCATTGGAGTGACAAAAATATGGACAACAGACTACCTTCCATAATGACAATGCTACAATCCATTGGAGTAATGAGAATATCAATAAGAGACTACCTTTCATAATGACAAGGCTACCATGCATTGGAGTAATGAAAATATCAACAAGAGACTACCTTTAATAATGACAAGGCTACCATCCATTGGAGTAACAAAAATCTCGCCAACAAACTACCTTCCATAATGACAAGGCTACCATCCATTGGAGTAACAAAAATCTCGACAACAAACTACCTTCCATAATGACAAGGCTGCCATCAATTAGAGTGACAAAAATATCGACAACAGACTACCTTCCATAATGAAAAGCCTACCATCCATTGGAGTAACAAAAATCTGGTCAACAAAATACCTTCCATAATGACAAGGCTGCCATCCAATGGAATAACAAAAATCTCGCCAACAGACTACCTTCCATAATGACAAGGCTACCATCAATTGTAGTAACAAAAATCTCGACAACAGTCTACCTTCCATAATGACAATGCTACCATCCATTTGAGTAACAAAAATCTCGACAACAGACTACCTTCCATAATGACAAGGCTACCATCCATTGTAGTAACAAAAATCTAGACCACAGACTACCTTCCATAATGACAAGGCTACCATCCGTTGGACTAACGAAAATCTCGACAACAGACTACCTTCCATAAAGACAAGGCTACAATCCATTGGAGTAACAAAAATCTCGACAACAAACTACGTTCCATAATGAATAGGCTACAATCCATTAGAGTAACAAAAATATCGATAATAGACTACCTTCCATATTGACAAGGCCACCATCCATTGGAGTAACAAAAATATCGACAACAGAATACCTTCCATTATGACTAGGCTACCATACATTGGAGTAACAAAGATATCGACAACAGACTACCTTACATAATGACAAGGCTACCATCCATTGGAGTGACAAAAATTTCGACAACAGACTACCTTCCATAATGACAAGGCTACCATCTATTGGAGTAACAAAAATCTCGAAAACAGAGTACCTTCCATATTGACAAGGCTAAAATCCATTGGAATATCAAAAATCTCGACAACATACTACCTTCCATAATGACAAGACTACCATCAATTGTAGTAAAGAAAACTCGACAACAGACTACCTTCCATAATGACAAGGCTGCCAATTATTGTAGTAACAAAAATCTCAACAATCGACTACCTTCCATAATGACAATGCTACCATCCATTGGAGTAACAAAAATCTCGACAACAGACTACCTTCCATAATGACAAGGCTACCATCCATTAGAGTATGAAAAATCTCGACAATAGACTACCTTCCATAATGACAAGGCTACCATCCATTGGAGTGACAAAAATCTCGACAAGAGACTACCTTCCATAATGAAAATGCTACAATCCATTGGAGTAATGAGAATATCAATAAGAGACTACCTTTCATAATGACATGGCTACCATGCATTGGAGTAATGAAAATATCAACAAGAGACTACCTTCAATAATGACAAGGCTACCATCCATTGGAGTAACAAAAATCTCGCCAACAGACTACCTTCCATAATAACAAGGCTACCATCCATAGGAGTAAAAAAATCTAGACATCAAACTACCTTCCATCCATTGGAGTAACAAAAATCTCGACAACAAACTACCTTCCATAATGACAAGGCTACCATCCATTAGAGTGACAAAAATGTCGACAACATACTACATTCCATAATGAAAAGCCTACCATCCATTGGAGAAACAAAAATCTGGACAACAAAATATCTTCCATAATGACTAGGCTACTATCCATTGGAGTAACAAAGATATCGACAACTGACTACCTTCCATAATTACAATGCTACCATCCATGGGAGTAACAAAAATCTCGACAACAGACAACCTTCCATAATGACAAGGCTACCATCCATTGGAGTAACAAAATTTTTGAAAACACACTACCTTCCATAATGACAAGGCTAAAATCCATTACAGTAACAAAAATCTCGACAACAGACTACCTTTCATAATGATAAGGCTACCATCTATTGGAATAACAAAAATCTAGAGAACAGACTGCCTTCCATAATGACAAGGCTACCATCCAATGGAATAACAAAAATCTCGACAACATACTACCTTCCATAATGACAAGGCTACCATCAATTGTAGTAACCAAAATCTCGACAACAGAATACCTTCCATAATGACAAGGCTACCATCCATTGTAGTAACAAAAATCTCGACAACAATTTACCTTCCATAATGACAATGCTACCATCCATTTGAGTATCAGAAATCTCGAAAATAGACTACCTTCCATAATGACAAGGCTACCATCCATTGTAGTAACAAAAATCTAGACCACAGACTACCTTCCATAATGACAAGGCTACCATCCATTAGACTAACGAAAATCTCGACAACAGACTACCTTCCATAATGACAAGGCTACCATCCATTAGAGTATGAAAAATCTCGACAATAGACTACCTTCCATAATGACAAGGCTACCATCCATTGGAGTGACAAAAATCTCGACAACAGACTACCTTCCATAATGACAACGCTACAATCCATTGGAGTAATGAGAATATCAACAAGAGACTACCTTTCATAATGACAAGGCTACCATGCATTGGAGTAATGAAAATATCAACAAGAGACTACCTTCAATAATGACAAGGCTACCATCCATTGGAGTAACAAAAATCTCGCCAACAGACTAACTTCCATAATTACATGGCTACCATCCATTGGAGTAACAAAATCTCGACATCAAACTACCTTCCATAATGACAAGGCTACCATCCATTGGAGTAACAAAAATCTCGACAACAAACTACCTTCCATAATGACAAGGCTACCATCCATTAGAGTGACAAAAATATCGACAACAGACTACCTTCCATAATGAAAAGCCTACCACCCATTGGAGAAACAAAAATCTGGACAACAGAATATCTTCCATAATGACTAGGCTGCTATCCATTGGAGTAACAAAGATATCGACAACAGACTACCTTCCATAATGATAATGCTTCCATCCATGGGAGTAACAAAAATCTCGACAACAGACAACCTTCCATAATGACAAGGCTACCATCCATTGGAGTAACAAAAATTTCGAAAACAGACTACCTTCCATAATGACAAGGCTAAAATCCATTACAGTAACAAAAATCTCGACAACAGACTACCTTTCATAATGATAAGGCTACCATCTATTGGAATAACAAAAATCTAGAGAACAGACTGCCTTCCATAATGACAAGGCTACCATCTAATGGAATAACAAAAATCTCGACAACATACTACCTTCCATAATGACAAGGCTACCATCAATTGTAGTAACCAAAATCTCGACAACAGAATACCTTCCATAATGACAAGGCTACCATCCATTGTAGTAACAAAAATCTCGACAATAGTCTACCTTCCATAATGACAATGCTACCATCCATTTGAGTACCAAAAATCTCGACAACAGTCTACCTTCCATAATGACAAGTCTACCATCCATTGTAGTAACAAAAATCTAGACCACAGACTACCTTCCATAATGACAAGGCTATCATTCCATTGGACTAACGAAAATCTCGACAACAGACTACCTTCCATAATGAAAAGCCTACCATCCATTGGAGTAACAAAAATCTGGACAACAGAATACCTTCCATAATGACTAGGCTACTATCCATTGGAGTAACAAAGATATCGACAACAGACTACCTTCCATAATGACAATGCTACCATCCATTGGAGTAACAAAAATCTCAACAACAGACAACGTTCTATAATGACAAGGCTACCATCCATTGGAGTAACAAAAATTTCGAAAACAGACTATCTTCCATAATGACAAGGCTAAAATCCATTGGAGTAACAAAAATCTCGACAACAGACTACCTTTCATAATGACAAGGCTACCATCTATTGGAATAACCAAAATCTAGAGAACAAACTGCCTTCCATAATGACAAGGCTACCATCCAATGGAATAAAAAAAATCTCGACAACATACTACCTTCCATAATGACAAGGCTACCATCAATTGTAGTAACCAAAATCTCGACAATAGAATACCTTCCATAATGACAAGGCTACCATCCATTGTAGTAACAAAAATCTCGACAATAGTCTACCATCCATAATGACAATGCTACCATCCATTTGAGTAACAAAAATCTCGACAACAGACTACCTTCCATAATGAAAAGCCTACCATCCATTGGAGTAACAAAAATCTGGACAACATAATACCTTCTATAATGACTAGGCTATTATCCATTGGAGTAACAAAGATATCGACAACAGACTACCTTCCATAATGACAATGCTACCATCAATTGGAGTAACAAAAATATCGACAACAAAATACCTTCCATTATGACTATCCTACCATCCATTAGAGTAACAAAGATATCGATAATAGACTACCTTCCATAATGACAAGGCTACCATCCATTGGAGTGAAAAAAATTTCAACAACAGACTACCTTCCATAATGACAAGGCCACCATCCATTGGAGTAACAAAAATCTCGAAAATAGAGTACCTTCCATAATGACAAGGCTAAAATCCATTGGAATAACAAAAATCTCGACAACGTACTACCTTCAATGAAGACAAGACTACCATCAATTGTAGTAACGAAAATCTCGACAACAGACTACCTTCCATAATGACATGGCTGCCATCCATTGTAGTAACAAAAATCTCAACAATAGACTACCTTCCATAATGACAATGCTACCATCCATTGGAGTAACAAAAATCTAGACAACAGACTACCTTCCATAATGACAAGGCTACCATCCATTAGAGTATGAAAAATATCGATGTTAGACTACCTTCCATAATGACAAGGCTACCATCCATTGGAGTGACAAAAATCTAGACAACAAACTACCTTCCATAATGACAAGGCTATAATCAATTGGAGTAATGAGAATATCAACAAGAGACTGCCTTCCATAATGACAAGGCTACCATCCAATGGAATAACAAAAATCTCGACAACATACTACCTTCCATAATGACAAGGCTACCATCAATTGTAGTAACCAAAATCTCGACAACAGAATACCTTCAATAATGACAAGGCTACCATCCATTGTAGTAACAAAAATCTCGACAACAGTCTACCTTCCATAATGACAATGCTACCATCCATTTGAGTACCAAAAATCTCGACAACAGTCTACCTTCCATAATGACAAGTCTACCATCCATTGTAGTAACAAAAATCTAGACCACAGACTACCTTCCATAATGACAAGGCTACCATCCATTGGACTAACGAAAATCTCGACAACAGACTACCTTCCATAATGAAAAGCCTACCATCCATTGGAGTAACCAAAATCTGGACAACAGAATACCTTCCATAATGACTAGGCTACTATCCATTTGAGTAACAAAAATCTCAACAACAGACTACCTTCCATAATGAAAAGCCTACCATCCATTGGAGTAACAAAAATTTGGACAACATAATACCTTCTATAATGACTAGGCTACTATCCATTGGAGTAACAAAGATATCGACAACAGACTACCTTCCGTAATGACAATGCTACCATCAATTGGAGTAACAAAAATATCGACAATAGACTACCTTCCATAATGACAAGGATACCATCCATTGGAGTAACAAAAATATCGACAACAGAATACCTTCCATTATGACTAGCCTACCATCCATTAGAGTAATAAAGATATCGATAATAGACTACCTTCCATAATGACAAGGCTACCATCCATTGGAGTGACAAAAATTTCAACAACAGACTACCTTCCATAATGACAAGGCTACAATCCATTGGAGTAACAAAAATCTCGAAAACAGAGTACCTTCCATAATGACAAGGCTAAAATCCATTGGAATACCAAAAATCTCGACAACATACTACCTTTAATAAAGACAAGACTACCATCAATTGTAGTAACGAAGATCTCGACAACAGACTACCTTCCATAATGACATGGCTGCCATCCATTGTAGTAACAAAAATCTCAACAACAGACTACCTTCCATAATGACAATGCTACCATCCATTGGAGTAACAAAAATCTAGACAACAGACTACCTTCCATAATGACAAGGCTACCATCCATTAGAGTATTAAAAATCTCGATGTTAGACTACCTTCCATAATGACAAGGCTACCATCCATTGGAGTGACAGAAATCTCGACAACAGACTACCTTCCATAATGACAAGGCTACAATCCATTGGAGTAATGAGAATATCAACAAGAGACTACCTTCCATAATGACAAGGCTACCATGCATTGGAGTAATGAAAATATCAACAAGAGACTACCTTAAATAATGACAACGCTACCATCCATTGGAGTAACAAAAATCTCGCCAACAGACTACCTTCCATAATGAGAAGGTTACCATCCATTGGAGTGACAAAAATCTCGACAATAGAATACCTTCCATAAAGACAAGGCTACCATCCATTCGAGTAACAAAATCTCGACAACAAACTACCTTCCATAATGACAAGGCTACCATCCATTGGAGTAACAAAAATCTCGACAAAAAACTACCTTCCATAATGAAAAGGCTACCATCCATTAGAGTAACAAAAATATCGACAATAGACTACCTTCCATAATGAAAAGCCTACTATCCATTGGAGTAACAAAAATCTAGACAACAGAATACCTTCCATAATGACTAGGCTACTATCCATTGGAGTAACAAAGATATCGACAATAGACTACCTTCCATAATGACAATGCTACCATCCATGGGAGTAACAAAAATCTCGACAACAGACAACCTTCCATAATGACAAGGCTACCATCCATTGGAGTAACAAAAATTTCGAAAATAGACTACCTTCCATAATGACAAGGCTAAAATCCATTACATTAACAAAAATCTCGACAACAGACTACCTTTCATAATGATAAGGCTACCATCTATTGGAATAACAAAAATATAGAGAACAGACTGCCTTCCATAATGACAAGGCTACCATCCAATGGAATAACAAAAATCTCGACAACATACTACCTTCCATAATGACAAGGCTACCATCAATTGTAGTAATCAAAATCTCGACAACAGAATACCTTCCATAATGACAAGGCTACCATCCATTGTAGTAACAAAAATCTCGACAACAGTCTACCTTCCATAATGACAATGCTACCATCCATTTGAGTACCAAAAATCTCGACAACAATCTACCTTCCATAATGACAAGTCTACCATCCATTGTAGTAACAAAAATCTAGACCACAGACTACCTGCCATAATGACAAGGCTACCATCCATTGGACTAACGAAAATCTCGACAATAGACTACCTTCCATAATGAAAAGCCTACCATCCATTGGAGTAACAAAAATCTGGACAACAGAATACCTTCCATAATGACTAGGCTATTATCCATTAGAGGTACAAAGATATCGACAACAGACTACCTTCCATATTGACAATGCTACCATCCATTGGAGTAACAAAAATCTCGACATCAGACAACGTTCCATAATGACAAGGCTACCATCAATTGGAGTAACAAAAATTTCGAAAACAGACTACCTTCCATAATGACAAGGCTAAAATCCATTGGAGTAACAAAAATCTCGACAACAGACTACCTTTCATAATGACAAGGCTACCATCTATTGGAATAACAAAAATCTAGAGAACAGACTGCCTTCCATAATGACAAGGCTACCATCCAATGGAATAACAAAAATCTCGACAACATACTACCTTCCATAATGACAAGGCTACCATCAATTGTAGTAACCAAAATCTCGTCAACAGAATACCTTCCATAATGACAAGGCTACCATCCATTGTAGTAACAAAAATCTGGACAATAGTCTACCTTCCATAATGACAATGCTACCATCCATTTGAGTAACAAAAATTTCGACAACAGAGTACCTTCCATAATGAAAAGCCTACCATCCATTGGAGTAACAAAAATCTGGACAACATAATACCTTCTATAATGACTAGGCTACTATCCATTGGAGTAACAAAGATATCGACAACAGACTACCTTCCATAATGACAAGGCTACAATCCATTGGAGTAATGAGAATATCAATAAGAGACTACCTTCCATAATGACAAGGCTACCATGCATTGGAGTAATGAAAATATCAACAAGAGACTACCTTCAATAATGACAAGGCTACCATCCATTGGAGTAACAAAAATCTCGCCAACAGACTACCTTCCATAATGAGAAGGTTACCATCCATTGTAGTAACAAAAATCTCGACAACAGTCTACCTTCCATAATGACAATGCTACCATCCATTTGAGTACCAAAAATCTCGACAACAATCTACCTTCCATAATGACAAGTCTACCATCCATTGTAGTAACAAAAATCTAGACCACAAACTACCTGCCATAATGACAAGGCTACCATCCATTGGACTAACGAAAATCTCGACAATAGACTACCTTCCATAATGAAAAGCCTACCATCCATTGGAGTAACAAAAATCTGGACAACAGAATACCTTCCATAATGACTAGGCTATTATCCATTAGAGTAACAAAGATATCGACAACAGACTACCTTCCATATTGACAATGCTACCATCCATTGGAGTAACAAAAATCTCGACATCAGACAACGTTCCATAATGACAAGGCTACCATCAATTGGAGTAACAAAAATTTCGAAAACAGACTACCTTCCATAATGACAAGGCTAAAATCCATTGGAGTAACAAAAATCTCGACAACAGACTACCTTTCATAATGACAAGGCTACCATCTATTGGAATAACAAAAATCTAGAGAACAGACTGCCTTCCATAATGACAAGGCTACCATCCAATGGAATAACAAAAATCTCGACAACATACTACCTTCCATAATGACAAGGCTACCATCAATTGTAGTAACCAAAATCTCGTCAACAGAATACCTTCCATAATGACAAGGCTACCATCCATTGTAGTAACAAAAATCTGGACAATTGTCTACCTTCGATAATGACAATGCTACCATCCATTTGAGTAACAAAAATTTCGACAACAGAGTACCTTCCATAATGAAAAGCCTACCATCCATTGGAGTAACAAAAATCTGGACAACATAATACCTTCTATAATGACTAGGCTACTATCCATTGGAGTAACAAAGATATCGACAACATACTACCTTCCATAATGACAAGGCTACAATCCATTGGAGTAATGAGAATATCAATAAGAGACTACCTTCCATAATGACAAGGCTACCATGCATTGGAGTAATGAAAATATCAACAAGAGACTACCTTCAATAATGACAAGGCTACCATCCATTGGAGTAACAAAAATCTCGCCAACAGACTACCTTCCATAATGAGAAGGTTACCATCCATTGGAGTGACAAAAATCTCGACAATAGAATACCTTCCATAACGACAAGGCTACCATCCATTCGAGTAACAAAATCTCGACAACAAACTACCTTCCATAATGACAAGGCTACCATCCATTGGAGTAACAAAAATCTCGACAACAGACTACCTTCCATAATGACAAGGCTACCATCCATTGGACTAACGAAAATCTCGACAACAGACTACCTTCCATAATGACAAGGCTACAATCCATTGGAGTAACAAAAATCTCGACAACAAACTATGTTCCATAATGAATAGGCTACCATCCATTGGAGTAAAAAAAATATCGATAATAGACTACCTTCCATAATGACAAGGCTACCATCCATTGGAGTAAAAAAAATATCGACAACAGAATACCTTCCATTATGACTAGGCTACCATACATTGGAGTAACAAAGATATGGACAACATACTACCTTACATAATGACAAGGCTACCATCCATTGGAGTGACAAAAATTTAGACAACAGACTACCTTCCATAATGACAAGGCTACCATCCATTGGAGTAACAAAAATCTCGAAAATAAAGTACCTTCCATAATGAAAAGGCTAAAATCCATTGGAATAACAAAATCTCGACAACATACTACCTTCCATAAGGACAAGGCTACCATTAATTGTAGTAACGAAAATCTCGACAATAGACTACCTTCCATAATGACAAGGCTGCCATCCATTGTAGTAACAAAAATCTCAACAATCGACTACCTTCCATAATGACAATGCTACCATCCATTGGAGTAACAAAAATCTCGACAAGAGACTACCTTCCATAATTACAAGGCTACCATCCATTAGAGTATGAAAAATCTCGACAATAGACTACTTTCCATAATGACAAGGATACCATCCATTGGAGTGACAAAAATATCGACAACAGACTACCTTCCATAATGACAATGCTACAATCCATTGGAGTAATGAGAATATCAACAAGAGACTACCTTTCATAATGACAAGGCTACCATGCATTGGAGTAATGAAAATATCAACAAGAGACTACCTTCAATAATGACAAGGCTACCATCCATTGGAGTAACAAAAATCTCGCCAACAAACTACCTTCCATAATGACAAGGCTACCATCCATTGGAGTAACAAAATCTCGACATCAAACTACCTTCCATAATGACAAGGCTACCATCCATTGGAGTAACAAAAATCTCAACAACAAACTACCTTCCATAATGACAAGGCTGCCATCAATTAGAGTGACAAAAATATCGACAACAGACTACCTTCCATAATGAAAAGCCTACCATCCATTGGAGTAACAAAAATCTGGACAACAAAATACCTTCCATAATGACAAGGCTACCATCCAATGGAATAACAAAAATCTCGCCAACAGACTACCTTCCATAATGACAAGGCTACCATCAATTGTAGTAACCAAAATCTCGACAACAGAATACCTTCCATAATGACAAGGCTACCATCCATTGTAGTAACAAAAATCTCGACAACAGTCTACCTTCCATAATGACAATGCTACCATCCATTTGAGTAACAAAAATCTCGACAACAGACTACCTTCCATAATGACAACGCTACCATCCATTGTAGTAACAAAAATCTAGACCACAGACTACCTTCCATAATGACAAGGCTACCATCCGTTGGACTAACGAAAATCTCGACAACAGACTACCTTCCACAAAGACAAGGCTACAATCCATTGGAGTAAAAAAAATCTCGACAACAAACTACGTTCCATAATGAATAGGCTACAATCCATTGGAGTAACAAAAATATCGATAATAGACTACCTTCCATATTGACAAGGCTACCATTCATTGGAGTAACAAAAATATCGACAACAGAATACCTTCCATTATGACTAGGCTACCATACATTGGAGTAACAAAGATATCGACAACAGACTACCTTACATAATGACAAGGCTACCATCCATTGGAGTGACAAAAATTTCGACAACAGACTACCTTCCATAATGACAAGGCTACCATCGATTGGAGTAACAAAAATCTCGAAAACAGAGTACCTTCCATATTGACAAGGCTAAAATCCATTGGAATATCAAAAATCTCGACAACATACTACCTTCCATAATGACAAGACTACCATCAATTGTAGTAACGAAAACTCGACAACAGACTACCTTCCATAATGACAAGGCTGCCAATTGTTGTAGTAACAAAAATCTCACCAATCGACTACCTTCAATAATGACAATGCTACCATCCATTGGAGTAACAAAAATCTCGACAACAGACTACCTTCCATAATGACAAGGCTACCATCCATTAGAGTATGAAAAATCTCGACAATAGACTACCTTCCATAATGACAAGGCTACCATCCATTGGAGTGACAAAAATCTCGACAAGAGACTACCTTCCATAATGAAAATGCTACAATCCATTGGAGTAATGAGAATATCAACAAGAGACTACCTTTCATAATGACAAGGCTACCATCCATTGGAGTAACAAAAATCTCGACAACAAACTACCTTCCATAATGACAAGGCTACCATCCATTAGAGTGACAAAAATGTCGACAACAGACTACCTTCCATAATGAAAAGCCTACCATCCATTGTAGAAACAAAAATCTTCCTTCCATAATGACAAGGCTACCATCCAATGGAATAACAAAAATCTCGACAACATACTACCTTCCATAATGACAAGGCTACCATCAATTGTAGTAACCAAAATCTCGACAACAGAATACCTTCCATAATGACAAGGCTACCATCCATTGTAGTAACAAAAATCTCGACAACAATTTACCTTCCATAATGACAATGCTACCATCCATTTGAGTATCAGAAATCTCGAAAACAGACTACCTTCCATAATGACAAGGCTACCATCCATTGTAGTAACAAAAATCTAGACCACAGACTACCTTCCATAATGACAAGGCTACCATCCATTAGAGTAACGAAAATCTCGACAACAGACTACCTTCCATAATGACAAGGCTACCATCCATTAGAGTATGAAAAATCTCGACAATAGACTACCTTCCATAATGACAAGGCTACCATCCATTGGAGTGACAAAAATCTCGACAACAGACTACCTTCCATAATGACAACGCTACAATCCATTGGAGTAATGAGAATATCAACAAGAGACTACCTTTCATAATGACAAGGCTACCATGCATTGGAGTAATGAAAATATCAACAAGAGACTACCTTCAATAATGACAAGGCTACCATCCATTGGAGTAACAAAAATCTCGCCAACAGACTAACTTCCATGATGACATGGCTACCATCCATTGGAGTAACAAAATCTCGACATCAAACTACCTTCCATAATGAAAAGGCTACCATCCATTAGAGTGACAAAAATATCGACAACAGACTACCTTCCATAATGAAAAGCCTACCACCCATTGGAGAAACAAAAATCTGGACAACAGAATATCTTCCATAATGACTAGGCTGCTATCCATTGGAGTAACAAAGATATCGACAACAGACTACCTTCCATAATGATAATGCTTCCATCCATGGGAGTAACAAAAATCTCGACAACAGACAACCTTCCATAATGACAAGGCTACCATCCATTGGAGTAACAAAAATTTCGAAAACAGACTACCTTCCATAATGACAAGGCTAAAATCCATTACAGTAACAAAAATCTCGACAACAGACTACCTTTCATAATGATAAGGCTACCATCTATTGGAATAACAAAAATCTAGAGAACAGACTGCCTTCCATAATGACAAGGCTACCATCTAATGGAATAACAAAAATCTCGACAACATACTACCTTCCATAATGACAAGGCTACCATCAATTGTAGTAACCAAAATCTCGACAACAAAATACCTTCCATAATGACAAGGCTACCATCCATTGTAGTAACAAAAATATCGACAATAGTCTACCTTCCATAATGACAATGCTACCATCCATTTGAGTACCAAAAATCTCGACAACAGTCTACCTTCCATAATGACAAGTCTACCATCCATTGTAGTAACAAAAATCTAGACCACAGACTACCTTCCATAATGACAAGGCTATCATCCATTGGACTAACGAAAATCTCGACAACAGACTACCTTCCATAATGAAAAGCCTACCATCCATTGGAGTAACAAAAATCTGGACAACAGAATACCTTCCATAATGACTAGGCTACTATCCATTGGAGTAACAAAGATATCGACAACAGACTACCTTCCATAATGACAATGCTACCATCCATTGGAGTAACAAAAATCTCGACAACAGACAACGTTCTATAATGACAAGGCTACCATCCATTGGAGTAACAAAAATTTAGAAAACAGACTACCTTCCATAATGACAAGGCTAAAATCCATTGGAGTAACAAAAATCTCGACAACAGACTACCTTTCATAATGACAAGGCTACCATCTATTGGAATAACCAAAATCTAGAGAACAAACTGCCTTCCATAATGACAAGGCTACCATCCAATGGAATAAAAAAAATCTCGACAACATACTACCTTCCATAATGACAAGGCTACCATCCATTGTAGTAACAAAAATCTCGACAACAGTCTACCTTCCATAATGACAATGCTACCATCCATTTGAGTAACAAAAATCTCGACAACAGACTACCTTCCATAATGACAAGGCTACCATCCATTGTAGTAACAAAAATCTAGACCACAGACTACCTTCCATAATGACAAGGCTACCATCCATTGGACTAACGAAAATCTCGATAACAGACTACCTTCAATAATGAAAAGCCTACCATCCATTGGAGTAACAAAAATATGGACAACAAAATAACTTCCATAATGACTAGGCTACTATCCATTGGAATAACAAAGATATCGACAACAGACTACCTTCCATAATGACAATGCTACCATCCATTGGAGTAATAAAAATCTCGACAATAGACAACCTTCCATAATGACAAGGCTACCATCCATTGGAGTAACAAAAATTTCGAAAACAGACTACCTTCCATAATGACAAGGCTAAAATCCATTGGAGTAACAAAAATCTCGACAACAGACTACCTTTCATAATGACAAGGTTACCATCTATTGGAATAACAAAAATCTAGAAAACAGACTGCCTTCCATAATGACAAGGCTACCATCCAATGGAATAACAAAAATCTCGACAACATACTACCTTCCATAATGACAAGGCTACCATCAATTGTAGTAACCAAAATCTCGACAACAGAATACCTTCCATAATGACAAGGCTACCATCCATTGTAGTAACAAAAATCTCGACAATAGTCTACCTTCCATAATGACAATGCTACCATCCATTTGAGTAACAAAAATCTCGACAACAGACTACCTTCCATAATGAAAAGCCTACCATCCATTGGAGTAACAAAAATCTCGACAACATAATACCTTCTATAATGACTAGGCTACTATCCATTGGAGTAACAAAGATATCGACAACAGACTACCTTCCATAATGACAATGCTACCATCAATTGGAGTAAAAAAATATCGACAACAGAATACCTTCCATTATGACTAGCCTACCATCCATTAGAGTAACAAAGATATCAATAATAGACTACCTTCCATAATGACAAGGCTACCATCCATTGGAGTGACAAAAATTTCGACAACAGACTACGTTCCATAATTGACAAGGCTACCATCCTTTGGAGTAACAAAAATCTCGAAAATAGAGTACCTTCCATAATGACAAGGCTAAAATCCATTGGAATAACAAAAATCTCGACAACGTACTACCTTCAATAAAGACAAGACTACCATCAATTGTAGTAACGAAAATCTCGACAACAGACTACCTTCCATAATGACATGGCTGCCATCCATTGTAGTAACAAAAATCTCAACAACAGACTACCTTCCATAATGACAATGCTACCATCCATTGGAGTAACAAAAATCTAGACAACATACTACCTTCCATAATAACAAGGCTACCATCCATTAGAGTATGAAAAATATTGATGTTAGACTACCTTCCATAATGACAAGGCTACCATCCATTGGAGTGACAAAAATCTCGACAACAGACTACCTTCCATAATGACAAGGCTACAATCCATTGGCGTAATGAGAATATCAACAAGAGACAACCTTCCATAATGACAAGGCTACCATGCATTGGAGAAATGAAAATATCAACAAGAGACTACCTTCCATAATGAGAAGGTTACCATCCATTGGAGTAAAAAAAATTTCGAAAACAGACTACCTTCCATAATGACAAGGCTAAAATCTATTGGAGTAACAAAAATCTCGACAACAGACTACCTTTCATAATGACAAGGCTACCACCTATTGGAATAACAAAAATCTAGAGAACATACGGCCTTCCATAATGACAAGGCTACCATCCAATGGAATAACAAAAATCTTGACAACATACTACATTCCATAATGACAAGGCTACCATCAATTGTAGTAACCAAAATCTCGACAACAGAATACCTTCCATAATGACAAGGCTACCATCCATTGTAGTAAGAAAAATCTCGACAAAAGTCTACCTTCCATAATGACAATGCTACCATCCATTTGAGTAACAAAAATCTCGACAACAGACTACCTTCCATAATGAAAAGCCTACCATCCATTGGAGTAACAAAAATCTGGACAACATAATACCTTCTATAATGACTAGGCTACTATCCATTGGAGTAACAAAGATATCGACAATAGACTACCTTCCATAATGACAATGTTACCATCAATTGGAGTAACAAAAATATCGACAATAGACTACCTTCCATAATGACAAGGCTACCATCCATTGGAGTAACAAAAATATCGACAACAGAATACCTTCCATTATGACTAGCCTACCATCCATTAGAGTAACAAAGATATCGATAATAGACTACCTTCCATAATGACAAGGCTTCCATCCATTGGAATGAAAAAAATTTCGACAACAGACTACCTTCCATAATGACAAGGCTAAAATCCATTGGAATAACAAAAATCTCGACAACATACTGCCTTTAATAAAGAAAAGACTACCATCAATTGTAGTAACGAAAATCTCGACAACAGACTACCTTCCATAATGACATGGCTGCCATCCATTGTAGTAACAAAAATCTCAACAACAGACTACCTTCCATAATGACAATGCTACCATCCATTGGAGTAACAAAAATCTAGACAACAGACTACCTTCCGTAATGACAAGGCTACGATCCATTAGAGTATGAAAAATATCGATGTTAGACTACCTTCCATAATGACAAGGCTACCATCCATTGGAGTGACAAAAATCTCGACAACAGACTACCTTTCATAATGACAAGGCTATAATCCATTGGTGTAATGAGAATATCAACAAGAGACTACCTTCCATAATGACAAGGCTACCATGCATTGGAGTAATGAAAATATCAACAAGAGACTACCTTCAATAATGACAAGGCTACCATCCATTGGAGTAACAATAATCTCGCCAACAGACTACCTTCCATAATGAGAAGGTTACCATCCATTGGAGTAACAAAAATTTCGAAAACAGACTACCTTCCATAATGACAAGGCTAAAATCTATTGGAGTAACAAAAATCTCGACAACAGACTACCTTTCATAATGACAAGGCTACCATCTATTGGAATAACAAAAATCTAGAGAACAGACGGCCTTCCATAATGACAAGGCTACCATCCAATGGAATAACAGAAATCTCGACAACATACTACATTCCATAATGACAAGGCTACCATCAATTGTAGTAACCAAAATCTCGACAACAGAATACCTTCCATAATGACAAGGCTACCATCCATTATAGTAACAAAAATCTCGACAATAGTCTACCTTCCATAATGACAATGCTACCATCCATTTGAGTAACAAAAATCTCGACAACAGACTACCTTCCATAATGAAAAGCCTACCATCCAATGGAGTAACAAAAATCTGGACAACATAATACCTTCTATAATGACTAGGCTACAATCCATTGGAGTAACAAAGATATCGACAACAGACTACCTTCCATAATGACAATGTTACCATCAATTGGAGTAACAAAAATATCGACAATAGACTACCTTCCATAATGACAAGGCTACCATCCATTGGAGTAACAAAAATATCGACAACAGAATACCTTCCATTATGACTAGCCTACCATCCATTAGAGTAACAAAGATATCGATAATAGACTACCTTCCATAATGACAAGGCTACCATCCATTGTAGTGACAAAAATTTCGACAACAGACTACCTTCCATAATGACAAGGCTACCATCCATTGGAGTAACAAAAATCTCGAAAACAGAGTACCTTCCATAATGAGAAGGCTAAAATCCATTGGAATAACAAAAATCTCGACAACATACTACCTTTAATAAAGACAAGACTACCATCAATTGTAGTAACGAAAATCTCGAAAACAGACTACCTTCCATAATGACGTGGCTGCCATCCATTGTAGTAACAAAAATCTCAACAACAGACTACCTTCCATAATGACAATGCTACCATCCATTGGAGTAACAAAAATCTAGACAACAGACTACCTTCCGTAATGACAAGGCTACGATCCATTAGAGTATGAAAAATATCGATGTTAGACTACCTTCCATAATGACAAGGCTACCATCCATTGGAGTGACAAAAATCTCGACAACAGACTACCTTCCATAATGACAAGGCTATAATCCATTGGAGTAATGAGAATATCAACAAGAGACTACCTTCCATAATGACAAGGCTACCATGCATTGGAGTAATGAAAATATCAACAAGAGACTACCTTCAATAATGACAAGGCTACCATCCATTGGAGTAACAATAATCTCGCCAACAGACTACCTTCCATAATGAGAAGGTTACCATCCATTGGAGTAACAAAAATTTCGAAAACAGACTACCTTCCATAATGACAAGGCTAAAATCTATTGGAGTAACAAAAATCTCGACAACAGACTACCTTTCATAATGACAAGGCTACCATCTATTGGAATAACAAAAATCTAGAGAACAGACGGCCTTCCATAATGACAAGGCTACCATCCAATGGAATAACAAAAATCTCGACAACATACTACATTCCATAATGACAAGGCTACCATCAATTGTAGTAACCAAAATCTCGACAACAGAATACCTTCCATAATGACAAGGCTACCATCCATTGTAGTAACAAAAATCTCGACAATAGTCTACCTTCCATAATGACAATGCTACCATCCATTTGAGTAACAAAAATCTCGACAACAGACTACCTTCCATAATGAAAAGCCTACCATCCAATGGAGTAACGAAAATCTGGACAACATAATACCTTCTATAATGACTAGGCTACTATCCATTGGAGTAACAAAGATATCGACAACAGACTACCTTCCATAATGACAATGTTACCATCAATTGGAGTAACAAAAATATCGACAATAGACTACCTTCCATAATGACAAGGCTACCATCCATTGGAGTAACAAAAATATCGACAACAGAATACCTTCCATTATGACTAGCCTACCATCCATTAGAGTAACAAAGATATCGATAATAGACTACCTTCCATAATGACAAGGCTACCATCCATTGGAGTGACAAAAATTTCGACAACAGACTACCTTCCATAATGACAAGGCTACCATCCATTGGAGTAACAAAAATCTCGAAAACAGAGTACCTTCCATAATGAGAAGGCTAAAATCCATTGGAATAACAAAAATCTCGACAACATACTACCTTTAATAAAGACAAGACTACCATCAATTGTAGTAACGAAAATCTCGAAAACAGACTACCTTCCATAATGACGTGGCTGCCATCCATTGTAGTAACAAAAATCTCAACAACAGACTACCTTCCATAATGACAATGCTACCATCCATTGGAGTAACAAAAATCTAGACAACAGACTACCTTCCGTAATGACAAGGCTACGATCCATTAGAGTATGAAAAATATCGATGTTAGACTACCTTCCATAATGACAAGGCTACCATCCATTGGAGTGACAAAAATCTCGACAACAGACTACCTTCCATAATGACAAGGCTATAATCCATTGGAGTAATGAGAATATCAACAAGAGACTACCTTCCATAATGACAAGGCTACCATGCATTGGAGTAATGAAAATATCAACAAGAGACTACCTTCAATAATGACAAGGCTACCATCCATTGGAGTAACAATAATCTCGCCAACAGACTACCTTCCATAATGAGAAGGTTACCATCCATTGGAGTAACAAAAATTTCGAAAACAGACTACCTTCCATAATGACAAGGCTAAAATCTATTGGAGTAACAAAAATCTCGACAACAGACTACCTTTCATAATGACAAGGCTACCATCTATTGGAATAACAAAAATCTAGAGAACAGACGGCCTTCCATAATGACAAGGCTACCATCCAATGGAATAACAAAAATCTCGACAACATACTACATTCCATAATGACAAGGCTACCATCAATTGTAGTAACCAAAATCTCGACAACAGAATACCTTCCATAATGACAAGGCTACCATCCATTGTAGTAACAAAAATCTCGACAATAGTCTACCTTCCATAATGACAATGCTACCATCCATTCGAGTAACAAAAATCTCGACAACAGACTACCTTCCATAATGAAAAGCCTACCATCCAATGGAGTAACAAAAATCTGGACAACATAATACCTTCTATAATGACTAGGCTACTATCCATTGGAGTAACAAAGATATCGACAACAGACTACCTTCCATAATGACAATGTTACCATCAATTGGAGTAACAAAAATATCGACAATAGACTACCTTCCATAATGACAAGGCTACCATCCATTGGAGTAACAAAAATATCGACAACAGAATACCTTCCATTATGACTAGCCTACCATCCATTAGAGTAACAAAGATATCGATAATAGACTACCTTCCATAATGACAAGGCTACCATCCATTGGAGTGACAAAAATTTCGACAACAGACTACCTTCCATAATGACAAGGCTACCATCCATTGGAGTAACAAAAATCTCGAAAACAGAGTACCTTCCATAATGAGAAGGCTAAAATCCATTGGAATAACAAAAATCTCGACAACATACTACCTTTAATAAAGACAAGACTACCATCAATTGTAGTAACGAAAATCTCGAAAACAGACTACCTTCCATAATGACGTGGCTGCCATCCATTGTAGTAACAAAAATATCAACAACAGACTACCTTCCATAATGACAATGCTACCATCCATTGGAGTAACAAAAATCTAGACAACAGACTACCTTCCGTAATGACAAGGCTACGATCCATTAGAGTATGAAAAATATCGATGTTAGACTACCTTCCATAATGACAAGGCTACCATCCATTGGAGTGACAAAAATCTCGACAACAGACTACCTTCCATAATGACAAGGCTATAATCCATTGGAGTAATGAGAATATCAACAAGAGACTACCTTCCATAATGACAAGGCTACCATGCATTGGAGTAATGAAAATATCAACAAGAGACTACCTTCAATAATGACAAGGCTACCATCCATTGGAGTAACAATAATCTCGCCAACAGACTACCTTCCATAATGAGAAGGTTACCATCCATTGGAGTAACAAAAATTTCGAAAACAGACTACCTTCCATAATGACAAGGCTAAAATCTATTGGAGTAACAAAAATCTCGACAACAGACTACCTTTCATAATGACAAGGCTACCATCTATTGGAATAACAAAAATCTAGAGAACAGACGGCCTTCCATAATGACAAGGCTACCATCCAATGGAATAACAAAAATCTCGACAACATACTACATTCCATAATGACAAGGCTACCATCAATTGTAGTAACCAAAATCTCGACAACAGAATACCTTCCATAATGACAAGGCTACCATCCATTGTAGTAACAAAAATCTCGACAATAGTCTACCTTCCATAATGACAATGCTACCATCCATTTGAGTAACAAAAATCTCAACAACAGACTACCTTCCATAATGAAAAGCCTACCATCCAATGGAGTAACAAAAATCTGGATAACATAATACCTTCTATAATGACTAGGCTACTATCCATTGGAGTAACAAAGATATCGACAACAGACTACCTTCCATAATGACAATGTTACCATCAATTGGAGTAACAAAAATATCGACAATAGACTACCTTCCATAATGACAAGGCTACCATCCATTGGAGTAACAAAAATATCGACAACAGAATACCTTCCATTATGACTAGCCTACCATCCATTAGAGTAACAAAGATATCGATAATAGACTACCTTCCATAATGACAAGGCTACCATCCATTGGAGTGACAAAAATTTCGACAACAGACTACCTTCCATAATGACAAGGCTACCATCCATTGGAGTAACAAAAATCTCGAAAACAGAGTACCTTCCATAATGAGAAGGCTAAAATCCATTGGAATAACAAAAATCTCGACAACATACTACCTTTAATAAAGACAAGACTACCATCAATTGTAGTAACAAAAATCTCGAAAACAGACTACCTTCCATAATGACGTGGCTGCCATCCATTGTAGTAACAAAAATCTCAACAACAGACTACCTTCCATAATGACAATGCTACCATCCATTGGAGTAACAAAAATCTAGACAACAGACTACTTTCCATAATGACAAGGCTACCATCCATTAGAGTATGAAAAATCTCGATGTTAGACTACCTTCCATAATGACAAGGCTACCATCCATTGGAGTGACAAAAATCTCGACAACAAACTACCTTCCATAATGACAAGGCTACAATCCATTGGAGTAATGAGAATATCAACAAGAGACTACCTTCCATAATGACAAGGCTACCATGCATTGGAGTAATTAAAATATCAACAAGAGACTACCTTCAATAATGACAAGGCTACCATCCATTAGAGTAACAAAAATCTCGCCAACAGACTACCTTCCATAATGAGAAGGTTACCATCCATAAGAGTGACAAAAATCTCGACAATAGAATACCTTCCATAACGACAAGGCTACCATCCATTCGAGTAACAAAATCTCGACAACAAACTACCTTCCATAATGACAATGCTACCATCCATTGGAGTAACAAAAATCTAGACAACAGACTACTTTCCATAATGACAAGGCTACCATCCATTAGAGTATGAAAAATCTCGATGTTAGACTACCTTCCATCATGACAAGGCTACCATCCATTGGAGTGACAAAAATCTCGACAACAGACTACCTTCCATAATGACAAGGCTACAATCCATTGGAGTAATGAGAATATCAACAAGAGACTACCTTCCATAATGACAAGGCTACCATGCATTGGAGTAATGAAAATATCAACAAGAGACTACCTTCAATAATGACAAGGCTACCATCCATTAGAGTAACAAAAATCTCGCCAACAGACTACCTTCCATAATGAGAAGGTTACCATCCATAAGAGTGACAAAAATCTCGACAATAGAATACCTTCCATAACGACAAGGCTACCATCCATTCGAGTAACAAAATCTCGACAACAAACTACCTTCCATAATGACAAGGCTACCATCCATTGGAGTAACAAAAATCTCGACAACAAACTACCTTCATAATGAAAAGGCTACCATTCATTAGAGTAACAAAAATATCGACAATAGACTACCTTCCATAATGAAAAGCCTACTATCCATTGGAGTAACAAAAATTTGGACAACAGAATACCTTGCATAATGACTAGGCTACTATCCATTGGAGTAACAAAGATATCGACAACAAACTACCTTCCATAATGACAATGCTACCATCCATGGGAGTAACAAAAATCTCGACAATAGACAACCTTCCATAATGACAAGGCTACCATCCATTGGAGTAACAAAAATTTTGAAAACAGACTACATTCCATAATGACAAGGCTAAAATCCGTTACAGTAACAAAAATCTCGACAACAGACTACCTTTCATAATGATAAGGCTACCATCTATTGGAATAACAAAAATCTAGAGAACAGATTGCCTTCCATAATGACAAGGCTACCATCCAATGGAATAACAAAAATCTCGACAACATACTACCTTCCATAATGACAAGGCTACCATCAATTGTAGTAACCAAAATCTCGACAACAGAATACCTTCCATAATGACAAGGCTACCATCCATTGTAGTAACAAAAATCTCGACAACAGTCTACCTTCCATAATGACAATGCTACCATCCATTTGAGTACCAAAAATCTCGACAACAGTCTACCTTCCATAATGACAAGTCTACCATCCATTGTAGTAACAAAAATCTAGACCACAGACTACCTTCCATAATGACAAGGCTACCATCCATTGGACTAACGAAAATCTCGACAACAGACTACCTTCCATAATGAAAAGCCTACCATCCATTGGAGTAACCAAAATCTGGACAACAGAATACCTTCCATAATGACTAGGCTACTATCCATTGGAGTAACAAAAATCTCGACAATATTCTACCTTCCATAATGACAATGCTACCATCCATTTGAGTAACAAAAATCTCAACAACAGACTACCTTCCATAATGAAAAGCCTACCATCCATTGGAGTAACAAAAATCTGGACAACATAATACCTTCTATAATGACTAGGCTACTATCCATTGGAGTAACAAAGATATCGACAACAGACTACCTTCCATAATGACAATGTTACCATCAATTGGAGTAACAAAAATATCGACAATAGACTACCTTCCATAATGACAAGGCTACCATCCATTGGAGTAAGAAAAATCTCGAAAACAGAGTACCTTCCATAATGACAAGGCTAAAATCCATTGGAATAACAAAAATCTCGACAACAAACTACCTTTAATAAAGACAAGACTACCATCAATTGTAGTAACGAAAATCTCGACAACAGACTACCTTCCATAATGACGAGGCTGCCGTCCATTGTAGTAACAAAAATCTCAACAACAGACTACCTTCCATAATGACAATGCTACCATCCATTGGAGTAACAAAAATCTAGACAACAGACTACCTTCCATAATGACAAGGCTACCATCCATTAGAGTATGAAAAATCTCGATGTTAGACTACCTTCCATAATGACAAGGCTACCATCCAATAGAGTGACAAAAATCTCGACAACAGACTACCTTCCATAATGACAAGGCTACAATCCATTGGAGTAATGAAAATATCAACAAGAGACTACCTTCAATAATGACAAGGCTACCATCCGTTAGAGTAACAAAAATCTCGCCAACAGACTACCTTCCATAATGAGAAGGTTACCATCCATTGGAGTGACAAAAATCTCGCCAATAGAATACCTTCCATAACGACAAGGCTACCATCCATTCGAGTAACAAAATCTCGACAACAAACTACCTTTCATAATGACAAGGCTACCATCCATTGGAGTAACAAAAATCTTGACAACAAACTACCTTCCATAATGAAATGGCTACCATCCATTTGAGTAACAAAAATATCGACAATAGACTACCTTCCATAATGAAAAGCCTACTATCCATTGGAGTAACAAAAATTTGGACAACAGAATACCTTCCATAATGACTAGGCTACTATCCATTGGAGTAACAAAGATATCGGCAACAAACTACCTTGCATAATGACAATGCTACCATCCATGGGAGTAACAAAAATCTCGAAAACAGACTACCTTCCATAATGACAAGGCTAAAATCCATTACAGTAACAAAAATCTCGACAACAGACTACCTTTCATAATGATAAAGCTACCATCTATTGGAATAACAAAAATCTAGAGAACAGACTGCCTTCCATAATGACAAGGCTACCATCCAATGGAATAACAAAAATCTCGACAACATACTACCTTCCATAATGAAAAGGCTACCATCAATTGTAGTAACCAAAATCTCGACAACATAATACCTTCCATAATGACAAGGCTACCATCCATTGTAGTAACAAAAATCTCGACAACAGTCTACCTTCCATAATGACAATGCTACCATCCATTTGAGTACAAAAAATCTCAACAACAGTCTACCTTCCATAATCACAAGTCTACCATCCATTGTAGTAACAAAAATCTAGACCACATACTACCTTCCATAATGACAAGGCTACCATCCATTGGACTAACGAAAATCTCGACAACAGACTACCTTCCATAATGAAAAGCCTACCATCCATTGGAGTAACAAATATATGGACAACAGAATACCTTCCATAATGACTAGGCTACTCTCCATTGGAGTAACAAAGACATCGACAACAAACTACCTTCCATAATGACAATGCTACCATCCATTGGAGTAACAAAAATCTCGACAACAGACAATGTTCCATAATGACAAGGCTACCATCCATTGGAGTAACAAAAAATTCGAAAATAGACTACCTTCCATAATGACAAGGCTAAAATCAGTTGGAGTAACAAAAATCTCGACAACAGACTACCTTTCATAATGACAAGGCTACCATCTATTGGAATAACAAAAATCTAGACAACAGACTGCCTTCCATAATGACAAGGCTACCATCCAAAGGAATAACAAAAATCTCGACAACATACTACCTTCCATAATGACAAGGCTACCATCAATTGTAGTAACGAAAATCTCGACAACAGACTACCTTCCATAATGACGAGGCTGCCGTCCATTGTAGTAACAAAAATCTCAACAACAGACTACCTTCCATAATGACAATGCTACCATCCATTGGAGTAACAAAAATCTAGACAACAGACTACCTTCCATAATGACAAGGCTACCATCCATTAGAGTATGAAAAATCTCGATGTTAGACTACCTTCCATAATGACAAGGCTACCATCCAATAGAGTGACAAAAATCTCGACAACAGACTACCTTCCATAATGACAAGGCTACAATCCATTGGAGTAATGAAAATATCAACAAGAGACTACCTTCAATAATGACAAGGCTACCATCCGTTAGAGTAACAAAAATCTCGCCAACAGACTACCTTCCATAATGAGAAGGTTACCATCCATTGGAGTGACAAAAATCTCGCCAATAGAATACCTTCCATAACGACAAGGCTACCATCCATTCGAGTAACAAAATCTCGACAACAAACTACCTTTCATAATGACAAGGCTACCATCCATTGGAGTAACAAAAATCTCGACAACAAACTACCTTCCATAATGAAATGGCTACCATCCATTTGAGTAACAAAAATATCGACAATAGACTACCTTCCATAATGAAAAGCCTACTATCCATTGGAGTAACAAAAATTTGGACAACAGAATACCTTCCATAATGACTAGGCTACTATCCATTGGAGTAACAAAGATATCGGCAACAAACTACCTTGCATAATGACAATGCTACCATCCATGGGAGTAACAAAAATCTCGAAAACAGACTACCTTCCATAATGACAAGGCTAAAATCCATTACAGTAACAAAAATCTCGACAACAGACTACCTTTCATAATGATAAAGCTACCATCTATTGGAATAACAAAAATCTAGAGAACAGACTGCCTTCCATAATGACAAGGCTACCATCCAATGGAATAACAAAAATCTCGACAACATACTACCTTCCATAATGAAAAGGCTACCATCAATTGTAGTAACCAAAATCTCGACAACATAATACCTTCCATAATGACAAGGCTACCATCCATTGTAGTAACAAAAATCTCGACAACAGTCTACCTTCCATAATGACAATGCTACCATCCATTTGAGTACAAAAAATCTCAACAACAGTCTACCTTCCATAATCACAAGTCTACCATCCATTGTAGTAACAAAAATCTAGACCACATACTACCTTCCATAATGACAAGGCTACCATCCATTGGACTAACGAAAATCTCGACAACAGACTACCTTCCATAATGAAAAGCCTACCATCCATTGGAGTAACAAATATATGGACAACAGAATACCTTCCATAATGACTAGGCTACTCTCCATTGGAGTAACAAAGACATCGACAACAAACTACCTTCCATAATGACAATGCTACCATCCATTGGAGTAACAAAAATCTCGACAACAGACAATGTTCCATAATGACAAGGCTACCATCCATTGGAGTAACAAAAAATTCGAAAATAGACTACCTTCCATAATGACAAGGCTAAAATCAGTTGGAGTAACAAAAATCTCGACAACAGACTACCTTTCATAATGACAAGGCTACCATCTATTGGAATAACAAAAATCTAGACAACAGACTGCCTTCCATAATGACAAGGCTACCATCCAAAGGAATAACAAAAATCTCGACAACATACTACCTTCCATAATGACAAGGCTACCATCAATTGTAGTAACTAAAATCTCGACAACAGAATACCTTCCATAATGACAAGGCTACCATCCATTGTAGTAACAAAAATCTCGACAGCAGTCTACCTTCCATAATGACAATGCTACCATCCATTGGAGTAAAAAAAATCTAGACAACAGACCACCTTCCATAATGAGAAGGCTACCATCCATTAGAGTATGAAAAATATTGACATTAGACTACCTTCCATAATGACAAGGCTACCATACATTAGAGTGACAAAAATCTCGACAACAGACTACCTTCCATAATAACAAGGTTATAATCCATTGGAGTAATGAGAATATCAACAAGAGACTACCTTCCATAATGACAAGGCTACCATGCATTGGAGTAATGAAAATATCAACAAGAGACTACCTTCAATAATGACAAGTCTACCATCCATTGGAGTAACAAAAATCTCGCCAACAGACTACCTTCCATAATGACAAGGTTACCATCCATTGGAGTGACAAAAATCTCGACAATAGAATACCTTCCATAACGACAAGGCTACCATCCATTTGAGCAACAAAATCTCGACAACAAACTACCTTCCATAATGACAAGGCTACCATCCATTGGAGTGACAAAAATCTCGACAACAAACTACCTTCCATAATGACAAGGCTACCATCCATTAGAGTGACAAAAATATCGACAACAGACTACCTTCCATAATGACAAGGCTAACATCCATTGGAGTAACAAAAATATCGACAATAGACTACCTTCCATAATGAAAAGCCTACCATCCATTGGAGTAACAAAAATATGGACAACAGAATACCTTCCATAATGACTAGGCTACTATCGATTGGAGTAACAAAGATATCGACAACAGACTACCTTCCATAATGACAATGCTACCATCCATTGGAGTAACAAAAATCTCGACAACAAACAACCTTCCATAATGAAAAGGCTACCATCCATTGGAGTAACAAAAATTTCTAAAACAGACTACCTTCCATAATGACAAGGCTAAAATCCATTGGAGTAACAAAAATCTCGACAACAGACTACCTTTCATAATGATAAGGCTACCATCTATTGGAATAACAAAAATCTAGAAAACAGACTGCCTTCCATAATGACAAGGCTACCATCCAATGGAATAAAAAAAATCTCGACAACATACTACCTTCCATAATGACAAGGCTACCATCAATTGTAGTAACCAAAATCTCGACAACAGAATACCTTCCATAATGACAAGGCTACCATCCATTGTAGTAACAAAAATCTCGACATCAGTCTACCTTCCATAATGACAATGCTACCATCCATTGGAGTAACAAAAATCTAGACAACAGACTACCTTCCATAATGAGAAAGCTACCATCCATTAGAGTATGAAAAATCTCGACATTAGACTACCTTCCATAATGACAAGGCTACCATCCATTGGAGTGACAAAAATCTCGACAACAGACTACCTTCCATAATGACAAGGCTAACATCCATTGGAGTAACAAAAATATCGACAATAGACTACCTTCCATAATGAAAAGCCTACCATCCATTGGAGAAACAAAAATCTGGACAACAGACAACCTTCCATAATGAAAAGGCTACCATCCATTGGAGTAACAAAAATTTCTAAAATAGACTACCTTCCATAATGACAAGGCTAAAATCCATTGGAGTAACAAAAATATCGACAACAGACTACCTTTCATAATGATAAGGCTACCATCTATTGGAATAACAAAAATCTAGAGAACAGACTGCCTTCCATAATGACAAGGCTACCATCCAATGGAATAACAAAAATCTCGATAACATACTACCTTCCATAATGACAAGGCTACCATCAATTGTAGTAACTAAAATCTCGACAACAGAATACCTTCTATAATGACAAGGCTACCATCCATTGTAGTAACAAAAATCTAGACAACATTCTACCTTCCATAATGACAATGCTACCATCCATTTGAGTAACAAAAATCTCGACAACAGACTACCTTCCATAATGACAAGGCTACCATCCATTGTAGTAACAAAAATCTAGACCACAGACTACCTTCCATAATGACAAGGCTACCATCCATTGGACTAACGAAAATCTCGATAACAGACTACCTTCAATAATGAAAAGCCTACCATCCATTGGAGTAACAAAAATATGGACAACAAAATACCTTCCATTATGACTAGGCTACTATCCATTGGAGTAACAAAGATATCGACAACAGACTACCTTCCATAATGACAATGCTACCATCCATTGGAGTAACAAAAATCTCGACAATAGACAACCTTCCATAATGACAAGGCTACCATCCATTGGAGTAACAAAAATTTCGAAAACAGACTACCTTCCATAATGACAAGGCTAAAATCCATTGGAGTAACAAAAATCTCGACAACAGACTACCTTTCATAATGACAAGGTTACCATCTATTGGAATAACAAAAATCTAGAAAACAGACTGCCTTCCATAATGACAAGGCTACCATCCAATGGAATAACAAAAATCTCGACAACATACTTCCTTCCATAATGACAAGGCTACCATCAATTGTAGTAACCAAAATCTCGACAACAGAATACCTTCCATAATGACAAGGCTACCATCCATTGTAGTAACAAAAATCTCGACAACAGTCTACCTTCCATAATGACAATGCTACCATCCATTGGAGTAACAAAAATCTAGACAACAGACTACCTTCCATAATGAGAAAGCTACCATCCATTAGAGTATGAAAAATCTCGACATTAGACTACCTTCCATAATGACAAGGCTACCATCCATTGGAGTGACAAAAATCTTGACAACAGACTACCTTCCATAATGACAAGGCTAACATCCATTGGAGTAACAAAAATATCGACAATAGACTACCTTCCATAATGAAAAGCCTACCATCCATTGGAGTAACAAAAATCTGGACAACAGACAACCTTCCATAATGAAAAGGCTACCATCCATTGGAGTAACAAAAATTTCTAAAACAGACTACCTTCCATAATGACAAGGCTAAAATCCATTGGAGTAACAAAAATATCGACAATAGACTACCTTCCATAATGAAAAGCCTACCATCCATTGGAGTAACAAAAATCTGGACAACAGACAACCTTCCATAATGAAAAGGCTACCATCCATTGGAGTAACAAAAATTTCTAAAACAGACTACCTTCCATAATGACAAGGCTAAAATCCATTGGAGTAACAAAAATATCGACAACAGACTACCTTTCATAATGATAAGGCTACCATCTATTGGAATAACAAAAATCTAGAGAACAGACTACCTTCCATAATGACAAGGCTACCATCCAATGGAGTAACAAAAATCTAGACAACAGACTACCTTCCATAATGAGAAAGCTACCATCCATTAGAGTATGAAAAATCTCGACATTAGACTACCTTCCATAATTACAAGGCTACCATCCATTGGAGTGACAAAAATCTCGACAACAGACTACCTTCCATAATGACAAGGCTAACATCCATTGGAGTAACAAAAATATCGACAATAGACTACCTTCCATAATGACAAGGCTAAAATCCATTGGAGTAACAAAAATCTTGACAACAAACTACCTTTCATAATGACAAGGTTACCATCTATTGGAATAACAAAAATCTAGAAAACAGACTGCCTTCCATAATGACAAGGCTACCATCCAATGGAATAACAAAAATCTCGACAACATACTACCTTCCATAATGACAAGGCTACCATCAATTGTAGTAACCAAAATCTCGACAACAGAATACCTTCCATAATGACAAGGCTACCATCCATTGTAGTAACAAAAATCTCGACAGCAGTCTACCTTCCATAATGACAATGCTACCATCCATTGGAGTAACAAAAATCTATACAACAGACTACCTTCCATAATGAGAAAGCTACCATCCATTAGAGTATGAAAAATCTCGACATTAGACTACCTTCCATAATGACAAGGCTACCATCAATTGTAGTAACCAAAATCTCGACAACAGAATACCTTCCATAATGACAAGGCTACCATCCATTGTAGTAACAAAAATCTCGACATCAGTCTACCTTCCATAATGACAATGCTACCATCCATTGGAGTAACAAAAATCTAGACAACAGACTACCTTCCATAATGAGAAAGCTACCATCCATTAGAGTATGAAAAATCTCGACATTAGACTACCTTCCATAATGACAAGGCTACCATCCATTGGAGTGACAAAAATCTCGACAACAGACTACCTTCCATAATGACAAGGCTAACATCCATTGGAGTAACAAAAATATCGACAATAGACTACCTTCCATAATGAAAAGCCTACCATCCATTGGAGAAACAAAAATCTGGACAACAGACAACCTTCCATAATGAAAAGGCTACCATCCATTGGAGTAACAAAAATTTCTAAAATAGACTACCTTCCATAATGACAAGGCTAAAATCCATTGGAGTAACAAAAATATCGACAACAGACTACCTTTCATAATGATAAGGCTACCATCTATTGGAATAACAAAAATCTAGAGAACAGACTGCCTTCCATAATGACAAGGCTACCATCCAATGGAATAACAAAAATCTCGATAACATACTACCTTCCATAATGACAAGGCTACCATCAATTGTAGTAACTAAAATCTCGACAACAGAATACCTTCTATAATGACAAGGCTACCATCCATTGTAGTAACAAAAATCTAGACAACATTCTACCTTCCATAATGACAATGCTACCATCCATTTGAGTAACAAAAATCTCGACAACAGACTACCTTCCATAATGACAAGGCTACCATCCATTGTAGTAACAAAAATCTAGACCACAGACTACCTTCCATAATGACAAGGCTACCATCCATTGGACTAACGAAAATCTCGATAACAGACTACCTTCAATAATGAAAAGCCTACCATCCATTGGAGTAACAAAAATATGGACAACAAAATACCTTCCATTATGACTAGGCTACTATCCATTGGAGTAACAAAGATATCGACAACAGACTACCTTCCATAATGACAATGCTACCATCCATTGGAGTAACAAAAATCTCGACAATAGACAACCTTCCATAATGACAAGGCTACCATCCATTGGAGTAACAAAAATTTCGAAAACAGACTACCTTCCATAATGACAAGGCTAAAATCCATTGGAGTAACAAAAATCTCGACAACAGACTACCTTTCATAATGACAAGGTTACCATCTATTGGAATAACAAAAATCTAGAAAACAGACTGCCTTCCATAATGACAAGGCTACCATCCAATGGAATAACAAAAATCTCGACAACATACTTCCTTCCATAATGACAAGGCTACCATCAATTGTAGTAACCAAAATCTCGACAACAGAATACCTTCCATAATGACAAGGCTACCATCCATTGTAGTAACAAAAATCTCGACAACAGTCTACCTTCCATAATGACAATGCTACCATCCATTGGAGTAACAAAAATCTAGACAACAGACTACCTTCCATAATGAGAAAGCTACCATCCATTAGAGTATGAAAAATCTCGACATTAGACTACCTTCCATAATGACAAGGCTACCATCCATTGGAGTGACAAAAATCTTGACAACAGACTACCTTCCATAATGACAAGGCTAACATCCATTGGAGTAACAAAAATATCGACAATAGACTACCTTCCATAATGAAAAGCCTACCATCCATTGGAGTAACAAAAATCTGGACAACAGACAACCTTCCATAATGAAAAGGCTACCATCCATTGGAGTAACAAAAATTTCTAAAACAGACTACCTTCCATAATGACAAGGCTAAAATCCATTGGAGTAACAAAAATATCGACAATAGACTACCTTCCATAATGAAAAGCCTACCATCCATTGGAGTAACAAAAATCTGGACAACAGACAACCTTCCATAATGAAAAGGCTACCATCCATTGGAGTAACAAAAATTTCTAAAACAGACTACCTTCCATAATGACAAGGCTAAAATCCATTGGAGTAACAAAAATATCGACAACAGACTACCTTTCATAATGATAAGGCTACCATCTATTGGAATAACAAAAATCTAGAGAACAGACTACCTTCCATAATGACAAGGCTACCATCCAATGGAGTAACAAAAATCTAGACAACAGACTACCTTCCATAATGAGAAAGCTACCATCCATTAGAGTATGAAAAATCTCGACATTAGACTACCTTCCATAATTACAAGGCTACCATCCATTGGAGTGACAAAAATCTCGACAACAGACTACCTTCCATAATGACAAGGCTAACATCCATTGGAGTAACAAAAATATCGACAATAGACTACCTTCCATAATGACAAGGCTAAAATCCATTGGAGTAACAAAAATCTTGACAACAAACTACCTTTCATAATGACAAGGTTACCATCTATTGGAATAACAAAAATCTAGAAAACAGACTGCCTTCCATAATGACAAGGCTACCATCCAATGGAATAACAAAAATCTCGACAACATACTACCTTCCATAATGACAAGGCTACCATCAATTGTAGTAACCAAAATCTCGACAACAGAATACCTTCCATAATGACAAGGCTACCATCCATTGTAGTAACAAAAATCTCGACAGCAGTCTACCTTCCATAATGACAATGCTACCATCCATTGGAGTAACAAAAATCTATACAACAGACTACCTTCCATAATGAGAAAGCTACCATCCATTAGAGTATGAAAAATCTCGACATTAGACTACCTTCCATAATGACAAGGCTACCATCCATTGGAGTGACAAAAATCTCGACAACAGACTACCTTCCATAGTGACAAGGCTAACATCGATTGGAGTAACAAAAATATCGACAATAGACTACCTTCCATAATGAAAAGCCTACCATCCATTGGAGTAACGAAAATCTGGACAACAGACAACCTTCCATAATGAAAAGGCTACCATCCATTGGAGTAACAAAAATTTCTAAAACAGACTACCTTCCATAATGACAAGGCTAAAATCCATTGGAGTAACAAAAATATCGACAATAGACTACCTTTCATAATGATAAGGCTACCACTTATTGGAATAACAAAAATATAGAGAACAGACTGCCTTCCATAATGACAAGGCTACCATCCAATGGAATAACAAAAATCTCGATAACATACTAGCTTCCATAATGACAAGGCTACCATCAATTGTAGTAACCAAAATCTCGACAACAGAATACTTCCATAATGACAAGGCTATCATCCATAGTAGTAACAAAAATCTCGACAACAGTCTACCTTCCATAATGACAATGCTACCATCCGTTGGAGTAAAAAAAATCTAGACAACAGACCACCTTCCATAATGAGAAGGCTACCATCCATTAGAGTATGAAAAATATTGACATTAGACTACCTTCCATAATGACAAGGCTACCATACATTAGAGTGACAAAAATCTCGACAACAGACTACCTTCCATAATAACAAGGCTACAATCCATTGGAGTAATGAGAATATCAACAAGAGACTACCTTCCATAATGACAAGGCTACCATGCATTGGAGTAATGAAAATATCAACAAGAGACTACCTTCAATAATGACAAGTCTACCATCCATTGGAGTAACAAAAATCTCGCCAACAGACTACCTTCCATAATGACAAGGTTACCATCCATTGGAGTGACAAAAATCTCGACAATAGAATACCTTCCATAACGACAAGGCTACCATCCATTTGAGCAACAAAATCTCGACAACAAACTACCTTCCATAATGACAAGGCTACCATCCATTGGAGTGACAAAAATCTCGACAACAAACTACCTTCCATAATGACAAGGCTACCATCCATTAGAGTGACAAAAATATCGACAACAGACTACCTTCCATAATGACAAGGCTAACATCCATTGGAGTAACAAAAATATAGACAATAGACTACCTTCCATAATGAAAAGCCTACCATCCATTGGAGTAACAAAAATATGGACAACAGAATACCTTCCATAATGACTAGGCTATTATCGATTGGAGTAACAAAGATATCGACAACAGACTACCTTCCATAATGACAATGCTACCATCCATTGGAGTAACAAAAATCTCGACAACAAACAACCTTCCATAATGAAAAGGCTACCATCCATTGGAGTAACAAAAATTTCTAAAACAGACTACCTTCCATAATGACAAGGCTAAAATCCATTGGAGTAACAAAAATCTCGACAACAGACTACCTTTCATAATGATAAGGCTATCATCTATTGGAATAACAAAAATCTAGAAAACAGACTGCCTTCCATAATGACAAGGCTACCATCCAATGGAATAACAAAACTCTCGACAACATACTACCTTCCATAATGACAAGGCTACCATCAATTGTAGTAACCAAAATCTCGACAACAGAATACCTTCCATAATGACAAGGCTACCATCCATTGTAGTAACAAAAATCTCGACAGCAGTCTACCTTCCATAATGACAATGCTACCATCCATTGGAGTAACAAAAATCTAGACAACAGACTACCTTCCATAATGAGAAAGCTACCATCCATTAGAGTATGAAAAATCTCGACATTAGACTACCTTCCATAATGACAAGGCTACCATCCATTGGAGTGACAAAAATCTCGACAACAGACTACCTTCCATAATGACAAGGCTAACATCCATTGGAGTAACAAAAATATCGACAATAGACTACCTTCCATAATGAAAAGCCTACCATCCATTGGAGTAACAAAAATCTGGACAACAGACAACCTTCCATAATGAAAAGGCTACCATCCATTGGAGTAACAAAAATTTCTAAAACAGACTACCTTCCATAATGACAAGGCTAAAATCCATTGGAGTAACAAAAATATCGACAACAGACTACCTTTCATAATGATAAGGCTACCATCTATTGGAATAACAAAAATCTAGAGAACAGACTGCCTTCCATAATGACAAGGCTACCATCCAATGGAATAACAAAAATCTCGATAACATACTACCTTCCATAATGACAAGGCTACCATCAATTGTAGTAACTAAAATCTCAACAACAGAATACCTTCTATAATGACAAGGCTACCATCCATTGTAGTAACAAAAATCTAGACAACATTCTACCTTCCATAATGACAATGCTACCATCCATTTGAGTAACAAAAATCTCGACAACAGACTACCTTCCATAATGACAAGGCTACCATCCATTGTAGTAACAAAAATCTAGACCACAGACTAACTTCCATAATGACAAGGCTACCATCCATTGGACTAACGAAAATCTCGATAACAGACTACCTTCAATAATGAAAAGCCTACCATCCATTGGAGTAACAAAAATCTGGACAACAAAACACCTTCCATTATGACTAGGCTACTATCCATTGGAGTAACAAAGATATCGACAACAGACTACCTTCCATAATGACAATGCTACCATCCATTGGAGTAACAAAAATCTCGACAATAGACAACCTTCCATAATGACAAGGCTACCATCCATTGGAGTAACAAAAATTTCGAAAACAGACAACCTTCCATAATGACAAGGCTAAAATCCATTGGAGTAATAAAAATCTGGACAACAGACTACCTTTCATAATGACAAGGTTACCATCTATTGGAATAACAAAAATCTAGAAAACAGACTGCCTTCCATAATGACAAGGCTACCATCCAATGGAATAACAAAAATCTCGACAACATACTTCCTTCCATAATGACAAGGCTACCATCAATTGTAGTAACCAAAATCTCGACAACAGAATACCTTCCATAATGACAAGGCTACCATCCATTGTAGTAACAAAAATCTCGACAACAGTCTACCTTCCATAATGACAATGCTACCATCCATTGGATTAACAAAAATCTAGACAATAGACTACCTTCCATAATGAGAAAGCTACCATCCATTAGAGTATGAAAAATCTCGACATTAGACTACCTTCCATAATGACAAAGCTACCATCCATTGGAGTGACAAAAATCTTGACAACAAACTACCTTCCATAATGACAAGGCTAACATCCATTGGAGTAACAAAAATATCGACAATAGACTACCTTCCATAATGAAAAGCCTACCATCCATTGGAGTAACAAAAATCTGGACAACAGACAACCTTCCATAATGAAAAGGCTACCATCCATTGGAGTAACAAAAATTTCTAAAACAGACTACCTTCCATAATGACAAGGCTAAAATCCATTGGAGTAACAAAAATATCGACAATAGACTACCTTCCATAATGAAAAGCCTACCATCCATTGGAGTAACAAAAATCTGGACAACAGACAACCTTCCATAATGAAAAGGCTACCATCCATTGGAGTAACAAAAATTTCTAAAACATACTACCTTCCATAATGACAAGGCTAAAATCCATTGGAGTATCAAAAATATCGACAACAGACTACCTTTCATAATGATAAGGCTACCATCTATTGGAATAACAAAAATCTAGAGAACAGACTGCCTTCCATAATGACAAGGCTACCATCAAATGGAGTAACAAAAATCTAGACAACAGACTACCTTCAATAATGAGAAAGCTACCATCCATTAGAGTATGAAAAATCTCGACATTAGACTACCTTCCATAATTACAAGGCTACCATCCATTGGAGTGACAAAAATCTCGAACACATACTACCTTCCATAATGACAAGGCTAACATCCATTGGAGTAACAAAAATATCGACAATAGACTACCTTCCATAATGACAAGGCTAAAATCCATTGGAGTAACAAAAATCTCGACAACAGACTACCTTTCATAATGACAAGGTTACCATCTATTGGAATAACAAAAATCTAGAAAACAGACTGCCTTCCATAATGACAAGGCTACCATCCAATGGAATAACAAAAATCTCGACAACATACTACCTTCCATAATGACAAGGCTACCATCAATGGTAGTAACCAAAATCTCGACAACATAATACCTTCCATAATGACAAGGCTACCATCCATTGTAGTAACAAAAATCTCGACAGCAGTCTACCTTCCATAATGACAATGCTACCATCCATTGGAGTAACAAAAATCTAGACAACAGACTACCTTCCATAATGAGAAAGCTACCATCCCTTAGAGTATGAAAAATCTCGACATTAGACTACCTTCCATAATGACAAGGCTACCATCCATTGGAGTGACAAAAATCTCGACAACAGACTACCTTCCATAGTGACAAGGCTACAATCCATTGGAGTAACAAAAATATCGACAATAGACTACCTTCCATAATGAAAACCCTACCATCCATTGGAGTAACAAAAATCTGGACAACAGACAACCTTCCATAATGAAAAGGCTACCATCCATTGGAGTAACAAAAATTTCTAAAACAGACTACCTTCCATAATGACAAGGCTAAAATCCATTGGAGTAACAAAAATATCGACAATAGACTACCTTTCATAATGATAAGGCTACCACTTATTGGAATAACAAAAATCTAGAGAACAGACTGCCTTCCATAATGACAAGGCTACCATCCAATGGAATAACAAAAATCTCGATAACATACTAGCTTCCATAATGACAAGGCTACCATCAATTGTAGTAACCAAAATCTCGACAACAGAATACCTTCCATAATGACAAGCCTACCATCCATAGTAATAACAAAAATCTTGACAACAGTCTACCTTCCATAATGACAATGCTACCATCCATTTGAGTAACAAAAATCTCGACAACAGACTACCTTCCATAATGACAAGGCTACCATCCATTGTAGTAACAAAAATATAGATAACAGAATACCTTCCATAATGACTAGGCTACTATCCATTGGAGTAACAAAGATATCGACAACAGACTACCTTCAATAATGAAAAGCCTACCATCCATTGGAGTAACAAAAATCTGCACAACAAAATACCTTCCATAATGACTAGGCTACTATCCATTGGAGTAACAAAGATATCGACAACAGATTACCTTCCATAATGACAATGCTACCATCCATTGGAGTAATAAAAATCTCAACATTAGACAACCTTCCATAATGACAAGGCTACCATCCATTGGAGTAACAAAAATTTTGAAAACAGACTACCTTCCATAATGACAAGGCTAAAATCCATTGGAGTAACAAAAATCTCGAAAACAGACTACCTTTCATAATGACAAGGTTACCATCTATTAGAATAACAAAAATCTAGAGAACAGACTGCCTTCCATAATGACAAGGCTACCATCCAATGGAATAACCAAAATCTCGACAACATACTACCTTCCATAATGACATGGCTACCATCAATTGTAGTAACCAAAATCTCGACAACAGAATACCTTCCATAATGACAAGGCTACCATCCATTATAGTAACAAAAATCTCGACAGCAGTCTACCTTCCATAATGACAATGCTACGACCCATTGGAGTAACAAAAATCTAGACAACAGACTACCTTCCATAATGAGAAGGCTACCATCCATTAGAGTATGAAAAATCTCGACATTAGACTACCTTCCATAATGACAAGGCTACCATCCATTGGAGTGACAAAAATCTCGACAACAGACTACCTTCCATAATGACAAGGCTACAATCCATTGGAGTAATGAGAATATCAACAAGAGACTACCTTCCATAATGACAAGGCTACCATGCATTGGAGTAATGAAAATATCAACAAGAGACTACCTTCAATAATAACAAGTCTACCATCGATTGGAGTAACAAAAATCTCGCCAACAGACTACCTTCCATAATGACAAGGTTACCATCCATTGGAGTGAGAAAAATCTCGACAATATAATACCTTCCATAACGACAAGGCTACTATCCATTTGAGTAACAAAATCTCGACAACAAACTACCTTCCATAATAATAAGGCTACCATCCATTGGAGTGACAAAAATATCGACAACAAACTACCTTCCATAATGACAAGGCTACCATCCATTAGAGTGACAAAAATATCGACAACAGACTACCTTCCATAATGACAAGGCTAACATCCATTGGAGTAACAAAAATATCGACAATAGACTACCTTCTATAATGAAAAGCCTGCCATCCATTGGAGTAACAAAAATATGGACAATAGAATACCTTCCATAATGACTAGGCTACTATCCATTGGAGTAACAAAGATATCGACAACAGACTATCTTCCATAATGACAATGCTACCATCCATTGGAGTAACAAAAATCTCGACAACAGATAACCTTCCATAATGAAAAGGCTACCATCCATTGGAGTAACAAAAATTTCTAAAATAAACTACCTTCCATAATGACAAGGCTAAAATCCATTGGAGTAACAAAAATCTCGACAACAGACTACCTTTCATAATGATAAGGCTACCATCTATTGGAATAACAAAAATCTAGAGAACAGACTGCCTTCCATAATGACAAGGCTACCATCCAATGGAATAACAAAAATCTCGACAACATACTACCTTCCATAATGACAAGGCTACCATCAATTGTAGTAACCAAAATCTCGACAACAGAATACCTTCCATAATGACAACGCTACCATCCATTGTAGTAACAAAAATCTCGACAACAGTCTACCTACCATAATGACAATGCTACCATCCATTTGAGTAACAAAAATCTCGACCACATACTACCTTCCATAATGACAAGGCTACCTTCCATTGGACTACCGAAAATCTCGATAACCGACTACCTTCAATAATGAAAAGCGTACCATCCATTGGAGTAACAAAAATCTGGACAACAAAATACCTTCCATAATGACTAGGCTACTATCCATTGGAGTAACAAAGATATCGGCAACAGACTACCTTCCATAATGACAATGCTACCATCCATTGGACTAATAAAAATCTCGACAATAGACAACCTTCCATAATGACAAGGCTACCATCCATTGGAGTAACACAAATTTCGAAAACAGACTACCTTCCGTAATGACAAGGCTAAAATCCATTGGAGTAACAAAAATCTCGACAACAGACTACCTTTCATAATGATAAGGCTACCATCTATTGGAATAACAAAAATCTAGAGAACAGACTGCCTTCCATAATGACAAGGATACCATCCAATGAAATAACAAAAATCTCGACAACATACTACCTTCCATAATGACAATGCTACCATCAATTGTAGTAACCAAAATCTCGACAACAAAATACCTTCCATAATGAGAAGGCTACCATCCATTGTAGTAAAAAAAATCTCGACAACAGTCTACCTTCAATAATGATAATGCTACCATCCATTTGAGTAACAAAAATCTCGACAACAGGCTACCTTCCATAATGACAAAGCTACCATCCATTGGACTAACGAAAATCTCGACAACAGACTACCTTCCATAATGACAAGGCTACCATCCATTTGAGTAACGAAAATCTCGACAACAAACTACGTTCCATAATGAATAGGCTACCGTCCATTAGAGTAACAAAAATATCGATAATATACTACCTTCCATAATGACAAGGCTACCATCCATTGGAGTAACAAAAATATCGACAACAGAATACCTTCCATTATGACTAGGCTACCATCCATTGGAGTAACAAAGATATCGACAACAGACTTCCTTCCATAATGACAAGGCTACCATCCATTGGAGTAACAAAAATCTCGATGACAAAGTACCTTCCATGATGACAAGGCTAAAATCCATTGGAATAACAAAAATCTCAATAACATACTACCTTCCATAATGAGAAGACTACCATTAATTGTAGTAACGAAAATCTCAACAGACTACCTTCCATAATGACAAGGCTGCCATCCATTGTAATAACAAAAATCTCAACAACAGACTACCTTCCATAATGACAATGCTACCATCCATTGGAGTAAAAAAAATCTCGACAACAGACTACCTTCCATAATGACAAGGCTACCATCCATTGTAATAACAAAAATCTCGATAACAGACTACCTTCCATAATGAAAAGGCTACCATCCATTGGAGTAACGAAAATATCAACAAAAGACTACCTTCCATAATGATAAGTCCACCATCCATTGGAATAACAAAAATATCGACAATAAACTACGTTCCATAATGAATAGGTTACCATTCATTGGAGTAACAAAAATATCAACAATAGACTACCTTCCATAATGACAAGGCTACCATCCATTGGGGTAACAAAGATATCGAAAACAGAGTACCTTCCATAATGATAAGGCTAAAATCCATTGGAATAACAAAAATCTCGACAACATACTACCTTCCATAATGATAAGACTACCATCAATTGTAGTAACGAAAATCTCAACAGACTACCTTCCATAATGACAAGGCTGCCACCCATTGTAGTAACAAAAATCTCAACAACAGATTACCTTCCATAATGACAATGCTACCATCCATTGGAGTAACAAAAATCTCGACAACAGACTACCTTCCATAATGACAAGGCTACCATCCATTGTAATAACAAAAATCTCGACAACAGACTACTTTCCATAATGACAATGCTGCCATCCATTATAGTAACAAAAAACTCGACAACAGACTACCTTCCACAATGACAATGCTACCATACATTGGATTAACAAAAATCTCGACAACAGACTACCTTCCATAATGACAAGGCTATCATCCATTGTAGTAACAAAAATCTCGACCACAAACTACCTTCCATAATGACAAGGCTACCATCCATTGGACTAACGAAAATATCAACAAGAGACTACCTTCCATAATGATAAGTCAACCATCCATTGGAATAACAAAAATATCGACAATAAACTACGTTCCATAATGAATAGGCTACCATTCATTGGAGTTACAAAAATATCAACAATAGACTACCTTCCATAATGACAAGGCTACCATCCATTGGAGTAACAAAGATATCGACAACAGACTACCTTCCATAATGACAAGGCTACCATCCATTGGAGTCACAAAAATCTCGACAACATACTACCTTCCATAATGACAAGGCTACCATCCATTGGAGTAACAAAAATCTCGAAAACAGACTACCTTCCATAATTGCAAGGCTAAAATCCATTGGAGTAACAAAAATCTCGACAACAGACTACCTTCCATAATAACAAGGCTACCATCTATTGGAATAACAAAAGTCTCGAGAACAGACTGCCTTCCATAATGACAAGGCTACCATCCAATGGAATAACAAAAATCTCGACAACATACTACCTTCCATAATGACAAGGCTACCATCAATTGTAGTAACCAAAATCTCGACAACAGACTACTTTCCATATTGACAAGGCTACCATCCATTGTAGTAACATAAAACTCGACAACAGACTACCTTCCATAATGACAATGCTACCATCCATTGGAGTAACAAAAATCTCGACAACAGACTACCTTCCATAATGACAAGGCTATCATCCATTGTAGTAACAAAAATCTCGACCACAAACTACCTTCAATAATGACAAGGCTACCATCCATTGGAGTAACAAAAATCTGGCCAAAAGACTGCCTTCCATAATGACAAGGTTACCATCCATTGGAGTGACAAAAATCTCGACAATAGAATATCTTCCATAACGAGAAGGCTACCACCCATTCAAGTAACAAAATCTCGACAAAAAACTACCTTCCATAATGACAAGGCTACCATCCATTTGAGTAACAAAAATCTCGACAACAAACTACCTTCCATAATGACAAGGCTACCATCCATTAGAGTGACAAAAATATCGACAACAAACTACCTTCCATAATGACAAGGCTACTATCCATTGGAGTAACAAAAATATGGACAATAGACTACCTTCTATAATAAAAAGCCTACCATCCATTGGAGTAACAAAAATCTTGACAACAGAATACCTTCCATAATTACTAGGCTACCATCCATTGGAGTAACAAAAATTTCTAAAACAGACTACCTTCCATAATGACAAGGCTAAAATCCATTGGAGTAACAAAAATCTCGACAATAGACTACCTTTCATAATGATAAGGCTACCATCTATTGGAATAACAAAAATCTATTGAACAAACTGCCTTCCATAATGACAAGGCTTCCCTCCAATGGAATAACAAAAATCTCGACAACATACTACCTTCCATAATGACAAGGCTACCATCAATTGTAGTAACCAAAATCTCGACAACAGAATACCTTCCATAATGACAAGGCTACCATCCATTGGAGTAACAAAAATCTCGACAACAGACAACCTTCCATAATGACAAGGCTACCATCCATTGGAGTAACAAAAATTTCTAAAATAGACTACCTTCCATAATGACAAGGCTAAAATCCATTGGAGTAACAAAAATCTCGACAATAGACTACCTTTCATAATGATAAGGCTACCATCTATTGGAATAACAAAAATCTAGAGAACAAACTGCCTTCCATAATGACAAGGCTTCCCTCCAATGGAATAACAAAAATCTCGACAACATACTACCTTCCATAATGACAAGGCTACCATCAATCATAGTAACCAAAATCTCGACAACAAAATACCTTCCATAATGACAAGGCTACCATCCATTGGAGTAACAAAAATCTCGACAACAGACAACCTTCCATAATTACAAGGCTACCATCCATTGGAGTAACAAAAATTTCTAAAACAGACTACCTTCCATAATGACAAGGCTAAAATCCATTGGAGTAACAAAAATCTCGACAATAGACTACCTTTCATAATGATAAGGCTACCATCTATTGGAATAACAAAAATCTAGAGAACAAACTGCCTTCCATAATGACAAGGCTTCCCTCCAATGGAATAACAAAAATCTCGACAACATACTACCTTCCATAATGACAAGGCTACCATCAATCATAGTAACCAAAATCTCGACAACAAAATACCTTCCATAATGACAAGGCTACCATCCATTGTAGTAACAAAAATCTCGACAACAGTCTACCTTCCATAATGACAATGCTAACATCCATTTGAGTAACAAAAATCTCGACAACAGACTACCTTCCATAATGACAAGGCTACCATCCATTGTAGTAACAAAAATCTAGACCACAGACTACCTTAAAGAATGACAAGGCTACCATCCATTGGACTAACGAATATCTCGACAACAGACTACCTTCCATAATGAAAAGCCTACCATCCATTGGAGTAACAAAAATCTGGACAATAGAATACCTTCATTAATGACTAGGCTATTATCCATTGGAGTAACAAAGATATCGACAACAGACTACCTTCCATAATAACAATGCTACCATCCATTGGAGTAACAAAAATCTCGACAACAGACAACCTTCCATAATGACAAGGCTACCATCCATTGGAGTAACAAACATTTCGAAAATAGACTACCTTCCATAGTGACAAGGCTACCATCCATTGGAGTAACAAAAATATCAACAACAGACTACCTTCCATAATGATAAGTCCACCATCCAATGGAATAACAAAAATATCGACAATAAACTACGTTCCATAATGAATAAGCTACCATTCATTGGAGTAACAAAAATATCAACAATAGACTACGTTCCATAATGACAAGGCTACCATCCATTGTAGTAAAAAAAACCTCGACAACAGACTACCTTCCATAATGACAATGCTACCATCCATTAGAGTAACAAAAATCTCGACAACAGTCTACCTTCCATAATGACCATGCTACCATCCATTTGAGTAACAAAAATTTCGACAACAAACTACGTTCCATAATGACACGGCTACCATCCATTGGAGTGGCAAAAATATCGACAACAGACTACCTTCCATAATGACAAGGCTACCATCCATTGGAGTAACGAAAATCTTAACAACAGACTACCTTCCATAATGACAAAGCTACCATCCATTGGAGTGACAAAAATCTATACAATAGACTACCTTCCATAATGACTAAGCTACCATCCATTAGAGTAACAAAGATATCGACAACAGACTACCTTCTATAATGACAAGGCTACCATACAATGTAATAACAAAAATTTGGACAACAAACTACCTTCCATAATGACAAGGCTACCTTACTTTGTAGTAACAAAATTCTCGACAATAGTTACCATCCATAATGACAAGGATACCATCCATTGGAGTAACGAAAATATCAACAAGAGACTACCTTCCATAATGATAAGTCCAACATCCATTAGAATAAAAAAAATATCGACAACAAACTACGTTCCATAATTAATAGGCTACCATTCATTGGAGTAACAAAAATATCAATAATAGACTACCTTCCATAATGACAAGGCTACCATCCATTGGAATAACAAAAATATCGACAACAAACTACGTTCCATAATGAATAGGCTACCATTCATTGGAGTAACAAAAATATCAATAATAGACTTCCTTCCATAATGACAAGGCTACCATCCATTGTAGTAACAAAAATCTAGACAACAGACTACCTTCCATAAGGACAAGGCTACCATCCATTGGACTAACGAAAATCTCGACAACAGACTACCTTCCATAATGACAATGCTACTATCCATTGGAGTAACGAAAATTTCGACAACAAACTACGTTCCATAATGACACGGCTACCATCCATTGGAGTGGCAAAAATATCGACAACAGACTACCTTCCATAATGACAAGGCTACCATCCTTTGGAGTAACGAAAATCTCAACAACAGACTACCTTCCATAATGACAAAGCTACCATCCATTGGAGTGACAAAAATCTATACAATAGACTACCTTCCATAATGACTAAGCTACCATCCATTAGAGTAACAAAGATATCGACAACATACTACCTTCTATAATGACAAGGCTACCATACAATGTAATAACAAAAATTTGGACAACAAACTACCTTCCATAATGACAAGGCTACCTTACTTTGTAGTAACAAAATTCTCGACAATAGTTACCTTCCATAATGACAAGGATACCATCCATTGGAGTAACGAAAATATCAACAAGAGACTACCTTCCATAATGATAAGTCCAACATCCATTAGAATAAAAAAAATTTCGACAACAAACTACGTTCCATAATTAATAGGCTACCATTCATTGGAGTAACAAAAATATCAATAATAGACTACCTTCCATAATGACAAGGCTACCATCCATTGGAATAACAAAAATATCGACAACAAACTACGTTCCATAATGAATAGGCTACCATTCATTGGAGTAACAAAAATATCAATAATAGACTACCTTCCATAATGACAAGGCTACCATCCATTGGAGTAACAAAAATATCGACAACAGACTACATTCCATAATGACTAGGCTACCATCCATTGGAGTAACAAATATATCGACAACAGACTACATTCCATAATGACAAGGCTACCATCCATTGGAGTGACGAAAATCTCGACAACATACTACCTTCCATAATGACAAGGCTACCATCCATTAGAGTAACAAAAATATCGAAAACAGACTACCTTCTATAATGACAAGGCTAAAATCCATTGGAGTAACAAAAATCTCGACAACAGACTACCTTCCATAATGACAAGGCTACCATCTATTGGAATAGCAAAAGTCTCGAGAACAGACTGCCTCCCATAATGACAAGGCTACAATCCAATGGAATAACAAAAATCTCGACAACATACTACCTTCCATAATGACAAGGCTACCATCAATTGTAGTAACCAAAATCTCGACAACAGACTACTTTCCATAATGACAAGGCTACCATCCATTGTAGTAACAAAAAACTCGACAACAGACTACCTTCCATAATGACAATGCTACCATCCATTGGAGTAACAAAAATCTCGACAACAGACTACCTTCCATAATGACAAGGCTATCATCCATTGTAGTAACAAAAATCTCGAACACAAACTACCTTCCATAATGACAAAGCTACCATCCATTGGACTAACGAAAATATCAACAAGAGACTACCTTCCATAATGATAAGGCTACCATCCATTGGAATAACAAAAATATCGACAACAAACTACGTTCCATAATGAATAGGCCACCATCCATTTGAGTAACAAAAATATCGACAATAGACTACCTTCCATAATGACAAGGCTACCATCCATTGGAGTAACAAAAATATCGACAACAAAATACCTTCCATTATGACTAGGCTACCATCCATTGAAGTAACAATGATATCGACAACAGACTACCTTCCATAATGACAAGGCTACCATCCATTGGAGTAACGAAAATCTCAACAACAGACTACCTTCCATAATGACAAAGCTACCATCCATTGGAGTGACAAAAATCTATACAATAGACTACCTTCCATAATGACTAAGCTACCATCCATTAGAGTAACAAAGATATCGACAACAGACTACCTTCTATAATGACAAGGCTACCATACAATGTAATAACAAAAATTTGGACAACAAACTACCTTCCATAATGACAAGGCTACCTTACTTTGTAGTAACAAAATTCTCGACAATAGTTACCATCCATAATGACAAGGATACCATCCATTGGAGTAACGAAAATATCAACAATAGACTACCTTCAATAATGATAAGTCCAACATCCATTAGAATAAAAAAAATTTCGACAACAAACTACGTTCCATAATTAATAGGCTACCATTCATTGGAGTAACAAAAATATCAATAATAGACTACCTTCCATAATGACAAGGCTACCATCCATTGGAATAACAAAAATATCGACAACAAACTACGTTCCATAATGAATAGGCTACCATTCATTGGAGTAACAAAAATATCAATAATAGACTACCTTCCATAATGACAAGGCTACCATCCATTGGAGTAACAAAAATATCGACAACAGACTACCTTCCATAATGACTAGGCTACCATCCATTGGAGTAACAAATATATCGACAACAGACTACATTCCATAATGACAAGGCTACCATCCATTGGAGTGACGAAAATCTCGACAACATACTACCTTCCATAATGACAAGGCTACCATCCATTAGAGTAACAAAAATATCGAAAACAGACTACCTTCTATAATGACAAGGCTAAAATCCATTGGAGTAACAAAAATCTCGACAACAGACTACCTTCCATAATGACAAGGCTACCATCTATTGGAATAGCAAAAGTCTCGAGAACAGACTGCCTCCCATAATGACAAGGCTACAATCCAATGGAATAACAAAAATCTCGACAACATACTACCTTCCATAATGACAAGGCTACCATCAATTGTAGTAACCAAAATCTCGACAACAGACTACTTTCCATAATGACAAGGCTACCATCCATTGTAGTAACAAAAAACTCGACAACAGACTACCTTCCATAATGACAATGCTACCATCCATTGGAGTAACAAAAATCTCGACAACAGACTACCTTCCATAATGACAAGGCTATCATCCATTGTAGTAACAAAAATCTCGAACACAAACTACCTTCCATAATGATAAAGCTACCATCCATTGGACTAACGAAAATATCAACAAGAGACTACCTTCCATAATGATAAGGCTACCATCCATTGGAATAACAAAAATATCGACAACAAACTACGTTCCATAATGAATAGGCCACCATCCATTTGAGTAACAAAAATATCGACAATAGACTACCTTCCATAATGACAAGGCTACCATCCATTGGAGTAACAAAAATATCGACAACAAAATACCTTCCATTATGACTAGGCTACCATCCATTGAAGTAACAATGATATCGACAACAGACTATCTTCCATAATGACAAGGCTACCATCCATTGGAGTAACAAAAACATCGACAACAGAATACCTTCCATTATAACTAGGCTACCATCCATTGGAGTAACAAAGATATCGACAACAAACTACCTTCCATAATAACAAGGCTACCATCCATTGCTGTAATGAAAATATCAACAAGAGACTACCTTCCATAATGACAAGGCTACCATCAATTGGAGTAACAAAAATCTCGCCAACAGTAAACCTTCCATAATGACACGGCTACCATCCATTGGAGTGGCAAAAATATCGACAACAGACTACCTTCCATAATGACAAGGCTACCATCCATTGGAGTAACCAAAATCACGAAAATAAACTATCTTCCATAATGACAAGGCTACCAACCATTGGAGTGACATAAATCTCTACAATAGACTACCTTCCATAATGACTAAGCTACCATCCATTAGAGTAACAAAGATATTGACAACATACTACCTTCTATAATGACAAGGCTACCATACATTGTAATAACAAAAATTTGGACAACAAACTACCTTCCATAATGACAAGGCTACCTTACATTGTAGTAACAAAAATCTCGACAACAGTTACCTTCCATAGTGAGAAGGCTACCATCCATTGGAGTAACAAAAATATCAACAATAGACTACCTTCAATAATGATAAGTCCACCATCCATTGGAATAACAAAAATATCGACAACAAACTACGTTCCATAATGAATAGGCTACCATTCATTGGAGTAACAAAAATATCAACAATAGACTATGTTCCATAATGACAAGGCTACCATCAATTGTAGTAACCAATATCTCGACAACAAACTACTTTCCATAATGACAAGGCTACCTTCCATAATGACAATGCTACCATCCATTGGAATAACAAAAGTCTCGAGAACATACTGCCTTCCATAATGACAAGGCTACCATCCAATGGAATAATAAAAGTCTCGACAACATACTACTTTCCATAATGACAAGGCTACCATCAATTGTAGTAACCAATATCTCGACAACAAACTACTTTGCATAATGACAAGGCTACCATCCATTGTAGTAAAAAAAATCTCGACAACAGACTACCTTCAATAATGACAATGCTACCATCCATTGGAGTAACAAAAATCTCGACAACAGACTACCTTCCATAATGACAAGGCTACCATCCATTGTAGTAACAAAAATCTCGACCACAGACTACCTTCCATAATGACAAGGCTACCATCCATTGGACTAACGAAAATATCAACAAGAGACTACCTTCCATAATGATAAGGCTACCATCCATTGGAATAACAAAAATATCAACAACAACCTACGTTCCATAATGAATAGGCTACCATCCATTGGAGTAACAAAAATATCGATAATAGACTACCTTCCATAATGACAAGGCTACCATCCATTGGAGTAACAAAAATATCGACAACATAATACCTTCCATTATGACTAGGCTACCATCCATTGGAGTAAAAAAAATATCGACAACAGAATACCTTCCATTATGACTAGGCTACCATCCATTGAAGTAACAAAGATATCGACATCAGACTACCTTCCATAATGACACGGCTACCATCCATTGGAGTGGCAAAAATATCGACAACAGACTACCTTCCATAATGACAAGGCTACCATCCTTTGGAGTAACGAAAATCTCAACAACAGACTACCTTCCATAATGACAAAGCTACCATCCATTGGAGTGACAAAAATCTATACAATAGACTACCTTCCATAATGACTAAGCTACCATCCATTAGAGTAACAAAGATATCGACAACAGACTACCTTCTATAATGACAAGGCTACCATACAATGTAATAACAAAAATTTGGACAACAAACTACCTTCCATAATGACAAGGCTACCTTACTTTGTAGTAACAAAATTCTCGACAATAGTTACCTTCCATAATGACAAGGATACCATCCATTGGAGTAACGAAAATATCAACAAGAGACTACCTTCCATAATGATAAGTCCAACATCCATTAGAATAAAAAAAATTTCGACAACAAACTACGTTCCATAATTAATAGGCTACCATTCATTGGAGTAACAAAAATATCAATAATAGACTACCTTCCATAATGACAAGGCTACCATCCATTGGAATAACAAAAATATCGACAACAAACTACGTTCCATAATGAATAGGCTACCATTCATTGGAGTAACAAAAATATCAATAATAGACTACCTTCCATAATGACAAGGCTACCATCCATTGGAGTAACAAAAATATCGACAACAGACTACCTTCCATAATGACTAGGCTACCATCCATTGGAGTAACAAATATATCGACAACAGACTACATTCCATAATGACAAGGCTACCATCCATTGGAGTGACGAAAATCTCGACAACATACTACCTTCCATAATGACAAGGCTACCATCCATTAGAGTAACAAAAATATCGAAAACAGACTACCTTCTATAATGACAAGGCTAAAATCCATTGGAGTAACAAAAATCTCGACAACAGACTACCTTCCATATTGACAAGGCTACCATCTATTGGAATAGCAAAAGTCTCGAGAACAGACTGCCTCCCATAATGACAAGGCTACAATCCAATGGAATAACAAAAATCTCGACAACATACTACCTTCCATAATGACAAGGCTACCATCAATTGTAGTAACGAAAATCTCGACAACAGACTACTTTCCATAATGACAAGGCTACCATCCATTGTAGTAACAAAAAACTCGACAACAGACTACCTTCCATAATGACAATGCTACCATCCATTGGAGTAACAAAAATCTCGACAACAGACTACCTTCCATAATGACAAGGCTATCATCCATTGTAGTAACAAAAATCTCGACCACAAACTACCTTCCATAATGACAAAGCTACCATCCATTGGACTAACGAAAATATCAACAAGAGACTACCTTCCATAATGATAAGGCTACCATCCATTGGAATAACAAAAATATCGACAACAAACTACGTTCCATAATGAATAGGCCAACATCAATTTGAGTAACAAAAATATCGACAATAGACTACCTTCCATAATGACAAGGCTACCATCCATTGGAGTAACAAAAATATCGACAACAGAATACCTTCCATTATGACTAGGCTACCATCCATTGAAGTAACAAAGATATCGACAACAGACTACCTTCCATAATGACAAGGCTACCATCCATTGGAGTAACAAAAACATCGACAACAGAATACCTTCCATTATAACTAGGCTACCATCCATTGGAGTAACAAAGATATCGACAACAAACTACCTTCCATAATAACAAGGCTACCATCCATTGCTGTAATGAAAATATCAACAAGAGACTACCTTCCATAATGACAAGGCTACCATCAATTGGAGTAACAAAAATCTCGCCAACAGTATACCTTCCATAATGACACGGCTACCATCCATTGGAGTGGCAAAACTATCGACAACAGACTACCTTCCATAATGACAAGGCTACCATCCATTGGAGTAACCAAAATCACGAAAATAAACTATCTTCCATAATGACAAGGCTACCAACAATTGGAGTGACATAAATCTCTACAAAAGACTACCTTCCATAATGACTAAGCTACCATCCATTAGAGTAACAAAGATATTGACAACATACTACCTTCTATAATGACAAGGCTACCATACATTGTAATAACAAAAATTTGGACAACAAACTACCTTCCATAATGACAAGGCTACCTTACATTGTAGTAACAAAAATCTCGACAACAGTTACCTTCCATAGTGAGAACGCTACCATCCATTGGAGTAACAAAAATATCAACAATAGACTACCTTCAATAATGATAAGTCCACCATCCATTGGAATAACAAAAATATCGACAACAAACTACGTTCCATAATGAATAGGCTACCATTCATTGGAGTAACAAAAATATCAACAATAGACTATGTTCCATAATGACAAGGCTACCATCAATTGTAGTAACCAATATCTCGACAACAAACTACTTTCCATAATGACAAGGCTACCTTCCATAATGACAATGCTACCATCCATTGGAATAACAAAAGTCTCGAGAACATACTGCCTTCCATAATGACAAGGCTACCATCCAATGGAATAATAAAAGTCTCGACAACATACTACTTTCCATAATGACAAGGCTACCATCAATTGTAGTAACCAATATCTCGACAACAAACTACTTTGCATAATGACAAGGCTAACATCCATTGTAGTAAAAAAAATCTCGACAACAGACTACCTTCCATAATGACAATGCTACCATCCATTGGAGTAACAAAAATCTCGACAACAGACTACCTTCCATAATGACAAGGCTACCATCCATTGTAGTAACAAAAATCTCGACCACAGACTACCTTCCATAATGACAAGGCTACCATCCATTGGACTAACGAAAATATCAACAAGAGACTACCTTCCATAATGATAAGGCTACCATCCATTGGAATAACAAAAATATCAACAACAAACTACGTTCCATAATGAATAGGCTACCATCCATTGTAGTAAAAAAAATCTCGACAACAGACTACCTTCCATAATGACAATGCTACCATCCATTGGAGTAACAAAAATCTCGACAACAGACTACCTTCCATAATGACAAGGCTACCATCCATTGTAGTAACAAAAATCTCGACCACAGACTACCTTCCATAATGACAAGGCTACCATCCATTGGACTAACGAAAATATCAACAAGAGACTACCTTCCATAATGATAAGGCTACCATCCATTGGAATAACAAAAATATCAACAACAAACTACGTTCCATAATGAATAGGCTACCATCCATTGGAGTAACAAAAATATCGATAATAGACTACCTTCCATAATGACAAGGCTACCATCCATTGGAGTAACAAAAATATCGACAACATAATACCTTCCATTATGACTAGGCTACCATCCATTGGAGTAAAAAAAATATCGACAACAGAATACCTTCCATTATGACTAGGCTACCATCCATTGAAGTAACAAAGATATCGACATCAGACTACCTTCCATAATGACACGGCTACCATCCATTGGAGTGGCAAAAATATCGACAACAGACTACCTTCCATAATGACAAGGCTACCATCCTTTGGAGTAACGAAAATCTCAACAACAGACTACCTTCCATAATGACAAAGCTACCATCCATTGGAGTGACAAAAATCTATACAATAGACTACCTTCCATAATGACTAAGCTACCATCCATTAGAGTAACAAAGATATCGACAACAGACTACCTTCTATAATGACAAGGCTACCATACAATGTAATAACAAAAATTTGGACAACAAACTACCTTCCATAATGACAAGGCTACCTTACTTTGTAGTAACAAAATTCTCGACAATAGTTACCTTCCATAATGACAAGGATACCATCCATTGGAGTAACGAAAATATCAACAAGAGACTACCTTCCATAATGATAAGTCCAACATCCATTAGAATAAAAAAAATTTCGACAACAAACTACGTTCCATAATTAATAGGCTACCATTCATTGGAGTAACAAAAATATCAATAATAGACTACCTTCCATAATGACAAGGCTACCATCCATTGGAATAACAAAAATATCGACAACAAACTACGTTCCATAATGAATAGGCTACCATTCATTGGAGTAACAAAAATATCAATAATAGACTACCTTCCATAATGACAAGGCTACCATCCATTGGAGTAACAAAAATATCGACAACAGACTACCTTCCATAATGACTAGGCTACCATCCATTGGAGTAACAAATATATCGACAACAGACTACATTCCATAATGACAAGGCTACCATCCATTGGAGTGACGAAAATCTCGACAACATACTACCTTCCATAATGACAAGGCTACCATCCATTAGAGTAACAAAAATATCGAAAACAGACTACCTTCTATAATGACAAGGCTAAAATCCATTGGAGTAACAAAAATCTCGACAACAGACTACCTTCCATAATGACAAGGCTACCATCTATTGGAATAGCAAAAGTCTCGAGAACAGACTGCCTCCCATAATGACAAGGCTACAATCCAATGGAATAACAAAAATCTCGACAACATACTACCTTCCATAATGACAAGGCTACCATCAATTGTAGTAACCAAAATCTCGACAACAGACTACTTTCCATAATGACAAGGCTACCATCCATTGTAGTAACAAAAAACTCGACAACAGACTACCTTCCATAATGACAATGCTACCATCCATTGGAGTAACAAAAATCTCGACAACAGACTACCTTCCATAATGACAAGGCTATCATCCATTGTAGTAAAAAAAATCTCGACCACAAACTACCTTCCATAATGACAAAGCTACCATCCATTGGACTAACGAAAATATCAACAAGACACTACCTTCCATAATGATAAGGCTACCATCCATTGGAATAACAAAAATATCGACAACAAACTACGTTCCATAATGAATAGGCCACCATCCATTTGAGTAACAAAAATATCGACAATAGACTACCTTCCATAATGACAAGGCTACCATCCATTGGAGTAACAAAAATATCGACAACAGAATACCTTCCATTATGACTAGGCTACCATCCATTGAAGTAACAAAGATATCGACAACAGACTACCTTCCATAATGACAAGGCTACCATCCATTGGAGTAACAAAAACATCGACAACAGAATACCTTCCATTATAACTAGGCTACCATCCATTGGAGTAACAAAGATATCGACAACAAACTACCTTCCATAATAACAAGGCTACCATCCATTGCTGTAATGAAAATATCAACAAGAGACTACCTTCCATAATGACAAGGCTACCATCAATTGGAGTAACAAAAATCTCGCCAACAGTATACCTTCCATAATGACACGGCTACCAACCATTGGAGTGGCAAAAATATCGACAACAGACTACCTTCCATAATGACAAGGCTACCATCCATTGGAGTAACCAAAATCACGAAAATAAACTATCTTCCATAATGACAAGGCTACCAACCATTGGAGTGACATAAATCTCTACAAAAGACTACCTTCCATAATGACTAAGCTACCATCCATTAGAGTAACAAAGATATTGACAACATACTACCTTCTATAATGACAAGGCTACCATACATTGTAATAACAAAAATTTGGACAACAAACTACCTTCCATAATGACAAGGCTACCTTACATTGTAGTAACAAAAATCTCGACAACAGTTACCTTCCATAGTGAGAACGCTACCATCCATTGGAGTAACAAAAATATCAACAATAGACTACCTTCAATAATGATAAGTCCACCATCCATTGGAATAACAAAAATATCGACAACAAACTACGTTCCATAATGAATAGGCTACCATTCATTGGAGTAACAAAAATATCAACAATAGACTATGTTCCATAATGACAAGGCTACCATCAATTGTAGTAACCAATATCTCGACAACAAACTACTTTCCATAATGACAAGGCTACCTTCCATAATGACAATGCTACCATCCATTGGAATAACAAAAGTCTCGAGAACATACTGCCTTCCATAATGACAAGGCTACCATCTAATGGAATAATAAAAGTCTCGACAACATACTACTTTCCATAATGACAAGGCTACCATCAATTGTAGTAACCAATATCTCGACAACAAACTACTTTGCATAATGACAAGGCTACCATCCATTGTAGTAAAAAAAATCTCGACAACAGACTACCTTCCATAATGACAATGCTACCATCCATTGGAGTAACAAAAATCTCGACAACAGACTACCTTCCATAATGACAAGGCTACCATCCATTGTAGTAACAAAAATCTCGACCACAGACTACCTTCCATAATGACAAGGCTACCATCCATTGGACTAACGAAAATATCAACAAGAGACTACCTTCCATAATGATAAGGCTACCATCCATTGGAATAACAAAAATATCAACAACAAACTACGTTCCATAATGAATAGGCTACCATCCATTGGAGTAACAAAAATATCGATAATAGACTACCTTCCATAATGACAAGGCTACCATCCATTGGAGTAACAAAAATATCGACAACATAATACCTTCCATTATGACTAGGCTACCATCCATTGGAGTAAAAAAAATATCGACAACAGAATACCTTCCATTATGACTAGGCTACCATCCATTGAAGTAACAAAGATATCGACATCAGACTACCTTCCATAATGACAAGGCTACCATCCATTGGAGTAACAAAAACATCGACATTAGAATACCTTCCATTATGACTAGGCTACAATCCATTGGAGTAACAAAGATATCGACAACAAACTACCTTCCATAATAACAAGGCTACCATCCATTGGAGTAATGAAAATATCAACAAGAGACTACCTTCCATAATGAAAAGGCTACCATCAATTGGAGTAACAAGAATCTCGCCAACAGTATACCTTTCATAATGACATGGCTACCATCCATTGGAGTGGCAAAAATATCGACAACAGACTACCTTCCATAATGACAAGGCTACCATCCATTGGAGTAACAAAAATCGCGAAAATAAACTATCTTCCATAATGGCAAGGCTACCATCCATTGGTGTGACAAAAATCTCTATAATAAACTACCTTCTATAATGACAAGGCTACCATACATTGTAATAATAAAAATTTGGACAACAAACTACCTTCCATAATGACAAAGCTACCTTACATTGTAGTAACAAAAATCTCGACAACACTTACCTTCCATAGTGACAAGGCTACCATCCATTGGAGTAAAAAAAATATCAACAACAGACTACCTTCCATAATGATAAGTCCACCATCCATTGGATTAACAAAAATATCGACAACAAACTACGTTCCATAATGAATAGGCTACCATTCATTGGAGTAACAAAAATATCAACAATAGACTACTTTCCATAATGACAAGGCTACCATCAATTGTAGTAACCAATATCTCGACAACAAACTACTTTCCATAATGACAAGACTACCTTCCATAATGACAATGCTACCATCCATTGGAGTAACAAAAATCTCGACAAAATAGTACCTTCCATAATGACAAGGCTATCATCCATTGTAGTAACAAAAATCTCGACCACAGACTACCTTCCATAATGACAAGGCTACCATCCAATGGAATAAAAAAAATCTCGACAATAAACTACCTTCCATAATTACAAGGCTACCATAATTACAATGGAATAAAAAAAATCTCGACAATAAACTACCATCCATAGTAGTAACAAAATGCTCGCCAGCAGACTACCTTCGATAATGACAAGGCTACTATCTATTGGAGTGACAAAAATCTCGACAATAGACTACCTTCCATAATGACAAGGCTACCATCAATTGGAGTAACAAAATCTTGACAACAGAGTACCTTTGATTATGACAAGGCTACGACCCATTAGAGTAACAAATATTTTGACAACAAACTACCATCCATAATGACAACGCTACCATCCATTGGAGTAATGAAAATATCAAAAAGAGACTAGCTTCCCTAATTACAAGGCTACCATCCATTGGAGTAATGAAAATATTAACAAGAGACTAACTTCCATAATGACAAGGCTACCATCCATAGTAGTAAGAAAAAGCTCGACAACAGACTACCTTCGATAATGACAATGCTATTATCTATTGGAGTGACAAAAATCTCGACAATAGACAACCTTCCATAATGACAAGGCTACCATCATTTGGAGTAACAAAATCTCGACAACAGACTACCTTTGATTATGACTTGGCTATTATCCATTGGAGTAACGAAAATATCGACAACAAACTACCTTCCAAAATGATAAGGCTACCATCCATTGGAATAACAAAAATATCGACAACAAACTACGTTATATAATGACAAGGCTACGATCCATTAGAGTAATAAAAATTTCGACAACAGACTACCTTCCATAATGACAAGGCTACACACATTGGAGTAATGAAAATATCAACAAGAGACTACCTTCCATAATGACAAGGCTACCATGCATTGGAGTAATGAAAATATTAACAACAGATTACCTTCCATAATGACAAGGCTACCATCCATAGTAGTAACAAAATGCTCGCCAGCAGACTACCTTTGATAATGACAAGGCTACTATCTATTGGAGTGACAAAAATCTCGACAATAGACTACCTTCCATAATGACAAGGCTACCATCAATTGGAGTAACAAAATCTCGACAACATAGTACCTTAAATTATGACATGGCTACTATCCATTGGAGTAACAAAAATCTCGACAACAAACTACCTTCCAAAATGATAAGGCTACCATCCATTGGAATAACAAAAATATCGACAACAAACTACATTCCATAATGACAAGGCTACCATCCATTGGGGTAACAAAAATCTCGACAACAGACTACCTTACATAATGACAATGCTACCATCCATTAGAGTAACAAAAATCTCGACAACAGACTACCTTCCATAATGACACGGCTACGATCCATTAGAGTAACAAATATTTCGACAACATACTATCTTCCATAATGACAAGGATACCATCCATTGGAGTAATGAAAATATAAACAAGAGACTACCTTCCTTAATTACAAGGCTACCATCCATTGGAGTAATGAAAATATTAACAAGAGACTACCTTCCATAATGACAAGGCTACCATCCAAAGTAGTAACAAAAAGCTCGCCAACATGCTACCTTCGATAATGACAAGGCTACTATCTATTGGAGTGACAAAAATCTCGACAATAGACTACCTTCCATAATGACAAGGCTACCGTCAATTAGAGTAACAAAATCTCGACAACAGACTACCTTTGATTATGACATGGCTACTATCCATTGGAGTAATAAAAATCTCGACACAAACTACCTTCCAAAATGATAAGGCTACCATCCATTGGAATAACAAAAATATCGACAACAAACTACGTTCTATAATGACAAGGCAACGATCCATTACAGTAACAAATATTTCGACAACAAACTACCTTCCATAATGACATGGCTACTATCCATTGGAGTATTGAAAATATTAACAACAGATTACCTTCCATAATGACAAGACTACCTTCCATAGTAGTAACAAAATGCTCGCCAGCAGACTACCTTCGATAATGACAAGGTTACTATCTATTGGAGTGACAAAAATCTCGACCATAGACTACCTTCCATAATCACAAGGCTACCATCAATTGGAGTAACAAAATCTCGACAACAGAGTACCTTTGATTATGACATGGCTACTATCCATTGGAGTAACAAAAATCTCGACAACAAACTACCTTCCAAAATGATAAGGCTACCATCCATTGGAATAAAAAAATATTGACAACAAACTAAGTTCCATAATGACAAGGCTACCATCCATTGGGGTAACAAAAATCTCGACAACAGACTACCTTCCATAATGACAAGGCTACCATCCATTAGAGTAACAAAAATCTCGACAATAGACTACCTTCCATAATGACAACGCTACCATCCATTGGAGTAATGAAAATATCAAAAAGAGACTAGCTTCCATAATTACAAGGCTACCATCCATTGGAGTAAGGAAAATATTAACAAGAGACTAGCTTCCATAATGACAAGGCTACCATCCATATTAGTAACAAAAAGCTCGCCAACAGAATACCTTCGATAATGACAAGGCTACTATCTATTGGAGTGACAAAAATCTCAACAATAGACTACCTTCCATAATGACAAGGTTACCATCAATTGGAGTAACAAAATCTCGACAACAGACTACCTTTGATTATGACATGGCTACTATCCATTGGAGTAACGAAAATATCCACAACAAACTACCTTCCAAAATGATAAGGCTACCATCCATTGGAATAACAAAAATATCGACAACAAACTACGTTCTATAATGACAAGGCTACGATCCATTAGAGTAACAAAAATTTCGACAACAGACTACCTTCCATAATGACGAGGCTACCATCCATTGGAGTAATGAAAATATCAACAAGAGACTACCTTCCATAATGACAAGGCTACCATGCATTGGAGTAATGAAAATATTAACAACAGATTACCTTCCATAATGACAAGGCTACCGTCCATAGTAGTAACAAAATGCTCGCCAGCAGACTACCTTCGATAATGACAAGGCTACTATCTATTGGATTGACAAAAATCTCGACAATAGACTACCTTCCATAATGACAAGGCTACCATCAATTGGAGTAACAAAATCTCTACAACAGAGTACCTTTGATTATGACATGGCTACTATCATTTGGAGTAACAAAAATCTCGACAACAAACTACCTTCCAAAATGATAAGGCTACCATCCATTGGAATAAAAAAAATATCGACAACAAACTAAGTTCCATAATGACAAGGCTACCATCCATTGGGGTAACAAAAATTTCGACAACAGACTACCTTCCATAATGACAAGGCTACCATCCATTAGAGTAACAAAAATCTCGACAATAGACTACCTTCCATAATGACAACGCTACCATCCATTGGAGTAATGAAAATATCAAAAAGAGACTAGCTTCCATAATTACAAGGCTACCATCCATTGGAGTAATGAAAATATTAACAAGAGACTAGCTTCCATAATGACAAGGCTACCATCCATAGTAGTAACAAAAAGCTCGCCAACAGAATACCTTCGATAATGACAAGGCTACTATCTATTGGAGTGACAAAAATCTTAACAATAGACTACCTTCCATAATGACAAGGCTACCATAAATTGGAGTAACAAAATCTCGACAACAGACTACATTTGATTATGACATGGCTACTATCCATTGAAGTAACGAAAATATCGACAACAAACTACCTTCCAAAATGATAAGGCTGCCATCCATTGGAATAACAAATATATCGACAACAAACTACGTTCTATAATGACAAGGCTACGATCCATTAGAGTAACAAAAATTTCGACAAAAGACTACCTTCCATAATGACAAGGCTACCATCCATTGGAGTAATGAAAATATCAACAAGAGACTACCTTCCATAATGACAAGGCTACCATGCATTGGAGTAATGAAAATATTAACAACAGATTACCTTCCATAATGACAAGGCTACCATCCATAGTAGTAACAAAATGCTCGCCAGCAGACTACCTTCGATAATGACAAGGCTACTATCTATTGGAGTAACAAAAATCTCGATAATAGACTACCTTCAATAAGGACAAGGCTACCATCAATTGGAGTAACAAAATCTCTACAACAGAGTACCTTTGATTATGACATGGCTACTATCATTTGGAGTAACAAAAATCTCGACAACAAACTACCTTCCAAAATGATAAGGCTACCATCCATTGGAATAAAAAAAATATCGACAACAAACTAAGTTCCATAATGACAAGGCTACCATCCATTGGGGTAACAAAAATCTCGACAACAGACTACCTTCCATAATGACAAGGCTACCATCCATTAGAGTAACAAAAATCTCGACAACAGACTACCTTCCATAATGACAAGGCTACCATCAATTGGAGTAACAAAATCTCGACAACAGAGTACCTTTGATTATGACATGGCTACTATCCATTGGAGTAACAAAAATCTCGACAACAAACTACCTTCCAAAATGATAAGGCTACCATCCATTTGAATAACAAAATATATCGACAACAAACCACGTTGCATAATGACAAGGCTACCATCCATTGGGGTAACAAAAATCTCGACAACAGACTACCTTACATAAAGACAAGGCTACCATCCATTAGAGTAACAAAAATCTCGACAACAGACTACCTTCCATAATGACACGGCTACGATCCATTAGAGTAACAAATATTTCGACAACAAACTATCTTCCATAATGACAAGGCTACCATCCATTGGAGTAATAAAAATATCAACAAGAGACTACCTTCCATAATTACAAGGCTACCATCCATTGGAGTAATGAAAATATTAACAAGAGACTACCTTCCATAATGACAAGGCTACCATCCAAAGTAGTAACAAAAAGCTCGCCAACATACTACCTTCGATAATGACAAGGCTACTATCTATTGGAGTGAAAAAAATCTCGACAATAGACTACCTTTGTTTATGACATGGCTACTATCCATTGGAATAACAAAAATATCGACAACAAACTACATTCTATAATGACAAGGCAACGATCCATTACAGTAACAAAAATTTCGACAACAAACTACCTTCCATAATGACAAGGCTACTATGCATTGGAGTAATGAAAATATTAACAACAGATTACCTTCCATAATGACAAGACTACCATCCATAGTAGTAACAAAATGCTCGCCAGCAGACTACCTTCGATAATGATAAGGTTACTATCTATTAGAGTGACAAAAATCTCGACCATAGACTACCTTCCATAATCACAAGGCTACCATCAATTGGAGTAACAAAATCTCGACAACAGAGAGCCTTTGATTATGACATGGCTACTATCCATTGGAGTAACAAAAATCTCGACAACAAACTACCATCCAAAATGATATGGCTACCATCCATTGGAATAAAAAAATATCGACAACAAACTAAGTTCCATAATGACAAGGCTACCATCCATTGGGGTAACAAAAATCTCGACAACAGACTACCTTCCATAATGACAAGGCTACCATCCATTAGAGTAACAAAAATCTCGACAATAGACTACCTTCCATAATGACAACGCTACCATCCATTGGAGTAATGAAAATATCAAAAAGAGACTAGCTTCCATAATTACAAGGCTACCATCCATTGGAGTAATGAAAATATTAACAAGAGACTAGCTTCCATAATTACAAGGCTACCATCCATAGTAGTAACAAAAAGCTCGCCAACATAATACCTTCGATAATGACAAGGCTACTATCTATTGGAGTGACAAAAATCTTAACAATAGACTACCTTCCATAATGACAAGGCTACCATCAATTGGAGTAACAAAATCTCGACAACAGACTACATTTGATTATGACATGGCTACTATCCATTGAAGTAACGAAAATATCGACAACAAACTACCTTCCAAAATGATAAGGCTGCCATCCATTGGAATAACAAATATATCGACAACAAACTACGTTCTATAATGACAAGGCTACGATCCATTAGAGTAACAAAAATTTCGACAAAAGACTACCTTCCATAATGACAAGGCTACCATCCATTGGAGTAATGAAAATATCAACAAGAGACTACCTTCCATAATGACAAGGCTACCATGCATTGGAGTAATGAAAATATTAACAACAGATTACCTTCCATAATGACAAGGCTACCATCCATAGTAGTAACAAAATGCTCGCCAGCAGACTACCTTCGATAATGACAAGGCTACTATCTATTGGAGTGACAAAAATCTCGACAATAGACTACCTTCAATAATGACAAGGCTACCATCAATTGGAGTAACAAAATCTCTACAACAGAGTACCTTTGATTATGACATGGCTATTATCATTTGGAGTAACAAAAATCTCGACAACAAACTACCTTCCAAAATGATAAGGCTACCATCCATTGGAATAAAAAAAATATTGACAACAAACTAAGTTCCATAATGACAAGGCTACCATCCATTGGGGTAACAAAAATCTCGACAACAGACTACCTTCCATAATGACAAGGCTACCATCCATTAGAGTAACAAAAATCTCGACAACAGACTACCTTCCATAATGACAAGGCTACCATCAATTGGAGTAACAAAATCACGACAACAGAGTACCTTTGATTATGACATGGCTACTATCCATTGGAGTAACAAAAATCTCGACAACAAACTACCTTCCAAAATGATAAGGCTACCATCCATTGGAATAACAAAATATATCGACAACAAACCACGTTGCATAATGACAAGGCTACCATCCATTGGGGTAACAAAAATCTCGACAACAGACTACCTTACATAAAGACAAGGCTACCATCCATTAGAGTAACAAAAATCTCGACAACAGACTACCTTCCATAATGACACGGCTACGATCCATTAGAGTAACAAATATTTCGACAACAAACTATCTTCCATAATGACAAGGCTACCATCCATTGGAGTAATGAAAATATCAACAAGAGACTACCTTCCATAATTACAAGGCTACCATCCATTGGAGTAATGAAAATATTAACAAGAGACTACCTTCCATAATGACAAGGCTACCATCCAAAGTAGTAACAAAAAGCTCGCCAACATACTACCTTCGATAATGACAAGGCTACTATCTATTGGAGTGAAAAAAATCTCGACAATAGACTACCTTTGTTTATGACATGGCTACTATCCATTGGAATAACAAAAATATCGACAACAAACTACATTCTATAATGACAAGGCAACGATCCATTACAGTAACAAAAATTTCGACAACAAACTACCTTCCATAATGACAAGGCTACTATGCATTGGAGTAATGAAAATATTAACAACAGATTACCTTCCATAATGACAAGACTACCATCCATAGTAGTAACAAAATGCTCTCCAGCAGACTACCTTCGATAATGATAAGGTTACTATCTATTAGAGTGACAAAAATCTCGACCATAGACTACCTTCCATAATCACAAGGCTACCATCAATTGGAGTAACAAAATCTCGACAACAGAGTGCCTTTGATTATGACATGGCTACTATCCATGGGAGTAACAAAAATCTCGACAACAAACTACCTTCCAAAATGATAAGGCTACCATCCATTGGAATAAAAAAATATCGACAACAAACTAAGTTCCATAATGACAAGGCTACCATCCATTGGGGTAACAAAAATCTTGACAACAGACTACCTTCCATAATGACAAGGCTACCATCCATTAGAGTAACAAAAATCTCGACAATAGACTACCTTCCATAATGACAACGCTACCATCCATTGGAGTAATGAAAATATCAAAAAGAGACTAGCTTCCATAATTACAAGGCTACCATCCATTGGAGTAATGAAAATATTAACAAGAGACTAGCTTCCATAATGAAAAGGCTACCATCCATAGTAGTAACAAAATGCTCGCCAGCAGACTACCTTCCATAATGACAAGGCTACTATCTATTGGAGTGACAAAAATCTCGACAATAGACTACCTTCCATAATGACAAGGCTACCATCAATTTGGAGTAACAAAAATCTCTACAACAAACTACCTTCCAAAATGATAAGGCTACCATCCATTGGAATAAAAAAAATATCGACAACAAACTAAGTTCCATAATGACAAGGCTACCATCCATTGGGGTAACAAAAATCTCGACAACAGACTACCTTCCATAACGACAAGGCTACCATCCATTAGAGTAACAAAAATCTCGACAACAGACTACCTTCCATAATGACACGGCTACGATCCATTAGAGTAACAAATATTTCGACAACAGACTATCTTCCATAATGACAACGCTACCATCCATTGGAGTAATGAAAATACCAACAAGAGACTACCTTCCATAATTACAAGGCTACCATCCAATGGAGTAATGAAAATATTAACAAGAGACTACCTTCCAAAATGACAAGACTACCATCCATAGTAGTAACAAAATGCTCGCCAGCAGACTACCTTCGATAATGACAAGGCTTCTATCAATTGGAGTGACAAAAATCTCGACAATAGACTACCTTCCATAATGACAAGGCTACCATCAATTGGAGTAAAAAAATCTCGACAACAGACTACCTTTGATTATGACATGGCTACTATCCATTGGAGTAACAAAAATCTCGACAAAAAACTACCTTCCAAAATGATAAGGCTACCATCCATTGGAATAACAAAAATATCGACATTAAACTACGTTCCATAATGACAAGGCTACCATCCATTGGGGTAACAAAAATCTCAACAACAGACTACCTTCCATAATGACATGGCTACCATCCATTAGAGTAACAAAAATCTCGACATCAGACTACCTTCCATAATGACATGGCTACGATCCATTAGAGTAACAAATATTTCAACAACAGACTACCTTCCATAATGACAACGCTACCATCCATTGGAGTAATGAAAATATCAAAAAGAGACTACCTTCCATAATTACAAGGCTACCATCCATTGGAGTAATGAAAATATTAACAAGAGACTACCTTCAATAATGACAAGGCTACCATCCATAGTAGTAACAAAAAGCTCGCCAACAAACTACCTTCGATAATGACAAGGTTACTATCTATTGGAGTGACAAAAATCTCGACAATAGACTACCTTTCATAATGACAAGGCTACCATCAATTGGAGTAAAAAAATCTCGACAACAGACTACCTTTGATTATGACATGGCTACTATCCATTGGAGTAATGAAAATATCGACAACAAACTACCTTCCAAAACGATAAGGCTACCATCCATTGGAATAACAAAAATCTCGACAACAGACTACCTTCCATAATGACATGGCTACCATCCATTAGAGTAACAAAAATCTCGACATCAGACTACCTTCCATAATGACAAGGCTACCATCCATTGGAGTAATGAAAATATCAACAAGAGACTACCTTCCATAATGACAAGGCTACCATGCATTGGAGTAATGAAAATATTAACAACAGATTACCTTCCATAATGACAAGGCTACCATCCATAGTAGTAACAAAATTCTCGCCAGCAGACTACCTTCAATAATGACAAGGCTACTATCTATTGGAGTGAGAAAAATCTCGACAATAGACTACCTTCCATAATGACAAGGCTACCATCAATTTGAGTAACAAAATCTCTATAATAGAGTACGTTTGATTATGACATGGCTACTATCCATTGGAGTAACAAAAATCTCGACAACAAACTACCTTCCAAAATGATAAAGCTACCATCCATTGGAATAACAAAAATATCGACAACAAACTACGTTCCATAATGACAAGGCTAAGATTCATTAGAGTAACAAATATTTCGACAATAGACTATCTTCCATAATGACAAGGCTACCATCCACTGGAGTAATGAAAATATCAACAAGAGACTACCTTCCATAATTACAAGGCTACCATGCATTAGAGTAATGAAAATATTAACAAGAGACTACCTTCCATAATGACAAGGCTACCATCCATAGTACTAACAAAAAGCTCGCCAACCGACTACCTTCGATAATGACAAGGCTACTATCTATTGGAGTGACAAAAATATCGATAATAGACTACCTTCCATAATGACAAGGCTACCATCAATTGGAGTAACAAAATCTCGACAACAGACTACCTTTGATTATGACATTGGCTACTATCCATTGGAGTAATAAAAATCTCAACAACAAACTACCTTCCAAAATGATAAGGCTACCATCCATTGGAATAACAAAAATATCGATAACAAACTACGTTCTATAATGACAAGACAACGATCCATTAGAGTAACAAAAATTTCGACAACAGACTACCTTCCATAATGACAAGGCTACCATCCATTGGAGTAACGAAAATATCAACAAGAGACTACCTTCCATAATGACAAGGCTACTATGCATTGGAGTAATGAAAATATTAACAACAGATTACCTTCCATAATGACAAGACTACCATCCATAGTAGTAACAAAATGCTCGCTAGCAGACTACCTTCGATAATGACAAGGCTACTATCTATTGGAGTGACAAAAATCTCGACAATAGACTACCTTCCATAATGACAAGGCTACCATCAATTGGAGTAACAAAATCTCGACAACAGACTACCTTTGATTATGACATGGCTACTATCCATTGGAATAACAAAAATATCGACATTAAACTACGTTCCATAATGACAAGGCTACCATCCATTGGGGTAACAAAAATCTCGACAACAGACTACCTTCCATAATGACATGGCTACCATCCATTAGAGTAACAAAAATCTCGACATCAGACAACCTTCCATAATGACAAGGCTACGATCCATTAGAGTAACAAATATTTCAACAACAGACTACCTTCCATAATAACAACGCTACCATCCATTGGCGTAATGAAAATATCAAAAAGAGACTACCTTCCATAATTACAAGGCTACCATCCATTGAAGTAATGAAAATATTAACAAGAGACTACCTTCCATCATGACAAGGCTACCATCCATAGTAGTAACAAAAAGCTCGCCAACAGACTACCTTCGATAATGACAAGGCTACTATCTATTGGAGTGACAAAAATCTCAACAATAGACTATCTTCCATAATGACAAGGCTACCATCAATTGGAGTAACAAAATCTCGACAACAGACTACCTTTGATTATGACATGGCTACAATCCATTGGAGTAATAAAAATCTCGACAACAAACTACCTTCCAAAATGATAAGGCTACCATCCATTGGAATAACTAAAATATCGACAACAAACTACGTTCTATAATGACAAGACAACGATCCATTAGAGTAACAAAAATTTCGACAACAGACTACCTTCCATAATGACAAAGGCTACCATCCATTGGAGTAATGAAAATATCAACAAGAGACTACCTTCCATAATGACAAGGCTACTATGCATTGGAGTAACTAAAATATTAACAATAAATTACCTTCCATAATGACAAGACTACCATCCTTAGTAGTAACAAAATGCTCGCCAGCAGACTACCTTCGATAATGACAAGGCTACTATCTATTGGAGTGACAAAAATCTCGATAATAGACTACCTTTGATTATGACATGGCTAATATCCATTGGAATAACAAAAATATCGACATTAAACTATGTTCCATAATGACAATGCTACCATCCATTGGGGTAACAAAAATCTCGACAACAGACTACCTTCCATAATGACATGGCTACCATCCATTAGAGTAACAAAAATCTCGACGTCAGACTACCTTCCATAATGACAAGGCTACGATCCATTAAAGTAACAAATATTTCAACAACAGACTACCTTCCATAATAACAACGCTACCATCCATTGGCGTAATGAAAATATCAAAAAGAGACTACCTTCCATAATTACAAGGCTACCATCCATTGAAGTAATGAAAATATTAACAAGAGACTACCTTCCATAATGACAAGGCTACCATCCATAGTAGTAACAAAAAGCTCGCCAACAGACTACCTTCGATAATGACAAGGCTACTATCTATTGGAGTGACAAAAATCTCAACAATAGACTATCTTCCATAATGACAAGGCTACCATCAATTGGAGTAACAAAATCTCGACAACAGACTACCTTTGATTATGACATGGCTACAATCCATTGGAGTAATAAAAATCTCGACAACAAACTACCTTCCAAAATGATAAGGCTACCATCCATTGGAATAACTAAAATATCGACAACAAACTACGTTCTATAATGACAAAACAACGATCCATTAGAGTAACAAAAATTTCGACAACAGACTACCTTCCATAATGACAAGGCTACAATCCATTGGAGTAATGAAAATATCAACAAGAGACTACCTTCCATAATGACAAGGCTACTATGCATTGGAGTAACTAAAATATTAACAATAAATTACCTTCCATAATGACAAGACTACCATCCTTAGTAGTAACAAAATGCTCGCCAACAGACTACCTTCGATAATGACAAGGCTACTATCTATTGGAGTGACAAAAATCTCGATAATAGACTACCTTTGATTATGACATGGCTACTATCCATTGGAATAACAAAAATATCGACATTAAACTACGTTCCATAATGACAAGGCTACCATCCATTGGGGTAACAAAAATCTCGACATCAGACTACCTTCCATAATGACATGGCTACCATCCATTAGAGTAAGAAAAATCTCGACGTCAGACTACCTTCCATAATGACAAGGCTACCATCCATTAGAGTAACAAATATTTCAACAACAAACTACCTTCCATAATGAGAACGCTACCATCCATTGGAGTAATGAAAATATCAAAAAGAGACTACCTTCCATAATTACAAGGCTACCATCCATTGGAGTAATGAAAATATCAACAAGAGACTACCTTCCATAATGACAAGGCTACGATCCATTAGAGTAACAAATATTTCGACAACAGACTTTCTTCCATAATTACAAGGCTACCATCCATTGGAGTAATGAAAATAACAACAAGAGACTACCTTCCATAATTACAAGGCTACCATGCAATTGAGTAATGAAAATATTAACAAGAGACAACCTTCCATAATGACAAGGCTACCATCCATAGTAGTAACAAAAAGCTCGCCAAAAGACTACCTTCGATAATGACAAGGCTACTATCTATTGGAGTGACAAAAATATCGACAATAGACTACCTTCCATAATGACAAGGCTACCATCAATTGGAGTAACAAAATCTCGACAACAGAATACCTTTGATTATGACATTGGCAACTATCCATTGGAGTAATAAAAATCTCGACAACAAAATACCTTCCAAATTGATAAGGCTACAATCCATTGGAATAACAAAAATATCGACAACAAACTACGTTCTATAATGACAAGACAACAATCCATTAGAGTAACAAAAATTTCGACAACAGACTACCTTCCATAATGACAAGGCTACCATCCATTGGAGTAATGAAAATATCAACAAGAGACTACCTTCCATAATTACAAGGCTACTATGCATTGGAGTAACTAAAATATTAACAAAAGATTACCTTCCATAATGACAAGACTTCAATCCATAGTAGTAACAAAATGCTCGCCAGCAGACTACCTTCGAAAATGACAAGGCTACTATCTATTGGAGTGACAAAAATCTCGATAATAGACTACCTTTGATTATGACATGGCTACTATCCATTGGAATAACAAAAAATATCGACATTAAACTACGTTCCATAATGACAAGGCTACCATCCATTGGGGTAACAAAAACCACGACATCAGACTACCTTCCATAATGACATGGCTACCATCCATTAGAGTAACAAAAATCTCGACATCAGACTACCTTCCATAATGACAAGGCTACGATCCATTAGAGTAACAAATATTTCAACAACAGACTACCTTCCATAATGACAACGCTACCATCCATTGGAGTAATGAAAATATCAAAAAGAGACTACCTTCCATAATTACAAGGCTACCATCCATTGGAGTAATGAAAATATTAACAAGAGACTACTTTCCATAATGACAAGGCTACCATCAATAGTAGTAACAAAAAGCTCGCCTACAGACTACCTTCGATAATGACAAGGCTAATATCTATTGGAGTGACAAAAATCTCGACAATAGACTACCTTCCATAATGACAAGGCTACCATCAATTGGAGTAACAAAATCTCGACAACAGACTACCTTTGATTATGACATGGCTACTATCCATTGGAATAACAAAAATATCGACATTAAACTACGTTCCATAATGACAAGGCTACCATCCATTGGGGTAACAAAAATCTCGACAACAGACTACCTTCCATAATGACATGGATACCATCCATTAGAGTAACAAAAATCTCGACATCAGACTACCTTCCATAATGACAAGGCTACGATCCATTAGAGTAACAAATATTTCAACAACAGACTACCTTCCATAATAACAACGCTACCATCCATTGGCGTAATGAAAATATCAAAAAGAGACTACCTTCCATAATTACAAGGCTACCATCCATTGAAGTAATGAATATATTAACAAGAGACTACCTTTCATAATGACAAGGCTACCATCCATAGTAGTAACAAAAAGCTCGCCAACAGACTACCTTCGATAATGACAAGGCTACTATCTATTGGAGTGACAAAAATCTCAACAATAGACTATCTTCCATAATGACAAGGCTACCATCAATTGGAGTAACAAAATCTCGACAACAGACTACCTTTGATTATGACATGGCTACAATCCATTGGAGTAATAAAAATCTCGTCAACAAACTACCTTCCAAAATGATAAGGCTACCATCCATTGGAATAACAAAAATATCGACAACAAACTACGTTCTAAATGACAAGACAACGATCCATTAGAGTAACAAAAATTTCGACAACAGACTACCTTCCATAATGACAAGGCTACCATCCATTGGAGTAATGAAAATATCAACAAGAGACTACCTTCCATAATGACAAGGCTACTATGCATTGGAGTAACTAAAATATTAACAATAAATTACCTTCCATAATGACAAGACTACCATCCTTAGTAGTAACAAAATGCTCGCCAGCAGACTACCTTCGATAATGACAAGGCTACTATCTATTGGAGTGACAAAAATCTCGATAATAGACTACCTTTGATTATGACATGGCTACTATCCATTGGAATAACAAAAATATCGACATTAAACTATGTTCCATAATGACAATGCTACCATCCATTGGGGTAACAAAAATCTCGACAACAGACTACCTTCCATAATGACATGGCTACCATCCATTAGAGTAACAAAAATCTCGACGTCAGACTACCTTCCATAATGACAAGGCTACGATCCATTAGAGTAACAAAAATTTCAACAACAGACTACCTTCCATAATAACAACGCTACCATCCATTGGCGTAATGAAAATATCAAAAAGAGACTACCTTCCATAATTACAAGGCTACCATCCATTGAAGTAATGAAAATATTAACAAGAGACTACCTTCCATAATGACAAGGCTACCAACCATAAGAGTAACAAAAAGCTCGCCAACAGACTACCTTCGATAATGACAAGGCTACTATCTATTGGAGTGACAAAAATCTCAACAATAGACTATCTTCCATAATGACAAGGCTACCATCAATTGGAGTAACAAAATCTCGACAACAGACTACCTTTGATTATGACATGGCTACAATCCATTGGAGTAATAAAAATCTCGATAACAAACTACCTTCCAAAATGATAAGGCTACCATCCATTGGAATAACTAAAATATCGACAACAAACTACGTTCTATAATGACAAGACAACGATCCATTAGAGTAACAAAAATTTCGACAACAGACTACCTTCCATAATGACAAGGCTACCATCCATTGGAGTAATGAAAATATCAACAAGAGACTACCTTCCATAATGACAAGGCTACTATGCATTGGAGTAACTAAAATATTAACAATAAATTACCTTCCATAATGACAAGACTACCATCCTTAGTAGTAACAAAATGCTCGCCAGCAGACTACCTTCGATAATGACAAGGCTACTATCTATTGGAGTGACAAAAATCTCGATAATAGACTACCTTTGATTATGACATGGCTACTATCCATTGGAATAACAAAAATATCGACATTAAACTATGTTCCATAATGACAAGGCTACCATCCATTGGGGTAACAAAAATCTCGACATCAGACTACCTTCCATAATGACATGGCTACCATCCATTAGAGTAACAAAAATCTCGACGTCAGACTACCTTCCATAATGACAAGGCTACGATCCATTAGAGTAACAAATATTTCAACAACAGACTACCTTCCATAATAACAATGCTACCATCCATTGGCGTAATGAAAATATCAAAAAGAGACTACCTTCCATAATTACAAGGCTACCATCCATTGAAGTAATGAAAATATTAACAAGAGACTACCTTCCATAATGACAAGGCTACCATCCATAGTAGTAACAAAAAGCTCGCCAACAGACTACCTTCGATAATGACAAGGCTACTATCTATTGGACTGACAAAAATCTCAACAATAGACTATCTTCCATAATGACAAGGCTACCATCAATTGGAGTAACAAAATCTCGACAACAGACTACCTTTGATTATGACATGGCTACAATCCATTGGAGTAATAAAAATCTCGACAACAAACTACCTTCCAAAATGATAAGGCTACCATCCATTGGAATAACAAAAATATCGACAACAAACTACGTTCTATAATGACAAGACAACGATCCATTAGAGTAACAAAAATTTCGACAACAGACTACCTTCCATAATGACAAGGCTACAATCCATTGGAGTAATGAAAATATCAACAAGAGACTACCTTCCATAATGACAAGGCTACTATGCATTGGAGTAACTAAAATATTAACAATAAATTACCTTCCATAATGACAAGACTACCATCCTTAGTAGTAACAAAATGCTCGCCAGCAGACTACCTTCGATAATGACAAGGCTACTATCTATTGGAGTGACAAAAATCTCGATAATAGACTACCTTTGATTATGACATGGCTACTATCCATTGGAATAACAAAAATATCGACATTAAACTACGTTCCATAATGACAAGGCTACCATCCATTGGGGTAACAAAAATCTCGACATCAGACTACCTTCCATAATGACATGGCTACCATCCATTAGAGTAACAAAAATCTCGACGTCAGACTACCTTCCATAATGACAAGGCTACCATCCATTAGAGTAACAAATATTTCAACAACAAACTACCTTCCATAATGAGAACACTACCATCCATTGGAGTAATGAAAATATCAAAAAGAGACTACCTTCCATAATTACAAGGCTACCATCCATTGGAGTAATGAAAATATCAACAAGAGACTACCTTCCATAATGACAAGGCTACGATCCATTAGAGTAACAAATATTTCGACAACAGACTTTCTTCCATAATTACAAGGCTACCATCCATTGGAGTAATGAAAATAACAACAAGAGACTACCTTCCATAATTACAAGGCTACCATGCAATTGAGTAATGAAAATATTAACAAGAGACAACCTTCCATAATGACAAGGCTACCATCCATAGTAGTAACAAAAAGCTCGCCAACAGACTACCTTCGATAATGACAAGGCTACTATCTATTGGAGTGACAAAAATATCGACAATAGACTACCTTCCATAATGACAAGGCTACCATCAATTGGAGTAACAAAATCTCGACAACAGAATACCTTTGATTATGACATTGGCAACTATCCATTGGAGTAATAAAAATCTCGACAACAAAATACCTTCCAAATTGATAAGGCTACAATCCATTGGAATAACAAAAATATCGACAACAAACTACGTTCTATAATGACAAGACAACAATCCATTAGAGTAACAAAAATTTCGACAACATACTACCTTCCATAATGACAAGGCTACCATCCATTGGAGTAATGAAAATATCAACAAGAGACTACCTTCCATAATTACAAGGCTACTATGCATTGGAGTAACTAAAATATTAACAAAAGATTACCTTCCATAATGACAAGACTTCAATCCATAGTAGTAACAAAATGCTCGCCAGCAGACTACCTTCGAAAATGACAAGGCTACTATCTATTGGAGTGACAAAAATCTCGATAATAGACTACCTTTGATTATGACATGGCTACTATCCATTGGAATAACAAAAAATATCGACATTAAACTACGTTCCATAATGACAAGGCTACCATCCATTGGGGTAACAAAAATCACGACATCAGACTACCTTCCATAATGACATGGCTACCATCCATTAGAGTAACAAAAATCTCGACATCAGACTACCTTCCATAATGACAAGGCTACGATCCATTAGAGTAACAAATATTTCAACAACAGACTACCTTCCATAATGACAACGCTACCATCCATTGGAGTAATGAAAATATCAAAAAGAGACTACCTTCCATAATTACAAGGCTACCATCCATTGGAGTAATGAAAATATTAACAAGAGACTACTTTCCATAATGACAAGGCTACCATCAATAGTAGTAACAAAAAGCTCGCCTACAGACTACCTTCGATAATGACAAGGCTAATATCTATTGGAGTGACAAAAATCTCGACAATAGACTACCTTCCATAATGACAAGGCTACCATCAATTGGAGTAACAAAATCTCGACAACAGACTACCTTTGATTATGACATGGCTACTATCCATTGGAATAACAAAAATATCGACATTAAACTACGTTCCATAATGACAAGGCTACCATCCATTGGGGTAACAAAAATCTCGACAACAGACTACCTTCCATAATGACATGGCTACCATCCATTAGAGTAACAAAAATCTCGACATCAGACTACCTTCCATAATGACAAGGCTACGATCCATTAGAGTAACAAATATTTCAACAACAGACTACCTTCCATAATAACAACGCTACCATCCATTGGCGTAATGAAAATATCAAAAAGAGACTACCTTCCATAATTACAAGGCTACCATCCATTGAAGTAATGAAAATATTAACAAGAGACTACCTTTCATAATGACAAGGCTACCATCCATAGTAGTAACAAAAAGCTCGCCAACAGACTACCTTCGATAATGACAAGGCTACTATCTATTGGAGTGACAAAAATCTCAACAATAGACTATCTTCCATAATGACAAGGCTACCATCAATTGGAGTAACAAAATCTCGACAACAGACTACCTTTGATTATGACATGGCTACAATACATTGGAGTAATAAAAATCTCGTCAACAAACTACCTTCCAAAATGATAAGGCTACCATCCATTGGAATAACAAAAATATCGACAACAAACTACGTTCTAAATGACAAGACAACGATCCATTAGAGTAACAAAAATTTCGACAACAGACTACCTTCCATAATGACAAGGCTACCATCCATTGGAGTAATGAAAATATCAACAAGAGACTACCTTCCATAATGACAAGGCTACTATGCATTGGAGTAACTAAAATATTAACAATAAATTACCTTCCATAATGACAAGACTACCATCCTTAGTAGTAACAAAATGCTCGCCAGCAGACTACCTTCGATAATGACAAGGCTACTATCTATTGGAGTGACAAAAATCTCGATAATAGACTACCTTTGATTATGACATGGCTACTATCCATTGGAATAACAAAAATATCGACATTAAACTACGTTCCATAATGACAAGGCTACCATCCATTGGGGTAACAAAAATCTCGACATCAGACTACCTTCCATAATGACATGGCTACCATCCATTAGAGTAACAAAAATCTCGACGTCAGACTACCTTCCATAATGACAAGGCTACGATCCATTAGAGTAACAAATATTTCAACAACAAACTACCTTCCATAATGAGAACGCTACCATCCATTGGAGTAATGAAAATATCAAAAAGAGACTACCTTCCATAATTACAAGGCTACCATCCATTGGAGTAATGAAAATATCAATAAGAGACTACCTTCCATAATGACAAGGCTACGATCCATTAGAGTAACAAATATTTCGACAACAGACTTTCTTCAATAATGACAAGGCTACCATCCATTGGAGTAATGAAAATATCAACAAGAGACTACCTTCCATAATTACAAGGCTACCATGCAATTGAGTAATGAAAATATTAACAAGAGACAACCTTCCATAATGACAAGGCTACCATCCATAATAGTAACAAAAAGCTCGCCAACAGACTACCTTCGATAATGACAAGGCTACTATCTATTGGAGTGACAAAAATATCGACAATAGACTACCTTCCATAATGACAAGGCTACCATCAATTGGAGTAACAAAATCTCGACAACAGAATACCTTTGATTATGACATTGGCTACTATCCATTGGAGTAATAAAAATCTCGACAACAAAATACCTTCCAAATTGATAAGGCTACCATCCATTGGAATAACAAAAATATCGACAACAAACTACGTTCTATAATGACAAGACAACAATCCATTAGAGTAACAAAAATTTCGACAACAGACTACCTTCCATAATGACAAGGCTAACATCCATTGGAGTAATGAAAATATCAACAAGAGACTACCTTCCATAATGACAAGGCTACTATGCATTGGAGTAACTAAAATATTAACAAAAGATTACCTTCCATAATGACAAGACTTCAATCCATAGTAGTAACAAAATGCTCGCCAGCAGACTACCTTCGATAATGACAAGGCTACTATCTATTGGAGTGACAAAAATCTCGATAATAGACTACCTTTGATTATGACATGGCTACTATCCATTGGAATAACAAAAAATATCGACATTAAACTACGTTCCATAATGACAAGGCTACCATCCATTGGGGTAACAAAAATCTCGACATCAGACTACCTTCCATAATGACATGGCTACCATCCATTAGAGTAACAAAAATCTCGACATCAGACTACCTTCCATAATGACAAGGCTACGATCCATTAGAGTAAAAAATATTTCAACAACAGACTACCTTCCATAATGACAACGCTACCATCCATTGGAGTAATGAAAATATCAAAAAGAGACTACCTTCCATAATTACAAGGCTACCATCCCTTGGAGTAATGAAAATATTAACAAGAGACTACCTTCCATAATGACAAGGCTACCATCAATAGTAGTAACAAAAAGCTCGCCTACAGACTACCTTCGATAATGACAAGGCTAATATCTATTGGAGTGACAAAAATCTCGACAATAGACTACCTTCCATAATGACAAGGCTACCATCAATTGGAGTAACAAAATCTCGACAACAGACTACCTTTGATTATAACATGGCTACTATCCATTGGAGTAACGAAAATATCTACAACAAACTACCTTCCAAAATGATAAGGCTACCATCCATTGGAATAACAAAAATATCGACAACAAACTATGTTCTATAATGACAAGGCTATGATCCATTAGAGTAACAAAAATTTCGACAACAGACTACCTTCCATAATTACAAGGCTACCATCCATTGGAGTAATGAAAATATCAACAAGAGACTACCTTCCATAATGACAAGGCTACCATGCATTGGAGTAATGAAAATATTAACAACAGATTACCTTCCATAATGAAAAGGCTACCATCCATAGTAGAAACAAAATGCTCGCCAGCAGACTACCTTCGATAATGACAAGGCTACTATCTATTGGAGTGACAAAAATCTCGACAATAGACTACCTTCCATAATGACAAGGCTACCATCAATTGGAGTAACAAAATCTCGACAATAGACTACCTTTGATTATGACATTGGCTACTATCCATTGGAGTAATAAAAATCTCTACAACAAACTACCTTCCAAAATGATAAGGCTACCATCCATTGGAATAACAAAAATATCGACAACAAACTACGTTCCATAATGACAAGGCAACGATCCATTAGAGTAACAAAAATTTCGACAACAAACTACCTTCCATAATGACAAGGTTACCATCCATTGGAGTAATGAAAATATCAACAAGAGACTACCTTCCATAATGACAAGGCTACGATACATTAGAGTAACAAATATTTCGACAACAGACTATCTTCCATAATGACAAGGCTGCCATCCATTGGAGTAATGAAAATATCAACAAGAGACTACCTTCCATAATTACAAGGCTACCATGCATTGGAGTAATGAAAATATTAACAAGAGACTACCTTCCATAATGACAAGGCTACCATCCTTAGTAGTAACAAAAAGCTCGCCAACAAACTACCTTCCATAATGACAAGGCTAATATCTATTGGAGTGACAAAAATATCGACAATAGACTACCTTCCATAATGACAAGTTTACCATCAATTGGAGTAACAAAATCTCGACAACAGACTACCTTTGATTAAGACATTGGCTACTATCCATTGGAGTAATAAAAATCTCGACAACAAACTACCTTCCAAAATGATAAGGCTACCATCCATTGGAATAAAAAAAATATCGACAACCAACTACGTTCTATAATGACAAGACAACGATACATTAGAGTAGCAAAAATTTCGACAACAGACTACCTTCCATAATGACAAGGCTACCATCCATTGGAGTAATGAAAATATCAACAAGAGACTACCTTCCATAATGACAAGGCTACTATGCATTGGAGTAATGAAAATATTAACAACAGATTACCTTCCATAATGACAAGACTACCATCCATAGTAGTAACAAAATGCTCGCCAGCAGACTAATTTCGATAATGACAAGGCTACTATCTATTGGAGTGACAAAAATCTCGATAATAGACTACCTTTGATTATGACATGGCTACTATCCATTGGAATAACCAAAATATCGACATTAAACTACGTTCCATAATGACAAGGCTACCATCCATTGGGGTAACAAAAATCTCGACAACAGACTACCTTCAATAATGACATGGCTACCATCCATTAGAGTAATAAAAATCTCGACATCAGACTACCTTCCATAATGACAAGGCTACGATCCATTAGAGTAACAAATATTTCAACAACAGACTACCTTCCATAATGACAACGCTACCATCAATTGGAGTAATGAAAATATCAAAAAGAGACTACCTTCCATAATTACAAGGCAACCATCCATTAGAGTAATGAAAATATTAACAAGAGACTACCTTCCATAATGACAAGGCTACCATCCATAGTAGTAACAAAAAGCTCCCCTACAGACTACCTTCGATAATGACAAGGCTAATATCTATTGGAGTCACAAAAATCTCGACAATAGACTACCTTCCATAATGACAAGGCTACCATCAATTGGAGTAACAAAATCTCGACAACAGAATACCTTTGATTATGACATTGGCTACTATCCATTGGAGTAATAAAAATCTCGACAACAAACTACCTTCCAAAATGATAAGGCTACCATCCATTGGAATAACAAAAATATCGACAACAAACTACGTTCTATAATGACAAGGCTACGATCCATTAGAGTAACAAAAATTTCGACAACAGACTACCTTCCATAATGACAAAGCTACCATCCATTGGAGTAATGAAAATATCAACAAGAGACTACCTTCCATAATGACAAGGCTACCATGCATTGGAGTAATGAAAATATTAACAACAGATTACCTTCCATAATGAAAAGGCTACCATCCATAGTAGTAACAAAATGCTCGCCAGCAGACTACCTTCGATAATGACAAGGCTACTATCTATTCGAGTGACAAAAATCTCGACAATAGACTACCTTCCATAATGACAAGGCTACCATCAATTGGAGAAACAAAATCTCGACAATAGACTACCTTTGATTATGACATTGGCTACTATCCATTGGAGTAATAAAAATCTCGACAACAAACTACCTTCCAAAATGATAAGGCTACCATCCATTGGAATAACAAAAATATCGACAACAAACTATGTTCCATAATGACAAGGCAATGATCCATTAGAGTAACAAAAATTTCGACAACAAACTACCTTCCATAATGACAAGGCTACCATCCATTGGAGTAATGAAAATATCAACAAGAGACTACCTTCCATAATGACAAGGCTACGATCCATTAGAGTAACCAATATTTCGACAACAAACTATCTTCCATAATGACAAGGCTACCATCCATTGGAGTAATGAAAATATCAACAAGAGACTACCTTCCATAATTACAAGGCTACCATGCATTGGTGTAATGAAAATATTAACAAGAGACTACCGTCCATAATGACAAGGCTACCATCCTTAGTAGTAACAAAACGCTCGCCAACAGACTACCTTCGATAATGACAAGGCTAATATCTATTGGAGTGACAAAAATATCGACAATAGACTACCTTCCATAATGACAAGGCTACCATCAATTGGAGTAACAAAATCTCGACAACAGACTACCTTTGATTATGACATTGGCTACTATCCATTGGAGTAATAAAAATCTCGACAACAAACTACCTTCCAAAATGATAAGGCTACCATCCATTGGAATAACAAAAATATCGACAACAAACTACATTCTATAATGACAAGACAACGATCCATTAGAGTAACAAAAATTTCGACAACAGACTACCTTCCATAATGACAAGGCTTCCATCCATTGGAGTAATGAAAATATCAACAAGAGACTACCTTCTATAATGACAAGGCTACTATGCATTGGAGTAATGAAAATATTAACAACAGATTACCTTCCATAATGACAAGACTACCATCCATAGTAGTAACAAAATGCTCTCCAGCAGACTACCTTCGATAATGACAAGACTACTATCTATTGGAGTGACAAAAATCTCGACAATAGACTACCTTCCATAATGACAAGGCTACCATCAATTGGAGTAACAAAATCTCGACAACAGACTACCTTTGATTATGACATGGCTACTATCCATTGGAATAACAAAAATATCGACATTAAACTACGTTCCATAATGACAAGGCTACCATCCATTGGGGTAACAAAAATCTCGACAACAGACTACCTTCCATAATGACATGGCTACCATCCATTAGAGTAACAAAAATCTCGACATCAGACTACCTTCCATAATGACAAGGCTACGATCCATTAGAGTAACAAATATTTCAACAACAGACTACCTTCCATAATGACAACGCTACCATCCATTGGAGTAATGAAAATATCAAAAAGAGACTACCTTCCATAATTACAAGGCTACCATCCATTGGAGTAATGAAAATATTAACAAGAGACTACCTTCCATAATGACAAGGCTACCATCCATAGTAGTAACAAAAATCTCGCCAACAGACTACCTTCGATAATGACAAGGCTACTATCTATTGGAGTGACAAAAATCTCGACAATAGACTACCTTCCATAATGACAAGGCTACCATCAATTGGAGTAACAAAATCTCGACAACAGAATACCTTTGATTATGACATTGGCTACTATCCATTGGAGTAATAAAAATCTCGACAACAAACTACCTTCCAAAATGATAAGGCTACCATCCATTGGAATAACAAAAATATCGACAACAAGCAACGTTCTATAATGATAAGACAACGATCCATTAGAGTAACAAAATTTCGACAACAGACTGCCTTCCATAATGACAAGGCTACCATCCATTGGAGTAATGAAAATATCAACAAGAGACTACCTTCCATAATGACAAGGCTACTATGCATTGGAGTAATGAAAATATTAACAACAGATTACCTTCCATAATGACAAGACTACCATCAATAGTAGTAACAAAATGCTCGCCAACAGACTACCTTCGATAATGACAAGGCTACTATCTATTGGAGTGACAAAAATCTCGACAACAGACTACCTTTGATTATGACATGGCTACTATCCATTGGAATAACAAAAATATCGACATTAAACTACATTCCATAATGATAAGGCTACCATCCATTGGGGTAACAAAAATCTCGACAACAGACTACCTTCCATAATGACATGGCTACCATCCATTAGAGTAACAAAAATCTCGACATCAGACTACCTTCCATAATGGCAAGGCTACGATCCATTAGAGTAACAAATATTTCAACAACAGACTACCTTTTATAATGACAACGCTACCATCCATTGTAGTAATGAAAATATCAAAAAGAGACTACCTTCCATAATTACAAGGCTACCATCCATTGGAGTAATGAAAATATTAACAAGAGACTACCTTCCATAATGACAAGGCTACCATCCATAGTAGTAACAAAAAGCTCGCCAACAGACTTCCTTCGATAATGACAAGGTTAATATCTATTGGAGTGACAAAAATCTCGACAATAGACTACCTTCCATAATGATAAGGCTACCATCAATTGGAGTAACAAAATCTCGACAACAGACTACCTTTGATTATGACATTGGCTACTATCCATTGGAGTAATAAAAATCTCGACAACAAACTACCTTCCAAAATGATAAGGCTACCATCCATTGGAATAACAAAAATATCGACAACAAACTACGTTCAATAATGACAAGGCTACGATCCATTACAGTAACAAAAATTTTGACAACAGACTACCTTCCATAATGACAAGGCTACCATCCATTGGAGTAATGAAAATGTTAACAAGAGACTACCTTCCACAATTACAAGGCTACGATACATTAGAGTAACAAATATTTCGACAATAGACTATCTTCCATAATGACAAGGCTACCATCCATTGGAGTAATGAAAATATCAACAATAGACTACCTTCCATAATTACAAGCCTACCAAGCATTGGAGTAATGAAAATATTAACAAGAGACTACCTTCCATAATGACAAGGCTACAATCCTTAGTAGTAACAAAAAGCTCGCCAACAGACTACCTTCGATAATGACAAGGCTAATATCTATTGGAGTGACAAAAATATCGACAATAGACTACCTTCCATAATGACAAGGTTACCATCAATTGGAGTAAATAAATCTCGACAACAGACTACCTTGGATTATGACATTGGCTACTATCCATTGGAGTAATAAAAATCTCGACAACAAACTGCCTTCCAAAATGATAAGGCTACCATCCATTGGAATAACAAAAATATCGACAACAAACTATGTTCTATAATGACAAGACAACGATACATTAGAGTAGAAAAATTTTTGACAACAGACTACCTTCCATAATGACAAGGCTACCATCCATTGGAGTAATGAAAATATCATCAAGAGACTACCTTCCATAATGACAAGGCTACTATGCATTGGAGTAATGAAAATATTAACAACAGATTACCTTCCATAATGACAAGACTACCATCCATAGTAGTAACAAAATGCTCGCCAGCAGACTACATTAGATATTGAGAAGGCTACTATCTATTGGAGTGACAAAAATCTCGACAATAGACTACCTTCCATAATGACAAGGCTACCATCAATTGGAGTAACAAAATCTCGACAACAAACTACCTTTGATTATGACATGGCTACTATCCATTGGAGTAACAAAAATCTCGACAATAAACTACCTTCCAAAATGATAAGGCTACCATCCATTGGAATAACACTAATATCGACATTAAACTACGTTCTATAATGACAAGGCTACCATCCATTGGGGTAACAAAAATCTCGACAACAGACTACCTTCCATAATGACATGGCTACCATCCATTAGAGTAACAAAAATCTCGACATCAGACTACCTTCCATAATGACAAGGCTACGATCCATTAGAGTAACAAATATTTCAACAACAGACTACCTTCCATGAAGACAACGCTACCATCCATTGGAGTAATGAAAATATCAAAAAGACACTACCTTCCATAATTACAAGGCTACCATCCATTGGAGTAATGAAAATATTAACAAGAGACTACCTTCCATAATGACAAGGCTACCATCCATAGTAGTAACAAAAAGCTCGCCAACAGACTACCTTCGATAATGACAAGGCTACTATCTATTGGAGTGACAAAAATCTCGACAATAGACTACCTTCCATAATGACAAGGCTACCATCAATTGGAGTAACAAAATCTCGACAACAGACTACCTTTAATTATGACAGGGCTACTATCCATTGGAGTAACTAAAATATCGACAACAAACTACCTTCCAAAATGATAAGGCTACCATCCATTGGAATAACAAAAATATCGACAACAAACTACGTTCTATAATGACAAGGCTACGATCCATTAGAGTAACAAAAATTTCGAAAACAGACTACCTTCCATAATGACAAGGCTACCAGCCATTGGAGTAATGAAAATATCAACAAGAGACTACCTTCCATAATGACAAGGCTACCATGCATTGGAGTAATGAAAATATTAACAACAAATTACCTTCCATAATGACAAGGCTACCATCCATAGTAGTAACAAAATGCTCGCCAGTAGACTACCTTCGATAATGACAAGGCTACTATCTATTGGAGTGACAAAAATCTCGACAATAGACTACCTTCCATAATGACAAGGCTACCATCAATTTGAGTAACAAAATCTCTACAACAGAGTACCTTTGATTATGATATGGCTACTATCCATTGGAGTAACAAAAATCTCGACAACAAACTACCTTCCAAAATGATAAAGCTACCATCCATTGGAATAACAAAAATATCGACAACAAACTACGTTCCATAATGACAAGGCTACCATCCATTGGGGTAACAAAAATCTCGACAACAGACTACCTTCCATAATGACACGGCTACGATCCATTAGAGTAACAAAAATTTTGACAACAGACTACCTTCCATAATGACAAGGCTACCATCCATTGGAGTAATGAAAATATCAACAAGAGACTACCTTCCATAATGACAAGGCTACTATGCATTGGTCTAATGAAAATATTAACAACAAATTACCTTCCATAATGACAAGACTACCATCCATAGTAGTAACAAAATGCTCGCCAGCAGACTACCGTCGATAATGACAAGGCTACTATCTGTTGGAGTGACAAAAATCTCGATAATAGACTACCTTCCATATTGACAAGGCTACCATCAACTGGAGTAACAAAATCTCGACAACAGACTACCTTTGATTATGACATGGCTACTATCCATTGGAGTAACAAAAATCTCGACAATAAACTACCTTCCAAAATGATAAAGCTACCATCCATTGGAATAACAAAAATATCGACAACAAACTACGTTCCATAATGACAAGGCTACCATCCATTGGGGTAACAAAAATCTCGACAACAGACTACCTTCCATAATGACAAGGCTACCATCCATTAGAGTAACAAAAATCTAGACATCAGACTACCTTCCATAATGACAAGGCTACGATCCATTAGAGTAACAAATATTTCAACAACAGACTACCTTCCAAAAAGACAAGGCTACCATCCATTGGAGTAATGAAAATATAAACAAGAGAATGCCTTCCATAATTACAAGGCTACCATCCATTGCAGTAATGAAAATATTAACAAGAGACTACCTTCCAATATGACAAGGCTACCATCCATAGTAGTAACAAAAAGCTCGCCAACCGACTACCTTCGATAATGACAAGTCTACTATCTATTGGAGTGACAAAAATCTCGACAATAGACTACCTTCCATAATGAAAAGGCTACCATCAATTGGAGTAAAAAAATCTCGACAACAGACTACCTTTGATTATGACATGGCTACTATCCATTGGAGTAACAAAAATATCGACAACAAACTACCTTCCAAAATGATAAGGCTACCATCCATTGGAATAACAAAAATATCGAAAACAAACTACGTTCCATAATGATAAGGCTACCATCCATTGGAGTAACAAAAATATCGACAATAGACTACCTTCCATAATGACAAGGCTACCATCCATTGGAGTAATAAAAATCTAGACAACAAACTACCTTCCATTGGAGTAAAAAAAATCTCGACAATAGACTACCTTCCATAATTACAAGGGTACAATCCATTGGGGTAACCAAAATCTCGACAACAGACTACCTTCCATAATGACAAGGCTTCCATCCATTGTAGTAACAAAAATCTCGACAACAGACTACCTTCCATAATGACAAGGCTACCATCCATTAGAGTAACATAAAATCTCGACAACAGACTACCTTCCATAATGACAAGGCTACGATACATTAGAGTAACAAATATTTCGACAACAGACTATCTTCCATAATGACAAGGCTACCATCCATTGGAGTAATGAAAATATCAACAACAGACTACCTTCCATAATTACAAGGCTACCATCCATTGGAGTAATGAAAATATTAACAAGAGACTACCTTCCATAATGACAAGGCTACCATCCATAGTAGTAACAAAAAGCTCGCCAACAGACTACCTTCGATAATGACAAGGCTACTATCTATTGGAGTGACAAAAATCTCGACAATAGACTACCTTCCATAATGACAAGGCTACCATCGATTGGAGTAACAAAATCTGGACAACATACTACCTTTGATTATGACATGGCTACTATCCATTGGAGTAACAAAAATCTCGACACAAACTACCTTCCAAAATGATAAGGCTACCATCCATTGGAATAACAAAAATATCGACAACAAACTACATTCTATAATGACAAGGCTACGATCCATTAGAGTAACAAAAATTTCGACAATAGACTACCTTCCATAATGACAAGGCTACCATCCATTGGAGTAATTAAAATATCACCAAGAGACTACCTTCCATAATGACAAGGCTTCCAAGCATTGGAGTAATGAAAATATTAACAACAGATTACATTCCATAATGACAAGGCTACCATCCATAGTAGTAACAAAATGCTCGCCAGTAGACTACCTTCGATAATGACAAGGCTACTATCTATTGGAGTGACAAAAATCTCGATAATAGACTACCTTCCATAATGACAAGGCTAACATCAATTTGAGTAACAAAATCTCTACAACAGAGTACCTTTGATTATGACATGGCTACTATCCATTGGAGTAACAAAAATCTCGACAACAAACTACCTTCCAAAATGATAAGGCTACCATCCATTGGAATAACAAAAATATCGACAACAAACTACGTTCCATAATGATAAGTCTACCATCCATTGGGGTAACAAAAATCTCGACAACAGACTACCTTCCATAATAACAAGGCTACCATCCATTAGAGTAACAAAAATCTCGACAACAGAGTACCTTCCATAATGACACGGCTACGATCCATTAGGGTAACAAAAATTTCGACAACAGACTACCTTCCATAATGACAAGGCTACCATCCATTGGAGTAATGAAAATATCAACAAGAGACTACCTTCCATAATGAGAAGGCTACTATGCATTAGAGTAATGAAAATATTAACAACAAATTACCTTCCATAATGACAAGACTACCATCCATAGTAGTAACAAAATGCTTGCCAGCAGCCTACCTTCCATAATGACAAGGCGACCATCAATTGGAGTAACAAAATATCGACAACAGACTACCTTTGATTATGACATGGCTACTATCCATTGGAGTAACAAAAATATCGACAATAAACTACCTTCCAAAATGATAAGGCTACCATCCATTGGAATAACAAAAATATCGACAACAAACTACGTTCCATAATGACAAGGCTACCATCCATTGGGGTAACAAAAATCTCGACAACAGACTACCTTCCATAATTACAAGGCTACCATCCATTAGAGTAACAAAAATCTCGACATCAGACTACCTTCCATAATGACAAGGCTACGATCCATTAGAGTAACAAATATTTCAACAACAGACTACCTTCCATAATGACAAGGCTACCATCCATTGGAGTAATGAAAATATCAACAAGAGAATACCTTCCATAATTACAAAGCTACCATCCATTGGAGTAATGAAAATATTAACAAGAGACTACCTTCCATAATGACAAGGCTACCATCCATAGTAGTAACAAAAAGCTCGCCAACAGACTACCTTCGATAATGACAAGTCTACTATCTATTGGAGTGACAAAAATCTCGACAATAGACTACCTTCCATAATGACAAGGCTACCATTAATTGGAGTAAAAAAATCTCGACAACAGACTACCTTAGATTATGACATGGCTACTATCCATTGGAGTAACACAAATATCGACAACAAACTACCTTCCAAAATGATAAGGCTACCATCCATTGGAATAACAAAAATATCGACAAAAAAACTACGTTCCATAATGACAAGGCTACCATCAATTGGAGTAACAAAAATATCAACAATAGACTACCTTCCATAATGACAAGGCTACCATCCATTGGGGTAACAAAAATCTCGACAACAGACTACCTTCCATAATTACAAGGCTACCATCCATTAGAGTAACAAATGTTTCGACAATAGACTATCTTCTATAATGACAAGGCTACCATCCATTGGAGTAATGAAAATATCAACAAGAGACTACCTTCCATAATTACAAGGCTACCATCCATTGGAGTAATGAAAATATTAACAAGAGACTACCTTCCATATTGACAAGGCTACCATCTATTGGACTAATGAAAATATCAACAAGAGACTACCTTCCATAATGACAAGGCTACTATGCATTAGAGTAATGAAAATATTAACAACAAATTACCTTCCATAATGACAAGACTACCATCCATAGTAGTAACAAAATGCTTGCCAGCAGACTACCTTCCATAATGACAAGGCTACCATCAATTGGAGTAACAAAATCTCGACAACAGACTACCTTTGATTATGACATGGCTACTATCCATTGGAGTAACAAAAATCTCGACAATAAACTACCTTCCAAAATGATAAGGCTACCATCCATTGGAATAACAAATATATCGACAACAAACTACGTTCCATAATGACAAGGCTACCATCCATTGGGGTAACAAAAATATCGACAACAGACTACCTTTAATAATTACAAGGCTACCATCCATTAGAGTAACAAAAATCTCGACATCAGACTACCTTCCATAATGACAAGGCTACGATCCATTAGAGTAACAAATATTTCAACAACAGACTACCTTCCATAATGACAAGGCTACCATCCATTGGAGTAATGAAAATATCAACAAGAGAATACCTTCCATAATTACAAAGCTACCATCCATTGGAGTAATGAAAATATTAACAAGAGACAACCTTCCATAATGACAAGGCTACCATCCATAGTAGTAACAAAAAGCTCGCCAACAGACTACCTTCGTTAATGACAAGTCTACTATCTATTGGAGTGACAAAAATCTCGACAATAGACTACCTTCCATAATGACAAGGCTACCATCAATTGGAGTAAAAAATCTCGACAACAGACTACCTTTAATTATGACATGGCTACTATCCATTGGAGTAACAAAAATATCGACAACAAACTACCTTCCAAAATGATAAGGCTACCATGCATTGGAATAACAAAAATATCGACAACAAACTACGTTCCATAATGACAAGGCTACCATCCATTGGAGTAACAAAAATATCGACAATAGACTACCTTCCATAATGACAAGGCTACCATCCATTGGAGTAACAAAAATCTAGACAACAAACTACCTTCCATAATGACAAGGCTACCATGCATTGGAGTAACAAAGATATCGACAAAAGACTACCTTCAATAATGACAAGGCTACCATCCATTGTAGTAAAAAAAATCTCGACAACAGACTACCTTCCATAATTACAAGGCTACAATACATTGGGGTAACCAAAATCTCGACAACAGACTAACTTCCATAATGACAAGGCTTCCATCCATTAGAGTAACAAAAATCTCGACAACAAACTACCTTCCATAATGACACGGCTACGATCCATTAGAGTAACAAATATTTCGACAACAGACTATCTTCCATAATGACAAGGCTACCATCCATTGGAGTAATGAAAATATCAACGAGAGACTACCTTCCATATTTACAAGGCTACCATTCATTAGAGTAATGAAAATATTAACAAGAGACTACCTTCCATAATGACAAGGCTACCATCCATAGTAGTAACAAAAAGCTCGCCAACAGACTACCTTCGATAATGACAAGGCTACTATCTATTGGAGTGACAAAAATCTCGACAATAGACTACCTTCCATAATGACAAGGCTACCATCAATTGGAGTAACAAAATATCGACAACAGACTACCTTTGATTATGACATGGCTACTATCCATTGGAGTAACAAAAATCTCGACAAGAAACTACCTTCCGAAATAATAAGGCTACCATCCATTGGAATAACAAAAATATCGACAACAAACTACGTTCTATAATGACAAGGCTACGATCCATTAGAGTAACAAAAATTTCGACAACAAACTACTTTGCATAATGACAAGGCTACCATCCATTGTAGTAATGAAAATATCAATAAGAGACTACCTTCCATAATGACAAGGCTACCATGCATTGGAGTAATGAAAACATTAACAACAAATTACCTTCCATAATGACAAGGATACCATCCATAGTAGTAACAAAATGCTCGCCAGCAGACTACCTTCGATAATGACAAGGCTACTATCTATTGGAGTTACAAAAATCTCGACAATAGACTACCTTCCATAATGACAAGGCTACCATCAATTGGAGTAACAAAATCTCGACAACAGACTACCTTTGATTATGACATGGCTACTATCCGTTGGAGTAACAAAAATCTCGACAACAGACTACCTTCCAAAATGATAAGGCTACCATCCATTGGAATAACAAAAATCTCGACAACAGACTACCTTCCATAATGACACAGCTACGATCCATTAGAGTAACAAATATTTCGACAATAGACTATCTTCCATAATGACAAGGCTACCATCCATTGGAGTAATAAAAATATCAACGAGAGACTACCTTCCATATTTACAAGGCTACCATTCATTGGAGTAATGAAAATATTAACAAGAGACTACCTTCCATAATGACAAGGCTATCATCCATAGTAGTAGCAAAAAGCTCGCCAACAGACTAACTTCGATAATGACAAGGCTACTATCTATTGGAGTGACAAAAATCTCGACAATAGACTACCTTCTATAATGACAAGGCTACCATCAATTGGAGTAATAAAATATCGACAACAGACTACCTTTGATTATGACATGGCTACTATCCATTGGAGTAACAAAAATCTCGACAAGAAACTACATTCCGAAATGATAAGGCTACCATCCATTGGAATAACAAAAATATCGACAACAAACTACGTTCTATAATGACAAGGCTACGATCCATTAGAGTAACAAAAATTTCGACAACAGACTACCTTGCATAATGACAAGGCTACCATCCATTGGAGTAATGAAAATATCAACAAGAGACTACCTTCCATAATGACAAGGCTACCATGCATTGGAGTAATGAAAATATTAACAACAAATTACCTTCCATAATGACAAGGATACCATCCATAGTAGTAACAAAATGCTCGCCAGCAGACTACCTTCGATAATGACAAGGCTACTATCTATTGGAGGGACAAAAATCTCGACAATAGACTACCTTCCATAATGACAAGGCTACCATCAATTTAAGTAACAAAATCTCGACAACAGACTACCTTTGATTATGACATGGCTACTATCCATTGGAGTAACAAAAATCTTGACAACAAACTACCTTCCAAAATGATAAGGCTACCATCCATTGGAATACCAAAAATATCGACAACAAACTACGTTCCATAATGACAAGGCTACCATCCATTGGGGTAACAAAAATCTCGACAACAGACTACCTTCAATAATGAGAAGGCTACCATCCATTAGAGTAACAAAAATCTCGACAACAGACTACCTTCCATAATGACAAGGCCACGATCAATTAGAGTAAAAAATATTTCGACAACAGACTACCTTCCATAATGACAAGGCTACCATCCATTGTAGTAATGAAAATATCAACAAGAGACTACCTTCCATAATTACAAGGCTACCAACCATTGGAGTAATGAAAATATTAACAAGAGACTACCTTCCATAATGACAAGGCTACCATCCATAGTAGTAACAAAAAGCTCGCCAACAGACTACCTTCGATAATGACAAGGCTACTATCTATTGGAGTGACAAAAATCTCGACAATAGACTACCTTCCATAATGACAAGGCTACCATCAATTGGAGTAACAAAATCTCGACAACAGTCTACCTTTGTTTATGACATGGCTACTATCCATTGGAGTAACAAAAATCTCGACAACAAACTACCTTCCAAAATGATAAGGCTACCATCCATTGGAATAACAAAAGTATCGACAACAAACTACGTTATATAATGACAAGGCTACCATCCATTGGGGTAACAAAAATCTCAACAACAGACTACCTTCCATAATGAGAAGGCTACCATCCATTAGAGTAACAAAAATCTCGACAACAGACTACCTTCCATAATGACACGGCTACGATCCATTAGAGTAACAAATATTTCGACAATAGACTATCTTCCATAATGACAAGGCTACCATCCATTGGAGTAATGAAAATATCAACGAGAGACTACCTTCCATATTTACAAGGCTACCATTCATTGGAGTAATGAAAATATTACCAAAAGACTACCTTCCATAATGACAAGGCTATCATCCATAGTAGTAGCAAAAAGCTCGCCAACAGACTAACTTCGATAATGACAAGGCTACTATCTATTGGAGTGACAAAAATCTCGACAATAGACTACCTTCTATAATGACAAGGCTACCATCAATTGGAGTAATAAAATATCGACAACAGACTACCTTTGATTATGACATGGCTACTATCCATTGGAGTAACAAAAATCTCGACAAGAAACTACCTTCCGAAATGATAAGGCTACCATCCATTGGAATAACAAAAATATCGACAACAAACTACGTTCTATAATGACAAGGCTACGATCCATTAGAGTAACAAAAATTTCGACAACAGACTACCTTGCATAATGACAAGGCTACCATCCATTGGAGTAATGAAAATATCAACAAGAGACTACCTTCCATAATGACAAGGCTACCATGCATTGGAGTAATGAAAATATTAACAACAAATTACCTTCCATAATGACAAGGATACCATCCATAGTAGTAACAAAATGCTCGCCAGCAGACTACCTTCGATAATGACAAGGCTACTATCTATTGGAGGGACAAAAATCTCGACAATAGACTACCTTCCATAATGACAAGGCTACCATCAATTTAAGTAACAAAATCTCGACAACAGACTACCTTTGATTATGACATGGCTACTATCCATTGGAGTAACAAAAATCTCGACAACAAACTACCTTCCAAAATGATAAGGCTACCATCCATTGGAATACCAAAAATATCGACAACAAACTACGTTCCATAATGACAAGGCTACCATCCATTGGGGTAACAAAAATCTCAACAACAGACTACCTTCCATAATGAGAAGGCTACCATCCATTAGAGTAACAAAAATCTCGACAACAGACTACCTTCCATAATGACACGGCTACGATCCATTAGAGTAACAAATATTTCGACAATAGACTATCTTCCATAATGACAAGGCTACCATCCATTGGAGTAATGAAAATATCAACGAGAGACTACCTTCCATATTTACAAGGCTACCATTCATTGGAGTAATGAAAATATTACCAAAAGACTACCTTCCATAATGACAAGGCTATCATCCATAGTAGTAGCAAAAAGCTCGCCAACAGACTAACTTCGATAATGACAAGGCTACTATCTATTGGAGTGACAAAAATCTCGACAATAGACTACCTTCTATAATGACAAGGCTACCATCAATTGGAGTAATAAAATATCGACAACAGACTACCTTTGATTATGACATGGCTACTATCCATTGGAGTAACAAAAATCTCGACAAGAAACTACCTTCCGAAATGATAAGGCTACCATCCATTGGAATAACAAAAATATCGACAACAAACTACGTTCTATAATGACAAGGCTACGATCCATTAGAGTAACAAAAATTTCGACAACAGACTACCTTGCATAATGACAAGGCTACCATCCATTGGAGTAATGAAAATATCAACAAGAGACTACCTTCCATAATGACAAGGCTACCATGCATTGGAGTAATGAAAATATTAACAACAAATTACCTTCCATAATGACAAGGATACCATCCATAGTAGTAACAAAATGCTCGCCAGCAGACTACCTTCGATAATGACAAGGCTACTATCTATTGGAGGGACAAAAATCTCGACAATAGACTACCTTCCATAATGACAAGGCTACCATCAATTTAAGTAACAAAATCTCGACAACAGACTACCTTTGATTATGACATGGCTACTATCCATTGGAGTAACAAAAATCTTGACAACAAACTACCTTCCAAAATGATAAGGCTACCATCCATTGGAATACCAAAAATATCGACAACAAACTACGTTCCATAATGACAAGGCTACCATCCATTGGGGTAACAAAAATCTCGACAACAGACTACCTTCAATAATGAGAAGGCTACCATCCATTAGAGTAACAAAAATCTCGACAACAGACTACCTTCCATAATGACAAGGCCACGATCAATTAGAGGAAAAAATATTTCGACAACAGACTACCTTCCATAATGACAAGGCTACCATCCATTGGAGTAATGAAATTACCAACAAGAGACTACCTTCCATAATGACAAGGCTACCAACCATTGGAGTAATGAAAATATTAACAAGAGACTACCTTCCATAATGACAAGGCTACCATCCATAGTAGTGACAAAAAGCTCGCCAACAGACTACCTTCGATAATGACAAGGCTACTATCTATTGGAGTGACAAAAATCTCGACATTAGACTACATTCCATAATGACAAGGCTACCATCAATTGGAGTAACAAAATCTCGACAACAGACTACCATTGATTATGACATGGCTACTATCCATTGGAGTAACAAAAATCTCGACAACAAACTACCTTCCAAAATGATAAGGCTACCATCCATTGGAATAACAAAAATATCGACAATAAACTACGTTCCATAATGACAAGGCTACCATCCATTGGGGTAACAAAAATCTCGACAACAGACTACCTTCCATAATGACAAGGCTACCATCCATTAGAGTAACAAAAATCTCGACAATAGACTACCTTCCATAATGACACGGCTATGATCCATTAGAGTAACAAATATTTCGACAACAGACTATCTTCCATAATGACAAGGCTACCATCCATTGGAGTAATAAAAATATCAACGAGAGACTACCTTCCATATTTACAAGGCTACCATTCATTGGATTAATGAAAATATTAACAAGAGACTACCTTCCATAATGACAAGGCTACCATCCATAGTAGTAACAAAAAGCTCGCCAACAGACTACCTTCGATAATGACAAGGCTACTATTTATTGGAGTGACAAAAATCTTGACAATAGACTACCTTCCATAATGACAAGGCTACCATCAATTGGAGTATCAAAATATCGACAACATACTACATTTGATTATGACATGGCTACTATCCATTGGAGTAACAAAAATCTCGAAAAGAAACTACCTTCCGAAATGATAAGGCTACCATCCATTGGAATAACAAAAATATCGACAACAAACTACGTTCTATAATGACAAGGCTACGATCCATTAGAGTAACAAAAATTTTGACAACAGACTACCTTGCATAATGACAAGGCTACCATCCATTGGAGTAATGAAAATATCAACAAGAGACTACCTTCCATAATGACAAGGCTACCATGCATTGGAGTAATGAAAATATTAACAACAAATTACCTTCCATAATGACAAGGATACCATCCATAGTAGTAACAAAATGCTCGCCAACAGACTACCTTCGATAATGACAAGGATACTATCTATTGGAGGGACAAAAATCCCGACAATAGACTACCTTCCATAATGACAAGGCTACCATCAATTGGAGTAACAAAATCTCGACAACAGACCACCTTTGATTATGACATGGCTACTATCCATTGGAGTAACAAAAATCTCGACAACAAACTACCTTCCAAAATGATAAGTCTACCATCCATTGGAATAACAAAAATATCAACAACAAACTACGTTCCATAATGACAAGGCTACCATCCATTGGGGTAACAAAAATCTCGACAACAGACAACCTTCCATAATGAGAAGGCTACCATCCATTAGAGTAACAAAAATCTCGACAACAGACTACCTTCCATAATGACAAGGCTACGATCCTTTAGAGTAAAAAATATTTCGACAACAGACTACCTTCAATAATGACAAGGCTACAATCCTTTGGAGTAATGAAAATATAACCAAGAGACTACCTTCCTTAATTACAAGGCTACCAACCATTGGAGTAATGAAAATATTAACAAGAGACTACCTTCCATAATGACAAGGCTACAATCCATAGTAGTAACAAAAAGCTCGCCAACAGACTACCTTCGATAATGACAAGGCTAATATCTATTGGAGTGACAAAAATCTCGACAATAGACTACCTTCCATAATGACAAGGCTACCATCAATTGGAGTAACAAAATCTCGACAACAGACTACCTTTGATTATGACATGGCTACTATCCATTGGAGTAACAAAAATCTCGACAACAAACTACCTTCCAAAATGATAAGTCTACCATCCATTGGAATAACAAAAATATCGACAACAAACTACGTTATATAATGACAAGGCTACGATCCATTAGAGTAACAAAAATTTCGACAACAAACTACCTTCCATAATGACAAGGCTACCATCCATTGGAGTAATGAAAATATCAACAAGAGACTACCTTCCATAATAACAAGGCTACCATGCATTGGAGTAATGAAAATATTAACAACAAATTACCTTCCATAATGACAAGGCTACCATCCATAGTAGTAACAAAATGCTCGCCAGCAGACTACCTTCGATAATGACAAGGCTAATATCTATTGGAGTGACAAAAATCTCGACAATAGACTACCTTCCATAATGATAAGGCTACCATCAATTGGAGTAACAAAATCTCGACAACAGACTACCTTTGATTATGACATGGCTACTATCCAATGGAGTAACAAAAATCTCGACAACAAACTTCCTTCCAAAATGATAAGGCTAGCATCCATTGGAATAACAAAAATATCGACAACAAACTACGTTCCATAATGACAAGGCTACCATCCATTGGGGTAACAAAAATCTCGACAACAGACTACCTTCCATAATGACAAGGCTACCATCCATTAGAGTAACAAAAATGTCGACAACAGACTTCCTTCCATAATGACACGGCTACGATCCATTAGAGTAACAAATATTTCGACAACAGACTATCTTCCATAATGACAAGGCTACCATCCATTGGAGTAATGAAAATATCAACGAGAGACTACCTTCCATAATGACAAGGCTACCATCCATAGTAGTAACAAAAAGCTCGCCAACATACTACCTTCCATAATGACAAGGCTACTATCTATTGGAGTGACAAAAATCTCGACAATAGACAACTTTCCATAATGACAAGGCTACCATCAAATAGAGTAACAAAATATCGACAACAGACTACCTTTGATTATGACATGGCTACTATCCATTGGAGTAACAAAAATCTCGACAAGAAACTACCTTCCGAAATGATAAGGCTACCATCCATTGGAATAACAAAAATATCGACAACAAACTACATTCTATAATGACAAGGCTACGATCCATTAGAGTAACAAAAATTTCGATAACAGACTACCTTGCATAATGACAAGGCTACCATCCATTGGAGTAATGAAAATATCAACAAGAGACTACCTTCCATAATGACAAGGCTACCATGCATTGGAGTAATGAAAATATTAACAACAAATTACCTTCAATAATGACAAGGCTACCATCCATAGTAGTAACAAAATGCTCGCCAGCAGACTACCTTCGATAATGACAAGGCTACTATCCATTGGAGTGACAAAAATCTCGACAATAGACTACCTTTCATAATGACAAGGCTACCATCAATTGGAGTAACAAAATCTCGACAACAGACTACCTTTGATTATGACATGGCTACTATCCATTGGAGTAACAAAAATCTCGACAACAAACTACCTTCCAAAATGATAAGGCTACCATCCATTGGAATAACAAAAATATCGACAACAAACTACGTTCCATAATGACAAGGCTACCATCCATTGGGGTAACAAAAATCTCGACAACAGACTACCTTCCATAATGACAAGGCTACCATCCATTAGAGTAACAAAAATGTCGACAACAGACTACCTTCCATAATGACACGGCTACGATCCATTAGAGTAACAAATATTTCGACAACAGACTATCTTCCATAATGACAAGGCTACCATCCATTGGAGTAATGAAAATATCAACGAGAGACTACCTTCCATAATGACAAGGCTACCATCCATAGTAGTAACAAAAAGCTCGCCAACAGACTACCTTCGATAATGACAAGGCTACTATCTATTGGAGTGACAAAAATCTCGACATTAGACTACATTCCATAATGACAAGGCTACCATCAATTGGAGTAACAAAATCTCGACAACAGACTACCTTTGATTATGACATGGCTACTATCCATTGGAGTAACAAAAATCTCGACAACAAACTACCTTCCAAAATGATAAGGCTACCATCCATTGGAATAACAAAAATATCGACAATAAACTACGTTCCATAATGACAAGGCTACCATCCATTGGGGTAACAAAAATCTCGACAACAGACTACCTTCCATAATGACAAGGCTACCATCCATTAGAGTAACAAAAATCTCGACAATAGACTACCTTCCATAATGACACGGCTATGATCCATTAGAGTAACAAATATTTCGACAACAGACTATCTTCCATAATGACAAGGCTACCATCCATTGGAGTAATAAAAATATCAACGAGAGACTACCTTCCATATTTACAAGGCTACCATTCATTGGAGTAATGAAAATATTAACAAGAGACTACCTTCCATAATGACAAGGCTACCATCCATAGTAGTAACAAAAAGCTCGCCAACAGACTACCTTCGATAATGACAAGGCTACTATTTATTGGAGTGACAAAAATCTTGACAATAGACTACCTTCCATAATGACAAGGCTACCATCAATTGGAGTATCAAAATATCGACAACATACTACATTTGATTATGACATGGCTACTATCCATTGGAGTAACAAAAATCTCGAAAAGAAACTACCTTCCGAAATGATAAGGCTACCATCCATTGGAATAACAAAAATATCGACAACAAACTACGTTCTATAATGACAAGGCTACGATCCATTAGAGTAACAAAAATTTTGACAACAGACTACCTTGCATAATGACAAGGCTACCATCCATTGGAGTAATGAAAATATCAACAAGAGACTACCTTCCATAATGACAAGGCTACCATGCATTGGAGTAATGAAAATATTAACAACAAATTACCTTCCATAATGACAAGGATACCATCCATAGTAGTAACAAAATGCTCGCCAACAGACTACCTTCGATAATGACAAGGATACTATCTATTGGAGGGACAAAAATCCCGACAATAGACTACCTTCCATAATGACAAGGCTACCATCAATTGGAGTAACAAAATCTCGACAACAGACCACCTTTGATTATGACATGGCTACTATCCATTGGAGTAACAAAAATCTCGACAACAAACTACCTTCCAAAATGATAAGTCTACCATCCATTGGAATAACAAAAATATCAACAACAAACTACGTTCCATAATGACAAGGCTACCATCCATTGGGGTAACAAAAATCTCGACAATAGACAACCTTCCATAATGAGAAGGCTACCATCCATTAGAGTAACAAAAATCTCGACAACAGACTACCTTCCATAATGACAAGGCTACGATCCTTTAGAGTAAAAAATATTTCGACAACAGACTACCTTCAATAATGACAAGGCTACAATCCTTTGGAGTAATGAAAATATAACCAAGAGACTACCTTCCTTAATTACAAGGCTACCAACCATTGGAGTAATGAAAATATTAACAAGAGACTACCTTCCATAATGACAAGGCTACAATCCATAGTAGTAACAAAAAGCTCGCCAACAGACTACCTTCGATAATGACAAGGCTAATATCTATTGGAGTGACAAAAATCTCGACAATAGACTACCTTCCATAATGACAAGGCTACCATCAATTGGAGTAACAAAATCTCGACAGCAGACTACCTTTGATTATGACATGGCTACTATCCATTGGAGTAACAAAAATCTCGACAACAAACTACCTTCCAGAATGATAAGTCTACCATCCATTGGAATAACAAAAATATCGACAACAAACTACGTTATATAATGACAAGGCTACGATCCATTAGAGTAACAAAAATTTCGACAACAAACTACCTTCCATAATGACAAGGCTACCATCCATTGGAGTAATGAAAATATCAACAAGAGACTACCTTCCATAATAACAAGGCTACCATGCATTGGAGTAATGAAAATATTAACAACAAATTACCTTCCATAATGACAAGGCTACCATCCATAGTAGTAACAAAATGCTCGCCAGCAGACTACCTTCGATAATGACAAGGCTAATATCTATTGGAGTGACAAAAATCTCGACAATAGACTACCTTCCATAATGATAAGGCTACCATCAATTGGAGTAACAAAATCTCGACAACAGACTACCTTTGATTATGACATGGCTACTATCCAATGGAGTAACAAAAATCTCGACAACAAACTTCCTTCCAAAATGATAAGGCTAGCATCCATTGGAATAACAAAAATATCGACAACAAACTACGTTCCATAATGACAAGGCTACCATCCATTGGGGTAACAAAAATCTCGACAACAGACTACCTTCCATAATGACAAGGCTACCATCCATTAGAGTAACAAAAATGTCGACAACAGACTTCCTTCCATAATGACACGGCTACGATCCATTAGAGTAACAAATATTTCGACAACAGACTATCTTCCATAATGACAAGGCTACCATCCATTGGAGTAATGAAAATATCAACGAGAGACTACCTTCCATAATGACAAGGCTACCATCCATAGTAGTAACAAAAAGCTCGCCAACATACTACCTTCCATAATGACAAGGCTACTATCTATTGGAGTGACAAAAATCTCGACAATAGACTACCTTCCATAATGACAAGGCTACCATCAAATAGAGTAACAAAATATCGACAACAGACTACCTTTGATTATGACATGGCTACTATCCATTGGAGTAACAAAAATCTCGACAAGAAACTACCTTCCGAAATGATAAGGCTACCATCCATTGGAATAACAAAAATATCGACAACAAACTACATTCTATAATGACAAGGCTACGATCCATTAGAGTAACAAAAATTTCGATAACAGACTACCTTGCATAATGACAAGGCTACCATCCATTGGAGTAATGAAAATATCAACAAGAGACTACCTTCCATAATGACAAGGCTACCATGCATTGGAGTAATGAAAATATTAACAACAAATTACCTTCAATAATGACAAGGCTACCATCCATAGTAGTAACAAAATGCTCGCCAGCAGACTACCTTCGATAATGACAAGGCTACTATCCATTGGAGTGACAAAAATCTCGACAATAGACTACCTTCCATAATGACAAGGCTACCATCAATTGGAGTAACAAAATCTCGACAACAGACTACCTTTGATTATGACATGGCTACTATCCAATGGAGTAACAAAAATCTCGACAACAAACTTCCTTCCAAAATGATAAGGCTAGCATCCATTGGAATAACAAAAATATCGACAACAAACTACGTTCCATAATGACAAGGCTACCATCCATTGGGGTAACAAAAATCTCGACAACAGACTACCTTCCATAATGACAAGGCTACCATCCATTAGAGTAACAAAAATGTCGACAACAGACTTCCTTCCATAATGACACGGCTACGATCCATTAGAGTAACAAATATTTCGACAACAGACTATCTTCCATAATGACAAGGCTACCATCCATTGGAGTAATGAAAATATCAACGAGAGACTACCTTCCATAATGACAAGGCTACCATCCATAGTAGTAACAAAAAGCTCGCCAACATACTACCTTCCATAATGACAAGGCTACTATCTATTGGAGTGACAAAAATCTCGACAATAGACTACCTTCCATAATGACAAGGCTACCATCAAATAGAGTAACAAAATATCGACAACAGACTACCTTTGATTATGACATGGCTACTATCCATTGGAGTAACAAAAATCTCGACAAGAAACTACCTTCCGAAATGATAAGGCTACCATCCATTGGAATAACAAAAATATCGACAACAAACTACATTCTATAATGACAAGGCTACGATCCATTAGAGTAACAAAAATTTCGATAACAGACTACCTTGCATAATGACAAGGCTACCATCCATTGGAGTAATGAAAATATCAACAAGAGACTACCTTCCATAATGACAAGGCTACCATGCATTGGAGTAATGAAAATATTAACAACAAATTACCTTCAATAATGACAAGGCTACCATCCATAGTAGTAACAAAATGCTCGCCAGCAGACTACCTTCGATAATGACAAGGCTACTATCCATTGGAGTGACAAAAATCTCGACAATAGACTACCTTCCATAATGACAAGGCTACCATCAATTGGAGTAACAAAATCTCGACAACAGACTACCTTTGATTATGACATGGCTACTGTCCATTGGAGTAACAAAAATCTCGACAACAAACTACCTTCCAAAATGATAAGGCTACCTTCCATTGGAATAACAAAAATATCGACAACAAACTACGTTCCATAATGACAAGGCTACCATCCATTGGGGTAACAAAAATCTCGACAACAGACTACCTTCCATAATGACAAGGCTACCATCCATTAGAGTAACAAAAATGTCGACAACAGACTACCTTCCATAATGACACGGCTACAATCCATTAGAGTAACAAATATTTCGACAACAGACTATCTTCCATAATGACAAGGCTACCATCCATTGGAGTAATGAAAATATCAACGAGAGACTACCTTCCATAATGACAAGGCTACCATCCATAGTAGTAACAAAAAGCTCGCCAACATACTACCTTCCATAATGACAAGGCTACTATCTATTGGAGTGACAAAAATCTCGACAATAGACTACCTTCCATAATGACAAGGCTACCATCAAATAGAGTAACAAAATATCGACAACAGACTACCTTTGATTATGACATGGCTACTATCCATTGGAGTAACAAAAATCTCGACAAGAAACTACCTTCCGAAATGATAAGGCTACCATCCATTGGAATAACAAAAATATCGACAACAAACTACATTCTATAATGACAAGGCTACGATCCATTAGAGTAACAAAAATTTCGATAACAGACTACCTTGCATAATGACAAGGCTACCATCCATTGGAGTAATGAAAATATCAACAAGAGACTACCTTCCATAATGACAAGGCTACCATGCATTGGAGTAATGAAAATATTAACAACAAATTACCTTCCATAATGACAAGGCTACCATCCATAGTAGTAACAAAATGCTCGCCAGCAGACTACCTTCGATAATGACAAGGCTACTATCCATTGGAGTGACAAAAATCTCGACAATAGACTACCTTCCATAATGACAAGGCTACCATCAATTGGAGTAACAAAATCTCGACAACAGACTACCTTTGATTATGACATGGCTACTATCCATTGGAGTAACAAAAATCTCGACAACAAACTACCTTCCAAAATGATAAGGCTACCATCCATTGGAATAACAAAAATATCGACAACAAACTACGTTCCATAATGACAAGGCTACCATCCATTGGGGTAACAAAAATCTCGACAACAGACTACCTTCCATAATGACAAGGCTACCATCCATTAGAGTAACAAAAATGTCGACAACAGACTACCTTCCATAATGACACGGCTACGATCCATTAGAGTAACAAATATTTCGACAACAGACTATCTTCCATAATGACAAGGCTACCATCCATTGGAGTAATGAAAATATCAACGAGAGACTACCTTCCATAATGACAAGGCTACCATCCATAGTAGTAACAAAAAGCTCGCCAACATACTACCTTCCATAATGACAAGGCTACTATCTATTGGAGTGACAAAAATCTCGACAATAGACTACCTTCCATAATGACAAGGCTACCATCAATTAGAGTAACAAAATATCGACAACAGACTACCTTTGATTATGACATGGCTACTATCCATTGGAGTAACAAAAATCTCGACAAGAAACTACCTTCCGAAATGATAAGGCTACCATCCATTGGAATAACAAAAATATCGACAACAAACTACATTCTATAATGACAAGGCTACGATCCATTAGAGTAACAAAAATTTCGACAACAGACTACCTTGCATAATGACAAGGCTACCATCCATTGGAGTAATGAAAATATCAACAAGAGACTACCTTCCATAATGACAAGGCTACCATGCATTGGAGTAATGAAAATATTAACAACAAATTACCTTCCATAATGACAAGGCTACCATCCATAGTAGTAACAAAATGCTCGCCAGCAGACTACCTTCGATAATGACAAGGCTACTATCCATTGGAGTGACAAAAATCTCGACAATAGACTACCTTCCATAATGACAAGGCTACCATCAATTGGAGTAACAAAATCTCGACAACAGACTACCTTTGATTATGACATGGCTACTATCCATTGGAGTAACAAAAATCTCGACAACAAACTACCTTCCAAAATGATAAGGCTACCATCCATTGGAATAACAAAAATATCGACAACAAACTACGTTCCATAATGACAAGGCTACCATCCATTGGGGTAACAAAAATCTCGACAACAGACTACCTTCCATAATGACAAGGCTACCATCCATTAGAGTAACAAAAATCTCGACAATAGACTACCTTCCATAATGACACGGCTACGATCCATTAGAGTAACAAATATTTCGACAACAGACTATCTTCCATAATGACAAGGCTACCATCCATTGGAGTAATAAAAATATCAACGAGAGACTACCTTCCATATTTACAAGGCTACCATTCATTGGAGTAATGAAAATATTAACAAGAGACTACCTTCCATAATGACAAGGCTACCATCCATAGTAGTAACAAAAAGCTCGCCAACAGACTACCTTCGATAATGACAAGGCTACTATTTATTGGAGTGACAAAAATCTTGACAATAGACTACCTTCCATAATGACAAGGCTACCATCAATTGGAGTAACAAAATATCGACAACAGACTACATTTGATTATGACATGGCTACTATCCATTAGAGTAACAAAAATCTCGACAAGAAACTACCTTCCGAAATGATAAGGCTACCATCCATTGGAATAACAAAAATATCGACAACAAACTACGTTCTATAATGACAAGGCTACGATCCATTAGAGTAACAAAAATTTTGACAACAGACTACCTTGCATAATGACAAGGCTACCATCCATTGGAGTAATGAAAATATCAACAAGAGACTACCTTCCATAATGACAAGGCTACCATGCATTGGAGTAATGAAAATATTAACAACAAATTACCTTCCATAATGACAAGGATACCATCCATAGTAATAACAAAATGCTCGCCAACTGACTACCTTCGATAATGACAAGGCTACTATCTATTGGAGTGACAAAAATCCCGACAATTGACTACCTTCCATAATGACAAGGCTACCATCAATTGGAGTAACAAAATCTCGACAACAGACCACCTTTGATTATGACATGGCTACTATCCATTGGAGTAACAAAAATCTCGACAACAAACTACCTTCCAAAATGATAAGTCTACCATCCATTTGAATAACAAAATTATCGACAACAAACTATGTTCCATAATGACAAGGCTACCATCCATTGGGGTAACAAAAATCTCGACAACAGACTACCTTCCATAATGAGAAGGCTACCATCCATTAGAGTAACAAAAATCTCGACAACAGACTACCTTCCATAATGACAAGGCTACGATCCATTAGAGTAAAAAATATTTCGACAACAGACTACCTTCAATAATGACAAGGCTACAATCCTTTGGAGTAATGAAAATATAACCAAGAGACTACCTTCCTTAATTACAAGGCTACCAACCATTGGAGTAATGAAAATATTAACAAGAGACTACCTTCCATAATGACAAGTCTACCATCCATAGTAGTAACAAAAAGCTCGCCAACAGACTACCTTCGATAATGACAAGGCTAATATCTATTGGAGTGACAAAAATCTCGACAATAGACTACCTTCCATAATGACAAGGCTACCATCAATTGGAGTAACAAAATCTCGACAACAGACTACCTTTGATTATGACATGGCTACTATCCATTGGAGTAACAAAAATCTCAACAACAAACTACCTTCCAAAATGATAAGGCTACCATCCATTGGAATAACAAAAATATCGACAACAAACTACGTTATATAATGACAAGGCTACGATCCATTAGAGTAACAAAAATTTCGACAACAAACTACCTTCCATAATGACAAGGCTACCATCCATTGGAGTAATGAAAATATCAACAAGAGACTACCTTCCATAATAACAAGGCTACCATGCATTGGAGTAATGAAAATATTAACAACAAATTACCTTCCATAATGACAAGGCTACCATCCAAGTAGTAACAAAATGCTCGCCAGCAGACTACCTTCGATAATGACAAGGCTACTATCTATTGGAGTGACAAAAATCTCGACAATAGACTACCTTCCATAATGACAAGGCTACCATCAATTGGAGTAACAAAATCTCGACAACAGACTACCTTTGATTATGACATGGCTACTATCCATTGGAGTAACAAAAATCTCGACAACAAACTACCTTCCAAAATGATAAGGCTACCATCCATTGGAATAACAAAAATATCGACAACAAACTACGTTCCATAGTGACAAGGCTACCATCCATTGGGGTAACAAAAATCTCGACAACAGACTACCTTCCGTAATGACAAGGCTACCATCCATTAGAGTAACAAAAATGTCGACAACAGACTACCTTCCATAATGACACGGCTACGATCCATTAGAGTAACAAATATTTTGACAACAGACTATCTTCCATAATGACAAGGCTACCATCCATTGGAGTAATGAAAATATCAACGAGAGACTACCTTCCATAATGACAAGGCTACCATCCATAGTAGTAACAAAAAGCTCGCCAACATACTACCTTCCATAATGACAAGGCTACTATCTATTGGAGTGACAAAAATCTCGACAATAGACTACCTTCCATAATGACAAGGCTACCATCAATTAGAGTAACAAAATATCGACAACAGACTACCTTTGATTATGACATGGCTACTATCCATTGGAGTAACAAAAATCTCGACAAGAAACTACCTTCCGAAATGATAAGGCTACCATCCATTGGAATAACAAAAATATCGACAACAAACTACATTCTATAATGACAAGGCTACGATCCATTAGAGTAACAAAAATTTCGACAACAGACTACCTTGCATAATGACAAGGCTACCATCCATTGGAGTAATGAAAATATCAACAAGAGACTACCTTCCATAATGACAAGGCTACCATGCATTGGAGTAATGAAAATATTAACAACAAATTACCTTCCATAATGACAAGGCTACCATCCATAGTAGTAACAAAAAGCTCGCCAACAGACTACCTTCGATAATGACAAGGCTAATATCTATTGGAGTGACAAAAATCTCGACAATAGACTACCTTCCATAATGACAAGGCTACCATCAATTGGAGTAACAAAATCTCGACAACAGACTACCTTTGATTATGACATGGCTACTATCCATTGGAGTAACAAAAATCTCGACAACAAACTACCTTCCAAAATGATAAGGCTACCATCCATTGGAATAACAAAAATATCGACAACAAACTACGTTATATAATGACAAGGCTATGATCCATTAGAGTAACAAAAATTTCGACAACAAACTACCTTCCATAATGACAAGGCTACCATCCATTGGAGTAATGAAAATATCAACAAGAGACTACCTTCCATAATAACAAGGCTACCATGCATTGGAGTAATGAAAATATTAACAACAAATTACCTTCCATAATGACAAGGCTACCATCCAAGTAGTAACAAAATGCTCGCCAGCAGACTACCTTCGATAATGACAAGGCTACTATCTATTGGAGTGACAAAAATCTCGACAATAGACTACCTTCCATAATGACAAGGCTACCATCAATTGGAGTAACAAAATCTCGACAACAGACTACCTTTGATTATGACATGGCTACTATCCATTGGAGTAACAAAAATCTCGACAACAAACTACCTTCCAAAATGATAAGGCTACCATCCATTGGAATAACAAAAATATCGACAACAAACTACGTTCCATAGTGACAAGGCTACCATCCATTGGGGTAACAAAAATCTCGACAACAGACTACCTTCCGTAATGACAAGGCTACCATCCATTAGAGTAACAAAAATGTCGACAACAGACTACCTTCCATAATGACACGGCTACGATCCATTAGAGTAACAAATATTTTGACAACAGACTATCTTCCATAATGACAAGGCTACCATCCATTGGAGTAATGAAAATATCAACGAGAGACTACCTTCCATAATGACAAGGCTACCATCCATAGTAGTAACAAAAAGCTCGCCAACATACTACCTTCCATAATGACAAGGCTACTATCTATTGGAGTGACAAAAATCTCGACAATAGACTACCTTCCATAATGACAAGGCTACCATCAATTAGAGTAACAAAATATCGACAACAGACTACCTTTGATTATGACATGGCTACTATCCATTGGAGTAACAAAAATCTCGACAAGAAACTACCTTCCGAAATGATAAGGCTACCATCCATTGGAATAACAAAAATATCGACAACAAACTACATTCTATAATGACAAGGCTACGATCCATTAGAGTAACAAAAATTTCGACAACAGACTACCTTGCATAATGACAAGGCTACCATCCATTGGAGTAATGAAAATATCAACAAGAGATTACCTTCCATAATGACAAGGCTACCATGCATTGGAGTAATGAAAATATTAACAACAAATTACCTTCCATAATGACAAGGCTACCATCCATAGTAGTAACAAAAAGCTCGCCAACAGACTACCTTCGATAATGACAAGGCTAATATCTATTGGAGTGACAAAAATCTCGACAATAGACTACCTTCCATAATGCCAAGGCTACCATCAATTGGAGTAACAAAATCTCGACAACAGACTACCTTTGATTATGACATGGCTACTATCCATTGGAGTAACAAAAATCTCGACAACAAACTACCTTCCAAAATGATAAGGCTACCATCCATTGGAATAACAAAAATATCGACAACAAACTACGTTATATAATGACAAGGCTATGATCCATTAGAGTAACAAAAATTTCGACAACAAACTACCTTCCATAATGACAAGGCTACCATCCATTGGAGTAATGAAAATATCAACAAGAGACTACCTTCCATAATAACAAGGCTACCATGCATTGGAGTAATGAAAATATTAACAACAAATTACCTTCCATAATGACAAGGCTACCATCCATAGTAGTAACAAAATGCTCGCCAGCAGACTACCTTCTATAATGACAAGGCTACTATCTATTGGAGTGACAAAAATCTCGACAATAGACTACCTTCCATAATGACAAGGCTACCATCAATTGGAGTAACAAAATCTCGACAACAGAATACCTTTGATTATGACATGGCTACTATCCATTGGAGTAACAAAAATCTCGACAACAAACTACCTTCCAAAATGATAAGGCTACCATCCATTGGAATAACAAAAATATCGACAACAAACTACGTTCCATAGTGACAAGGCTACCATCCATTGGGGTAACAAAAATCTCGACAACAGACTACCTTCCGTAATGACAAGGCTACCATCCATTAGAGTAACAAAAATGTCGACAACAGACTACCTTCCATAATGACACGGCTACGATCCATTAGAGTAACAAATATTTTGACAACAGACTATCTTCCATAATGACAAGGCTACCATCCATTGGAGTAATGAAAATATCAACGAGAGACTACCTTCCATAATGACAAGGCTACCATCCATAGTAGTAACAAAAAGCTCGCCAACATACTACCTTCCATAATGACAAGGCTACTATCTATTGGAGTGACAAAAATCTCGACAATAGACTACCTTCCATAATGACAAGGCTACCATCAATTAGAGTAACAAAATATCGACAACAGACTACCTTTGATTATGACATGGCTACTATCCATTGGAGTAACAAAAATCTCGACAAGAAACTACCTTCCGAAATGATAAGGCTACCATCCATTGGAATAACAAAAATATCGACAACAAACTACATTCTATAATGACAAGGCTACGATCCATTAGAGTAACAAAAATTTCGACAACAGACTACCTTGCATAATGACAAGGCTACCATCCATTGGAGTAATGAAAATATCAACAAGAGACTACCTTCCATAATGACAAGGCTACCATGCATTGGAGTAATGAAAATATTAACAACAAATTACCTTCCATAATGACAAGGCTACCATCCATAGTAGTAACAAAAAGCTCGCCAACAGACTACCTTCGATAATGACAAGGCTAATATCTATTGGAGTGACAAAAATCTCGACAATAGACTACCTTCCATAATGACAAGGCTACCATCAATTGGAGTAACAAAATCTCGACAACAGACTACCTTTGATTATGACATGGCTACTATCCATTGGAGTAACAAAAATCTCGACAACAAACTACCTTCCAAAATGATAAGGCTACCATCCATTGGAATAACAAAAATATCGACAACAAACTACGTTATATAATGACAAGGCTATGATCCATTAGAGTAACAAAAATTTCGACAACAAACTACCTTCCATAATGACAAGGCTACCATCCATTGGAGTAATGAAAATATCAACAAGAGACTACCTTCCATAATAACAAGGCTACCATGCATTGGAGTAATGAAAATATTAACAACAAATTACCTTCCATAATGACAAGGCTACCATCCATAGTAGTAACAAAATGCTCGCCAGCAGACTACCTTCTATAATGACAAGGCTACTATCTATTGGAGTGACAAAAATCTCGACAATAGACTACCTTCCATAATGACAAGGCTACCATCAATTGGAGTAACAAAATCTCGACAACAGAATACCTTTGATTATGACATGGCTACTATCCATTGGAGTAACAAAAATCTCGACAACAAACTACCTTCCAAAATGATAAGGCTACCATCCATTGGAATAACAAAAATATCGACAACAAACTACGTTCCATAGTGACAAGGCTACCATCCATTGGGGTAACAAAAATCTCGACATTAGACTACCTTCCGTAATGACAAGGCTACCATCCATTAGAGTAACAAAAATGTCGACAACATACTACCTTCCATAATGACACGGCTACGATCCATTAGAGTAACAAATATTTTGACAACAGACTATCTTCCATAATGACAAGGCTACCATCCATTGGAGTAATGAAAATATCAACGAGAGACTACCTTCCATAATGACAAGGATACCATCCATAGTAGTAACAAAAAGCTCGCCAACATACTACCTTCCATAATGACAAGGCTACTATCTATTGGAGTGACAAAAATCTCGACAATAGACTACCTTCCATAATGACAAGGCTACCTTTAATTAGAGTAACAAAATATCGACAACAGACTACCTTTGATTATGACATGGCTACTATCCATTGGAGTAACAAAAATCTCGACAAGAAACTACCTTCCGAAATGATAAGGCTACCATCCATTGGAATAACAAAAATATCGACAACAAACTACATTCTATAATGAAAAGGCTACGATCCATTAGAGTAACAAAAATTTCGACAACAGACTACCTTGCATAATGACAAGGCTACCATCCATTGGAGTAATGAAAATATCAACAAGAGATTACCTTCCATAATGACAAGGCTACCATGCATTGGAGTAATGAAAATATTAACAACAAATTACCTTCCATAATGACAAGGCTACCATCCATAGTAGTAACAAAAAGCTCGCCAACAGACTACCTTCGATAATGACAAGGCTAATATCTATTGGAGTGACAAAAATCTCGACAATAGACTACCTTCCATAATGCCAAGGCTACCATCAATTGGAGTAACAAAATCTCGACAACAGACTACCTTTGATTATGACATGGCTACTATCCATTGGAGTAACAAAAATCTCGACAACAAGCTACCTTCAAAAATGATAAGGCTACCATCCATTGGAATAACAAAAATATCGACAACAAACTACGTTATATAATGACAAGGCTATGATCCATTAGAGTAACAAAAATTTCGACAACAAACTACCTTCCATAATGACAAGGCTACCATCCATTGGAGTAATGAAAATATCAACAAGAGACTACCTTCCATAATAACAAGGCTACCATGCATTGGAGTAATGAAAATATTAACAACAAATTACCTTCCATAATGACAAGGCTACCATCCATAGTAGTAACAAAATGCTCGCCAGCAGACTACCTTCGATAATGACAAGGCTACTATCTATTGGAGTGACAAAAATCTCGACAATAGACTACCTTCCATAATGACAAGGCTACCATCAATTGGAGTAACAAAATCTCGACAACAGACTACCTTTGATTATGACATGGCTACTATCCATTGGAGTAACAAAAATCTCGACAACAAACTACCTTCCAAAATGATAAGGCTACCATCCATTGGAATAACAAAAATATCGACAACAAACTACGTTCCATAATGACAAGGCTACCATCCATTGGGGTAACAAAAATGTCGACAACAGACTACCTTCCATAATGACACGGCTACGATCCATTAGAGTAACAAATATTTCGACAACAGACTATCTTCCATAATGACAAGGCTACCATCCATTGGAGTAATGAAAATATCAACGAGAGACTACCTTCCATAATGACAAGGCTACCATCCATAGTAGTAACAAAAAGCTCGCCAACATACTACCTTCCATAATGACAAGGCTACTATCTATTGGAGTGACAAAAATCTCGACAATAGACTACCTTCCATAATGACAAGGCTACCATCAATTAGAGTAACAAAATATCGACAACAGACTACCTTTGATTATGACATGGCTACTATCCATTGGAGTAACAAAAATCTCGACAAGAAACTACCTTCGGAAATGATAAGGCTACCATCCATTGGAATAACAAAAATATCGACAACAAACTACATTCTATAATGACAAGGCTACGATCCATTAGAGTAACAAAAATTTCGACAACAGACTACCTTGCATAATGACAAGGCTACCATCCATTGGAGTAATGAAAATATCAACAAGAGACTACCTTCCATAATGACAAGGCTACCATGCATTGGAGTAATGAAAATATTAACAACAAATTACCTTCCATAATGACAAGGCTACCATCCATAGTAGTAACAAAATGCTCGCCAACAGACTACCTTCGATAATGACAAGGCTACTATCCATTGGAGTGACAAAAATCTCGACAATAGACTACCTTCCATAATGACAAGGCTACCATCAATTGGAGTAACAAAATCTCGACAACAGACTACCTTTGATTATGACATGGCTACTATCCATTGGAGTAACAAAAATCTCGACAACAAACTACCTTCCAAAATGATAAGGCTACCATCCATTGGAATAACAAAAATATCGACAACAAACTACGTTCCATAATGACAAGGCTACCATCCATTGGGGTAACAAAAATCTCGACAACAGACTACCTTCCATAATGACAAGGCTACCATCCATTAGAGTAACAAAAATCTCGACAATAGACTACCTTCCATAATGACACGGCTATGATCCATTAGAGTAACAAATATTTCGACAACAGACTATCTTCCATAATGACAAGGCTACCATCCATTGGAGTAATAAAAATATCAACGAGAGACTACCTTCCATATTTACAAGGCTACCATTCATTGGAGTAATGAAAATATTAACAAGAGACTACCTTCCATAATGACAAGGCTACCATCCATAGTAGTAACAAAAAGCTCGCCAACAGACTACCTTCGATAATGACAAGGCTACTATTTATTGGAGTGACAAAAATCTTGACAATAGACTACCTTCCATAATGACAAGGCTACCATCAATTGGAGTATCAAAATATCGACAACATACTACATTTGATTATGACATGGCTACTATCCATTGGAGTAACAAAAATCTCGAAAAGAAACTACCTTCCGAAATGATAAGGCTACCATCCATTGGAATAACAAAAATATCGACAACAAACTACATTCTATAATGACAAGGCTACGATCCATTAGAGTAACAAAAATTTTGACAACAGACTACCTTGCATAATGACAAGGCTACCATCCATTGGAGTAATGAAAATATCAACAAGAGACTACCTTCCATAATGACAAGGCTACCATGCATTGGAGTAATGAAAATATTAACAACATATTACCTTCCATAATGACAAGGCTACCATCCATAGTAGTAACAAAATGCTCGCAAGCAGACTACCTTCGATAATGACAAGGATATTATCTATTGGAGTGACAAAAATCTCGACAATAGACTACCTTCCATAATGACAAGGCTACCATCAATTGGAGTAACAAAATCTCGACAACAGACTACCTTTGATTATGACATGGCTACTATCCATTGGAGTAACAAAAATCTTGACAACAAACTACCTTCCAAAATGATAAGGCTACCATCCATTGGAATAACAAAAATATCGACAACAAACTACGTTCCATAATGATAAGTTTACCATCCATTGGGGTAACAAAAATCTCGACAACAAACTACCTTCCATAATGACAAGGCTACCATCCATTAGAGTAACAAAAATCTCGACAACAGACTACCTTCCATAATGACACGGCTACGATCCATTAGAGTAACAAATATTTTGACAACAAACTATGTTCCATAATGACAAGGCTACCATCCATTGGAGTAATGAAAATATCACCAAGAGAATACCTTCCATAATTACAAGGCTACCATCCATTGAAGTAATGAAAATATTAACAAGAGACTACCTTCCATAATGACAAGGCTACCATCCATAGTAGTAACAAAAAGCTCGCCAACAGACTACCTTCGATAATGACAAGGCTACTATCTATTGGAGTAACAAAAATCTCGACAATAGACTACCTTCGATAATGACAAGGCTACCATCAATTGGAGTAACAAAATCTATACAACAGACTACCTTTGATTATGACATGGCTACTATCCATTGGAGTAACAAAAATATCGACAACAAACTACCTTCAAAAATGATAAGGCTACCATGCATTGGAATAACAAAAATATCGACAACAAACTACGTTCCATAATGACAAGGCTACCATCCATTGGAGTAACAAAAATATCGACAATAGACTACCTTCCATAATGACAAGGCTACCATCCATTGGAGTAACAAAAATCTAGACAACAAACTACCTTCCATAATGACAAGGCTACCATGCATTGGAGTAACAAAGATATCGACAAAAGACTACCTTCAATAATGACAAGGCTACCATCCATTGGAGTAAAAAAAATCTCGACAACAGACTACCTTCCATAATTACAAGGCTACAATACATTGGGGTAACCAAAATCTCGACAACATACTACCTTCCATAATGACAAGGCTTCCATCCATTAGAGTAACAAAAATCTCGACAACAAACTACCTTCCATAATGACACGGCTACGATCCATTAGAGTAACAAATATTTCAACAACAGACTATCTTCCATAATGACAAGGCTACCATCCATTGGAGTAATGAAAATATCAACGAGAGACTACCTTCCATATTTACAACGCTACCATTCATTGGAGTAATGAAAATATTAACAAGAGACTACCTTCCATAATGACAAGGCTACCATCCATAGTTGTAACAAACGCCAACAGACTACCTTCGATAATGACAAGGCTACTATCTATTGGAGTAACAAAAATCTCGACAATAGACTACCTTCCATAATGACAAGGCTATCATCAATTGGAGTAACAAAATATCGACAACAGACTACCTTTGATTATGACTTGGCTACTATCCATTGGAGTAACAAAAATCTCGACAAGAAACTACCTTCCGAAATAATAAGGCTACCATCCATTGGAATAACAAAAATATCGACAACAAACTATGTTCTATAATGACAAGGCTACGATCCATTAGAGTAACAAAAATTTCGACAACAGACTACCTTGCATAATGACAAGGCTACCATCCATTGTAGTAATGAAAATATCAACAAGAGACTACCTTCCATAATGACAAGGCTACCATGCATTGGAGTAATGAAAACATTAACAACAAATTACCTTCCATAATGACAAGGATACCATCCATAGTAGTAACAAAATGCTCGCCAGCAGGCTACCTTCGATAATGACAAGGCTACTATCTATTGGAGTGACAAAAATCTCGACAATAGACTACCTTCCATAATGACAAGGCTACCATCAATTGGAGTAACAAAATCTCGACAACAGACTACCTTTGATTATGACATGGCTACTATCCGTTGGAGTAACAAAAATCTCGACAACAAACTAGCTTCCAAAATGATAAGGCTACCATTCATTGGAATAACAAAAATATCGACAACAAACTACGTTTCATAATGACAAGGCTACCATCCATTGGGGTAACAAAAATCTCGACAACAGACTACCTTCCATAATGAGAAGGCTACCATCCATTAGAGTAACAAAAATCTCGACAACAGACTACCTTCCATAATGACACGGCTACGATCCATTAGAGTAACAAATATTTCGACAACAGACTATCTTCCATAATGACAAGGCTACCATCCATTGGAGTAATAAAAATATCAACGAGAGACTACCTTCCATATTTACAAGGCTACCATTCATTGGAGTAATGAAAATATTAACAAGAGACTACCTTCCATAATGACAAGGCTACCATCCATAGTAGTAACAAAAAGCTCGCCAACAGACTACCTTCGATAATGACAAGGCTACTATTTATTGGAGTGACAAAAATCTTGACAATAGACTACCTTCCATAATGACAAGGCTACCATCAATTGGAGTATCAAAATATCGACAACATACTACATTTGATTATGACATGGCTACTATCCATTGGAGTAACAAAAATCTCGAAAAGAAACTACCTTCCGAAATGATAAGGCTACCATCCATTGGAATAACAAAAATATCGACAACAAACTACGTTCTATAATGACAAGGCTACGATCCATTAGAGTAACAAAAATTTTGACAACAGACTACCTTGCATAATGACAAGGCTACCATCCATTGGAGTAATGAAAATATCAACAAGAGACTACCTTCCATAATGACAAGGCTACCATGCATTGGAGTAATGAAAATATTAACAACATATTACCTTCCATAATGACAAGGCTACCATCCATAGTAGTAACAAAATGCTCGCAAGCAGACTACCTTCGATAATGACAAGGATATTATCTATTGGAGTGACAAAAATCTCGACAATAGACTACCTTCCATAATGACAAGGCTACCATCAATTGGAGTAACAAAATCTCGACAACAGACTACCTTTGATTATGACATGGCTACTATCCATTGGAGTAACAAAAATCTTGACAACAAACTACCTTCCAAAATGATAAGGCTACCATCCATTGGAATAACAAAAATATCGACAACAAACTACGTTCCATAATGATAAGTTTACCATCCATTGGGGTAACAAAAATCTCGACAACAGACTACCTTCCATAATGACAAGGCTACCATCCATTAGAGTAACAAAAATCTCGACAACAGACTACCTTCCATAATGACACGGCTACGATCCATTAGAGTAACAAATATTTTGACAACAAACTATGTTCCATAATGACAAGGCTACCATCCATTGGAGTAATGAAAATATCACCAAGAGAATACCTTCCATAATTACAAGGCTACCATCCATTGAAGTAATGAAAATATTAACAAGAGACTACCTTCCATAATGACAAGGCTACCATCCATAGTAGTAACAAAAAGCTCGCCAACAGACTACCTTCGATAATGACAAGGCTACTATCTATTGGAGTAACAAAAATCTCGACAATAGACTACCTTCGATAATGACAAGGCTACCATCAATTGGAGTAACAAAATCTATACAACAGACTACCTTTGATTATGACATGGCTACTATCCATTGGAGTAACAAAAATATCGACAACAAACTACCTTCAAAAATGATAAGGCTACCATGCATTGGAATAACAAAAATATCGACAACAAACTACGTTCCATAATGACAAGGCTACCATCCATTGGAGTAACAAAAATATCGACAATAGACTACCTTCCATAATGACAAGGCTACCATCCATTGGAGTAACAAAAATCTAGACAACAAACTACCTTCCATAATGACAAGGCTACCATGCATTGGAGTAACAAAGATATCGACAAAAGACTACCTTCAATAATGACAAGGCTACCATCCATTGGAGTAAAAAAAATCTCGACAACAGACTACCTTCCATAATTACAAGGCTACAATACATTGGGGTAACCAAAATCTCGACAACAGACTACCTTCCATAATGACAAGGCTTCCATCCATTAGAGTAACAAAAATCTCGACAACAAACTACCTTCCATAATGACACGGCTACGATCCATTAGAGTAACAAATATTTCAACAACAGACTATCTTCCATAATGACAAGGCTACCATCCATTGGAGTAATGAAAATATCAACGAGAGACTACCTTCCATATTTACAACGCTACCATTCATTGGAGTAATGAAAATATTAACAAGAGACTACCTTCCATAATGACAAGGCTACCATCCATAGTTGTAACAAACGCCAACAGACTACCTTCGATAATGACAAGGCTACTATCTATTGGAGTAACAAAAATCTCGACAATAGACTACCTTCCATAATGACAAGGCTATCATCAATTGGAGTAACAAAATATCGACAACAGACTACCTTTGATTATGACTTGGCTACTATCCATTGGAGTAACAAAAATCTCGACAAGAAACTACCTTCCGAAATAATAAGGCTACCATCCATTGGAATAACAAAAATATCGACAACAAACTATGTTCTATAATGACAAGGCTACGATCCATTAGAGTAACAAAAATTTCGACAACAGACTACCTTGCATAATGACAAGGCTACCATCCATTGTAGTAATGAAAATATCAACAAGAGACTACCTTCCATAATGACAAGGCTACCATGCATTGGAGTAATGAAAACATTAACAACAAATTACCTTCCATAATGACAAGGATACCATCCATAGTAGTAACAAAATGCTCGCCAGCAGGCTACCTTCGATAATGACAAGGCTACTATCTATTGGAGTGACAAAAATCTCGACAATAGACTACCTTCCATAATGACAAGGCTACCATCAATTGGAGTAACAAAATCTCGACAACAGACTACCTTTGATTATGACATGGCTACTATCCGTTGGAGTAACAAAAATCTCGACAACAAACTAGCTTCCAAAATGATAAGGCTACCATTCATTGGAATAACAAAAATATCGACAACAAACTACGTTTCATAATGACAAGGCTACCATCCATTGGGGTAACAAAAATCTCGACAACAGACTACCTTCCATAATGAGAAGGCTACCATCCATTAGAGTAACAAAAATCTCGACAACAGACTACCTTCCATAATGACACGGCTACGATCCATTAGAGTAACAAATATTTCGACAATAGACTATCTTCCATAATGACAAGGCTACCATCCATTGGAGTAATGAAAATATCAACGAGAGACTACCTTCCATATTTACAAGGCTATCATTCATTGGAGTAATGAAAATATTAACAAGAGACTACCTTCCATAATGACAAGGCTACCATCCATAGTTGTAACAAACGCCAACAGACTACCTTCGATAATGACAAGGCTACTATCTATTGGAGTAACAAAAATCTCGACAATAGACTACCTTCCATAATGACAAGGCTATCATCAATTGGAGTAACAAAATATCGACAACAGACTACCTTTGATTATGACTTGGCTACTATCCATTGGAGTAACAAAAATCTCGACAAGAAACTACCTTCCGAAATAATAAGGCTACCATCCATTGGAATAACAAAAATATCGACAACAAACTATGTTCTATAATGACAAGGCTACGATCCATTAGAGTAACAAAAATTTCGACAACAGACTACCTTGCATAATGACAAGGCTACCATCCATTGTAGTAATGAAAATATTAACAAGAGACTACCTTCCATAATGACAAGGCTACCATGCATTGGAGTAATGAAAACATTAACAACAAATTACCTTCCATAATGACAAGGATACCATCCATAGTAGTAACAAAATGCTCGCCAGCAGGCTACCTTCGATAATGAGAAGGCTACTATCTATTGGAGTGACAAAAATCTCGACAATAGACTACCTTCCATAATGACAAGGCTACCATCAATTGGAGTAACAAAATCTCGACAACAGACTACCTTTGATTATGACATGGCTACTATCCGTTGGAGTAACAAAAATCTCGACAACAAACTAGCTTCCAAAATGATAAGGCTACCATTCATTGGAATAACAAAAATATCGACAACAAACTACGTTTCATAATGACAAGGCTACCATCCATTGGGGTAACAAAAATCTCGACAACAGACTACCTTCCATAATGAGAAGGCTACCATCCATTAGAGTAACAAAAATCTCGACAACAGACTACCTTCCATAATGACACGGCTACGATCCATTAGAGTAACAAATATTTCGACAACAGACTATCTTCCATAATGACAAGGCTACCATCCATTGGAGTAATAAAAATATCAACGAGAGACTACCTTCCATATTTACAAGGCTACCATTCATTGGAGTAATGAAAATATTAACAAGAGACTACCTTCCATAATGACAAGGCTACCATCCATAGTAGTAACAAAAAGCTCGCCAACAGACTACCTTCGATAATGACAAGGCTACTATTTATTGGAGTGACAAAAATCTTGACAATAGACTACCTTCCATAATGACAAGGCTACCATCAATTGGAGTATCAAAATATCGACAACATACTACATTTGATTATGACATGGCTACTATCCATTGGAGTAACAAAAATCTCGAAAAGAAACTACCTTCCGAAATGATAAGGCTACCATCCATTGGAATAACAAAAATATCGACAACAAACTACGTTCTATAATGACAAGGCTACGATCCATTAGAGTAACAAAAATTTTGACAACAGACTACCTTGCATAATGACAAGGCTACCATCCATTGGAGTAATGAAAATATCAACAAGAGACTACCTTCCATAATGACAAGGCTACCATGCATTGGAGTAATGAAAATATTAACAACATATTACCTTCCATAATGACAAGGCTACCATCCATAGTAGTAACAAAATGCTCGCAAGCAGACTACCTTCGATAATGACAAGGATATTATCTATTGGAGTGACAAAAATCTCGACAATAGACTACCTTCCATAATGACAAGGCTACCATCAATTGGAGTAACAAAATCTCGACAACAGACTACCTTTGATTATGACATGGCTACTATCCATTGGAGTAACAAAAATCTTGACAACAAACTACCTTCCAAAATGATAAGGCTACCATCCATTGGAATAACAAAAATATCGACAACAAACTACGTTCCATAATGATAAGTTTACCATCCATTGGGGTAACAAAAATCTCGACAACAGACTACCTTCCATAATGACAAGGCTACCATCCATTAGAGTAACAAAAATCTCGACAACAGACTACCTTCCATAATGACACGGCTACGATCCATTAGAGTAACAAATATTTTGACAACAAACTATGTTCCATAATGACAAGGCTACCATCCATTGGAGTAATGAAAATATCACCAAGAGAATACCTTCCATAATTACAAGGCTACCATCCATTGAAGTAATGAAAATATTAACAAGAGACTACCTTCCATAATGACAAGGCTACCATCCATAGTAGTAACAAAAAGCTCGCCAACAGACTACCTTCGATAATGACAAGGCTACTATCTATTGGAGTAACAAAAATCTCGACAATAGACTACCTTCGATAATGACAAGGCTACCATCAATTGGAGTAACAAAATCTATACAACAGACTACCTTTGATTATGACATGGCTACTATCCATTGGAGTAACAAAAATATCGACAACAAACTACCTTCAAAAATGATAAGGCTACCATGCATTGGAATAACAAAAATATCGACAACAAACTACGTTCCATAATGACAAGGCTACCATCCATTGGAGTAACAAAAATATCGACAATAGACTACCTTCCATAATGACAAGGCTACCATCCATTGGAGTAACAAAAATCTAGACAACAAACTACCTTCCATAATGACAAGGCTACCATGCATTGGAGTAACAAAGATATCGACAAAAGACTACCTTCAATAATGACAAGGCTACCATCCATTGGAGTAAAAAAAATCTCGACAACAGACTACCTTCCATAATTACAAGGCTACAATACATTGGGGTAACCAAAATCTCGACAACAGACTACCTTCCATAATGACAAGGCTTCCATCCATTAGAGTAACAAAAATCTCGACAACAAACTACCTTCCATAATGACACGGCTACGATCCATTAGAGTAACAAATATTTCAACAACAGACTATCTTCCATAATGACAAGGCTACCATCCATTGGAGTAATGAAAATATCAACGAGAGACTACCTTCCATATTTACAACGCTACCATTCATTGGAGTAATGAAAATATTAACAAGAGACTACCTTCCATAATGACAAGGCTACCATCCATAGTTGTAACAAACGCCAACAGACTACCTTCGATAATGACAAGGCTACTATCTATTGGAGTAACAAAAATCTCGACAATAGACTACCTTCCATAATGACAAGGCTATCATCAATTGGAGTAACAAAATATCGACAACAGACTACCTTTGATTATGACTTGGCTACTATCCATTGGAGTAACAAAAATCTCGACAAGAAACTACCTTCCGAAATAATAAGGCTACCATCCATTGGAATAACAAAAATATCGACAACAAACTATGTTCTATAATGACAAGGCTACGATCCATTAGAGTAACAAAAATTTCGACAACAGACTACCTTGCATAATGACAAGGCTACCATCCATTGTAGTAATGAAAATATCAACAAGAGACTACCTTCCATAATGACAAGGCTACCATGCATTGGAGTAATGAAAACATTAACAACAAATTACCTTCCATAATGACAAGGCTACCATCCATAGTAGTAACAAAAAGCTCGCCAACAGACTACCTTTGATAATGACAAGGCTACTATCTATTGGAGTGACAAAAATCACGACAATAGACTACCTTCTATAATAACAAGGCTACCATCAATTGGAGTAATAAAATATCGACAACAGACTACCTTTGATTATGACATGGCTACTATCCATTGGAGTAACAAAAATCTCGACAAGAAACTACCTTCCGAAATGATAAGGCTACCATCCATTGGAATAACAAAAATATCGACAACAAACTACGTTCTATAATGACAAGGCTACGATCCATTAGAGTAACAAAAATTTCGACAACAGACTACCTTGGATAATGACAAGGCTACCATCCATTGGAGTAATGAAAATATCAACAAGAGACTACCTTCCATAATGACGAGGCTACCATGCATTGGAGTAATGAAAATATTAACAACAAATTACCTTCCATAATGACAAGGATACCATCCATAGTAGTAACAAAATGCTCGCCAGCAGACTACCTTGGATAATGACAAGGCTACTATCTATTGGAGGGACAAAAATCTCGACAATAGACTACCTTCCATAATGACAAGGCTACCATCAATTGGAGTAACAAAATCTCGACAACAGACTACCTTTGATTATGACATGGCTACTATCCATTGGAGTAACAAAAATCTTGACAACAAACTACCTTCCAAAATGATAAGGCTACCATCCATTGGAATACCAAAAATATCGACAACAAACTAGGTTCCATAATGACAAGGCTACCATCCAATTGGGTAACAAAAATCTCGACAACAGACTACCTTCAATAATGAGAAGGCTACCATCCATTAGTGTAACAAAAATCTCGACAACAGACTACCTTCCATAATGACAAGGCTACGATCCATTAGAGTAAAAAATATTTCGACAACAGACTACCTTCCATAATGACAAGGCTAGCATCCATTGGAGTAATGAAATTACCAACAAGAGACTACCTTCCATAATTACAAGGCTACCAACCATTGGAGTAATGAAAATATTAACAAGAGACTACCTTCCATAATGACAAGGCTACAATCCATAGTAGTAACAATAAGCTCGCCAACAGACTACCTTCGATAATGACAAGGCTACTATCTATTGGAGTGACAAAAATCTCGACATTAGACTACATTCCATAATGACAAGGCTACCATCAATTGGAGTAACAAAATCTCGACAACAGTCTACCTTTGATTATGACATGGCTACTATCCATTGGAGTAACAAAAATCTCGACAACAAACTACCTTCCAAAATTATAAGGCTACCATCCATTGGAATAACAAAAGTATCGACAACAAACTACGTTATATAATGACAAGGCTACGATCCATTAGAGTAACAAAAATTTTGACAACAGACTACCTTCCATAATGACAAGGCTACCATCCATTGGAGTAATGAAAATATCAACAAGAGACTACCTTCAATAATGACAAGGCTACCATGCATTGGAGTAATGAAAATATTAACAACAGATTACCTTCCATAATGACAAGGCTACCATCCATAGTAGTAACAAAATGCTCGCCAGCAGACTACCTTCGATAATGACAAGGCTACTATCCATTGGAGTGACAAAAATCTCGACAATAGACTACCTTCCATAATGACAAGGCTACCATCAATTGGAGTAACAAAATATCGACAACAGACTACCTTTGATTATGACATGGCTACTATCCATTCGAGTAACAAAAATCTCGTCAACAAACTACCTTCCAAAATGATAAGGCTACCATCCATTGGAATAACAAAAATATCGACAACAAACTACGTTCCATAATGACAAGGCTACCATCCATTGGGGTAACAAAAATCTCGACAAGAGACTACCTTCCATAATGACAAGGATACCATCCATTAGAGTAACAAAAATCTCGACAATAGACTACCTTCCATAATGACACGGCTACGATCCATTAGAGTAACAAATATTTCGACAACAGACTATCTTCCATAATGACAAGGCTACCATTCATTGGAGTAACAAAAAGCTCGCCAACAGACTACCTTCGATAATGACAAGGCTACTATTTATTGGAGTGACAAAAATCTTGACAATAGACTACCTTCCATAATGACAAGGCTACCATCAATTGGAGTAACAAAATATCGACAACAGACTACATTTGATTATGACATGGCTACTATCCATTGGAGTAACAAAAATCTCGACAAGAAACTACCTTCCGAAATGATAAGGCTACCATCCATTGGAATAACAAAAATATCGACAACAAACTACGTTCTATAATGACAAGGCTACGATCCATTAGAGTAACAAAAATTTTGACAACAGACTACCTTGCATAATGACAAGGCTACCATCCATTGGAGTAATGAAAATATCAACAAGAGACTACCTTCCATAATGACAAGGCTACCATGCATTGGAGTAATGAAAATATTAACAACAAATTACCTTCCATAATGACAAGGATACCATCCATAGTAGTAACAAAATGCTCGCCATCAGACTACCTTCGATAATGACAAGGCTACTATCTATTGGAGTGACAAAAATCTCGACAATAGACTACCTTCCATAATTACAAGGCTACCATGAATTGGAGTAACAAAATATCGACCACAGACCACCTTTGATTATGACATGGCTACTATCCATTGGAGTAACAAAAATCTCGACAACAAACTACCTTCCAAAATGATAAGTCTACCATCCATTGGAATAACAAAAATATCGACAACAAACTACGTTCCATAATGACAAGGCTACCATCCATTGGGGTAACAAAAATCTCGACAACAGACTACCTTCCATAATGAGAAGGCTACCATCCATTAGAGTAAAAAAAATGTCGACAACAGACTACCTTCCATAATGACAAGGCTACGATCCATTAGAGTAAAAAATATTTCGACAACAGACTACCTTCAATAATGACAAGGCTACAATCCTTTGGAGTAATGAAAATATAACCAAGAGACTACCTTCCTTAATTATAAGGCTACCATCCATAGTAGTAACAAAAAGCTCGCCAGCATACTACCTTCCATAATGACAAGGCTACTATCTATTGGAGTGACAAAAATCTCGACAATAGACTACCTTCCATAATGACAAGGCTACCATCAATTAGAGTAACAAAATATCGACAACAGACTACCTTTGATTATGACATGGCTACTATCCATTGGAATAACAAAAATCTCGACAAGAAACTACCTTCCGAAATGATAAGGCTACCATCCATTGGAATAACAAAAATATCGACAACAAACTACGTTCTATAATGGCAAGGCTACGATCCATTAGAGTAACAAAAATTTCGACAACAGACTACCTTGCATAATGACAAGGCTACCATCCATTAGAGTAATGAAAATATCAACAAGAGACTACCTTCCATAATGACAAGGCTACCATGCATTGGAGTAATGAAAATATTAACAACAAATTACCTTCCATAATGACAAGGATACCATCCATAATAGTAACAAAACGCTCGCCAGCAGACTACCTTCGATAATGACAAGGCTACTATCTATTGGAGTGACAAAAATCCCGACAATAGACTACCTTCCATAATGACAAGGCTACCATCAATTGGAGTAACAAAATATCGACAACAGACCACCTTTGATTATGACATGGCTACTATCCATTGGAGTAACAAAAATCTCGACAACAAACTACCTTCCAAAATGATAAGGCTACCATCCATTGGAATAACAAAAATATCGACAACAAACTACGTTCCATAATGACAAGGCTACCATCCATTGGGGTAACAAAAATCTCGACAACATACTACCTTCCATAATAACAAGGCTACCATCCATTAGAGTAACAAAAATGTCGACAACAGACTACCTTCCATAATGACACGGCTACGATCCATTAGAGTAACAAATATTTCGACAACAGACTATCTTCCATAATGACAAGGCTACCATCCATTGGAGTAATGAAAATATCAACGAGAGACTACCTTCCATAATGACAAGGCTACCATCCATAGTAGTAACAAAAAGCTCGCCAACATACTACCTTCCATATTGACAAGGCTACTATCTATTGGAGTGACAAAAATCTCGACAATAGACTACCTTCCATAATGACAAGGCTACCATCAATTAGAGTAACAAAATATCGACAACAGACTACCTTTGATTATGACATGGCTACTATCCATTGGAGTAACAAAAATCTCGACAAGAAACTACCTTCCGAAATGATAAGGCTACCATCCATTGGAATAACAAAAATATCGACAACAAACTACGTTCTATAATGACAAGGCTACGATCCATTAGAGTAACAAAAATTTCGACAACAGACTACCTTGCATAATGACAAGGCTACCATCCATTGGAGTAATGAAAATATCAACAAGAGACTACCTTCCATAATGACAAGGCTACCATGCATTGGAGTAATGAAAATATTAACAACAAATTACCTTCCATAATGACAAGGATACCATCCATAATAGTAACAAAATGCTCGCCAGCAGACTACCTTCGATAATGACAAGGCTACTATCTATTGGAGTGACAAAAATCCCGACAATAGACTACCTTCCATAATGACAAGGCTACCATCAATTGGAGTAAAAAAATATCGACAATAGACCACCTTTGATTATGACATGGCTACTATCCATTGGAGTAACAAAAATCTCGACAACAAACTACCTTCCAAAATGATAAGGCTACCATCCATTGGAATAACAAAAATATCGACAACAAACTACGTTCCATAATGACAAGGCTACCATCCATTGGTGTAACAAAAATCTCGACAACAGACTACCTTCCATAATGAGAAGGCTACCATCCATTAGAGTAACGAAAATCTCGACAACAGACTACCTTCCATAATGACAAGGCTATGATCCATTAGAGTAAAAAATATTTCGACAACATACTACCTTCAATAATGACAAGGCTACCATCCTTTGGAGTAATGAAAATACAACCAAGAGACTACCTTCCATAATTACAAGGCTACCAACCATTGGAGTAATGAAAATATTAACAAGAGACTACCTTCCATAATGACAAGGCTACCATCCATAGTAGTAACAAAAAGCTCGCCAACAGACTACCTTCGATAATGACAAGGCTACTATCTATTGGAGTGACAAAAATCTCGACAATAGACTACCTTCCATAATGACAAGGCTACCATCAATTAAAGTGACAAAATCATGACAACATACTACCTTTGATTATGACATGGCTACTATCCATTGGAGTAACAAAAATCTCGACAACAAACTACCTTGCAAAATGATAAGGCTACCATCCATTGGAATAACAAAAATATCGACAACAAACTATGTTCCATAATGACAAGGCTACCATCCATTGGGGTAACAAAAATCTCGACAACAGACTACCTTCCATAATGACAAGGCTACCATCCATTAGAGTAACAAAAATCTCGACAACAGACTACCTTCCATAATGACACGGCTACGATCCATTAGAGTAACAAATATTTCGACAATAGACTATCTTCCATAATGACAAGGATACCATCCATTGGAGTAATGAAAATATCAACGAGAGACTACCTTCCATATTTACAAGGCTACCATTCATTGGAGTAATGAAAATATTAACAAGAGACTACCTTCCAAAATGACAAGGCTACCATCCATAGTAGTAACAAAAAGCTCGCCAACATACTACCTTCCATATTGACAAGGCTACTATCTATTGGAGTGACAAAAATCTCGACAATAGACTACCTTCCATAATGACAAGGCTACCATCAATTAGAGTAACAAAATATCGACAACAGACTACCTTTGATTATGACATGGCTACTATCCATTGGAGTAACAAAAATCTCGACAAGAAACTACCTTCCGAAATGATAAGGCTACCATCCATTGGAATAACAAAAATATCGACAACAAACTACGTTCTATAATGACAAGGCTACGATCCATTAGAGTAACAAAAATTTCGACAACAGACTACCTTGCATAATGACAAGGCTACCATCCATTGGAGTAATGAAAATATCAACAAGAGACTACCTTCCATAATGACAAGGCTACCATGCATTGGAGTAATGAAAATATTAACAACAAATTACCTTCCATAATGACAAGGATACCATCCATAATAGTAACAAAATGCTCGCCAGCAGACTACCTTCGATAATGACAAGGCTACTATCTATTGGAGTGACAAAAATCCCGACAATAGACTACCTTCCATAATGACAAGGCTACCATCAATTGGAGTAAAAAAATATCGACAATAGACCACCTTTGATTATGACATGGCTACTATCCATTGGAGTAACAAAAATCTCGACAACAAACTACCTTCCAAAATGATAAGGCTACCATCCATTGGAATAACAAAAATATCGACAACAAACTACGTTCCATAATGACAAGGCTACCATCCATTGGTGTAACAAAAATCTCGACAACAGACTACCTTCCATAATGAGAAGGCTACCATCCATTAGAGTAACGAAAATCTCGACAACAGACTACCTTCCATAATGACAAGGCTATGATCCATTAGAGTAAAAAATATTTCGACAACATACTACCTTCAATAATGACAAGGCTACCATCCTTTGGAGTAATGAAAATACAACCAAGAGACTACCTTCCATAATTACAAGGCTACCAACCATTGGAGTAATGAAAATATTAACAAGAGACTACCTTCCATAATGACAAGGCTACCATCCATAGTAGTAACAAAAAGCTCGCCAACAGACTACCTTCGATAATGACAAGGCTACTATCTATTGGAGTGACAAAAATCTCGACAATAGACTACCTTCCATAATGACAAGGCTACCATCAATTAAAGTGACAAAATCATGACAACATACTACCTTTGATTATGACATGGCTACTATCCATTGGAGTAACAAAAATCTCGACAACAAACTACCTTGCAAAATGATAAGGCTACCATCCATTGGAATAACAAAAATATCGACAACAAACTATGTTCCATAATGACAAGGCTACCATCCATTGGGGTAACAAAAATCTCGACAACAGACTACCTTCCATAATGACAAGGCTACCATCCATTAGAGTAACAAAAATCTCGACAACAGACTACCTTCCATAATGACACGGCTACGATCCATTAGAGTAACAAATATTTCGACAATAGACTATCTTCCATAATGACAAGGATACCATCCATTGGAGTAATGAAAATATCAACGAGAGACTACCTTCCATATTTACAAGGCTACCATTCATTGGAGTAATGAAAATATTAACAAGAGACTACCTTCCAAAATGACAAGGCTACCATCCATAGTAGTAACAAAAAGCTCGCCAACGGACTACCTTCCACAATGACAAGGCTACTATCTATTGGAGTGACAAAAATCTCGAAAATAGACTACCTTCCATAATGACAAGGCTACCATGAATTGGAGTAACAAAATATCGACAACAGACTACCTTTGATTATGACATGGCTACTATCCATTGGAGTAATAAAAATCTCGACAAGAAACTACCTTCCAAAATGATAAGGCTACCATCCATTGGAATAACAAAAATATCGACAACAAACTACGTTATATAATGACAAGGCTACGATCCATTAGAGTAACAAAAATTTTGACAACAGACTACCTTCCATAATGACAAGGCTACCATCCATTGGAGTAATGAAAATATCAACGAGAGACTACCTTCCATAATTACAAGGCTACCATGCATTGGAGTAATGAAAATATTAACAACAGGTTACCTTCCATAATGACAAGGCTACCATCCATAGTAGTAACAAAATGCTCGCCAGCAGACTACCTTCGATAATGACAATGCTACTATCTATTGGAGTGACAAAAATCTCGACAATAGACTACCTTCCATAATGACAAGGCTACCATCAATTAAAGTGACAAAATCATGACAACATACTACCTTTGATTATGACATGGCTACTATCCATTGGAGTAACAAAAATCTCGACAACAAACTACCTTGCAAAATGATAAGGCTACCATCCATTGGAATAACAAAAATATCGACAACAAACTATGTTCCATAATGACAAGGCTACCATCCATTGGGGTAACAAAAATCTCGACAATAGACTACCTTCCATAATGACAAGGCTACCATCCATTAGAGTAACAAAAATCTCGACAACAGACTACCTTCCATAATGACACGGCTACGATCCATTAGAGTAACAAATATTTCGACAATAGACTATCTTCCATGATGACAAGGATACCATCCATTGGAGTAATGAAAATATCAACGAGAGACTACCTTCCATATTTACAAGGCTACCATTCATTGGAGTAATGAAAATATTAACAAGAGACTACCTTCCAAAATGACAAGGCTACCATCCATAGTAGTAACAAAAAGCTCGCCAACGGACTACCTTCCACAATGACAAGGCTACTATCTATTGGAGTGACAAAAATCTTGAAAATAGACTACCTTCCATAATGACAAGGCTACCATGAATTGGAGTAACAAAATATCGACAACAGACTACCTTTGATTATGACATGGCTACTATCCATTGGAGTAATAAAAATCTCGACAAGAAACTACCTTCCGAAATGATAAGGCTACCATCCATTGGAATAACAAAAATATCGACAACAAACTACGTTCTATAATGAAAAGGCTACGATCCATTAGAGTAACAAAAATTTCGACAACAGACTACCTTGCATAATGACAAGGCTTAAATCCATTGGAGTAATGAAAATATCAACAAGAGACTACCTTCCATAATGACAAGGCTACCATGCATTGGAGTAATGAAAATATTAACAACAAATTACCTTCCATAATGACAAGGATACCATCCATAGTAGTAACAAAATGCTCGCCATCAGACTACCTTCGATAATGACAAGGCTACTATCTATTGGAGTGACAAAAATCTCGACAACAGACTACCTTCCATAATTACAAGGCTGCCATCAATCGGAGTAACAAAATATCGACCACAGACAACCTTTAATTATGACATGGCTACTATCCATTGGAGTAACAAAAATCTCGACAACAAACTACCTTCCAAAATGATAAGGCTACCATCCATTGGAATAACAAAAATATCGAAAACAAACTACGTTCCATAATGACAAGGCTACCATCCATTGGGGTAACAAAAATCTCGACAACAGACTACCTTCCATAATGAGAAGGCTAAAATCCATTAGAGTAACAAAAATATCGACAACAGACTACCTTCCATAATGATAAGGCTACGATCCATTAGAGTAAAAAATATTTCGACAACAGACTACCTTCCATAATGACAAGGCTACCATCCATTGGAGTAATGAAAATACCAACAAGAGACTACCTTTCATAATTACAAGGCTACCAACCATTGGGATAATGAAATTATTAACAAGAGACTACATTCCATAATGACAAGGCTACCATCCATAGTAATAACAAAAAGCTTGCCAACAGACTACCTTCGATAATGATAAGGCTACTATCTATTGGAGTGACAAAAATCTCGACAATAGACTACCTTCCATAATGACAAGGCTACCATCAATTAGAGTAACAAAATCTCGACAACAGACTACCTTTGATTATGACATGGCTACTATCCATTGGAGTAACAAAAATCTCGACAACAAACTACCTTCCAAAATGATAAGGCTACCATCCATTGGAATAACAAAAATATCGACAACAAACTATGTTATATAATGACAAGGCTACCATTCAATTGGGTAACAAAAATATCGACAACAGACTACCTTCCATAATGACAAGGCTACCATCCATTAGAGTAACAAAAATCTCGACAACAGACTACCTTCCATAATCATAAGGCTACGATCCATTATAGTAACAAATATTTCAACAATAGACTACCTTCCATAATGACAAGGCTACCATCCATTGGAGTAATTAAAATATCAACAAGAGACTACCTTCCATAATTACAAGGTTACCATGCATTGGAGTAATGAAAATATTAACAACAGATTACCTTCCATGATGACAAGGCTACCATCCATAGTAGTAACAAAATGCTCGCCAGCAGACTACCTTCGATAATGACAAGGCTACTATCTATTGGAGTGACAAAAATCTCGACAATAGACTACCTTCCATAATGACAAGGCTACCATCAATTGGAGTAACAAAATCTCGACAACAGACTACCTTTGATTATGACATGGCTACTATCCATTGGAGTAACAAAAATCTCGACAACAAACTACCTTGCAAAATGATAAGGCTACCATCCATTGGAATAACAAAAATATCGACAACAAACTATGTTCCATAATGACAAGGCTACCATCCATTGGGGTAACAAAAATCTCGACAACAGACTACCTTCCATAATGACAAGGCTACCATCCATTGGAGTAATGAAAATATCAACAAGAGACTACCTTCCATAATGACAAGGCTACCATGCATTGAAGTAATGAAAATATTAACAACAGATTACCTTCCATAATGACAAGGCTACCATCCATAGTAGTAAGAAAATGCTCGCCAGCAGACTACCTTCGATAATGACAAGGCTACTATCTATTAAAGTGACAAAAATCTCAACAATAGACTACCTTCCATAATGACAAGGCTACCATCAATTGGAGTAACAAAATCTCGACAACAGACTACCTTTGATTATGACATGGCTACTATCCATTGGAGTAACAAAAATCTCGACAACAAACTACCTTCCAAAATGATAAGGCTACCATCCATTGGAATAAAAAAAATATCGACAACAAACTACGTTATATAATGACAAGGCTACGATCCATTAGAGTAACAAAAATTTTGACAACAGACTACCTTCCATAATGACAAGGCTACCATCCATTGGAGTAATGAAAATATCAACAAGAGACTACCTTCCATAATTACAAGGCTACCATGCATTGGAGTAATGAAAATATTAACAACAGATTACCTTCCATAATGACAAGGCTACCATCCATAGTAGTAACAAAATGCTATAATGACTAGGCTACCATCCAATGGAATAACAAAAATATGGACAACATACTACCTTCCATAATTACCAGGCTACCATCAATTATAGTAACAAAAATCTCGACAACAGACTACTTTCCATAATGACAAGGCTACCATCCATTGGAGTAACCAAAATCTCGGCAACAGACAACTTCTATAATGAGAAGGCTACCATCCAATGGAATAACAAAAATATCAACAACATACTACCTTCCATAATGACAAGGCTACCATCAATTGTAGTAACCAAAATCTCGACAACAGACTACCTTCCATAATGACAAGGCTACCATCAATTGGAGTAACAAAAATCTCGACAAGAGACTACCTTTCATAATTACAAGGCTACCATCCATTGTAGTAACAAAAATCTCGACAACAGACAACCTTCCATAATGACAATGCTACCATCCATTGGAGTAACCAAAATCTCGACAACAAACAACTTCTATAATGACAAGGCTACCATCTATTGGAATAACAAAAATCTCGACAACAGACTACCTTCCATAATGACAAGGCTACCATCCTATGGAATAACAAAAATATCGATAACATACTACCTTCCATAATGACAAGGCTACCATCAATTGTAGTAACCAAAATCTCGCAAACAAACTACCTTCCATAATGACAAGGCTACCGTCCATTGTAGTAACAATAATATCGACAACAGACTACCTTCCATAATGACAATGCTACCATCAATTGGAGTAACAAAAATATCGAGAATAGACTACCTTCCATAATGAAAAGCCTACCATGCATTGGAGTAACAAAAATCTCGACAACATAATACCTTCCATAATGACTAGTATACCATCCATTAGAGTAACAAAGATATCGACAACAGACTACCTTCCATAATGACAAGGCTACCATCCATTGGAGTGACAAAAATCTCGACAAGAGACTACCTTCCATAATGACAAGGCTACCATCCATTGGAGTCACAAAAATCTCGACAACATACTACCTTCCATAATGACAAGGCTACCATCCATTGGAGTAACCAAAATCTCGACAACAAACAACTTCTATAATGACAAGGCTACCATCTATTGGAATAACAAAAATCTCGACAACAGACTACCTTCCATAATGACAAGGCTACCATCCTATGGAATAACAAAAATATCGATAACATACTACCTTCCATAATGACAAGGCTACCATCAATTGTAGTAACCAAAATCTCGCTAACAAACTACCTTCCATAATGACAAGGCTACCGTCCATTGTAGTAACAATAATATCGACAACAGACTACCTTCCATAATGACAATGCTACCATCAATTGGAGTAACAAAAATATCGAGAATAGACTACCTTCCATAATGAAAAGCCTACCATGCATTGGAGTAACAAAAATCTCGACAACATAATACCTTCCATAATGACTAGTATACCATCCATTAGAGTAACAAAGATATCGACAACAGACTACCTTCCATAATGACAAGGCTACCATCCATTGGAGTGACAAAAATCTCGACAAGAGACTACCTTCCATAATGACAAGGCTACCATCCATTGGAGTCACAAAAATCTCGACAACATACTACCTTCCATAATGACAAGGCTACCATCAATTGTAGTAACAAAAATCTCTACAACAAACTACCTTCCACAATGACAATGCTACCATCAATTGGAGTAATAAAAATCTCGACAATAGGCTACATTCCATAATGACAAGGCTACCATCCATTGTAGTAACAAAAATCTCGACAACAGACTACTTTCCATAATGACAAGGCTACCATCCATTGGAGTAACCAAAATCTCGGCAACAGACTACTTCTATAATGAGAAGGCTACCATCTATTGGAATAACAAAAATCTCGAGAACAGACTATCTTCCATAATGACAAGGCTACCATCCAATGGAATAACAAAAATATCGACAACATACTACCTTCCATAATGACAAGGCTACCATCAATTGTAGTAACCAAAATCTCGACAACAGACTACCTTCCATAATGACAAGGCTACCATCAATTGGAGTAACAAAAATCTCGACAAGAGACTACCTTTCATAATTAGAAGGCTACCATCCATTGTAGTAACAAAAATCTCGACAACAGACAACCTTCCATAATGACAAGGCTACCATCCATTGGAGTAACCAAAATCTCGACAACAAACAACTTCTATAATGACAAGGCTACCATATATTGGAATAACAAAAATCTCGACAACAGACTACCTTCCATAATGACAAGGCTACCATCCTATGGAATAACAAAAATATCGATAACATACTACCTTCCATAATGACAAGGCTACCATCAATTGTAGTAACCAAAATCTCGCCAACAAACTACCTTCCATAATGACAAGGCTACCGTCCATTGTAGTAACAAAAATATCGACAACAGACTACCTTCCATAATGACAATGCTACCATCAATTGGAGTAAAAAAAATATCGAGAATAGACTACCTTCCATAATGAAAAGCCTACCATGCATTGGAGTAACAAAAATCTCGACAACATAATACCTTCCATAATGACTAGTATACCATCCATTAGAGTAACAAAGATATCGACAACAGACTACCTTCCATAATGACAAGGCTACCATCCATTGGAGTGACAAAAATCTCGACAAGAGACTACCTTCCATAATGACAAGGCTACCATCCATTGGAGTCACAAAAATCTCGACAACATACTACCTTCCATAATGACAAGGCTACCATCAATTGTAGTAACAAAAATCTCTACAACAAACTACCTTCCATAATGACAATGCTACCATCAATTGGAGTAATAAAAATCTCGACAATAGGCTACATTCCATAATGACAAGGCTACCATCCATTGTAGTAACAAAAATCTCGACAACAGACTACTTTCCATAATGACAAGGCTACCATCCATTGGAGTAACCAAAATCTCGGCAACAGACTACTTCTATAATGAGAAGGCTACCATCTATTGGAATAACAAAAATCTCGAGAACAGACTATCTTCCATAATGACAAGGCTACCATCCAATGGAATAACAAAAATATCGACAACATACTACCTTCCATAATGACAAGGCTACCATCAATTGTAGTAACCAAAATCTCGACAACAGACTACCTTCCATAATGACAAGGCTACCATCAATTGGAGTAACAAAAATCTCGACAAGAGACTACCTTTCATAATGACAAGGCTACCATCCATTGTAGTAACAAAAATCTTGACAACAGACAACCTTTCATAATGACAAGGCTACCATCCATTGGAGTAACCAAAATCTCGATAACAAACAACTTCTATAATGACAAGGCTACCATCTATTGGAATAACAAAAATCTCGACAACAGACTACCTTCCATAGTGACAAGGCTACCATCCTATGGAATAACAAAAGTATCGATAACATACTACCTTCCATAATGACAAGGCTACCATCAATTGTAGTAACCAAAATCTCGCCAACAGACTACCTTCCATAATGACAAGGCTACCGTCCATTGTAGTAACAAAAATATCGACAACTGACTACCTTCCATAATGACAATGCTACCATCAATTGGAGTAACAAAAATATCGAGAATAGACTACCTTCCATAATGAAAAGCCTACCATGCATTGGAGTAACAAAAATCTCGACAACATAATACCTTCCATAATGACTAGTATACCATCCATTAGAGTAACAAAGATATCGACAACAGACTACCTTCCATAATGACAAGGCTACCATCCATTGGAGTGACAAAAATCTCGACAAGAGACTACCTTCCATAATGACAAGGCTACCATCCATTGGAGTCACAAAAATCTCGACAACATACTACCTTCCATAATGACAAGGCTACCATCAATTGTAGTAACCAAAATCTCGCCAACAGACTACCTTCCATAATGACAAGGCTACCGTCCATTGTAGTAACAAAAATATCGACAACAGACTACCTTCCATAATGACAATGCTACCATCAATTGGAGTAACAAAAATATCGAGAATAGACTACCTTCCATAATGAAAAGCCTACCATGCATTGGAGTAACAAAAATCTCGACAACATAATACCTTCCATAATGACTAGTATACCATCCATTAGAGTAACAAAGATATCGACAACAGACTACCTTCCATAATGACAAGGCTACCATCCATTGGAGTTACAAAAATCTCGACAACAGACTACCTTCCATAATGACAAGGCTACCATCCATTGGAGTCAAATAAATCTCGAAAACAGAATACCTTCCATAATGACAAGGCTAAAATCCATTGGAGTAACAAAAATCTCGACAACATACTACCTTCCATAATGACAAGGCTACCATTCATGGGAATAAAAAAAATCTCGAGAACAGACTGCCTTCCATAATGACAAGGCAACCATCCATTGGAGTAACAAAAATCTCGAAAACAGACTACCTTCCATAATGACAAGGCTACCATCAATTGGAGTAATAAAAATCTCGACAATAGGCTACCTTCCATAATGACAAGGCTACCATCCAATGGAATAACAAAAATATCGACAACATACTACCTTCCATAATGACCAGGCTACCATCAATTGTAGTAACCAAAATCTCGACAATAGACTACCTTCCATAATGACAAGGCTACCGTCCATTGTAGTAACAAAAATCTCTACAACAAACTACCTTCCATAATTACAATGCTACCATCAATTGGAGTAATAAAAATCTCGACAATAGGCTACATCCCATAATGACAAGGCTACCATCCATTGTAGTAACAAAAATCTCGACAACAGACTACCTTCCATAATGACAAGGCTACCATCCATTGGAGTAACCAAAATCTCGACAACAGACAACTTCTATAATGAGAAGGCTACCATCTATTGGAATAACAAAAATCTCGAGAACAAACTATCTTCCATAATGACAAGGCTACCATCCATTGGAGTAACAAAAATCTCGAAAACAGACTACCTTCCATAATGACAAGGCTACTATCCAATGGAATAACAAAAATATCGACAACATACTACCTTCCATAATGACAAGGCTACCATCCATTGTAGTAACCAAAATCTCGACAACAGACTACCTTCCAAAATGACAAGGCTACCGTCCATTGTAGTAACAAAAATCTCGACAACAAACTACCTTCCATAATGACAATGCTACCATCAAATGGAGTAATAAAAATATCGACAATAGGCTACCTTCTATAATGACAAGGCTACCATCCATTGTAGTAACAAAAATCTCGACAACAGACTACCTTCCTTAATGACAAGGCTACCATCTATAGGAATAAAAAAAATCTCGAGAACAGACTGCCTTTCATAATGACAAGGCTACCATATAATGGAATAACAAAAATATCGACAACATACTACCTTCCATAATGACCAGGCTACCATCAATTGTAGTAACCAAAATCTCGACAACAGACTACCTTCCATAATGAATGGCTATCGTCCATTGTAGTAACAAAATTCTCTACAACAAACTACCTTCCATAATGACAATGCTACCATCAATTGGAGTAATAAAAATCTCGACAATAGGCTACATTCCATAATGACAAGGCTACCATCCATTGGAGTAACAAAAATCTCGAAAACAGACTACCTTCCATAATGACAAGGGTACTATCCAATGGAATAACAAAAATATCGACAACATACTACCTTCCATAATGACAAGGCTACGATCCATTGTAGTAACCAAAATCTCGACAACAGACTACCTTCCATAATGACAAGGCTACCGTCCATTGTAGTAACAAAAATCTCGACAACAAACTACCTTCCATAATGACAATTCTACCATCAAATGGAGTAATAAAAATCTTGACAATAGGCTACCTTCTATAATGACAAGGCTACCATCCATTGTAGAAACAAAAATCTCGAAAACAGACTACCTTCCATAATGACAAGGCTACCATCCATTGGAGTAACCAAAATCTCGACAACAGACAACTTCTATAATGAGAAGGCTACCATCTATTGGAATAACAAAAATCTCGAGAACAAACTATCTTCCATAATGACAAGGCTACCATCCATTGGAGTAACAAAAATCTCGAAAACAGACTACCTTCCATAATGACAAGGCTACTATCCAATGAAATAACAAAAATATCGACAACATACTACCTTCCATAATGACAAGGCTACCATCCATTGTAGTAACCAAAATCTCGACAACAAACTACCTTCCAAAATGACAAGGCTACCGTCCATTGTAGTAACAAAAATCTCGACAACAAACTACCTTCCATAATGACAATGCTACCATCAAATGGAGTAATAAAAATATCGACAATAGGCTACCTTCTATAATGACAAGGCTACCATCCATTGTAGTAACAAAAATGTCGACAACAGACTACCTTATTTAATGACAAGGCTACCATCTATAGGAATAAAAAAAATCTCGAGAACAGACTGCCTTTCATAATGACAAGGCTACCATATAATGGAATAACAAAAATATCGACAACATACTACCTTCCATAATGACAAGGCTACCATCAATTGTAGTAACCAAAATCTCGACAACAGACTACCTTCCATAATGACAAGGCTACCGTCCATTGTAGTAACAAAATTCTCTACAACAAACTACCTTCCATAATGACAATGCTACCATCAATTGGAGTAATAAAAATCTTGACAATAGGCTACATTCCATAATGACAAGGCTACCATCCATTGGAGTAACAAAAATCTTGAAAACAGACTACCTTCCATAATGACAAGGGTACTATCCAATGGAATAACAAAAATATCGAAAACATACTACCTTCCATAATGACAAGGCTACCATCCATTGTAGTAACCAAAATCTCGACAACAGACTACCTTCCATAATGACAAGGCTACCATCCATTGTAGTAACAAAAATCTCGACAACAAACTACCTTCCATAATGACAATGCTACCATCAAATGGAGTAATAAAAATCTTGACAATAGGCTACCTTATATAATGACAAGGCTACCATCCATTGTAGTAACAAAAATCTCGAAAACAGACTACCTTCCATAATGACAAGGCTACCATCAATTGGAGTAATAAAAATATCGACAATAGGCTACCTTCCATAATGACAAGGCTACCATCCAATGGAATAACAAAAATATGGACAACATACTACCTTCCATAATGACCAAGGCTACCATCCATTGGAGTAACAAAAATATCGACAACATACTACCTTCCATAATGACCAGGCTACCATCAATTGTAGTAACCAAAATCTCGACAACAGACTACCTTCCATAATGACAAGGCTACCATCCAATGGAATAACAAAGATATCGACAACAGACTACCTTCCATAATGACAATGCTACCATCCATTGGAGTGACAAAAATCTCAACAACAAACTACCTTGAATAATGAAAAGGCTACAATCCATTGGAGTAACAAAAATCTCGAAAACAGACTACCTTCCATAATGACAAGGCTAAAATCCATTGGAGTAACAAAAATCTCGACAACAGACTACCTTCCATAATGACAAGGCTACCATTTATAGGAATAAAAAAAATCTCGAGAACAGACTGCCTTCCATAATTACAAGGCTACCATCCATTGGAGTAACAAAAATCTCAAAAACAGACTACCTTCCATAATGACAAGGCTACCATCCAATGGAATAACAAAAATATCGACAACATACTACCTTCCATAATGACCAGGCTACCATCAATTGTAGTAACCAAAATCTCGACAACAGACTACCTTCTATAATGACAAGGCTACCGTCCATTGTAGTAACAAAAATCTCGACAACAGACTACCTTCCATAATGACAATGCTACCATCAATTAGAGTAACAAAAATCTTGACAATAGGGTACCTTCCATAATTACAAGGCTACCATCCAATGGAATAACAAAAATCTCGAGAACATACTACCTTCCATAATGACAATGCTACCATCCATTAGAGTGACAAAAATCTCAACAATAGACTACCTTCCATAATGACTAGGCTACCATTCATTAGAGTAACAAAGATATCGACAACAAACTACCTTCTATAATGACAAGGCTACCATACATTGTAATAACAAAAATCTCGACAACAAACTACCTTCCATAATGACAAGGCTATCATCCATTGGAGTAACAAAAATCTTGACAATAGACTACCTTCCATAATGACAAGGCTACCATTCATTGGAATAACAAAAATATCAACAAGAGACTACCTTCCATAATGATAAGGCTACCATCCATCGGAGTAACAAAAAATGCCACAACAGACTACCTTCCATAATGACAAGGCTACAATCCATTGGAGTAACAAAAATATCAACAAGAGACTACCTTCCATAATGACAAGGCTACCATCCATTGGAGGAACAAAAATCTCGACAACAGACTACCTTCCATAATGACAAGGCTACCATCCATTGGAGTAACAAAAATATCGACAATAGACTACCTTCCATAATGACAAGGCTACCATCTATAGGAATAAAAAAAATCTCGAGAACAGACTGCCTTCCATAATGACAAGGCTACCATCCATTGGAGTAACAAAAATCTCGACAACAGACTACCTTCCATAATGACAAGGCTACCATCTATAGGAATAAAAAAAATCTCGAGAACAGACTGCCTTCCATAATGACAAGGCTACCATCCAATGGAATAAAAAAAATATTGACAACATACTACCTTCCATAATGACAAGGCTAAAATCCATTGGAGTGACAAAAATCTCGACAACAGACTACCTTCCATAATGACTAGGTTACCATCTATAGGAATAAAAAAAATCTCGAGAATAAACTGCCTTCCATAATGACAAGGCTACCATCCAATGGAATAACAAAAATATCGACAACATACTACCTTTCATAATGACAAGGCTACCATCAATTGTAGTAACCAAAATCTCGACAACAGACTACCTTCTATAATGAAAAGGCTACCATCAATTGGAATAACAAAAATCTCGACAATAGACTACATCTCATAATGACAAGGCTACCATCCATTATAGTAACAAAAATCTCGACAACAGACTACCTTCCAAAATCTTGACAACAGACAACTTCTATAAGGACAAGGCTACTGTCTATTGGAATAACAAAAATCTCGAGAACAGGCTACCTTGCATAATGACAAGGCTACCATCCAATGGAATAACAAAAATACGACAACATACTACCTTCCATAATGACAAGGCTACCATCAATTGTAGTAACCAAAATCTCGCCAACAGACTACCTTCCATAATGAAAAGTCTACCATCCATTGGAGTAACAAAAATATCGACAACAAACTACGTTCCATAATGACTAGTCTACCATCCATTGGAGTAACAAATATATTGACAACAGACTACCTTCAATAATGACAAGGCTACCATCCATAGGAGTGACAAAAATCACGAAAACAGACTACCTTCCATAATGACAAGGCTACCATCCATTGGAGTAACAAAAATCTCGAAAACAGACTACCTTCCATAATGACAAGGCTAAAATCCATTGGAGTAACGAAAATCTCGTCAACAGACTACCTTCCATAATGACAAGGCTACCATTTATAGGAATAAAAAAAATCTCGAGAACAGACTGCCTTCCATAATGACAAGGCTACCATCCATTGGAGTAACAAAAATCACGAAAACAGACTACCTTCCATAATGACAAGGCTACTATCTAATGGAATAACAAAAATATCGACAACATACTACCTTCCATAATGACAAGGCTACCATCCATTGTAGTAACCAAAATCTCGACAACAGATTACCTTCCATAATGACAAGGCTACCGTCCATTGTAGTAACAAAAATCTCGACAACAAACTACCTCCCATAATCACAATGCTACCATCAAATGGAGTAATAAAAATCCTGACAATAGGCTACCTTCTATAATGACAAGGCTACCATCCATTGTAGTAACAAAAATCTCGACAACAGACTACCTTCCTTAATGACAAGGCTACCATCTATAGGAATAAAAAAAATCTCGAGAACAGACTGCCTTCCATAATGACAAGGCTACCATCCATTGGAGTAACAAAAATCTCGAAAACAGACTACCTTCCATAATGACAAGGCTACCATCAATTGGAGTAACAAAAATCTCGATAATAGGCTACCTTTCGTAATGACAAGGCTACCATCCATTGGAATAACAAAAATATCGACAACAAACTACGTTCCATAATGACAAGGATACCATCCATTGGAGTAACAAAAATATCGACAAAAGACTACCTTCCATAATGACAAGGCTAACATCCATTGGAGTAACACAAATATCGAGAATAGACTACCTTCCATAATAAAAAGCCTACCATGCATTGGAGTAACAAAAATCTCGATAACATAATACCTTCCATAATGACTAGTCTACCATCCATTAGAGTAACAAAGATATCGATAACAGACTACCTTCCATAATGACAAGGCTACCATCCATTGGAATGAGAAAAATCTCGACAACAGACTACCTTCCATAATGACAAGTCTACCATTCATTAGAGTCACAAAAATCTCGAAAACAGACTACCTTCCATAATGACAAGGCTAAAATCCATTGGAGTAACAAAAATCTCGACAACATACTACCTTCCATAATGACAAGGCTACCATTCATGGGAATAAAAAAAATCTCGAGAACAGATTGCCTTCCATAATGACAAGGCTACCATCCATTGGAGTAACAAAAATCTCGAAAACAGACTACCTTCCATAATGACAAGGCTAGCATCAATTGGAGTAATAAAAATCTCGACAATAGGCTACCTTCCATAATGACAAGGCTACCATCCATTGAAATAACAAAAAATATCGACAACAAACTACGTTCCATAATGACAAGGCTACCATCCAAAGGAGTAACAAAAATATCGACAAAAGACTACCTTCCATAATGACAAGGCTACCATCCATTGGAGTAACAAAAATATCGAGAATAGACTACCTTCCATAATGAAAAGCCTACCATGCATTGGGGTAACAAAAATCTCGACAACATAATACCTTCCATAACGACTAGTCTACCATCCATTAGAGTAACAAAGATATCGATAAAAGACTACCTTCCATAATGACAAGGCTACCATCCATTGGAGTGACAAAAATCTCGACAACAGACTACCTTCCATAATGACAAGGCTACCATCCATTGGAGTAACAAAAATCTCGAAAATAGACTACCTTCCATAATGACAAGGCTACCATCAATTGGAGTAATAAAAATATCGACAATAGACTACCTTCCATAATGACAAGGCTACCATCCAATGGAATAACAAAAATATCGACAACATACTACCTTCCATAATGACCAGGCTACCATCAATTGTAGTAACCAAAATCTCGACAATAGACTACCTTCCATAATGACAAGGCTACCGTCCATTGTAGTAACAAAAATCTCTACAACAAACTACCTTCCATAATGATAATGCTACCATCAATTGGAGTAACAAAAATCTCGACAACAGACTACTTTCCATAATGACAAGGCTACCATCAATTGGAGTAACCAAAATCTCGACAACAGACAACTTCTATAATGAGAAGGCTACCATCTATTGGAATAACAAAAATCTCGAGAACATACTACCTTCCATAATGATAAGGCTACCATCAATTGGAGTAACAAAAATCTCGACAAGAGACTACCTTTCATAATGACAAGGCTACCATCCATTGTAGTAACAAAAATCTCGACAACAGACTACCTTCCATAATGACAAGGCTACCATCCATTGGAGTAACCAAAATCTCGACAACAAACAACTTCTATAATGACAAGGCTACCATCTATTGGAATAACAAAAATCTCGACAACAGACTACCTTCCATAATGACAAGGCTACCATCCAATGGAATAACAAAAATATCGATAACATACTACCTTCCATAATGACAAGGCTACCATCAATTGTAGTAACCAAAATCTCGATAACAGACTACCTTCCATAATGACAAGGCTACCGTCCATTGTAGTAACAAAAATCTCGACAACAGACTACCTTCCATAATGACAATGCTACCATCAATTGGAGTAATAAAAATCTCGACAATAGACTACCTTCCATAATGACAAGGATACCATCCATTGGAGTAACCAAAATCTCGACAACAAACAACTTCTAAAATGACAACGCTACCGTCTATTGGAATAACAAAAATCTCGAGAACAAACTACCTTCCATAATGACAAGGCTACCATCCAATGGAATAACAAAAATATCGACAACATACTACCTTCCATAATGACAAGGCTACCATCAAATGTAGTAACCAAAATCTCCCCAACAGACTACCTTCCATAATGACAAGGTTACCATCCATTGGAATAACAAAAATATCGACAACAAACTAACTTCCATAATGACAACGCTACCGTCTATTGGAGTAACAAAAATATCGAGAATAGACTACCTTCCATAATGAAAAGCCTACCATCCATTGGAGTAACAAAATCTCGACAACATAATACCTTCCATAATGACTAGGCTACCATCCATTGGAGTAACAAAGATATCGGCAATAGACTACCTTCCATAATGATAAGGCTACCATCCATTGGAGTGACAAAAATCTCAACAACATACTACCTTCCATAATGACAAGGCTACAATCCATTGGAGTAACAAAAATCTCGAAAATAGACTACCTTCCATAATGACAAGGCTAAAATCCATTGGAGTAACAAAAATCTCGACAACAGACTAACTTCCATAATGACAAGGCTACCATTTATAGGAATAAAAAAAATCTCGAGAACAGACTGCCTTCCATAATGACAAGGCTACCATCTATTGGAATAACAAAAATCTTGACAACAGACTACCTTTCATAATGACAAGGCTACCATCCAATGGAATAACAAAAATATCGACAACATACTACCTTCCATAATGAGAAGGCTACCATCAATTGTAGTAACCAAAATCTCCCCAACAGACTCCCTTCCATAATGACAAGGTTACCATCCATTGGAATAACAAAAATATCGACAACAAACTACCTTCCATAATGACAAGGCTACCATCCATTAGAGTAACAAAAATATCGAGAATAGACTACCTTCCATAATGAAAAGCCTACCATCCATTGGAGTAACAAAATCTCGACAACATAATACCTTCCATAATGACTAGGCTACCATCCATTGGAGTAACAAAGTTATCGATAATAGACTACCTTCCATAATGACAAGGCTACCATCCATTGGAGTGACAAAAATCTCAACAACAGACTACCTTCCATAATGACAAGGCTTCAATCCATTGGAGTAACAAAAATCACGAAAACAAACTACCTTCCATAATGACAAGGCTAAAATCCATTGGAGTAACAAAAATCTCGACAACAGACTACCTTCTATAATGACAAGGCTACCATTTATAGGAATAAAAAAAAATCTCGAGAACAGACTGCCTTCCATAATGACAAGGCTACCATCTATTGGAATAACAAAAATCTCGACAACAGACTACCTTCCATAATGACAAGGCTACCATCCAATGGAATAACAAAAATATCGACAACATACTACCTTCCATAATGACCAGGCTACCATCAATTGTAGTAACCAAAATCTCGACAATAGACTACCTTCCATAATGACAAGGCTACCGTCCATTGTAGTAACAAAAATCTCGACAACAGACTATCTTCCATAATGACAATGCTACCATCAATTAGAGTAATAAAAATCTTGACAATAGGGTACCTTCCATAATGACAAGGCTACCATCTATTGGAATAACAAAAATCTCGAGAACAGACTACCTTCCATAATTACAAGGCTACCATCCAATGGAATAACAAAAATATCGACAACATACTACCTTCCATAATGACAATGCTACCATCCAATAGAGTGACAAAAATCACGACAATAGACTACCTTCCATAATGACTAGGCTACCATCCATTAGAGTAACAAAGATATCGACAACAAACTACCTTCTATAATGACAAGGCTACCATACATTGATATAACAAAAATCTCGACAACAAACTACCTTCCATAATGACAAGGCTACCATCCATTGGAGTAATAAAAATCTTGACAATAGACTACCTTCCATAATGACAAGGCTACCATCCATTGGAATAACAAAAATATCAACAAGAGACTACCTTCCATAATGATAAGGCTACCATCCATCGGAGTAACAAAAAATGCGACAACAGACTACTTTCCATAATGACATGGCTACCATCCATTGGAGTAACAAAAATATCAACAAGAGACTACCTTACATAATGACTAGGCTACCATCCATTGGAGTAACAAAAATCTCGACAACAGACTACCTTCCATAATGACAAGGCTACCATCCATTGGAGTAACAAAAATATCGACAACAGACTACCTTCCATAATGACAAGGCTACCATCTATAGGAATAAAAAAAATCTCGAGAACAGACTGCGTTCCATAATGACAAGGCTACCATCCATTGGAGTAACAAAAATCTCGACAACAGACTACCTTCCATAATGACAAGGCTACCATCTATAGGAATAAAAAAAATCTCGACAACAGACTACCTTCCATAATGACAAGGCTACCATCCAATGGAATAAAAAAATATCGACAACATACTACCTTCCATAATGACAAGGCTAAAATCCATTAGAGTAATAAAAATCTCGACAACAGACTACCTTCCATAATGACAAGGCTACCGTCCATTGTAGTAACAAAAATCTCGACAACAGACTACCTTCCATAATGACAATGCTACCATCAATTAGAGTAATAAAAATCTTGACAATAGGGTACCTTCCATAATGACAAGGCTACCATCTATTGGAATAACAAAAATCTCGAGAACAGACTACCTTCCATAATTACAAGGCTACCATCCAATGGAATAACAAAAATATTGACAACATACTACCTTCCATAATGTCAATGCTACCATCCATTAGAGTGACAAAAATCTCGACAATAGACTACCTTCCATAATGACTAGGCTACCATCCATTGGAGTAACAAAAATCTTGACAATAGACTACCTTCCATAATGACAAGGCTACCATCCATTGGAATAACAAAAATATCAACAAGAGACTACCTTCCATAATGATAAGGCTACCATCCATCGGAGTAACAAAAAATGCGACAACAAACTACCTTCCATAATGACATGGCTACCATCCATTGGAGTAACAAAAATATCAACAAGAGACTACCTTCCATAATGATAAGGCTACCATCCATTGGAGTAACAAAAATCTCGACAACAGACTACCTTCCATAATGACAAGGCTACCATCCATTGGAGTAACAAAAATATCGACAACAGACTACCTTCCATAATGACAAGGCTACCATCTATAGGAATAAAAAAAATCTCGAGAACAGACTGCGTTCCATAATGACAAGGCTACCATCCATTGGAGTAACAAAAATCTCGACAACAGACTACCTTCCATAATGACAAGGCTCCCATCTATAGGAATAAAAAAAATCTTGAGAACATACTGCCTTCCATAATGACAAGGCTACCATCCAGTGGAGTAACAAAAATCTCGACAACAGACTACCATCTATAATGACAAGGCTACCATCTATAGGAATAAAAAAAATCTCGAGAACAGACTGCCTTCCATAATGACAAGGCTACCATCCAATGGAATTAAAAAATGTCGACAACATACTACCTTCCATAATGACAAGGCTAAAATCCATTGGAGTAACAAAAATCTCGACAACAGACTACCTTCCATAATGACAAGGCTACCATCTATTGGAATAAAAAAAATCTCGAGAACAGACTGCCTTCCATAATGACAAGGCTACCATCCAATGGAATAACAAAAATATCGACAACATACTACCTTTCATAATGACAAGGCTACCATCAATTGTAGTAACCAAAATCTCGACAGCAGACTACCTTTCATAATGAAAAGGCTACCATCAATTGGAATAACAAAAATCTCTACAATAGACTACATTTCATAATGACAAGGCTACCATCCATTATAGTAACAAAAATATCGACAACAGACTACCTTCAATAATGACAAGGCTACCATCCATTGGAGTAACCAAAATCTTGACAACAAACAACTTCTATAAGGACAAGGCTACCGTCTATTGGAATAACCAAAATCTCGCCAACAGACTACCTTCCATAATGAAAAGGCTACCATCCATTGGAATAACAAAAATATCGACAACAAACTACGTTCCATAATGACAAGGCTACCATCCATTGGAGTAACAAAAATATCGACAACAGACTACCTTCCATAATGACAAGGCTACTATCCATTAGAGTAACAAAAATATCGAGAATAGACTACCTTCCATAATGAAAAGCCTACCATGCATTGGAGTAACAAAAATCTCGACAACATAATACCTTCCATAATGACTAGTCTACCATCCATTGGAGTAACAAAGATATTGACAACAAACTACCTTCCATAATGACAAGGCTACCATCCATTGGAGTGACAAAAATCTCGAAAACAGACTACCTTCCATAATGACAAGGCTACCATCCATTGGAGTAACAAAAATCTCGAAAACAGACTACCTTCCATAATGACAAGGCTACCGTCCATTGTAGTAACAAAAATCTCGACAACAGACTACCTTCCATAATAACAATGCTACCATCAAATGGAGTAATAAAAATCTTGACAATAGGCTACCTTCTATAATGACAAGGCTACCATCCATTGTAGTTACAAAAATCTCGACAACAGACTACCTTCCTTAATGACAAGGCTACCATCAATTGTAGTAACCAAAATCTCGCCAACAGACTACCTTCCATAATGACAAGGCTACCATACATTGGAGTAACAAAAATATCGACAAAAGACTACCTTCCTTAATGACAAGGCTACCATCCATTGGAGTAACAAAAATATCGAGAATAGACTACCTTCCATAATGAAAAGCCTACCATGCATTGGAGTAACAAAAATCTTGACAACATAATACCTTCCATAATGACTAGTCTACCATCCATTAGAGTAACAAAGATATCGACAACAGACTACCTTCCATAATGACAAGGCTACCATCCATTGGAGTGACAAAATCTCGACAACAGACTACCTTCCATAATGACAAGGCTACCATCCATTGGAGTCACAAAAATCTCGAAAACAGAATACCTTCCATAATGACAAGGCTAAAATCCATTGGAGTAACAAAAATCTCGAAAACATACTACCTTCCATAATGACAAGGCTACCATTCATGGGAATAAAAAAAATCACGAGAACAGACTGCCTTCCATAATGACAAGGCAACCATCCATTGGAGTAACAAAAATCTCGAAAACAGACTACCTTCCATAATGACAAGGCTACCATCAATTGGAGTAATAAAAATCTCGACAATGGGCTACCTTCCATAATGACAAGGCTACCATCCAATGGAATAACAAAAATATCGACAACATACTACCTTCCATAATGACCAGGCTACCATCAATTGTAATAACCAAAATCTCGACAACAGACTACCTTCCATAATGACAAGGCTACCGTCCATTGTAGTAACAAAAATCTCTACAACAAACTACCTTCCATAATGACAATGCTACCATCAATTGGAGTAATAAAAATCTCGACAATAGGCTACATTCTATAATGACAAGGCTACCATCCATTGTAGTAATAAAAATCTCGACAACAGACTACCTTCCATAATGACAAGGCTACCATCCATTGGAGTAACCAAAATCTCGACAACAGACAACTTCTATAATGAGAAGGCTACCATCTATTAGAATAACAAAAATCTCGAGAACAGACTATCTTCCATAATGACAAGGCTACCATCCAATGGAATATCAAAAATATCGACAACATACTACCTTCCATAATGACAAGGCTACCATCCAATGGAATAACAAAAATATTGACAACATACTACCTTCCATAATGACAAGGCTACCATCAATTGTAGTAACCAAAATCTCGCCAATAGACTACCTTCCATAATGACAAGGCTACCATCCATTGGAATAACAAAAAATATCGACAACAAACTACGTTCCATAATGACAAGGCTACCATCCATTGGAGTAACAAAAATATCGACAACAGACTACTTTCCATAATGACAAGGCTACCATCCATTGGAGTAACAAAAATATCGAGAATAGACTACCTTCCATAATGAAAAGCCTACCATCCATTGGAGTAACAAAATCTCAACAACATAATACCTTCCATAATGACTAGGCTACCATCCACTGGAGCAACAAAGATATCGACAACAGACTACCTTCCATAATGACAAGGCTACCATCAATTGGAGTGACAAAAATCTCAACAACAGACTACCTTCCATAATGACAAGGCTACAATCCATTGGAGTAACAAAAATCTCGAAAACAGACTACCTTTCATAATGACAAGGCTAAAATCCATTGGAGTAACAAAAATCTCGACAACAGACTACCTTCCATAATGACAAGGCTACCATTTATAGGAATAAAAAAAATCTCGAGAACAGACTGCCTTCCATAATTACAAGGCTACCATCCATTGGAGTAACAAAAATCTCAAAAATAGACTACCTTCCATAATGACAAGGCTACCATCCAATGGAATAACAAAAATATTGACAACATACTACCTTCCATAATGACCAGGCTACCATCAATTGTAGTAACCAAAATCTCGACAACGGACTACCTTCCATAATGACAAGGCTACCGTCCATTGTAGTAACAAAATCTCTACAACAAACTACCTTCCATAATGATAATGCTACCATCAATTGGAGTAACAAAAATCTCGACAACAGACTACTTTCCATAATGACAAGGCTACCATCCATTGGAGTAACCAAAATCTCGACAACAGACAACTTCTATAATGAGAAGGCTACCATCTATTGGAATAACAAAAATCTCGAGAACAAACTATCTTCCATAATGACAAGGCTACCATCCAATGGAATAACAAAAATATCGACAACATACTACATTCCATAATGACAAGGCTACCATCAATTGTAGTAACCAAAATCTCGACAACAGACTACCTTCCATAATGACAAGGCTACCATCAATCGGAGTAACAAAAATCTCGACAAGAGACTACCTTTCATAATGACAAGGCTACCATCCATTGTAGTAACAAAAATCTCGACAATAGACTACCTTCCATAATGACAAGGCTACCATCCATTAGAGTAACCAAAATCTCGACAACAAACAACTTCTATAATGACAATGCTACCATCTATTGGAATAACAAAAAACACGACAACAGACCACCTTCCATAATGACAAGGCTACCATCCAATGGAATAAAAAAAATATCGATAACATACTACCTTCCATAATGACAAGGCTACCATCAATTGTAGTAACCAAAATCTCGATAACAGACTACCTTCCATAATGACAAGGCTACCGTCCGTTATAGTAACAAAAATCTCGACAACAGACTACCTTCCATAATGACAATGCTACCATCAATTGGAGTAATAAAAATCTCGACAATAGACTACCTTCCATAATGACAAGGTTACCATCCATTGGAGTAACCAAAATCTCGACAACAGACAACTTCTAAAATGACAACGCTACCGTCTATTGGAATAACTAAAATCTCGAGAACAGACTACCTTCCATAATGACAAGGCTACCATCCAATGGAATAACAAAAATATCGACAACATACTACCTTCCATAATGACAAGGCTACCATCAATTGTAGTAACCAAAATCTCGCCAACAGACTACCTTCCATAATGACAAGGCTACCATCCATTGGAATAACAAAAATATCGACAACAAACTACCTTCCATAATGACAAGGCTACCATCCATTGGAGTAACAAAAATATCGAGAATAGACTACCTTCCATAATGAAAAGCCTACCATCCATTGGAGTAACAAAATCTCGACAACATAATACCTTCCATAATGACTAGGCTACCATCCATTGGAGTAACAAAGATATCCACAACAGACTACCTTCCATAATGACAAGGCTACCATCCATTGGAGTGACAAAAATCTCACCAACAGACTACCTTCCATAATGACAAGGCTACAATCCATTGGAGTAACAAAAATCTCGAAAATAGACTACCTTCCATAATGACAAGGCTAAAATCCATTGGAGTAACAAAAATCTCGACAACAGACTACCTTCCATAATGACAAGGCTACCATTTATAGGAATAAAAAAAATCTCGAGAACAGACTGCCTTCCATAATTACAAGGCTACCATCCATTGGAGTAACAAAAATCTCAAAAACAGACTACCTTCCATAATGACAAGGCTACCATCCAATGGAATAACAAAAATATCGACAACATACTACCTTCCATAATGACCAGGCTACCATCAATTGTAGTAACCCAAATCTCGACAATAGACTACCTTCCATAATGACAAGGCTACCGTCCATTGTAGTAACAAAAATCTCGACAACAGACTACCTTCCATAATTACAATGCTACCATCAATTAGAGTAATAAAAATCTTGACAATAGGGTACCTTCCATAATGACAAGGCTACCATCTATTGGAATAACAAAAATCTCGAGAACAGACTACCTTCCATAATTACAAGGCTACCATCCAATGGAATAACAAAAATATCGACAACATACTACCTTCCATAATGACAATGCTACCATCCATTAGAGTGACAAAAATATCGACAATAGACTACCTTCCATAATGACTAGGCTACCATCCATTGGAATAACAAAAATATCAACAAGAGACTACCTTCCATAATGATAAGGCTACCATCCATCGGAGTAACAAAAAATGCGACAACAGACTACCTTCCATAATGACAAGGCTACCATCCATTGGAGTAACAAAAATATCAACAAGAGACTACCTTCCATAATGACAAGGCTACCATCCATTGGAGTAACAAAAATCTCGACAACAGACTACCTTCCATAATGACAAGGCTACCATCCATTTGAGTAACAAAAATACCGACAACAGACTACCTTCCATAATGACAAGGCTACCATCTATAGGAATAAAAAAAATCTCGAGAACAGACTGCCTTCCATAATGACAAGGCTACCATCCATTGGAGTAACAAAAATCTCGACAACAGACTACCTTCCATAATGACAAGGCTACCATCTATAGGAATAAAAAAAATCTCGAGAACAGACTGCCTTCCATAATGACAAGGCTACCATCCAGTGGAGTAACAAAAATCTCGACAACAGACTACCTTCCATAATGACAAGGCTACCATCTATAGGAATAAAAAAAATCTCGAGAACAGACTGCCTTCCATAATGACAAGGCTACCATCCAATGGAATAAAAAAATATCGACAACAAACTACCTTCCATAATGACAAGGCTAAAATCCATTGGAGTAACAAAAATCTCGACAACAGACTACCTTTCATAATGACAAGGCTACCATCTATTGGAATAAAAAAAATCTCGAGAACAGACTGCCTTCCATAATGACAAGGCAACCATCCAATGGAATAACAAAAATATCGACAACATACTACCTTTCATAATGACAAGGCTACCATCAATTTTAGTAACCAAAATCTCGACAACAGACTACCTTTCATAATGAAAAGGCTACCATCAATTGGAATAACAAAAATCTCGACAATAGACTACACTTCATAATGACAAGGCTACCATCCATTATAGTAACAAAAATCTCGACAACAGACTACCTTCCATAATGACAAGGCTACCATCCATTGGAGTAACCAAAATCTTGACAACAGACAACTTCTATAAGGACAAGGCTACCGTCTATTGGAATAACAAAAGTCTCGAGAACAGACTACCTTGCATAATGACAAGGCTACCATCCAATGGAATAACAAAAATACGACAACATACTACCTTCCATAATGACAAGGCTACCATCAATTGTAGTAACCAAAATCTCGCCAACAGACTACCTTCCATAATGAAAAGGCTACCATCCATTGGAATAACAAAAATATCGACAACAAACTACGTTCCATAACGACAAGGCTACCATCCATTGGAGTAACAAAAATATCGACAACAGACTACCTTCCATAATGACAAGGCTACTATCCATTGGAGTAAAAAAATATCGAGAATAGACTACCTTCCATAATGAAAAGCCTACCATGCATTGGAGTAACAAAATCTCGACAACATAATACCTTCCATAATGACTAGTCTACCATCCATTGGAGTAACAAAGATATTGACAATAGACTACCTTCCATAATGACAAGGCTACCATCCATTGGAGTGACAAAAATCTCGAAAACAGACTACCTTCCATAATGACAAGGCTACCATCCATTGGAGTAACAAAAATCTCGAAAACAGACTACCTTCCATAATGACAAGGCTAAAATCCATTGGAGTAACAAAAATCTCGACAACAGACTACCTTCCATAATTACAAGGCTACAATTTATAGGAATAAAAAAAATCTCGAGAACAGACTGCCTTCCATAATGACAAGGCTACCATCCATTGGAGTAACAAAAATCTCGAAAACAGACTACCTTCCATAATGACAAGGCTACTATCCAATGGAATAACAAAAATATCGACAACATACTACCTTCCATAATGACAAGGCTACCATCCATTGTAGTAACCAAAATCTCGACAATAGACTACCTTCCATAATGACAAGGCTACCGTCCATTGTAGTAACAAAAATCTCGACAACATACTACCTTCCATAATGACAATGCTACCATCAAATGGAGTAATAAAAATCTTGACAATAGGCTACCTTCTATAATGACAAGGCTACCATCCATTGTAGTTACAAAAATCTCGACAACAGACTAACTTCCTTAATGACAAGGCTACCATCAATTGTAGTAACCAAAATCTCGCCAACAGACTACCTTCCATAATGACAAGGCTACCATCCATTGGAGTAACAAAAATATCGACAAAAGACTACCTTCCATAATGACAAGGCTACCATCCAATGGAATAACAAAAATATCGACAACATACTACCTTCCATAATGACCAGGCTACCATCAATTGTAGTAACCAAAATCTCGACAATAGACTACCTTCCATAATGACAAGGCTACCGTCCATTGTAGTAACAAAAATCTCGACAACAGACTACCTTCCATAATGACAATGCTACCATCAATTAGAGTAATAAAAATCTTGACAATAGGGTACCTTCCATAATGACAAGGCTACCATCTATTGGAATAACAAAAATCTCGAGAACAGACTACCTTCCATAATTACAAGGCTACCATCCAATGGAATAACAAAAATATCGACAACATACTACCTTCCATAATGACAATGCTACCATCCATTAGAGTGACAAAAATCTCGACAATAGACTACCTTCCATAATGACTAGGCTACCATCCATTGGAATAACAAAAATATCAACAAGAGACTACCTTCCATAATGATAAGGCTACCATCCATCGGAGTAACAAAAAATGCGACAACAGACTACCTTCCATAATGACAAGGCTACCATCCATTCGAGTAACAAAAATATCAACAAGAGACTACCTTCCATAATGACAAGGCTACCATCCATTGGAGTAACAAAAATCTCGACAACAGACTACCTTCCATAATGACAAGGCTACCATCCATTGGAGTAACAAAAATATCGACAACATACTACCTTCCATAATGACAAGGCTACCATCTATAGGAATAAAAAAAATCTCGAGAACAGACTGCCTTCCATAATGACAAGGCTACCATCCATTGGAGTAACAAAAATCTCGACAATAGACTACCTTCCATAATGACAAGGCTACCATCTATAGGAATAAAAAAAATCTCGAGAACAGACTGCCTTCCATAATGACAAGGCTACCATCTAGTGGAGTAACAAAAATATCGAAAACAGACTACCTTCCATAATGATAAGGCTACCATCTATAGGAATAAAAAAAATCTCGAGAACAGACTGCCTTCCATAATGACAAGGCTACCATCCAATGGAATAAAAAAATATCGACAACATACTACCTTCCATAATGACAAGGCTAAAATCCATTGGAGTAACAAAAATCTCGACAACAGACTACCTTACATAATGACAAGGCTACCATCTATTGGAATAAAAAAAATCTCGAGAACAGACTGCCTTCCATAATGACAAGGCAACCATCCAATGGAATAACAAAAATATCGACAACATACTACCTTTCATAATGACAAGGCTACCATCAATTGTAGTAACCAAAATCTCGACAACAGACTACCTTTCATAATGAAAAGGCTACCATCAATTGGAATAACAAAAATCTCGACAATAGACTACACTTCATAATGACAAGGCTACCATCCATTATAGTAACAAAAATCTCGACAACAGACTACCTTCCATAATGACAAGGCTACCATCCATTGGAGTAACCAAAATCTTGACAACAGACAACTTCTATAAGGACAAGGCTACCGTCTATTGGAATAACAAAAGTCTCGAGAACAGACTACCTTGCATAATGACAAGGCTACCATCCAATGGAATAACAAAAATACGACAACATACTACCTTCCATAATGACAAGGCTACCATCCATTGGAATAACAAAAATATCGACAACAAACTATGTTCCATAACGACAAGGCTACCATCCATTGGAGTAACAAAAATATCGACAACAGACTACCTTCCATAATGACAAGGCTACTATCCATTGGAGTAAAAAAATATCGAGAATAGACTACCTTCCATAATGAAAAGCCTACCATGCATTGGAGTAACAAAAATCTCGACAACATAATACCTTCCATAATGACTAGTCTACCATCCATTGGAGTAACAAAGATATTGACAATAGACTACCTTCCATAATGACAAGGCTACCATCCATTGGAGTGACAAAAATCTTGAAAACAGACTACCTTCCATAATGACAAGGCTACCATCCATTGGAGTAAGAAAAATCTCAAAAACAGACTACCTTCCATAATGACAAGGCTAAAATCCATTGGAGTAACAAAAATCTCGACAACAGACTACCTTCCATAATTACAAGGCTACAATTTATAGGAATAAAAAAAATCTCGAGAACAGACTGCCTTCCATAATGACAAGGCTACCATCCATTGGAGTAACAAAAATCTCGAAAACAGACTACCTTCCATAATGACAAGGCTACTATCCAATGGAATAACAAAAATATCGACAACATACTACCTTCCATAATGACAAGGCTACCATCCATTGTAGTAACCAAAATCTCGACAATAGACTACCTTCCATAATGACAAGGCTACCGTCCATTGTAGTAACAAAAATCTCGACAACAGACTACCTTCCATAATGACAATGCTACCATCAAATGGAGTAATAAAAATCTTGACAATAGGCTACCTTCTATAATGACAAGGCTACCATCCATTGTAGTTACAAAAATCTCGACAACAGACTAACTTCCTTAATGACAAGGCTACCATCAATTGTAGTAACCAAAATCTCGCCAACAGACTACCTTCCATAATGACAAGGCTACCATCCATTGGAGTAACAAAAATATCGACAAAAGACTACCTTCCATAATGACAAGGCTACCATCCATTGGAGTAACAAAAATATCGAGAATAGACTACCTTCCATAATGAAAAGCCTACCATGCATTGGAGTAACAAAAATCTCGACAACATAATACCTTCCATAATGACTAGTCTACCATCCATTAGAGTTACAAAGATATCGACAACAGACTACCTTGCATAATGACAAGGCTACCATCCATTGGAGTAACAAAAATCTCGCCAACAGACTACCTTCCATAATGACAAGGCTACCATCCATTGGAGTCACAAAAATCTCGAAAACAGAATACCTTCCATAATGACAAGGCTAAAATCCATTGGAGTAACAAAAATCTCGACAACATACTACCTTCCATAATGACAAGGCTGCCATTCATGGGAATAAAAAAAATCACGAGAACAGACTGCCTTCCATAATGACAACGCAACCATTCATTGGAGTAACAAAAATCTCGAAAACAAACTACCTTCCATAATAACAAGGCTACCATCAATTGGAGTAATAAAAATCTCGACAATAGGCTACCTTCCATAATGACAAGGCTACCATCCAATGGAATAACAAAAATATCGACAACATACTACCTTCCATAATGACCAGGCTACCATCAATTGTAGTAACCAAAATCTCGACAACAGACTACCTTCCATAATGACAAGGCTACCGTCCATTGTAGTAACAAAAATCTCTACAACAAACTACCTTCCATAATGACAATGCTACCATCAATTGGAGTAATAAAAATCTCGACAGTAGGCTACATTCTATAATGACAAGGCTACCATCCATTGTAGTAATAAAAATCTCGACAACAGACTACCTTCCATAATGACAAGGCTACCATCCATTGGAGTAACCAAAATCTCGACAACAGACAACTTCTATAATGAGAAGGCTACCATCTATTGGAATAACAAAAATCTCGAGAACAGACTATCTTCCATAATGACAAGGCTACCATCCAATGGAATAACAAAAATATCGACAATATATTACCTTCCATAATGACAAGGCTACCATTAATTGTAGTAACCAAAATCTCGACAACAGACTACCTTCCATAATGACAAGGCTACCGTCCATTGTAGTAACAAAAATCTCGACAATAGACTACCTTCCATAATGACAATGCTACCATCAATTGGAGTAATAAAAATCTCGACAATAGACTACCTTCCATAATGACAAGGCTACCATCCATTGGAGTAACCAAAATCTCGACAACAGACAACTTCTATAATGACAACGCTACCGTCTATTGGAATAACAAAAATCTCGAGAACAGACTACCTTCCATAATGACAAGGCTACCATCCAATGGAATAACAAAAATATCGACAACATACTACCTTCCATAATGACAAGGCTACCATCAATTGTAGTAACCAAAATCATGCCAACAGACTACCTTCCATAATGACAAGGCTACCATCCTTTGGAATAACAAAAATATCGACAACAAACTACGTTCCATAATGACAAGGCTACCATCCATTGGAGTAACAAAAATAACGACAACAGACTACATTCCATAATGACAAGGCTACCATCCATTGGAGTAACAAAAATATCGAGAATAGACTACCTTCCATAATGAAAAGCCTACCATCCATTGGAGTAACAAAATCTCGACAATATAATACCTTCCATAATGACTAGGCAACCATCCATTGGAGTAACAAAGATATCGACAACAGACTACCTTCCATAATAAAAAGGCTACCATCCATTGGAGTGACAAAAATCTCGACAACAGACTACCTTCCATAATGACAAGGCTACCATCCATTGGAGTAACAAAAATCTTGAAAACAGACTACCTTCCATAATGATAAGGCTAAAATCCATTGGAGTAACAAAAATCTCGACAACAGACTACCTTCCATAATGACAAGGCTACCATTTATAAGAATAAAAAAAATCTCGAGAACAGACTGCCTTCCATAATGACAAGGCTACCATCCATTGGAGTAACAAAAATCTCAAAAACAGACTACCTTCCATAATGAAAAGGCTACCATCCAATGGAATAACAAAAATATCGACAACATACTACCTTCCATAATGACCAGGCTACCATCAATTGTAGTAACCAAAATCTCGAGAACAGACTGCCTTCCATAATGACAAGGCTACCATCCATTGGAGTAACAAAAATATCGAAAACAGACTACCTTCCATAATGACAAGGCTACTATCCAATGGAATAACAAAAATATCGACAACATACTACCTTCCATAATGACAAGGCTACCATCCATTGTAGTAACCAAAATCTCGACAATAGACTACCTTCCATAATGACAAGGCTACCGTCCATTGTAGTAACAAAAATCTCGACAACAGACTACCTTCCATAATGACAATGCTACCATCAAATGGAGTAATAAAAATCTTTACAATAGGCTACCTTCTATAATGACAAGGCTACCATCCATTTTAGTTACAAAAATCTCGACAACAGACTAACTTCCTTAATGACAAGGCTACCATCAATTGTAGTAACCAAAATCTCGCCAACAGACTACCTTCCATAATGACAAGGCTACCATCCATTGGAGTAACAAAAATATCGACAAAAGACTACCTTCCATAATGACAAGGCTACCATCCATTAGAGTAACAAAAATATCGAGAATAGACTACCTTCCATAATGAAAAGCCTACCATGCATTGGAGTAACAAAAATCTCGACAACATAATACCTTCCATAATGACTAGTCTACCATCCATTAGAGTTACAAAGATATCGACAACAGACTACCTTCCATAATGACAAGGCTACCATCCATTGGAGTGACAAAAATCTCGCCAACAGACTACCTTCCATAATGACAAGGCTACCATCCATTGGAGTCACAAAAATCTCGAAAACAGAATACCTTCCATAATGACAAGGCTAAAATCCATTGGAGTAACAAAAATCTCGACAACATACTACCTTCCATAATGACAAGGCTACCATTCATGGGAATAAAAAAAATCACGAGAACAGACTGCCTTCCATAATGACAACGCAACCATCCATTGGAGTAAAAAAAATCTCGAAAACAAACTACCTTCCATAATAACAAGGCTACCATCAATTGGAGTAATAAAAATCTCGACAATAGGCTACCTTCCATAATGACAAGGCTACTATCCAATGGAATAACAAAAATATCGACAACATACTACCTTCCATAATGACCAGGCTACCATCAATTGTAGTAACCAAAATCTCGACAACAGACTACCTTCCATAATGACAAGGCTACCGTCCATTGTAGTAACAAAAATCTCTACAACAAACTACCTTCCATAATGACAATGCTACCATCAATTGGAGTAATAAAAATCTCGACAGTAGGCTACATTCTATAATGACAAGGCTACCATCCATTGTAGTAACAAAAATCTCGACAACATACTACCTTCCATAATGACAAGGCTACCATCCATTGGAGTAACCAAAATCTCGACAACAGACAACTTTTATAATGAGAAGGCTACCATATATTGGAATAACAAAAATCTCGAGAACAGACTATCTTCCATAATGACAAGGCTACCATCCAACGGAATAACAAAAATATCGACAACATATTACCTTCCATAATGACAAGGCTACCATTAATTGTAGTAACCAAAATCTCGACAACAGACTACCTTCCATAATGACAAGGCTACCGTCCATTGTAGTAACAAAAATCTCGACAACAGACTACCTTCCATAATGACAATGCTACCATCAATTGGAGTAATAAAAATCTCGACAATAGACTACCTTCCATAATGACAAGGCTACCATCCATTGGAGTAACCAAAATCTCGACAACAGACAACTTCTATAATGACAACGCTACCGTCTATTGGAATAACAAAAATCTCGAGAACAGACTACCTTCCATAATGACAAGGCTACCATCCAATGGAATAACAAAAATATCGACAACATACTACCTTCCATAATGACAAGGCTACCATCAATTGTAGTAACCAAAATCTCGCCAACAGACTACCTTCCATAATGACAAGGCTACCATCCATTGGAATAACAAAAATATCGACAACAAACTACCTTCCATAATGACAAGGCTACCATCCATTGGAGTAACAAAAATAACGACAACAGACTACCTTCCATAATGACAAGGCTACCATCCATTGGAGTAACAAAAATATCGAGAATAGACTTCCTTCCATAATGAAAAGCCTACAATCCATTGGAGTAACAAAATCTCGACAATATAATACCTACCATAATGACTAGGCAACCATCCATTGGAGTTACAAAGGTATCGACAACAGACTACCTTCAATAATAAAAAGGCTACCATCCATTGGAGTGACAAAAATCTCGACAACAGACTACCTTCCATAATGACAAGGCTACCATCCATTGGAGTAACAAAAATCTCGAAAACAGACTACCTTCCATAATGATAAGGCTAAAATCCATTGGAGTAACAAAAATCTCGACAACAGACTACCTTCCATAATGACAAGGCTACAATTTATAAGAATAAAAAAAATCTCGAGAACAGACTGCCTTCCATAATGACAAGGCTACCATCCATTGGAGTAACAAAAATCTCAAAAACAGACTACCTTCCATAATGACAAGGCTACCATCCAATGGAATAACAAAAATATCGACAACATACTACCTTCCATAATGACCAGGCTACCATCAATTGTAGTAACCAAAATCTCGACAACAGACTACGTTCCATAATGACAAGGCTACCGTCCATTGTAGTAACAAAAATCTCGACAACAGACTACTTCCATAATGACAATGCTACCATCAATTAGATTAATAAAAAACTTGACAATAGGGTACCTTCCATAATGACAAGGCTACCATCTATTGGAATAACAAAAATCTCGAGAACAGACTACCTTCCATAATTACAAGGCTACCATCCAATGGAATAACAAAAATATCGACAACATACTACCTTCCATAATGACAATGCTACCATCCATTAGAGTAACAAAGATATCGACAACAAACTACCTTCTATAATGACAAGGCTACCATACATTGTAATAACAAAAATCTCGCCAACAGACTACCTTCCATAATGACAAGGCTACCATCCATTGGAGTAACAAAAATATCGACAAAAGACTACCTTCCATAATGACAAGGCTACCATCCATCGGAGTAACAAAAATATCGAGAATAGACTACCTTCCATAATGAAAAGCCTACCATGCATTGGAGTAACAAAAATATCGACAACATAATACATTCCATAATGACTAGTCTACCATCCATTAGAGTAACAAAGATATCCACAACAGACTACCTTCCATAATGACAAGGCTACCATCCATTGGAGTTACAAAAATCTCGACAACAGACTACCTTCCATAATGACAAGGCTACCATCCATTGGAGTCACAAAAATCTCGGAAACATAATACCTTCCATAATGACAAGGCTAAAATCTATTGGAGTAACAAAAATCTCGACAACATACTACCTTCCATAATAACAAGGCTACCATTCATGGGAATAAAAAAAATCTCGAGAACAGATTGCCTTCCATAATGACAAGGCAACCATCCATTGGAGTAACAAAAATCTCGATAACAGACTACCTTCCATAATGACAAGGCTACCGTCAATTGGAGTAATAAAAATCTCGACAATAGGCTACCTTCCATAATGACAAGGCTACCATCCAATGGAATAACAAAAATATCGACAACATACTACCTTCCATAATGACCAGGCTACCATCAATTGTAGTAACCAAAATCTCGACAACAGACTACCTTCCATAATGACAAGGCTACCGTCCATTGTAGTAACAAAAATCTCCATAACAAACTACCTTCCATAATGACAATGCTACCATCAATTGGAGTAATAAAAATCTCCACAATAGGCTACATTCCATAATGACAAGGATACCATCCATTGTAGTAACAAAAATCTCGGTAACAGACTATCTTCCATAATGACAAGGCTACCATCCATTGGAGTAACCAAAATCTCGACAACAGACAACTTCTATAATGAGAAGGCTACCATCTATTGGAATAACAAAAATCTCGAGAACAGACTATCTTCCATAATGACAAGGCTACCATCCAATGGAATAACAAAAATATCGACAACATACTACCTTACATAATGATAAGGCTACCATCAATTGTAGTAACCAAAATCTCGACAACAGACTACCTTACATAATGACAAGGCTACCGTCCATTGTAGTAACAAAAATCTCGAAAACAGACTACCTTCCATAATGACAATGCTACCATCAATTGGAGTAATAAAAATCTCGACAATAGACTACCTTCCATAATGAGAAGGCTACCATCCATTGGAGTAACCAAAATCTCGACAACAGACAACTTCTATAATGACAACGCTACCGTCTATTGGAATAACAAAAATCTCGAGAACAAACTACCTTCCATAATGACAAGGCTACCATCCAATGGAATAACAAAAATATCGACAACATACTACCTTCCATAATGACAAGGCTACCATCAATTGTAGTAACCAAAATCTCGCTAATAGACTACCTTCCATAATGACAAGGCTACCATCCATTGGAATAACAAAAATATCGACAACAAACTACGTTCCATCATGACAAGGCTACCATCCATTGGAGTAACAAAAATAACGACAACAGACTACCTTCCATAATGACAAGGCTACCATCCATTGGAGTCACAAAAATCTCGAAAACAGAATACCTTCCATAATGACAAGGCTAAAATCCATTGGAGTAACAAAAATCTCGACAACATACTACCTTCCATAATGACAAGGCTACCATTCATGGGAATAAAAAAAATCACGAGAACAGACTGCCTTCCATAATGACAACGCAACCATCAATTGGAGTAACAAAAATCTCGAAAACAAACTACCTTCCATAATAACAAGGCTACCATCAATTGGAGTAATAAAAATCTCGACAATAGGCTACCTTCCATAATGACAAGGCTACCATCCAATGGAATAACAAAAATATCGACAACATACTACCTTCCATAATGACCAGGCTACCATCAATTGTAGTAACCAAAATCTCGACAACAGACTACCTTCCATAATGACAAGGCTACCGTCCATTGTAGTAACAAAAATCTCTACAACAAACTACCTTCCATAATGACAATGCTACCATCAATTGGAGTAATAAAAATCTCGACAGTAGGCTACATTCTATAATGACAAGGCTACCATCCATTGTAGTAACAAAAATCTCGACAACATACTACCTTCCATAATGACAAGGCTACCATCCATTGGAGTAACCAAAATCTCGACAACAGACAACTTTTATAATGAGAAGGCTACCATATATTGGAATAACAAAAATCTCGAGAACAGACTATCTTCCATAATGACAAGGCTACCATCCAACGGAATAACAAAAATATCGACAACATATTACCTTCCATAATGACAAGGCTACCATTAATTGTAGTAACCAAAATCTCGACAACAGACTACCTTCCATAATGACAAGGCTACCGTCCATTGTAGTAACAAAAATCTCGACAACAGACTACCTTCCATAATGACAATGCTACCATCAATTGGAGTAATAAAAATCTCGACAATAGACTACCTTCCATAATGACAAGGCTACCATCCATTGGAGTAACCAAAATCTCGACAACAGACAACTTCTATAATGACAACGCTACCGTCTATTGGAATAACAAAAATCTCGAGAACAGACTACCTTCCATAATGACAAGGCTACCATCCAATGGAATAACAAAAATATCGACAACATACTACCTTCCATAATGACAAGGCTACCATCAATTGTAGTAACCAAAATCTCGCCAACAGACTACCTTCCATAATGACAAGGCTACCATCCATTGGAATAACAAAAATATCGACAACAAACTACCTTCCATAATTACAAGGCTACCATCCATTGGAGTAACAAAAATAACGACAACAGACTACCTTCCATAATGACAAGGCTACCATCCATTGGAGTAACAAAAATATCGAGAATAGACTTCCTTCCATAATGAAAAGCCTACAATCCATTGGAGTAACAAAATCTCGACAATATAATACCTACCATAATGACTAGGCAACCATCCATTGGAGTAACAAAGGTATCGACAACAGACTACCTTCAATAATAAAAAGGCTACCATCCATTGGAGTGACAAAAATCTCGACAACAGACTACCTTCCATAATGACAAGGCTACCATCCATTGGAGTAACAAAAATCTCGAAAACAGACTACCTTCCATAATGATAAGGCTAAAATCCATTGGAGTAACAAAAATCTCGACAACAGACTACCTTCCATAATGACAAGGCTACCATTTATAAGAATAAAAAAAATCTCGAGAACAGACTGCCTTCCATAATGACAAGGCTACCATCCATTGGAGTAACAAAAATCTCAAAAACAGACTACCTTCCATAATGACAAGGCTACCATCCAATGGAATAACAAAAATATCGACAACATACTACCTTCCATAATGACCAGGCTACCATCAATTGTAGTAACCAAAATCTCGACAACAGACTACGTTCCATAATGACAAGGCTACCGTCCATTGTAGTAACAAAAATCTCGACAACAGACTACTTCCATAATGACAATGCTACCATCAATTAGATTAATAAAAAACTTGACAATAGGGTACCTTCCATAATGACAAGGCTACCATCTATTGGAATAACAAAAATCTCGAGAACAGACTACCTTCCATAATTACAAGGCTACCATCCAATGGAATAACAAAAATATCGACAACATACTACCTTCCATAATGACAATGCTACCATCCATTAGAGTAACAAAGATATCGACAACAAACTACCTTCTATAATGACAAGGCTACCATACATTGTAATAACAAAAATCTCGCCAACAGACTACCTTCCATAATGACAAGGCTACCATCCATTGGAGTAACAAAAATATCGACAAAAGACTACCTTCCATAATGACAAGGCTACCATCCATCGGAGTAACAAAAATATCGAGAATAGACTACCTTCCATAATGAAAAGCCTACCATGCATTGGAGTAACAAAAATATCGACAACATAATACATTCCATAATGACTAGTCTACCATCCATTAGAGTAACAAAGATATCCACAACAGACTACCTTCCATAATGACAAGGCTACCATCCATTGGAGTTACAAAAATCTCGACAACAGACTACCTTCCATAATGACAAGGCTACCATCCATTGGAGTCACAAAAATCTCGGAAACATAATACCTTCCATAATGACAAGGCTAAAATCTATTGGAGTAACAAAAATCTCGACAACATACTACCTTCCATAATAACAAGGCTACCATTCATGGGAATAAAAAAAATCTCGAGAACAGATTGCCTTCCATAATGACAAGGCAACAATCCATTGGAGTAACAAAAATCTCGATAACGGACTACCTTCCATAATGACAAGGCTACCGTCAATTGGAGTAATAAAAATCTCGACAATAGGCTACCTTCCATAATGACAAGGCTACCATCCAATGGAATAACAAAAATATCGACAACATACTACCTTCCATAATGACCAGGCTACCATCAATTGTAGTAACCAAAATCTCGACAACAGACTACCTTCCATAATGACAAGGCTACCGTCCATTGTAGTAACAAAAATCTCCATAACAAACTACCTTCCATAATGACAATGCTACCATCAATTGGAGTAATAAAAATCTCCACAATAGGCTACATTCCATAATGACAAGGATACCATCCATTGTAGTAACAAAAATCTCGGTAACAGACTATCTTCCATAATGACAAGGCTACCATCCATTGGAGTAACCAAAATCTCGACAACAGACAACTTCTATAATGAGAAGGCTACCATCTATTGGAATAACAAAAATCTCGAGAACAGACTATCTTCCATAATGACAAGGCTACCATCCAATGGAATAACAAAAATATCGACAACATACTACCTTACATAATGATAAGGCTACCATCAATTGTAGTAACCAAAATCTCGACAACAGACTACCTTACATAATGACAAGGCTACCGTCCATTGTAGTAACAAAAATCTCGAAAACAGACTACCTTCCATAATGACAATGCTACCATCAATTGGAGTAATAAAAATCTCGACAATAGACTACCTTCCATAATGAGAAGGCTACCATCCATTGGAGTAACCAAAATCTCGACAACAGACAACTTCTATAATGACAACGCTACCGTCTATTGGAATAACAAAAATCTCGAGAACAGACTACCTTCCATAATGACAAGGCTACCATCCAATGGAATAACAAAAATATCGACCACATACTACCTTCCATAATGACAAGGCTACCATCAATTGTAGTAACCAAAATCTCGCTAATAGACTACCTTCCATAATGACAAGGCTACCATCCATTGGAATAACAAAAATATCGACAACAAACTACGTTCCATAATGACAAGGCTACCATCCATTGGAGTAACAAAAATAACGACAACAGACTACCTTCCATAATGACAAGGCTACCATCCATTGGAGTAACAAAAATATCGAGAATAGACTACCTTCCATAATGAAAAGCCTACCATCCATTGGAGTAACAAAATCTCGACAACATAATACCTTCCATAATGACTAGGCTACCATCCATTGGAGTAACAAAGATATCGAAAACAGACTACCTTCCATAATGACAAGGCTACCATCCATTGGAGTGACAAAAATCTCGACAACAGACTACCTTCCATAATGACAAGGCTACCATCCATTGGAGTAACGAAAATCTCGAAAACAGACTACCTTCCATAATGATAAGGCTAAAATCCATTGGAGTAACAAAAATCTCGACAACAGACTACCTTCCATAATGACAAGGCTACCATTTATAGGAATAAAAAAAATCTCGAGAACAGACTACCTTCCATAATGACAAGGCTACCATCCATTGGAGTAACAAAAATCTCAAAAACAGACTACCTTCCATAATGACAAGGCTACCATCCAATGGAATAACAAAAATATCGACAACATACTACCTTCCATAATGGCCAGGCTACCATCAATTGTAGTAACCAAAATCTCGACAACAGACTACCTTCCATAATGACAAGGCTACCGTCCATTGTAGTAACAAAAATCTCCACAACAGACTACCTTCCATAATGACAATGCTATCATCAATTAGAGTAATAAAAATCTTGACAATAGGGTACCTTCCATAATGACAAGGCTACCATCTATTGGAATAACAAAAATCTCGAGAACAGACTACCTTCCATAATTACAAGGCTACCATCCAATGGAATAACAAAAACATCGACAACATACTACCTTCCATAATGACAATGCTACCATCCATTAGAGTGACAAAAATCTCGACAATAGACTACCTTCCATAATGACTAGGCTACCATCCATTGGAATAACAAAAATATCAACAAGAGACTACCTTCCATAATGATAAGGCTACCATCCATCGGAGTAACAAAAAATGCGACAACAGACTACCTTCCATAATGACAAGGCTACCATCCATTGGAGTAACAAAAATATCAACAAGAGACTACCTTCCATAATGACAAGGCTACCATCCATTGGAGTAACAAAAATCTCGACAACAGACTACCTTCCATAATGACAAGGCTACCATCAATCGGAGTAACAAAAATCTCGACAAGAGACTACCTTTCATAATGACAAGGCTACCATCCATTGTAGTAACAAAAATCTCGACAACAGACTACCTTCCATAATGACAAGGCTACCATCCATTGGAGTAACCAAAATCTCGACAACAAACAACTTCTATAATGACAATGCTACCATCTATTGGAATAACAAAAAACACGACAACAGACTACCTTCCATAATGACAAGGCTACCATCCAATGGAATAACAAAAATATCGATAACATACTACCTTCCATAATGACAAGGCTACCATCAATTGTAGTAACCAAAATCTCGATAACAGACTACCTTCCATAATGACAAGGCTACCGTCCATTGTAGTAACAAAAATCTCGACAACAGACTACCTTCCATAATGACAATGCTACCATCAATTGGAGTAATAAAAATCTCGACAATAGACTACCTTCCATAATGACAAGGCTACCATCCATTGAAGTAACCAAAATCTCGACAACAGACAACTTCTAAAATGACAACGCTACCCTCTATTGGAATAACTAAAATCTCGAGAACAGACTACCTTCCATAATGACAAGGCTACAATCCAATGGAATAACAAAAATATCGACAACATACTACCTTCCATAATGACAAGGCTACCATCAATTGTAGTAACCAAAATCTTGCCAACAGACTACCTTCCATAATGACAAGGCTACCATCCATTGGAATAACAAAAATATCGACAACAAACTACCTTCCATAATGACAAGGCTACCATCCATTGGAGTAACAAAAATATCGAGAATAGACTACCTTCCATAATGAAAAGCCTACCATCCATTGGAGTAACAAAATCTCGACAATATAATACCTTCCATAATGACTAGGCTACCATCCATTGGAGTAACAAAGATATCCACAACAGACTGCCTTCCAAAATGACAAGGCTACCATCCATTGGAGTGACAAAAATCTCAACAACAGACTACCTTCCATAATGACAAGGCTACAATCCATTGGAGTAACAAAAATCTCGAAAATAGACTACCTTCCATAATGACAAGACTAAAATCCATTGGAGTAACAAAAATCTCGACAACAGACTACCTTCCATAATGACAAGGCTACCATTTATAGGAATAAAAAAAATCTCGAGAACAGACTGCCTTCCATAATTACAAGGCTACAATCCATTGGAGTAACAAAAATCTCAAAAACAGACTACCTTCCATAATGACAAGGCTACCATCCAAAGGAATAACAAAAATATCGACAACATACTACCTTCCATAATGACCAGGCTACCATCAATTGTAGTAACCAAAATCTCGACAATAGACTACCTTCCATAATGAAAAGGCTACCGTCCATTGTAGTAACAAAAATCTCGACAACAGACTACCTTCCATAATGACAATGCTACCATCAATTAGAGTAATAAAAATCTTGACAATAGGGTACCTTCCATAATGACAAGGCTACCATCTATTGGAATAACAAAAATCTCGAGAACAGACTACCTTCCATAATTACAAGGCTACCATCCAATGGAATAACAAAAATATCGACAACATACTACCTTCCATAATGACAATGCTACCATCCATTAGAGTGACAAAAATCTCGACAATAGACTACCTTCCATAATGACTAGGCTACCATCCATTGGAATAACAAAAATATCAACAAGAGACTACCTTCCATAATGATAAGGCTACCATCCATCGGAGTAACAAAAAATGCGACAACAGACTACCTTCCATAATGACAAGGCTACCATCCATTGGAGTAACAAAAATATCAACAAGAGACTACCTTCCATAATGACAAGGCTACCATCCATTGGAGTAACAAAAATCTCGACAACAGACTACCTTCCATAATGATAAGGCTACCATCCATTTGAGTAACAAAAATATCGACAACAGACTACCTTCCATAATGACAAGGCTACCATCTATAGGAATAAAAAAAATCTCGAGAACAGACTGCCTTCCATAATGACAAGGCTACCATCCATTGGAGTAACAAAAATATCGACAACAGACTACCTTCCATAATGACAAGGCTACCATCCATTGGAGTAACAAAAATATCGAGAATAGAATACCTTCCATAATGAAAAGCCTACCATCCATTGGAGTAACAAAATCTCGACAACATAATACCTTCCATAATGACTAGGCTACCATCCATTGGAGTAACAAAGATATCCACAACAGACTACCTTCCATAATGACAAGGCTACCATCCATTGGAGTGACAAAAATCTCAACAACAGACTACCTTCCATAATGACAAGGCTACAATCCATTGGAGTAACAAAAATCTCGAAAATAGACTACCTTCCATAATGACAAGGCTAAAATCCATTAGAGTAACAAAAATCTCGACAACAGACTACCTTCCATAATGACAAGGCTACCATTTATAGGAATAAAAAAAATCTCGAGAACAGACTGCCTTCCATAATTACAAGGCTACCATCCATTGGAGTAACAAAAATCTCAAAAACAGACTACCTTCCATAATGACAAGGCTACCATCCAATGGAATAACAAAAATATCGACAACATACTACCTTCCATAATGACCAGGCTACCATCAATTGTAGTAACCAAAATCTCGACAATAGACTACCTTCCATAATGACAAGGCTACCGTCCATTGTAGTAACAAAAATCTCGACAACAGACTACCTTCCATAATGACAATGCTACCATCAATTAGAGTAATAAAAATCTTGACAATAGGGTACCTTCCATAATGACAAGGCTACCATCTATTGGAATAACAAAAATCTCGAGAACAGACTACCTTCCATAATTACAAGGCTACCATCCAATGGAATAACAAAAATATCGACAACATACTACCTTCCATAATGATAATGCTACCATCCATTAGAGTGACAAAAATCTCGACAATAGACTACCTTCCATAATGACTAGGCTACCATCCATTGGAATAACAAAAATATCAACAAGAGACTACCTTCCATAATGATAAGGCTACCATCCATCGGAGTAACAAAAAATGCGACAACAGACTACCTTCCAAAATGACAAGGCTACCATCCATTGGAGTAACAAAAATATCAACAAGAGACTACCTTCCATAATGACAAGGCTACAATCCATTGGAGTAACAAAAATCTCGACAACAGACTACCTTCCATAATGACAAGGCTACCATCCATTTGAGTAACAAAAAAATCGACAACAGACTACCTTCCATAATGACAAGGCTACCATCTATAGGAATAAAAAAATTCTCGAGAACAGATTGCCTTCCATAATGACAAGGCTACCATCCATTGGAGTAACAAAAATCTCGACAACAGACTACCTTCCATAATGACAAGGCTACCATCTATAGGAATAAAAAAAATCTCGAGAACAGACTGCCTTCTATAATGACAAGGCTACCATTCAGTGGAGTAACAAAAATCTCGACAACAGACTACCTTCCATAATGACAAGGCTACCATCTATAGGAATAAAAAAAATCTCGAGAATAGACTGCCTTCCATAATGACAAGGCTACCATCCAATGGAATAAAAAAATATCGACAACATACTACCTTCCATAATGACAAGGCTAAAATCCATTGGAGTAACAAAAATCTCGACAACAGACTACCTTGCATAATGACAAGGCTACCATCTATTGGAATAAAAAAAATCTCGAGAACAGACTGCCTTCCATAATGACAAGGCAACCATCCAATGGAATAACAAAAATATCGATAACATACTACCTTCCATAATGACAAGGCTACCATCAATTGTAGTAACCAAAATCTCGATAACAGACTACCTTCCATAATGACAAGGCTACCGTCCATTGTAGTAACAAAAATCTCGACAACAGACTACCTTCCATAATGACAATGCTACCATCAATTGGAGTAATAAAACTCTCGACAATAGACTACCTTCCATAATGACAAGGCTACCATCCATTGGAGTAACCAAAATCTCGACAATAGACAACTTCTAAAATGACAACGCTACCGTCTATTGGAATAACTAAAATCTCGAGAACAGACTACCTTCCATAATGACAAGGCTACCATCCAATGGAATAACAAAAATATCGACAACATACTACCTTCCATAATGACAAGGCTACCATCAATTATAGTAACCAAAATCTCGCCAACAGACTACCTTCCATAATGACAAGGCTACCATCCATTGGAATAACAAAAATATCGACAACAAACTACCTTCCATAATGACAAGGCTAACATCCATTGGAGTAACAAAAATATCGAGAATAGACTACCTTCCATAATGAAAAGCCTACCATCCATTGGAGTAACAAAATCTCGACAACATAATACCTTCCATAATGACTAGGCTACCATCCATTGGAGTAACAAAGATATCAACAACAGACTACCTTCCATAATGACAAGGCTACCATCCATTGGAGTGACAAAAATCTCAACAACAGACTACCTTCCATAATGACAAGGCTACAATCCATTGGAGTAACAAAAATCTCGAAAATAGACTACCTTCCATAATGACAAGGCTAAAATCCATTGGAGTAACAAAAATCTCGACAACAGACTACCTTCCATAATGTCAAGGCTACCATTTATAAGAATAAAAAAAATCTCGAGAACAGACTGCCTTCCATAATTACAAGGCTACCATTCATTGGAGTAACAAAAATCTCAAAAACAGACTACCTTCCATAATGACAAGGCTACCATCCAATGGAATAACAAACATATCGACAACATACTACCTTCCATAATGACCAGGCTACCATCAATTGTAGTAACCAAAATCTCGACAATAGACTACCTTCCATAATGACAAGGCTACCGTCCATTGTAGTAACAAAAATCTCGACAACAGACTACCTTCCATAATGACAATGCTACCATCAATTAGAGTAATAAAAATCTTGACAATAAGGTACCTTCCATAATGACAAGGCTACCATCTATTGGAATAACAAAAATCTCGAGAACAGACTACCTTCCATAATTACAAGGCTACCATCCAATGGAATAACAAAAATATCGAATACATACTACCTTCCTTAATGACAATGCTACCATCCATTAGAGTGACAAAAATCTCGACAATAGACTACCTTCCATAATGACTAGGCTACCATCCATTGGAATAACAAAAATATCAACAAGAGACTACCTTCTATAATGATAAGGCTACCATCCATCGGAGTAACAAAAAATGCGACAACATACTACCTTCCATAATGACAAGGCTACCATCCATTCGAGTAACAAAAATATCAACAAGAGACTACCTTCCATAATGACAAGGCTACCATCCATTGGAGTAACAAAAATCTCGACAACAGACTACCTTCCATAATGACAAGGCTACCATCCATTGGAGTAACAAAAATATCGACAACAGACTACCTTCCATAATGACCAGGCTACCATCTATAGGAATATAAAAAATCTCGAGAACAGACTGCCTTCCATAATGACAAGGCTACCATCCATTGGAGTAGTAAAAATCTCGACAACAGACTACCTTCCATAATGACAAGGCTACCATCTATAGGAATAAAAAAAATCTCGAGAACAGACTGCCTTCCATAATGACAAGGCTACCATCCAGTGGAGTAACAAAAATCTCGACAAAAGACTACCTTCCATAATGACAAGGCTACCATCTATAGGAATAAAAAAAATCTCGAGAACAGACTTCCTTCCATAATGACAAGGCTACCATCCAATGGAATAAAAAAATATCGACAACATACTACCTTCCATAATGACAAGGCTAAAATCCATTGGAGTAACAAAAATCTCGACAACAGACTACCTTGCATAATGACAAGGCTACCATCTATTGGAATAAAAAAAATCTCGAGAATAGACTGCCTTCCATAATGACAAGGCAACCATCCAATGGAATAACAAAAATATCGACAACATACTACCTTTCATAATGACAAGGCTACCATCAATTGTAGTAACCAAAATCTCGACAACAAACTACCTTTCATAATGAAAAGGCTACCATCAATTGGAATAACAAAAATCTCGACAATAGACTACACTTCATAATGACAAGGCTACCATCCATTATAGTAACAAAAATCTCGACAACAGACTACCTTCCATAATGACAAGGCTACCATCCATTGGAGTAACCAAAATCTTGACAACAGACAACTTCTATAAGGACAAGGCTACCGTCTATTGGAATAACAAAAGTCTCGAGAACAGACTACCTTGCATAATGACAAGGCTACCATCCAATGGAATAACAAAAATACGACAACATACTACCTTCCATAATGACAAGGCTACCATCAATTGTAGTAACCAAAATCTCGCCAACAGACTACCTTCCATAATGAAAAGGCTACCATCCATTGGAATAACAAAAATATCGACAACAAACTACGTTCCATAACGACAAGGCTACCATCCATTGGAGTAACAAAAATATCGACAACAGACTACCTTCCATAATGACAAGGCTACTATCCATTGGAGTAAAAAAAATATCGAGAATAGACTACCTTCCATAATGAAAAGCCTACCATCCATTGGAGTAACAAAAATCTCGACAACATAATACCTTCCATAATGACTAGTCTACCATCCATTGGAGTAACAAAGATATTAACAATAGACTACCTTCCATAATGACAAGGCTACCATCCATTGGAGTGACAAAAATCTCGAAAACAGACTACCTTCCATAATGACAAGGCTAAAATCCATTGGAGTAACAAAAATCTCGACAACAGACTACCTTCCATAATGACAAGGCTACAATTTATAGGAATAAAAAAAATCTCGAGAACAGACTGCCTTCCATAATGACAAGGCTACCATCCATTGGAGTAACAAAAATCTCGAAAACAGACTACCTTCCATAATGACAAGGCTACTATCCAATGGAATAACAAAAATATCGACAACATACTACCTTCCATAATGACAAGGCTACCATCCATTGTAGTAACCAAAATCTCGACAATAGACTACCTTCCATAATGACAAGGCTACCGTCCATTGTAGTAACAAAAATCTTGACAACAGACTACCTTCCATAATGACAATGCTACCATCAAATGGAGTAATAAAAATCTTGACAATAGGCTACCTTCTATAATGACAAGGCTACCATCCATTGTAGTTACAAAAATCTCGACAACAGACTAACTTCCTTAATGATAAGGCTACCATCAATTGTAGTAACCAAAATCTCGCCAACAGACTACCTTCCATAATGACAAGGCTACCATCCATTGGAGTAACAAAAATATCGACAAAAGACTACCTTCCATAATGACAAGGCTACCATCCATTGGAGTAACAAAAACATCTAGAATAGACTACCTTCCATATTGAAAAGCCTACCATGCATTGGAGTAACAAAAATCTCGACAACATAATACCTTCCATAATGACTAGTCTACCATCCATTAGAGTTACAAAGATATCGACAACAGACTACCTTCCATAGTGACAAGGCTACCATCCATTGGAGTGACAAAAATCTCGCCAACAGACTACCTTCCATAATGACAAGGCTACCATCCATTGTAGTCACAAAAATCTCGAAAACAGAATACCTTCCATAATGACAAGGCTAAAATCCATTGGAGTAAAAAAAATCTCGACAACATACTACCTTCCATAATGATAAGGCTACCATTCATGGGAATAAAAAAAATCACGAGAACAAACTGCCTTCCATAATGACAACGCAACCATCCATTGGAGTAACAAAAATCACGAAAACAAACTACCTTCCATAATAACAAGGCTACCATCAATTGGAGTAATAAAAATCTCGACAATAGGCTACCTTCCATAATGACAAGGCTACCATCCAATGGAATAACAAAAATATCGACAACATACTACCTTCCATAATGACCAGGCTACCATCAATTGTAGTAACCAAAATCTCGACAACAAACTACCTTCCATAATGACAATACTACCATCAATTGGAGTAATAAAAATCTCGACAGTAGGCTACATTCTATAATGACAAGGCTACCATCCATTGTAGTAACAAAAATCTCGACAACAGACTACCTTCCATAATGACAAGGCTACCATCCATTAGAGTAACCAAAATCTCGACAACAGACAACTTCTATAATGAGAAGGCTACCATCTATTGGAATAACAAAAATCTCGAGAACAGACTATCTTCCATAACGACAAGGCTACCATCCAATGGAATAAAAAAAATATCAACAACATATTACCTTCCATAATGACAAGGCTACCATTAATTGTAGTAACCAAAATCTCGACAACAGACTACCTTCCATAATGACAAGGCTACCGTCCATTGTAGTAACAAAAATCTCGACAACAGACTACCTTCCATAATGACAATGCTACCATCAATTGGAGTAATAAAAATCTCGACAATAGACTACCTTCCATAATGACAAGGCTACCATCCATTGGAGTAACCAAAATCTCGACAACAGACAACTTCTATAATGACAACGCTACCGTCTATTGGAATAACAAAAATCTCGAGAACAGACTACCTTCCATAATGACAAGGCTACCATCCAATGGAATAACAAAAATATCGACAACATACTACCTTCCATAATGACAAGGCTACCATCAATTGTAGTAACCAAAATCTCGCCAACAGACTACCTTCCATAATGACAAGGCTACCATCCTTTGGAATAAAAAAAATATCGACAACAAACTACGTTCCATAATGACAAGGCTACCATCCATTGGAGTAACAAAAATAACGACAACAGACTACCTTCCATAATGACAAGGCTACCATCCATTGGAGTAACAAAAATATCGAGAATAGACTACCTTCCATAATGAAAAGCCTACCATCCATTGGAGTAACAAAATCTCGACAATATAATACCTTCCATAATGACTAGGCAACCATCCATTGGAGTAACAAAGATATCGACAACAGACTACCTTCCATAATAAAAAGGCTACCATCCATTGGAGTGACAAAAATCTCGACAACAGACTACCTTCCATAATGACAAGGCTACCATCCATTGGAGTAACAAAAATCTCGAAAACAGAGTACCTTCCATAATGATAAGGCTAAAATCCATTGGAGTAACAAAAATCTCGACAACAGACTACCTTCCATAATGACAAGGCTACCATTTATAAGAATAAAAAAAATCTCGAGAACAGACTGCCTTCCATAATGACAAGGCTACCATCCATTGGAGTAACAAAAATCTCAAAAACAGACTACCTTCCATAATGACAAGGCTACCATCCAATGGAATAACAAAAATATCGACAACATACTACCTTCCATAATGACCAGGCTACCATCAATTGTAGTAACCAAAATCTCGACAACAGACTACCTTCCATAATGACAAGGCTACCGTCCATTGTAGTAACAAAAATCTCGACAACAGACTACCTTCCATAATGACAATGCTACCATCAATTAGAGTAATAAAAAACTTAACAATAGGGTACCTTCCATAATGACAAGGCTACCATCTATTGGAATAACAAAAATCTCGAGAACAGACTACCTTCCATAATTACAAGGCTACCATCCAATGGAATAACAAAAATATCGACAACATACTACCTTCCATAATGACAATGCTACCATCCATTAGAGTAACAAAGATATCGACAACAAACTACCTTTTATAATGACAAGCTACCATACATTGTAATAACAAAAATCTCGCCAACAGACTACCTTCCATAATGACAAGGCTACCATCCATTGGAGTAACAAAAATATCGACAAAAGACTACCTTCCATAATGACAAGGCTACCATCCATTAGAGTAACAAAAATATCGAGAATAGACTACCTTCCATAATGAAAAGCCTACCATGCATTGGAGTAACAAAAATCTCGACAACATAATACATTCCATAATGACTAGTCTACCATCCATTAGAGTAACAAAGATATCGACAACAGACTACCTTCCATAATGACAAGGCTACCATCCATTGGAGTTACAAAAATCTCGACAACAGACTACCTTCCATAATGACAAGGCTGCCATCCATTGGAGTCACAAAAATCTCGGAAACAGAATACCTTCCATAATGACAAGGCTAAAATCTATTGGAGTAACAAAAATCTCGACAACATACTACCTTCCATAATGACAAGGCTACCATTCATGGGAATAAAAAAAATCTCGAGAACAGACTGCCTTCCATAATGACAAGGCAACCATCCATTGGAGTAACAAAAATCTCGATAACAGACTACCTTCCATAATGTTAAGGTTATCGTCAATTGGAGTAATAAAAATCTCGACAATAGGCTACCTTCCATAATGACAAGGCTACCATCTATTGGAATAACAAAAATCTCGAGAACAGACTACCTTCCATAATTAGAAGGCTACCATCCAATGGAATAACAAAAATATCGACAACATACTACCTTCCATAATGACAATGCTACCATCCATTAGAGTAATAAAGAAATCGACAACAAACTACCTTCTATAATGACAAGGCTACCATACATTGTAATAACAAAAATCTCGACAACAAACTACCTTCCATAATGACAAGGCTACCATCCATTGGAGTAACAAAAATATCAACAAGAGACTACCTTCCATAATGACAAGGCTACCATCCATCGGAGTAACAAAAATTGCGACAACAGACTACCTTCCATAATGACAAGGCTACCATCCATTGGAGTAACAAAAATATCAACAAGAGACTACCTTCCATAATGACAAGGCTACCATCCATTGGAGTAACAAAAATCTCGCCAACAGACTACCTTCCATAATGACAAGGATAACATCCATTGGAATAACAAAAATATCGACAACAAACTACGTTCCATAATGACAAGGCTACCATCCTTTGGAGTAACAAAAATATCGACAACAGACTAACTTCCATAATGACAAGGCTACCATCCATTGGAGTAACAAAAATATCGAGAATAGACTACCTTCCATAATGAAAAGCCTACCATCCATTGGAGTAACAAAAATCTTGACAACATAATACCTTCCATAACGACTAGGCTACCATCCATTGGTGTAACAAAGATATCGATGACAGACTACCTTCCATATTGACAAGGCTACCATCCATTGGAGTGACAAAAATCTTGACAACAAACTACCTTCCATAATGACAAGGCTACCATCCATTGGAGTAACAAAAATCTCGACAACATACTACCTTCCATAATGACAAGGCTACCATCCAATGGAGTAACCAAAATCTCGACAATAGACGACTTCTATAATGACAACGCTACCGTCTATTGGAATAAAAAAAATCTCGAGAACAGACTACCTTCCATAATGACAAGGCTACCATCCAATGGAATAACAAAAATATCGACAACATACTACCTTCCATAATGATCAGGCTACCATCAATTGTAGTAACCAAATTCTTGACAACAGACTACCTTCCATAATGACAAGGCTACCGTCCATTGTAGTAACAAAACTCTCGACAACAGACTACCTTCCATAATGACAAGGCTACCATCCATTGGAGTAACAAAAATCTCGAAAACAGACTACCTTCCATAATGACAAGGCTAAAATCCATTGGAGTAACAAAAATCTCGACTATAGACTACCTTCCATAATGACAAGGCTACCATTTATAGGGATAAAAAAAATCTCGAGAACAGACTGCCTTCCATAATGACAAGGCTACCATCCATTGGAGTAACAAAAATATCGAGAATAGACTACCTTCCATAATGAAAAGCCTACCATCCATTGGAATAACAAAAATATCGATAACATACTACCTTCAATAATGACAAGGCTACCATCAATTGTAGTAACCAAAATCTCGACAACAAACTACCTTCCATAATGACAATACTACCATCAATTGGAGTAATAAAAATCTCGACAGTAGGCTACATTCTTTAATGACAAGGCTACCATCCATTGTAGTAACAAAAATCTCGACAACAGACTACCTTCCATAATGACAAGGCTACCATCCATTAGAGTAACCAAAATCTCGACAACAGACAACTTCTATAATGAGAAGGCTACCATCTATTGGAATAACAAAAATCTCGAGAACAGACTATCTTCCATAATGACAAGGCTACCATCCAATGGAATAACAAAAATATCGACAACATATTACCTTCCATAATGACAAGGCTACCATTAATTGTAGTAACCAAAATCTCGACAACAGACTACCTTCCATAATGACAAGGCTACCGTCCATTGTAGTAACAAAAATCTCGACAACAAACTACCTTCCATAATGACAATGCTACCATCAATTGGAGTAATAAAAATCTCGACAATAGACTACCTTCCATAATGACAAGGCTACCATCCATTGGAGTAACCAAAATCTCGACAACAGATAACTTCTATATTGACAACGCTACCGTCTATTGGAACAACAAAAATCTCGAGAACAGACTACCTTCCATAATGACAAGGCTACCATCCAATGGAATAACAAAAATATCGACAACATACTACCTTCCATAATGACAAGGCTACCATCAATTGTAGTAACCAAAATCTCGCCAACAGACTACCTTCCATAATGACAAGGCTACCATCCTTTGGAATAACAAAAATATCGACAACAAACTACGTTCCATAATGACAAGGCTACCATCCATTGGAGTAACAAAAATAACGACAACAGACTACCTTCCATAATGACAAGGCTACCATCCATTGGAGTAACAAAAATATCGAGAATAGACTACCTTCCATAATGAAAAGCCTACCATCCATTGGAGTAACAAAATCTCGACAATATAATACCTTCCATAATGACTAGGCAACCATCCATTGGAGTAACAAAGATATCGACAACAGACTACCTTCCATAATAAAAAGGCTACCATCCATTGGAGTGACAAAAATCTCGACAACAGACTACCTTCCATAATGACAAGGCTACCATCCATTGGAGTAACAAAAATCTCGAAAACAGAGTACCTTCCATAATGATAAGGCTAAAATCCATTGGAGTAACAAAAATCTCGACAACAGACTACCTTCCATAATGACAAGGCTACCATTTATAAGAATAAAAAAAATCTCGAGAACAGACTGCCTTCCATAATGACAAGGCTACCATCCATTGGAGTAACAAAAATCTCAAAAACAGACTACCTTCCATAATGACAAGGCTACCATCCAATGGAATAACAAAAATATCGACAACATACTACCTTCCATAATGACCAGGCTACCATCAATTGTAGTAACCAAAATCTCGACAACAGACTACCTTCCATAATGACAAGGCTACCGTCCATTGTAGTAACAAAAATCTCGACAACAGACTACCTTCCATAATGACAATGCTACCATCAATTAGAGTAATAAAAAACTTGACAATAGGGTACCTTCCATAATGACAAGGCTACCATCTATTGGAATAACAAAAATCTCGAGAACAGACTACCTTCCATAATTACAAGGCTACCATCCAATGGAATAACAAAAATATCGACAACATACTACCTTCCATAATGACAATGCAACCATCCATTAGAGTAACAAAGATATCGACAACAAACTACCTTCTATAATGACAAGGCTACCATACATTGTAATAACAAAAATCTCGCCAACAGACTACCTTCCATAATGACAAGGCTACCATCCATTGGAGTAACAAAAATATCGACAAAAGACTACCTTCCATAATGATAAGGCTACCATCCATTAGAGTAACAAAAATATCGAGAATAGACTACCTTCCATAATGAAAAGCCTACCATGCATTGGAGTAACAAAAATCTCGACAACATAATACATTCCATAATGACTAGTCTACCATCCATTAGAGTAACAAAGATATCGACAACAGACTACCTTCCATAATGACAAGGCTACCATCCATTGGAGTTACAAAAATCTCGACAACAGACTACCTTCCATAATGACAAGGCTGCCATCCATTGGAGTCACAAAAATCTCGGAAACAGAATACCTTCCATAATGACAAGGCTAAAATCTATTGGAGTAACAAAAATCTCGACAACATACTACCTTCCATAATGACAAGGCTACCATTCATGGGAATAAAAAAAATCTCGAGAACAGACTGCCTTCCATAATGACAAGGCAACCATCCATTGGAGTAACAAAAATCTCGATAACAGACTACCTTCCATAATGACAAGGTTATCGTCAATTGGAGTAATAAAAATCTCGACAATAGGCTACCTTCCATAATGACAAGGCTACCATCCAATGGAATAACCAAAATATCGACAACATACTACCTTCCATAATGACCAGGCTACCATCAAATGTAGTAACCAAAATCTCGACAACAGACTACCTTCCATAATGACAAGGCTACCGTCCATTGTAGTAACAAAAATCTCCATAACAAACTACCTTCCATAATGACAATGCTACCATCAATTGGAGTAATAAAAATCTCCACAATAGGCTACATTCCATAATTACAAGGATACCATCCATTGTAGTAACAAAAATCTCGGTAACAGACTATCTTCCATAATGACAAGGCTACCATCCATTGGAGTAACCAAAAATCTCGACAACAGACTACCTTCCATAATGACAATGCTACCATCAATTAGAGTAATAAAAAACTTGACAATAGGGTACCTTCCATAATGACAAGGCTACCATCTATTGGAATAACAAAAATCTCGAGAACAGACTACCTTCCATAATTAGAAGGCTACCATCCAATGGAATAACAAAAATATCGACAACATACTACCTTCCATAATGACAATGCTACCATCCATTAGAGTAATAAAGAAATCGACAACAAACTACCTTCTATAATGACAAGGCTACCATACATTGTAATAACAAAAATCTCGACAACAAACTACCTTCCATAATGACAAGGCTACCATCCATTGGAGTAACAAAAATATCAACAACAGACTACCTTCCATAATGACAAGGCTACCATCCATCGGAGTAACAAAAATTGCGACAACAGACTACCTTCCATAATGACAAGGCTACCATCCATTGGAGTAACAAAAATATCAACAAGAGACTACCTTCCATAATGACAAGGCTACCATCCATTGGAGTAACAAAAATCTCGCCAACAGACTACCTTCCATAATGACAAGGATAACATCCATTGGAATAACAAAAATATCGACAACAAACTACGTTCCATAATGACAAGGCTACCATCCATTGGAGTAACAAAAATATCGACAACAGAGTAACTTCCATAATGACAAGGCTACCATCCATTGGAGTAACAAAAATATCGAGAATAGACTACCTTCCATAATGAAAAGCCTACCATCCATTGGAGTAACAAAATCTCGACAATATAATACCTTCCATAATGACTAGGCAACCATCCATTGGAGTAACAAAGATATCGACAACAGACTACCTTCCATAATAAAAAGGCTACCATCCATTGGAGTGACAAAAATCTCGACAACAGACTACCTTCCATAATGACAAGGCTACCATCCATTGGAGTAACAAAAATCTCGAAAACAGAGTACCTTCCATAATGATAAGGCTAAAATCCATTGGAGTAACAAAAATCTCGACAACAGACTACCTTCCATAATGACAAGGCTACCATTTATAAGAATAAAAAAAATCTCGAGAACAGACTGCCTTCCATAATGACAAGGCTACCATCCATTGGAGTAACAAAAATCTCAAAAACAGACTACCTTCCATAATGACAAGGCTACCATCCAATGGAATAACAAAAATATCGACAACATACTACCTTCCATAATGACCAGGCTACCATCAATTGTAGTAACCAAAATCTCGACAACAGACTACCTTCCATAATGACAAGGCTACCGTCCATTGTAGTAACAAAAATCTCGACAACAGACTACCTTCCATAATGACAATGCTACCATCAATTAGAGTAATAAAAAACTTGACAATAGGGTACCTTCCATAATGACAAGGCTACCATCTATTGGAATAACAAAAATCTCGAGAACAGACTACCTTCCATAATTACAAGGCTACCATCCAATGGAATAACAAAAATATCGACAACATACTACCTTCCATAATGACAATGCAACCATCCATTAGAGTAACAAAGATATCGACAACAAACTACCTTCTATAATGACAAGGCTACCATACATTGTAATAACAAAAATCTCGCCAACAGACTACCTTCCATAATGACAAGGCTACCATCCATTGGAGTAACAAAAATATCGACAAAAGACTACCTTCCATAATGATAAGGCTACCATCCATTAGAGTAACAAAAATATCGAGAATAGACTACCTTCCATAATGAAAAGCCTACCATGCATTGGAGTAACAAAAATCTCGACAACATAATACATTCCATAATGACTAGTCTACCATCCATTAGAGTAACAAAGATATCGACAACAGACTACCTTCCATAATGACAAGGCTACCATCCATTGGAGTTACAAAAATCTCGACAACAGACTACCTTCCATAATGACAAGGCTGCCATCCATTGGAGTCACAAAAATCTCGGAAACAGAATACCTTCCATAATGACAAGGCTAAAATCTATTGGAGTAACAAAAATCTCGACAACATACTACCTTCCATAATGACAAGGCTACCATTCATGGGAATAAAAAAAATCTCGAGAACAGACTGCCTTCCATAATGACAAGGCAACCATCCATTGGAGTAACAAAAATCTCGATAACAGACTACCTTCCATAATGACAAGGTTATCGTCAATTGGAGTAATAAAAATCTCGACAATAGGCTACCTTCCATAATGACAAGGCTACCATCCAATGGAATAACCAAAATATCGACAACATACTACCTTCCATAATGACCAGGCTACCGTCAAATGTAGTAACCAAAATCTCGACAACAGACTACCTTCCATAATGACAAGGCTACCGTCCATTGTAGTAACAAAAATCTCCATAACAAACTACCTTCCATAATGACAATGCTACCATCAATTGGAGTAATAAAAATCTCCACAATAGGCTACATTCCATAATTACAAGGATACCATCCATTGTAGTAACAAAAATCTCGGTAACAGACTATCTTCCATAATGACAAGGCTACCATCCATTGGAGTAACCAAAAATCTCGACAACAGACTACCTTCCATAATGACAATGCTACCATCAATTAGAGTAATAAAAAACTTGACAATAGGGTACCTTCCATAATGACAAGGCTACCATCTATTGGAATAACAAAAATCTCGAGAACAGACTACCTTCCATAATTAGAAGGCTACCATCCAATGGAATAACAAAAATATCGACAACATACTACCTTCCATAATGACAATGCTACCATCCATTAGAGTAATAAAGAAATCGACAACAAACTACCTTCTATAATGACAAGGCTACCATACATTGTAATAACAAAAATCTCGACAACAAACTACCTTCCATAATGACAAGGCTACCATCCATTGGAGTAACAAAAATATCAACAACAGACTACCTTCCATAATGACAAGGCTACCATCCATCGGAGTAACAAAAATTGCGACAACAGACTACCTTCCATAATGACAAGGCTACCATCCATTGGAGTAACAAAAATATCAACAAGAGACTACCTTCCATAATGACAAGGCTACCATCCATTGGAGTAACAAAAATCTCGCCAACAGACTACCTTCCATAATGACAAGGATAACATCCATTGGAATAACAAAAATATCGACAACAAACTACGTTCCATAATGACAAGGCTACCATCCATTGGAGTAACAAAAATATCGACAACAGACTAACTTCCATAATGACAAGGCTACCATCCATTGGAGTAACAAAAATATCGAGAATAGACTACCTTCCATAATGTAAAGCCTACCATCCATTGGAGTAACAAAAATCTCGACAACATAATACCTTCCATAACGACTAGGCTACCATCCATTGGTGTAACAAAGATATCGACGACAGACTACCTTCCATATTGACAAGGCTACCATCCATTGGAGTGACAAAAATCTTGACAACAAACTACCTTCCATAATGACAAGGCTACCATCCATTGGAGTAACAAAAATCTCGACAACATACTACCTTCCATAATGACAAGGCTACCATCCAATGGAGTAACCAAAATCTCGACAACAGACGACTTCTATAATGACAACGCTACCGTCTATTGGAATAAAAAAAATCTCGAGAACAGACTACCTTCCATAATGACAAGGCTACCATCCAATGGAATAACAAAAATATCGACAACATACTACCTTCCATAATGATCAGGCTACCATCAATTGTAGTAACCAAATTCTTGACAACAGACTACCTTCCATAATGACAAGGCTACCGTCCATTGTAGTAACAAAACTCTCGACAACAGACTACCTTCCATAATGGCAAGGCTACCATCCATTAGAGTAACAAAAATCTCAAAAACATACTACCTTCCATAATGACAAGGCTAAAATCCATTGGAGTAACAAAAATCTCGACTATAGACTACCTTCCATAATGACAAGGCTACCATTTATAGGTATAAAAAAAATCTCGAGAATAGACTGCCTTCCATAATGACAAGGCTACCATCCATTGGAGTAACAAAAATATCGAGAATAGACTACCTTCCATAATGAAAAGCCTACCATCCATTGGAATAACAAAAATATCGATAACATACTACCTTCAATAATGACCAGGCTACCATCAATTGTAGTAACCAAAATCTCGACAACAGACTACCTTCCATAATGACAAGACTACCGTCCATTGTAGTAACAAAAATCTCGACAACAGACTACCTTCCATAATGACAATGCTACCATCTATTAGAATAACAAAAATCTCGAGAACAAACTACTTTCCATAATGACAAGGTTACCATCCAATGGAATAACAAAAATATCGACAACATACTACCTTCCATAATGACAAGGCTACCATCCATTGGAGTAACAAAAATCTCGACAATAGACTACCTTCCATAATGACAAGGCTACCATCCATTGGAATAACAAAAATATCAACAAGAGACTACCTTCCATAATGACAAGGCTACCATCCATCGGAGTAACAAAAATTGCGACAACAGACTACCTTCCATAATGACAAGGCTACCATCCATTGCAGTAACAAAAATATCAACAAGAGACTACCTTCCATAATGACAAGGCTACCATACATTGGAGTAACAAAAATCTCGCCAACAGACTACCTTCCATAATGACAAGGCTAACATCCATTGGAATAACAAAAATATCGACAACAAACTACGTTCGATAATGACAAGGCTACCATCCATTGGAGTAACAAAAATATCGACAACAGACTAACTTCCATAATGACAAGGCTACCATCCATTGGAGTAACAAAAATATCGAGAATAGACTACCTTCCATAATGAAAAGCCTACCATCCATTGGAGTAACAAAAATCTCGACAACATAATACCTTCCATAACGACTAGGCTACCAATCATTGTTGTAACAAAGATATCGACGACAGACTACCTTCCATATTGACAAGGCTACCATCCATTGGACTGACAAAAATCTTGACAACAGACTACCTTCCATAATGACAAGGCTACCATTCATTGGAGTAACAAAAATCTCGACAACATACTACCTTCCATAATGACAAGGCTACCATCCAATGGAGTAACCAAAATCTCGACAACAGACAACTTCTATAATGACAACGCTACCGTCTATTGGAATAAAAAAAATCTCGAGAACAGACTACCTTCCATAATGACAAGGCTACCATCCAATGGAATAACAAAAATCTCGACTATAGACTACCTTCCATAATGACAAGGCTACCATTTATAAGTATAAAAAAAATCTCGAGAACAGACTGCCTTCCATAATGACAAGGCTACCATCCATTGGATTAACAAAAATATCGAGAATAGACTACCTTCCATAATGAAAAGCCTACCATCCAATGGAATAACAAAAATATCGACAACATACTACCTTCAATAATGACCAGGCTACCATCAAATGTAGTAACCAAAATCTCGACAACAGACTACCTTCCATAATGACAAGACTACCGTCCATTGTAGTAACAAAAATCTCGACAACAGACTACCTTCCATAATGACAATGCTACCATCTATTGGAATAACAAAAATCTCGAGAACAAACTACCTTCCATAATGACAAGGTTACCATCCAATGGAATAACAAAAATATCGACAACATACTACCTTCCATAATGACAAGGCTACCATCCATTGGAGTAACAAAAATCTCGACAATAGACTACCTTCCATAATGACAAGGCTACCATCCATTGGAATAACAAAAATATCAACAAGAGACTACCTTCCATAATGACAAGGCTACCATCCATCGGAGTAACAAAAATTGCGACAACAGACTACCTTCCATAATGACAAGGCTACCATCCATTGGAGTAACAAAAATATCAACAAGAGACTACCTTCCATAATGACAAGGCTACCATACATTGGAGTAACAAAAATCTCGCCAACCAACTACCTTCCATAATGACAAGGCTAACATCCATTGGAATAACAAAAATATCGACAACAAACTACGTTCCATAATGACAAGGCTACCATCCATTGGAGTAACAAAAATATCGACAACAGACTAACTTCCATAATGACAAGGCTACCATCCATTGGAGTAACAAAAATATCGAGAATAGACTACCTTCCATAATGAAAAGCCTACCATCCATTGGAGTAACAAAAATCTCGACAACATAATACCTTCCATAACGACTAGGCTACCAATCATTGGTGTAACAAAGATATCGACGACAGACTACCTTCCATATTGACAAGGCTACCATCCATTGGAGTGACAAAAATCTTGACAACAGACTACCTTCCATAATGACAAGGCTACCATCCATTGGAGTAACAAAAATCTCGACAACATACTACCTTCCATAATGACAAGGCTACCATCTAATGGAGTAACCAAAATCTCGACAACAGACAACTTCTATAATGACAACGCTACCGTCTATTGGAATAAAAAAAATCTCGAGAACAGACTACCTTCCATAATGACAAGGCTACCATCCAATGGAATAACAAAAATCTCGACTATAGACTACCTTCCATAATGACAAGGCTACCATTTATAGGTATAAAAAAAATCTCGAGAACAGACTGCCTTCCATAATGACAAGGCTACCATCCATTGGAGTAACAAAAATATCGAGAATAGACTACCTTCCATAATGAAAAGCCTACCATCCAATGGAATAACAAAAATATCGACAACATACTACCTTCAATAATGACCAGGCTACCATCAAATGTAGTAACCGAAATCTCGACAACAGACTACCTTCCATAATGACAAGACTACCGTCCATTGTAGTAACAAAAATCTCGACAACAGACTACCTTCCATAATGACAATGCTACCATCTATTGGAATAACAAAAATCTCGAGAACAAACTACCTTCCATAATGACAAGGTTACCATCCAATGGAATAACAAAAATATCGACAACATACTACCTTCCATAATGACAAGGCTACCATCCATTGGAGTAACAAAAATATCGACAATAGACTACCTTCCATAATGACAAGGCTACCATCCATTGGAATAACAAAAATATCAACAAGAGACTACCTTCCATAATGACAAGGCTACCATCCATCGGAGTAACAAAAATTGCGATAACAGACTACCTTTCATAATGACAAGGCTACCATCCATTGGAGTAACAAAAATATCAACAAGAGACTACCTTCCATAATGACAAGGCTACCATACATTGGAGTAACAAAAATCTCGCCAACAGACTACCTTCCATAATGACAAGGATAACATCCATTGGAATAACAAAAATATCGACAACAAACTACGTTCCATAATGACAAGGCTACCATCCATTGGAGTAACAAAAATATCGACAACAGACTAACTTCCATAATGACAAGGCTACCATCCATTGGAGTAACAAAAATATCGAGAATAGACTACCTTCCATAATGAAAAGCCTACCATCCATTGGAGTAACAAAAATCTTGACAACATAATACCTTCCATAACAACAAGGCTACCATCCATTGGTGTAACAAAGATATCGACGACAGACTACCTTCCATATTGACAAGGCTACCATCCATTGGAGTGACAAAAATCTTGACAACAGACTACCTTCCGTAATGACAAGGCTACCATCCATTGGAGTAACAAAAATCTCGACAACATACTACCTTCCATAATGACAAGGCTACCATCCAATGGAGTAACCAAAATCTCGACAACAGACAACTTCTATAATGACAACGCTACCGTCTATTGGAATAAAAAAATCTCGAGAACAGACTACCTTCCATAATGACAAGGCTACCATCCAATGGAATAACAAACTTATCGACAACATACTACCTTCCATAATGATCAGGCTACCATCAATTGTAGTAACCAAAATCTTGACAACAGACTACCTTCCATAATGACAAGGCTACCGTCCATTGTAGTAACATAAATCTCGACAACAAACTACCTTCCATAATGACAATGCTACCATCAATTGTAGTAACAAAAATCTCGACAGCAGACTACCTTCCATAATGACAAGGCTACCATCCATTGGAGTAACCAAAATCTTGACAACAGACAACATCTATAATGACAACGCTACCGTCTATTGGAATAACAAAAATCTCGAGGACAGACTACCTTCCATAATGACAAGGCTACCATCCATTGTAGTAACCAAAATCTCGCCAACTGACTACCTTCCATATTGACAAGGCTACCATCCATTGGACTAACAAAAATATCGACAACAAACTACGTTCCATAATGACAAGGCTACCATCCATTGGAGTAACAAAAATATCGACAACAGATTACCTTCCATAATGACTAGGCTACCATCCACTGGATTAACAAAGATATTGATAATAGACTACCTTCCATAATTACAAGGCTACCATCCATTGGAGTGACAAAAATCTCGACAACAGACTACTTTCCATAATGACAAGGCTACCATCCATTGGAGTAAAAAAAATCTCGAAAATAGACTACCTTCCGTATTGACAAGGCTACCATCCATTCAAGTAACAAAAATCTCAAAAACAGACTACCTTCCATAATGACAAGGCTACCATCCAATGGAATAACAAAAATATCGACAACATACTACCTTCCATAATGACAAGGCTACTATCAATTGTAGTAACCAAAATCTCGACAATAGACTACCTTCCATAATGACAAGGCTACTGTCCATTGTAGTAACAAAAATCTCGACAACAAATTACCTTCCATAATGACAATGCTACCATCAATTAGAGTAATAAAAATCTTGAACATAAGGTACCTTCCATAAAGACAAGGCTACCATCTATTGGAATAACAAAAATCTCGAGAACAGACTACCTTCCATAATGACAAGGCTACCATCCAATGGAATAACAAAAATATCGACAACATACTACCTTCCGTAATGACAATGCTACCATCCATTAGAGTGACAAAAATCTCGACAATAGACTACCTTCTATAATGACTAGGCTACCATCCATTAGAGTAACAAAGATATCAACAACAAACTACCTTCTATAATGACAAGGCTACCATACATTGTAATAACAAAAATCTCGAAAACAAACTACCTTCCATAATGACAAGGCTACCATCCATTGGAGTAACAAAAATATCGACAATAGACTACCTTCCATAATGACAAGGCTACCATCCATTGGAATAACAAAAATATCAACAAGAGGCTACCTTCCATAATGACAAGGCTACCATCCATCGGAGTAACAAAAATTGCGACAACAGACTACCTTCCATAATGACAAGGCTACCATCCATTGGAGTAACAAAAATATCAACAAGAGACTACCTTCCATAATGACAAGGCTACCATCCATTGGAGTAACAAGAATCTCGACAACAGACTACCTTCCATAATTACAAGGCTACCATCCATTGGAGTAACAAAAATATCGAGAATAGACTACCTTCCATAATGACAAGGCTACCGTCCATTATAGTAACAAATATCTCGACAACATAATACCTTCCATAATGACTAGGCTACCATCAATTAGAGTAATAAAAATCTTGACAATAGAGTACCTTCCATAATGACAAGGCTACCATCTATTGGAATAACAAAAATCTCGAGAACAAACTACCTTCCATAATGACAAGGCTACCATCCAATGGAATAACAAAAATATCGAAAACAGACTACCTTTCATAATGACAAGGCTACCATCCAATGGAATAACAAAAATATCGACAACAGACTACCTTCCATAATGACCAGGCTACCATCAATTGTAGTAACCAAAATCTCGACAACAAACTACCTTCTATAATGAAAAGGCTACCATACATTGTAATAACAAAAATCTCGACAACAAACTACGTTCCACAATGACAAGGCTACCATCCATTGGAGTAAAAAAAATATCGACAATAGACTACCTTCCATAATGACGAGGCTACCATCCATTGGAATAACAAAAATATCAACAAGAGACTACCTTCCATAATGACAAGGCTACCATCCATCGGAGTAACAAAAATTGCGACAACAGACTACCTTTCATAATGACAAGGCTACCATCCATTGGAGTAACAAAAATATCAACAAGAGACTACCTTCCATAATGACAAGGCTACCATCCATTGGAGTAACAAAAATCTCGCCAACAGACTACCTTCAATAATGACAAGGCTAACATCCATTGGAATAATAAAAATATCGACAACAAACTACGTTCCATAATGACAAGGCTACCATCCTTTGGAGTAACAAAAATATCGAGAATAGACTACCTTCCATAATGAAAATCCTACCATCCATTGGAGTAAAAAAAATCTCGACAACATAATACCTTCTATAATGACTAGGCTACCATCCATTGGTGTAAGAAAGATATCGACGACAAACTACCTTCCATATTGACAAGGCTACCATCCATTAGAGTGACAAAAATCTTGACAACAAACTACCTTCCATACTGACAAGGCTACCATCCATTGGAGTAACAAAAATCTCGAAAACAGACTACCTTCCATAATGACAAGGCTAAAATCCATTGGAGTAACAAAAATCTCGACAACAGACTGCCTTCCATAATGACAAGGCTACCATCTATAAGAATAAAAAAAATCTCAAGAACAGATTGCCTTCCATAATGACAAGGCTACCATCCAATGGAATAACAAAAATATCGACAACATACTACCTTCCATAATGACAAGGCTACCATCAATTGGAGTAACAAAAATCTAGACAATAGACTACCTTCCATAATGACACGGCTACCATCCATTGTAGTAACGAAAATCTAGACAACATAATACCTTCCATAATGACAAGGCTACCATCCATTGGAGTAACCAAAATCTCGACAACATACAACTTCTATAATGACAAGGCTACCATCTATTGGAATAACAAAAATCTCGAGAACAAACTACCCTCCATAATGACAGGGCTACCATCCAATGGAATAACAAAAATATCGACAACATACTACCTTCCATAATTAAAAGGCTACCATCAATTGTAGTAACCAAAATCTCGACAACAGACTACCTTCAATAATGACAAGGCTACCGTCCATTATAGTAACAAAAATCTCAACAATAGACTACCTTCCATAATGACAATGCTACCATCAATTGGAGTAACAAATATCTCGACAATAGACTACCTTCCATAATGACAAGGCTCCGTCCATTGTAGTAACAAAAATCTCGACAACAGGCTACCTTCCATAATGACAAGGCTACCATCCATTGGAGCAACCAAAATCTCGACAACAGACAACTTCTATAATGACGAGGCTACCATCTATTGGAATAACAAAAATCTCGAGAACAGACTACCTTCCATAATGACAAGGCTACCATCCAATGGAATAACAAAAATATCAAAAACATACTACCTTCCATAATGACAAGGCTACAATCAATTGTAGTAAACAAAATCTCGCCAACAGACTACCTTCCATAATGATAAGGCTACCATCCATTGGAATAACATAAATATCGACAACAAACTACGTTCCATAATGACAAGGCTACCATCCATTGGAGTAACAAAAATATCGACAACAGACTACCTACCATAATGACAAGGCTACCATCCATTGGAGTAACAAAAATATCGATAATATACTACCTTCCATAATGAAAAGCCTACCATTAATTGGAGTAACAAAAATCTCGACAACATAATACCTTCCATAATGACTAGTCTACCATCCATTGGAGTAACAAAGATATCGACAACAGACTACCTTCCATAATGACAAGGCTACCATCCATTGGAGTGACAAAAATCTCGACAACACACTACCTTCCATAATGACAAGGCTACCATCCATTGGAGTAACAAAAATCTCAAAAACAGACTACCTTCCATAATAACAAGGCTAAAATCCATTGGAGTAACAAAAATCTCGACAATAGACTACCTTCCATAATGACAAGGCTACCATCTATTGGAATAACATAAATCTCGAGAACATACTACCTTCCATAATGACAAGGCTACCATCTATTGTAGTAACCAAAATCTCGACAACAGACTACCTTCCATAATGACAAAGCTACCGTCCATTATAGTAACAAAAATCTCGACAACGAACTACCTTCCATAATGACAATGCTCTTATTATTTGGAGTAACAAAAATCTCTACAATAGACTACCTTCCATAATGACAAGGCTACCATCCATTGTAGTAACAAAAATCTCGACAACAGACTACCTTCCATAATGACAAGGCTACCATCCAATGGAATAACAAAAATATCGACAATAGACCATGTTCCATAGTGATAAGGATACCATCCGTTGGAATAACAAAAATCTCGACAACATACTACCTTCAATAATGACAAGGCTACCATCAACTGAGTAACAAAGATATCGACAACAGATTACCTTCCATAATTATAAGGCTACCATCCATTGGAGTAACAAAAATCTCGACAACAGACTACCTTCCATAATGAGAAGGCTACCAGCCATTATAGTAACAAAAATCTCGACAACAGACCATGTTCCATAATGATAAGGCTACCATCCATTGAGTAACAAAGATATGGACAACACAATACCTTTCATAATGACAAGGCTACCATCCATTGGAATAACAAAAATATCGACAACAAACTACGTTCCATAATGACAAGGATACCATCCATTGGAGTAACAAAAATATCGACAACATACTACCTCCCATAATGACAAGGCTACCATTCATTTTAGTAACAAAAATCTCGAAAATAGACTACCTTCCATAATGAAAAGCCTACCATCAAATAGAGTAACAAAAACCTCGAGAATAGAATACCTTCCATAATGACTAGGCTACCATCCATTGGAGTGACAGAAATCACAACGACAGACTACCTTCCATAATGACAAGGCTACCATCCATTGGAGTAACAAAGATCTCGACAACAGGCTACGTTCCGTATTGAGAAGGCTACCATCCATTGGATTAACAAAAATATCGACAATAGACTACCTTCCATAATGACAAGGCTACCATCTATTGGAATAACATAAATCTCGAGAACATACTACCTTCCATAATGAAAAGGCTACCATCAATTGTAGTAACAAAAATCTCGACAATAGACTACCTCCCATAACGACAAGGCTACCCTCCATTGGAGTAACAAAAATCTCAAAAACAGACTACCTTCCATAATAACAAGGCTAAAATCCATTGGAGTAACAAAAATCTCGACAATAGACTACCTTCCATAATGACAAGGCTACCATCTATTGGAATAACATAAATCTCGAGAACATACTACCTTCCATAATGACAAGGCTACCATCAATTGTAGTAACCAAAATCTCGACAACAGACTACCTTCCATAATGACAAAGCTACCGTCCATTGTAGTAACAAAAATCTCGACAACGAACTACCTTCCATAATGACAATGCTCCTATTAATTGGAGTAACAAAAATCTTGACAATAGACTACCTTCCATAATGACAAGGCTACCATCCATTGTAGTAACAAAAATCTCGACAACAGACTACCTTCCATAATGACAAGGCTACCATCCATTGGAGTACCCAAAATCTTGACAACAGACAACTTCTATAATGACAAGTCTACCATCTATTAGAATAAAAAAAATCTCGAGAACAGACTAACTTCCATAATGACAAGGCTACCATCCAATGGAATAACAAAAATCTAGACAACATACTACCTTCCATAATGACAAGGCTACCATCCATGGGAATAACAAAAATATCGACAACAAACTACGTTCCATAATGACAAGGATACCATCCATTGGAGTAACAAAAATATCGACAACATACTACCTCCCATAATGACAAGGCTACCATTCATTTTAGTAACAAAAATCTCGAAAACAGACTACCTTCCATAATGAAAACCTACCATCCAATAGAGTAACAAAAATCTCGACAATAGAATACCTTCCATAATGACTAGGCTACCATCCATTGGTGTGAGAGAAATTACAACGACAGACTACCTTCCATAATGACAAGGCTACCATCCATTGGAGTAACAAAGATCTCAACAAGAGGCTACTTTCCGTATTGAGAAGGCTAGCATCCATTGGATTAACAAAAATATCGACAATAGACTACCTTCCATAATGACAAGGCTACCATCTATTGGAATAACATAAATCTCGAGAACATACTACCTTCCATAATGACTAGGCTACCATCAATTGTAGTAACCAAAATCTCGACAATAGACTACCTTCCATAATGACAAGGCTACTGTCCATTATAGTAACAAAAATCTCGACAACAGACTACCTTCCATAATGATAATGCTACCATTAATTGGAGTAACAAAAATCTCGACAATAGACTACCTCCCATAATGACAAGGCTACCCTCCATTGTAGTAAAAAAATCTCGACAACAGACTACCTTCCATAATGACAAGGCTACCATCCATTGGAGTAACCAAAATCTTGACAACATATAACTTCTATAATGACAAGGCTACCATCTATTGGAATAACAAAAATCTCGAGAACAGTCTACCTTCCATAATGACAAGGCTACCATCCAATTGAATAACAAAAATATCAACAACATACTACCTTCCATAAATACAGGGCTACCATCCATTGGAGTAACAAAAATATCGACATAAGACTACCTTCCATAATGACAAGGCTACCATCCATTAGAGTAACAAAGATATCGGCAGTAGACTACCTTCTATAATGACAAGGCTACCATACATTGTAATAATAAAAATCTCGATAACAAACTACCTTCCATAATGACAAGGCTACCATCCATTGGAGTAACAAAAATCTCGACAACATACTACCTCCCATAATGACAAGGCTACCATTCATTTTAGTAACAAAAATCTCGAAAACAAACTACCTTCCATAATGACAAGGCTACCATCCAATAGAATAACAAAAATCTCGAGAACAGACTACCTCCCATAGTTACAAGGCTACCATCCATTGGAGTGACAGAAATCACAATGACAGACTACCTTCCATAATGACAAGGCTACCATCCATTGGAGTAACAAAGATCTCGACAACAGACTACGTTCCGTATTGAGAAGGCTACCATCCATTGGATTAACAAAAATCTCGACAATAGACTACCTTCCATAATGACAAGGCTACCATCTATTGGAATAACATAAATCTCGAGAACATACTACCTTCCATAATGACAAGGCTACCATCAATTGTAGTAACCAAAATCTCGACAATAGACTACCTTCCATAATGACAAGGCTACTGTCCATTGTAGTAACGAAAATCTCGAAAACAGACTACCTTCCATAATGATAATGCTACCATTAATTGGAGTAACAAAAATCTCGAAAATAGACTACCTCTCATATTGACAAGGCTACCCTTCATTGTAGTAACAAAAATCTCGACAACAGACTACCTTACATAATGACAAGGCTACCATCCATTAGAGTAACCAAAATCTTGACAACAGATAACTTCTATAATGACAAGGCTACCATCTATTGGAATAACAAAAATCTCGAGAACAGACTACCTTCCATAATGACAAGGCTACCATCCAATGGAATAACAAAAATATCGACAACTGACTACCTTCCATAATGATAAGACTACAATCCATTGGAGTAACGAAAATATCAACAAGAGACTACTTTCCATAATGACAAGGCTACCATCCATTGGAGTAACAAAAATATGGACAACAGACTACCTTCCATAATGACAAGGCTACCATCCATTAGAGTAACAAAAATCTAGACAACATACTACCTTTCATAATGACAAGGCTACCTTCCATTGGAGTAAAAAAAATATCAACAAGAGACTACCTTGCATAATGACAAGGCTACCATCCATTGGACTAACAAAAATCTCGCCAAGACACTACCTCCCATAATGACAAGGCTACCATCCAATGGAATAACAAAAATCTCGACAACATACTACCTTCCATAATGACAAGGCTACCATCCATAAGAGTGACAAAAATATCGACAATAGACTACCTTCCATAATGAGTAGGCTACCATCCATTAGAGTAACAAAGATATCGACAACCGACTACCTTCTATAATGACAAGGCTACCATACATTGTAATAATAAAAATCTCGACAACAAACTACCTTCCATAATGACAAGGCTACCATTCATTTTAGTAACAAAATTCTCGAAAACAGACTACCTTCCATAATGACAAGGCTACCATCCAATGGAATAACAAAAATCTCGAGAACAGACTACCTTCCATAGTTACAAGGCTACCATCCATTGGAGTGACAGAAATCACAACAACAGACTACCTTCCATAATGACAAGGCTACCATTCATTGGAGTAACAAAGATCTCGACCACAGGCTACGTTCCGTAATGAGAAGGCTACCATCCATTGGATTAACAAAAATCTCGACAATAGACTACCTTCCATAATGACAAGGCTACCATCTATTGGAATAACATAAATCTTGAGAACATACTACCTTCCATAATGACAAGGCTACCATCAATTGTAGTAACCAAAATCTCGACAACAAACTACCTTCCATAATGAAAAGGCTACCGTCAATTGTAGTAACAAAAATCTCGACAACAGACTACCTTCCATAATGATAATGCTACCATTAATTGGAGTAACAAAAATCTCGACAATAGACTACCTCCCATAATGACAAGGCTACCATCCATTGTAGTAACAAAAATATCGACAACAGATAACTTCTATAATGACAAGGCTACCATCAATTGGAATAACAAAAATCTCGAGAATAGACTACCTTCCATAATGACAAGGCTACCATCCAATGGAATAACAAAAATCTCGAAAACATACAACCTTCCATAATGACAGGGCTACCATCCATTGGAGTAACAAAAATATCGATAACATACTACCTTCAATAATGATAAGGCTACCATCCGTTGGAGTAACGAAAATATCAACAAGAGACTACTTTCCATAATGACAAGGCTACCATCCATTGGAGCAATAAAAATATGGACAACAGACTACCTTCGATAATGACAAGGCTACCATCCAATAGAGTAACAAAAATCTAGAAAACATACTACCTTCCATAATGACAAGGCTACCTTCCATTGGAGTAAAAAAAATATCAACAAGAGACTACCTTGCATAATGACAAGGCTACCATCCATTGGACTAACAAAAATCTCGCCAAGACACTACCTTCTATAATGACAAGGCTACCATCCAATGGAATAACAAAAATATCGACAACATACTACCTTCCATAATGACAAGGCTACCATCCATTAAAGTGACAAAAATATCGATAATAGACTACCTTCCATAATAACTAGGCTACCATCCATTAGAGTAACAAAGATATCGACAACAGACTACCTTTTTATAATGACAAGGCTACCATACATTGTAATAATAAAAATCTCAACAACAAACTACCTTCCACAATGACAAGGCTACCATCCATTGGAGTAACAAAAATCTCGACAACATACTACCTTCCATAATGACAAGACTACCATTCATTTTAGTAACAAAAATCTCGAAAACAGACTACCTTCCATAATGACAAGGCTACCATCCAATGGAATAACAAAAATCTCGAGAATAGACTACCTTCCATAGTTACAAGGCTACCATCCATTGGAGTGACAGAAATCAAAACGACAGACTACCTTCCATAATGACAAGACTACCATCCATTGGAGTAACAAAGATCTCGACAACAGGCTATGTTCCGTAATGAGAAGTCTACCATCCATTGGATTAACAAAAATCTCGACAATAGACTACCTTGCATAATGACAAGGCTACCATCTATTAGAATAACATAAATCTGGAGAACATACTACCTTCCATAATGACAAGGCTACCATCAATTATAGTAACCAAAATCTCGACAACAAACTACCTTCGATAATGACAAGGCTACCGTCCATTGTAGTAACAAAAATCTCGACAACTGACTACCTTCCATAAAGATAATGCTATCATTAATTGGAGTAACAAAAATCTCGACAATAGACTACCTTCCATAATGACAAGGCTACCATCCATTAGAGTAACAAAAATCTAGAAAACATACTACCTTCCATAATGACAAGGCTACCTTCCATTGGAGTAAAAAAAATATCAACAAGAGACTACCTTGCATAATGACAAGGCTACCATCCATTGGACTAACAAAAATCTCGCCAAGACACTACCTTCTATATAGACAAGGCTACCATCCAATGGAATAACAAAAATATCGACAACATACTACCTTCCATAATGACAAGGCTACCATCCATTAAAGTGACAAAAATATCGATAATAGACTACCTTCCATAATAACTAGGCTACCATCCATTAGAGTAACAAAGATATCGACAACAGACTACCTTTTTATAATGACAAGGCTACCATACATTGTAATAATAAAAATCTCGACAACAAACTACCTTCCACAATGACAAGGCTACCATCCATGGAATAACAAAAATCTCGACAACATACTACCTTCCATAATGATAGGGCTACCATCCATTGGAGTCACAAAAATATCGATAACAGACTACCTTCCATAATGATAAGGCTACCATCCTTTGGATTAACGAAAATATCAACAAGAGACTACTTTCCATAATGACAAGGCTACCATCCATTGGAGTAACAAAAATATGGACAACAGACTACCTTCCATAATGACAAGGCTACCATCCATTAGAGTAACAAAAATCTAGAAAACATACTACCTTCCATAATGACAAGGCTACCTTCCATTGGAGTAAAAAAAATATCAACAAGAGACTACCTTGCATAATGACAAGGCTACCATCCATTGGACTAACAAAAATCTCGCCAAGACACTACCTTCTATAATGACAAGGCTACCATCCAATGGAATAACAAAAATATCGACAACATACTACCTTCCATAATGACAAGGCTACCATCCATTAAAGTGACAAAAATATCGATAATAGACTACCTTCCATAATAACTAGGCTACCATCCATTAGAGTAACAAAGATATCGACAACAGACTACCTTTTTATAATGACAAGGCTACCATACATTGTAATAATAAAAATCTCGACAACAAACTACCTTCCACAATGACAAGGCTACCATCCATGGAATAACAAAAATCTCGACAACATACTACCTTCCATAATGATAGGGCTACCATCCATTGGAGTCACAAAAATATCGATAACAGACTACCTTCCATAATGATAAGGCTACCATCCTTTGGATTAACGAAAATATCAACAAGAGACTACTTTCCATAATGACAAGGCTACCATCCATTGGAGTAACAAAAATATGGACAACAGACTACCTTCCATAATGACAAGGCTACCATCCATTAGAGTAACAAAAATCTAGAAAACATACTACCTTCCATAATGACAAGGCTACCTTCCATTGGAGTAAAAAAAATATCAACAAGAGACTACCTTGCATAATGACAAGGCTACCATCCATTGGACTAACAAAAATCTCGCCAAGACACTACCTTCTATAATGACAAGGCTACCATCCAATGGAATAACAAAAATATCGACAACATACTACCTTCCATAATGACAAGGCTACCATCCATTAAAGTGACAAAAATATCGATAATAGACTACCTTCCATAATAACTAGGCTACCATCCATTAGAGTAACAAAGATATCGACAACAGACTACCTTTTTATAATGACAAGGCTACCATACATTGTAATAATAAAAATCTCGACAACAAACTACCTTCCACAATGACAAGGCTACCATCCATTGGAGTAACAAAAATCTCGACAACATACTACCTTCCATAATGACAAGACTACCATTCATTTTAGTAACAAAAATCTCGAAAACAGACTACCTTCCATAATGACAAGGCTACCATCCAATGGAATAACAAAAATCTCGAGAATAGACTACCTTCCATAGTTACAAGGCTACCATCCATTGGAGTGACAGAAATCAAAACGACAGACTACCTTCCATAATGACAAGACTACCATCCATTGGAGTAACAAAGATCTCGACAACAGGCTATGTTCCGTAATGAGAAGTCTACCATCCATTGGATTAACAAAAATCTCGACAATAGACTACCTTCCATAATGACAAGGCTACCATCTATTAGAATAACATAAATCTGGAGAACATACTACCTTCCATAATGACAAGGCTACCATCCGTTGGAGTAACGAAAATATCAACAAGAGACTACTTTCCATAATGACAAGGCTACCATCCATTGGAGCAATAAAAATATGGACAACAGACTACCTTCGATAATGACAAGGCTACCATCCAATAGAGTAACAAAAATCTAGAAAACATACTACCTTCCATAATGACAAGGCTACCTTCCATTGGAGTAAAAAAAATATCAACAAGAGACTACCTTGCATAATGACAAGGCTACCATCCATTGGACTAACAAAAATCTCGCCAAGACACTACCTTCTATAATGACAAGGCTACCATCCAATGGAATAACAAAAATATCGACAACATACTACCTTCCATAATGACAAGGCTACCATCCATTAAAGTGACAAAAATATCGATAATAGACTACCTTCCATAATAACTAGGCTACCATCCATTAGAGTAACAAAGATATCGACAACAGACTACCTTTTTATAATGACAAGGCTACCATACATTGTAATAATAAAAATCTCAACAACAAACTACCTTCCACAATGACAAGGCTACCATCCATTGGAGTAACAAAAATCTCGACAACATACTACCTTCCATAATGACAAGACTACCATTCATTTTAGTAACAAAAATCTCGAAAACAGACTACCTTCCATAATGACAAGGCTACCATCCAATGGAATAACAAAAATCTCGAGAATAGACTACCTTCCATAGTTACAAGGCTACCATCCATTGGAGTGACAGAAATCAAAACGACAGACTACCTTCCATAATGACAAGACTACCATCCATTGGAGTAACAAAGATCTCGACAACAGGCTATGTTCCGTAATGAGAAGTCTACCATCCATTGGATTAACAAAAATCTCGACAATAGACTACCTTGCATAATGACAAGGCTACCATCTATTAGAATAACATAAATCTGGAGAACATACTACCTTCCATAATGACAAGGCTACCATCAATTATAGTAACCAAAATCTCGACAACAAACTACCTTCGATAATGACAAGGCTACCGTCCATTGTAGTAACAAAAATCTCGACAACTGACTACCTTCCATAAAGATAATGCTATCATTAATTGGAGTAACAAAAATCTCGACAATAGACTACCTTCCATAATGACAAGGCTACCATCCATTAGAGTAACAAAAATCTAGAAAACATACTACCTTCCATAATGACAAGGCTACCTTCCATTGGAGTAAAAAAAATATCAACAAGAGACTACCTTGCATAATGACAAGGCTACCATCCATTGGACTAACAAAAATCTCGCCAAGACACTACCTTCTATATAGACAAGGCTACCATCCAATGGAATAACAAAAATATCGACAACATACTACCTTCCATAATGACAAGGCTACCATCCATTAAAGTGACAAAAATATCGATAATAGACTACCTTCCATAATAACTAGGCTACCATCCATTAGAGTAACAAAGATATCGACAACAGACTACCTTTTTATAATGACAAGGCTACCACACATTGTAATAATAAAAATCTCGACAACAAACTACCTTCCACAATGACAAGGCTACCATCCATGGAATAACAAAAATCTCGACAACATACTACCTTCCATAATGATAGGGCTACCATCCATTGGAGTCACAAAAATATCGATAACAGACTACCTTCCATAATGATAAGGCTACCATCCTTTGGATTAACGAAAATATCAACAAGAGACTACTTTCCATAATGACAAGGCTACCATCCATTGGAGTAACAAAAATATGGACAACAGACTACCTTCCATAATGACAAGGCTACCATCCATTAGAGTAACAAAAATCTAGAAAACATACTACCTTCCATAATGACAAGGCTACCTTCCATTGGAGTAAAAAAAATATCAACAAGAGACTACCTTGCATAATGACAAGGCTACCATCCATTGGACTAACAAAAATCTCGCCAAGACACTACCTTCTATAATGACAAGGCTACCATCCAATGGAATAACAAAAATATCGACAACATACTACCTTCCATAATGACAAGGCTACCATCCATTAAAGTGACAAAAATATCGATAATAGACTACCTTCCATAATAACTAGGCTACCATCCATTAGAGTAACAAAGATATCGACAACAGACTACCTTTTTATAATGACAAGGCTACCATACATTGTAATAATAAAAATCTCGACAACAAACTACCTTCCACAATGACAAGGCTACCATCCATGGAATAACAAAAATCTCGACAACATACTACCTTCCATAATGATAGGGCTACCATCCATTGGAGTCACAAAAATATCGATAACAGACTACCTTCCATAATGATAAGGCTACCATCCTTTGGATTAACGAAAATATCAACAAGAGACTACTTTCCATAATGACAAGGCTACCATCCATTGGAGTAACAAAAATATGGACAACAGACTACCTTCCATAATGACAAGGCTACCATCCATTAGAGTAACAAAAATCTAGAAAACATACTACCTTCCATAATGACAAGGCTACCTTCCATTGGAGTAAAAAAAATATCAACAAGAGACTACCTTGCATAATGACAAGGCTACCATCCATTGGACTAACAAAAATCTCGCCAAGACACTACCTTCTATAATGACAAGGCTACCATCCAATGGAATAACAAAAATATCGACAACATACTACCTTCCATAATGACAAGGCTACCATCCATTAAAGTGACAAAAATATCGATAATAGACTACCTTCCATAATAACTAGGCTACCATCCATTAGAGTAACAAAGATATCGACAACAGACTACCTTTTTATAATGACAAGGCTACCATACATTGTAATAATAAAAATCTCGACAACAAACTACCTTCCACAATGACAAGGCTACCATCCATTGGAGTAACAAAAATCTCGACAACATACTACCTTCCATAATGACAAGACTACCATTCATTTTAGTAACAAAAATCTCGAAAACAGACTACCTTCCATAATGACAAGGCTACCATCCAATGGAATAACAAAAATCTCGAGAATAGACTACCTTCCATAGTTACAAGGCTACCATCCATTGGAGTGACAGAAATCAAAACGACAGACTACCTTCCATAATGACAAGACTACCATCCATTGGAGTAACAAAGATCTCGACAACAGGCTATGTTCCGTAATGAGAAGTCTACCATCCATTGGATTAACAAAAATCTCGACAATAGACTACCTTCCATAATGACAAGGCTACCATCTATTAGAATAACATAAATCTGGAGAACATACTACCTTCCATAATGACAAGGCTACCATCAATTATAGTAACCAAAATCTCGACAACAAACTACCTTCGATAATGACAAGGCTACCGTCCATTGTAGTAACAAAAATCTCGACAACTGACTACCTTCCATAAAGATAATGCTATCATTAATTGGAGTAACAAAAATCTCGACAATAGACTACCTTCCATAATGACAAGGCTACCATCCATTAGAGTAACAAAAATCTAGAAAACATACTACCTTCCATAATGACAAGGCTACCTTCCATTGGAGTAAAAAAAATATCAACAAGAGACTACCTTGCATAATGACAAGGCTACCATCCATTGGACTAACAAAAATCTCGCCAAGACACTACCTTCTATAATGACAAGGCTACCATCCAATGGAATAACAAAAATATCGACAACATACTACCTTCCATAATGACAAGGCTACTATCCATTAAAGTGACAATAATATCGATAATAGACTACCTTCCATAATAACTAGGCTACCATCCATTAGAGTCACAAAGATATCGACAACAGACTACCTTTTTATAATGACAAGGCTACCATACATTGTAATAATAAAAATCTCGACAACAAACTACCTTCCACAATGACAAGGCTACCATCCATTGGAGTAACAAAAATCTCGACAACATACTACCTTCCATAATGACAAGACTACCATTCATTTTAGTAACAAAAATCTCGAAAACAGACTACCTTCCATAATGACAAGGCTACCATCCAATGGAATAACAAAAATCTCGAGAATAGACTACTTTCCATAGTTACAAGGCTACCATCCATTGGAGTGACAGAAATCAAAACGACAGACTACCTTCGATAATGACAAGACTACCATCCATTGGAGTAACAAAGATCTCGACAACAAGCTACGTTCCGTAATGAGAAGTCTACCATCCATTGGATTAACAAAAATCTCGACAATAGACTACCTTCCATAATGACAAGGCTACCATCTATTAGAATAACATAAATCTGGAGAACATACTACCTTCCATAATGACAAGGCTACCATCAATTATAGTCACCAAAATCTCGACAACAAACTACCTTCGATAATGACAAGGCTACCGTCCATTGTAGTAACAAAAATCTCGACAACTGACTACCTTCCATAAAGATAATGCTATCATTAATTGGAGTAACAAAAATCTCGACAATAGACTACCTTCCATAATGACAAGGCTACCATCCATTAGAGTAACAAAAATCTAGAAAACATACTACCTTCCATAATGACAAGGCTACCTTCCTTTGGAGTAAAAAAAATATCAACAAGAGACTACCTTGCATAATGACAAGGCTACCATCCATTGGACTAACAAAAATCTCGCCAAGACACTACCTTCTATATAGACAAGGCTACCATCCAATGGAATAACAAAAATATCGACAACATACTACCTTCCATAATGACAAGGCTACCATCCATTAAAGTGACAAAAATATCGATAATAGACTACCTTCCATAATAACTAGGCTACCATCCATTAGAGTAACAAAGATATCGACAACAGACTACCTTTTTATAATGACAAGGCTACCATACATTGTAATAATAAAAATCTCGACAACAAACTACCTTCCCCAATGACAAGGCTACCATCCATGGTATAACAAAAATCTCGACAACATACTACCTTCCATAATGATAGGGCTACCATCCATTGGATTCACAAAAATATCGATAACAGACTACCTTCCATAATGATAAGGCTACCATCCTTTGGAGTAACGAAAATATCAACAAGAGACTACTTTCCATAATGACAAGGCTACCATCCATTGGAGTAACAAAAATATGGACAACAGACTACCTTCCATAATGACAAGGCTACCATCCATTAGAGTAACAAAAATCTAGACAACATACTACCTTCCATAATGACAAGGCTACCTTCCATTGGAGTAAAAAAAATATCAACAAGAGACTACCTTGCATAATGACAAGGCTACCATCCATTGGACTAACAAAAATCTCGCCAAGACACTACCTTCCATAATGACAAGGCTACCATCCAATGGAATAACAAAAATCTCAACAACATACTACCTTCCATAATGACAAGGCTACCATCCATTAGAGTGACAAAAATATCGACAATAGACTACCTTCCATAATGACTAGGCTACCATCCATTAGAGTAACAAAGATATCGACATCAAACTACCTTCTATAATGACAAGGCTACCATACATTGTAATAATAAAAATCTCGACAACAAACTACCTTCCACAATGACAAGGCTACCATCCATTGGAGTAACAAAAATCTCGATAACATACTACCTTCCATAATGACAAGGCTACCATTCATTTTAGTAACAACAATATCGAAAACAGACTACCTTCCATAATGCAAGGCTACCATCAAATGGAATAACAAGAATCTCGAGAACAGACTACCTTCCATAGTTACCAGGCTACCATCCATTGGAGTGACAGAAATCACAACGACAGACTACCTTCCATAATGACAAGGCTACCATCCATTGGAGTAACGAAGATCTCGACAACAGGCTACGTTCCGTAATGAGAAGGCTACCATCCATTAGATTAACAAAAATCTCGACAATAGACTACCTTCCATAATGACAAAGCTACCATCTATTGGAATAACATAAATCTCGAGAACATACTACCTTCCATAATGACAAGGCTACCATCAATTGTAGTAACCAAAATCTCGACAACAGACTACCTTCCATAATGACAAGGCTACCGTCAATTGAAGTAACAAAAATCTTGACAACAGACTACCTTCCATAATGATAATGCTACCATTAATTGGAGTAACAAAAATATAGACAATGGACTACCTTTCATAATGACAAGGCTACCATCCATTGGAGTAACTAAAATCTTGACATTAGATAACTTCTATAATGACAAGGCTAACATCTATTGGAATAACAAAAATCTCGAGAACAGACTACCTTCCATAATGACAAGGCTACCATCCAATGGAATAACAAAAATCTCGACAACATACTACCTTCCAGAATGACAAGGCTACCATCCATTAGAGTGACAAAAATATCGATAATAGACTACCTTCCATAATGACTAGGCTACCATCCATTAGAGTAACAAAGATATCGACAACAGACTACCTTCTATAATGACAAGGCTACCATACATTTTAATAATAAAAATCTCAACAACAAACTACTTTCCACATTGACAAGGCTACCCTCCATTGGAGTAACAAAAATCTCGACAATAGACTACCTTCCATAATGACAAGGCTACCATCTATTAGAGTAAAAAAAATATCGACAATAAACTACCTTCCATAATGACAAGGCTACCATCCATTAGAGTAACAAAAATATCGACAACAGACTACCTTCCAAAATGACAAGGGTACCATCCATTGGAGTAACAAAATCTCGACAACAGACTACCTTTAATTATGACATGGCTACTATCCATTGGAGTAACAAAAATCTCGACAACAAACTACCTACCAAAATGATAAGGATACCATCCATTGGAATAACAAAAATATCAACAACAAACTACGTTCCATAATGACAGGGATACCATCCATTGGAGTAACAAAAATATCGACAACAAACTACCTTCCATAATGATAAGGCTACCATCCATTGGAGTAACAAAAATCTAGACAACAAACTACCTTCCTTAATTACAAGTCTACCATCCATTGGAGTAAAAAAATATCAACAAGAGACTACTTTCCATAATGACAAGGCTACCATCCATTGGAGTAACAAAAATCTTGACAACAAACTACCTTCCATAATGACAAGGCTACCATCCATTAGAGTAACAAAAATCTAGACAACATACTACCTTCCATAATGACAAGGCTACCATCCAATGGAGTAACAAAAATATAAAAAAGAGACTACCTTCCATTATAGTAACAAAAATATCGAGAATAAACTACCTTCCATAATGAAAAGCCTACCATCCATTGGAGTATCAAAAATCTCGACAATAGAATACCTTCCATAATGACTAGGCTACCATCCATTGGAATAACAAAGATATCGACAATAGACTACCTTCCATAATGACAATGCTACAATCCATTGGAGTAACAAAAATCTCGAGAACAGACTGCCTTCCATAATGACAAGGCTACCATCCATTGTAGTAACCAAAATCTCGACAAAAGACTACCTTCCATAATGACAAGGCTACCATCTATTGGAATAACAAAAATCTCGAGAACAGACTGCCTTCTATACTTACGAGGCTACCATCCATTGGAGTAATAAAAATATCGACAACAAACTACCTTTCATAATGACAAGGCTACCATCCATTGGGGTAACAAAAATATCGAGAATAAACTACCTTCCATAATGAAAAGCCTACCATCCATTGGATTATCAAAAATTTCGACAACAGAATACCTTCCATAATGACTAGGTTGCCATCCATTGGAATAATAAAGATATCAACAATAGATTACCTTCCATAATGACAATGCTACCATCCATTGGATTAATAAAAATATCGACAACAGACAACCTTCCATAATGACAAGGCTACCATCCATTGGAGTAACAAAAATTTCGAAAACAGACTACCTTCAATAATGACAAGGCTACCATCTATTGGAATAACAAAAATCTCGAGAACAGACTGCCTTCCATAATGACAAGGCTACCATCCATTGTAGTAACCAAAATCTCGACAACAGACTACCTTCCATAATGACAAGGCTACCATCTATTGGAATAACAAAAATCTCGAGAACAAACTGCCTTCTATACTTACAAGGCTACCATCCATTGGAGTAACAAAAATCTCGAAAACAGACTACCATCTATAATGACAAGGTTAAAATCCATTGGGGTAACAAAAATCTCGACAACAGACTACCTTCCATAATGACAAGGCTACCATCTATAGGAATAAAAATAATCTCGAGAATAGACTGCCTTCCATAATGACAAGGCTACCATCCATTGGAGTAATGAAAATATCAATAAGAGACTACCTTCTATAATGACAAGGGTACCATGCTTTGGAGTAATGAAAATATCAACAAGAGACTACCTTCCATATTAACAAGGCTACCATCCATTTGAGTAACAAAAAGCTCGCCAATAGACTACCTTCCAAAACGACAAGTCTACCATCCATTAGAGTAACAAAATCTCGACAACAGACTACCTTTTATTATGACATGGCTAATATCCATTGGAGTAACAAAAATCTCGACAACAAACTACCTACATAAATGATAAGGCTACCATCCATTGGAATAACAAAAATATCGACAACAAACTATGTTCCATAATGACAGGGCTACCATCCATTGGAGTAACAAAAATATCAACAACAAACTACCTTCCATAATGATAAGGCTACCATCCATTGGAATAACAAAAATATCAACAACAAACTACGTTCCAAAATGACAGGGATACCATCCATTGGAGTAACAAAAATATCGACAACAGACTACCTTCCATAATGATAAGGCTACCATCCATTGGAGTAACAAAAATCTAGACAATAGACTACCTTCCGTAATTACAAGTCTACCATCCATTGGAGTAACGAAAATATCAACAAGAGACTACTTTCCATAATGACAAGGCTACCATCCATTGGAGTAAAAAAAATCTTGACAACAAACTACCTTCCATAATGACAAGGCTACCATCCATTAGAGTAACAAAAATCTAGACAACAGACTACCTTCCATAATGATAAGGCTACCATCCAATGGAGTAACAAAAATATAAAAAAGAGACTACCTTCCATAATGACAAGGCTACCATCCATTGGAGTTACAAAAATATCGACAACAGACTACCTTTCATAATGACAAGGCTACCATCCATTGGAGTAACAAAAATATCGAGAATAAACTACCTTCTGTAATGAAAATCCTACCATCCATTGGAGTATCAAAAATCTCGACAACAGAATACCTTCCATAATGACTAGGCTACCATCCATTAGAATAACAAAGATATCGATAATAGACTACCTTCCATAATGACAATGCTACCATCCATTGGAGTAACAAAAATCTCGACAACAAACATCCTTCCATAATGACATGGCTACCATACATTGGAGTAACAAAAATTTTGAAAACATAATACCTTCCATAATGACAAGGCTACCATATATTGGAATAACAAAAATCTCGAGAACAAACTGCCTTCTATAATGACAAGGCTACCATCTATTGTAGTAACCAAAATCTCGACAAAAGACTACCTTCCATAATGACAAGGCTACCATCCATTGGAGTAACAAAAATATCGACAACAGACTACCTTTCATAATGACAAGGCTACCATCCATTGGAGTAACAAAAATATCGATAATAAAGTACCTTCAATAATGAAAAGCCTACCATCCATTGGATTATCAAAAATTTCGACAACAGAATACCTTCCATAATGATTAGGCTGCCATCCATTGGAATAACAAAGATATCGACAACAAAGTACCTTCCATAATGACAATGCTACCATCCATTGGATTAATAAAAATATCGACAACAGACAACCTTCCATAATGACAAGGCTACCATCCATTGGAGTAACAAAAATTTCGAAAACAGACTACCTTCAATAATGACAAGGCTACCATTTATTGGAATAACAAAAATTTCGACAACAGAATACCTTCCATAATGACTAGGCTGCCATCCATTGGAATAACAAAGATATTGACAACAGAGTACCTTCCATAATGACAATGCTACCATCCATTGGATTAATAAAAATATCGACAACAGACAACCTTCCATAATGACAAGGCTACCATCCATTGGAGTAACAAAAATTTCGAAAACAGACTACCTTCAATAATGACAAGGCTACCATCTATTGGAATAACAAAAATCTCGAGGACAGACTGGCTTCCATAATCACAAGGCTACCATCTATTGGAATAACAAAAATCTCGAGAACAGACTGCCTTCCATAATGACAAGGCTACCATCCATTGTAGTAACCAAAATCTCGACAAAAGACTACCTTCCATAATGACTAGGCTGCCATCCATTGGATAAACAAAGATATCGACAACAGAGTACCTTCCATAATGACAATGCTACCATCCATTGGATTAATAAAAATATCGACAACAAACAACCTTCCATAATGACAAGGCTACCATCCATTGGAGTACCAAAAATTTCGAAAACAGACTACCTTCAATAATGACAAGGCTACCATCTATTGGAATAAGAAAAATCTAGAGAACAGACTGCCTTCCATAATGACAAGGCTACCATCCATTGTAGTAACCAAAATCTTGACAACAGACTTCCTTCCATAATGACAAGGCTACCATCCATGGGAGTAACAAAAATCTCGACAACAAACTACCTTCCATAATGACAAGGCTGCCATCCATTAGAGTAACAAAAATCTAGACAACAGACTACCTTCCATAATGACAAGGCTACCATCCAATGGAGTAACAAAAATATAAAAAAGAGACTACCGTCCAAAATGACAAGGCTACCATCCATTGGAGTAACAAAAATATCGACAACAAACTACCTTTCATAATGACAAGGCTACCATCCATTGGAGTAACAAAAATATCGAGAATAAACTACCTTCCATAATGAAAAGCCTACCATCCATTGGAGTATCAAAAATCTCAACAACAGAATACCTTCCATAATGACTAGGCTACTATCCATTGGAATAACAAAGATATCGACATTAGACTACCTTCCATAATGACAATGCTACCATCCATTGGAGTAACAAAAATCTCGACAACATACAACCTTCCATAATTACAAGGCTACCATACATTGGAGTAACAAAAATTTTGAAAACAGACTACCTTCCATAATGACAAGGCTACCATCTATTGGAATAACAAAAATCTCGAGAACAGACTGCCTTCCATAATGACAAGGCTACCATCCATTGTAGTAACCAAAATCTCGACAAAAGACTACCTTCCATAATGACAAGGCTACCATCTATTGGAATAACAAAAATCTCGAGAACAAACTACCTTCTATACTTACAAGGCTACCATCCATTGGAGTAACAAAAATATCGACAACATACTACCTTTCATAATGACAAGGCTACCATCCATTGGAGTAACAGAAATATCGACAATAAAGTACCTTCCATAATGACTAAGCTACCATCCATTGGAATAACAAAGATATCGACAACAAACTACCTTCCATAATGACAATGCTACCATCCATTGGAGTAATAAAAATCTCGACAACAGACAACCTTCCATAATGACAAGGCTACCATCCATTGGAGTAACAAAAAATTTGAAAATAGACTACCTTCCATAATGACAAGGCTACCATCTATTTGAATAACAAAAATCTCGAGAATAGACTGCCTTCCATAATAACAAGGCTATCATCCATTGTATTAACTAAAATCTCGACAACAGACTACCTTCCATAATGACAAGGCTACCATCCATTGGAATAAAAAAAATATCGAAAATAGACTACCTTCCATAATGACAATGCTACCATCCATTGGAGTAACAAAAATTTCGACAACAGACAACCTTCCATAATGACAAGGCTACCATACAATGGAGTAACAAAAATTTCGAAATTAGACTACCTTCCATAATGACAAGGCTACCATCTATTGGAATAGCAAAAATCTCGAGAACAGACTGCCTTCCATAATGACAAGGCTACCATCCATTGTAGTAACCAAAATCTCGACAAAAGACTACCTTCCATAATGACAAGGCTACCATCTATTGGAATAACAAAAATCTCGAGAACAAACTGCCTTCTATACTTACAAGGCTACCATCCATTGGAGTAATAAAATATCGAAAACAAACTACCTTTCATAATGACAAGCCTACCACTCATTGGAGTATCAAAAATTTCGACAACAGAATACCTTCCATAATGACTGGGCTGCCATCCATTGGAATAACAAAGATATCGACAACAGAGTACCTTCCATGATGACAATGCTTCCATCCATTGGATTAATAAAAATATCGACAACAGACAACCTTCCATAATGACAAGGCTACCATCCATTGGAGTAACAAAAATTTCGAAAACAGACTACCTTCAATAATGACAAGGCTACCATCTATTGGAATAACAAAAATCTCGAGGACATACTGCCTTCAATAATGACAAGGCTACCATCCATTGTAGTAACTAAAATCTCGACAACAGACTACCTTCCATAATGACAAGGCTACCTTCTATTGGAATAACAAAAATCTCGAGAACAAACTGCCTTCTATACTTACAAGGCTACCATCCATTGGAGTAACAAAAATCTCGAAAATAGACTACCATCTATAATGACAAGGTTAAAATGCCTTGGGGTAACAAAAATCTCGACAACAGACTACCTTCCATAATGAAAAGGCTACCATCTATAGGAACAAAAATAATCTCGAGAACAGACTGCCTTCAATAATGACAAGGCTACCATCCATTGGAGTAACAAAAATCTCGACAACAAACTACCTTCCATAATGACAAGCCTGCCATCCATTAGAGTAACAAAAATCTAGACAACAGACTACCTTCAATAATGACAAGGCTACCATCCAATGGAGTAACAAAAATATAAAAAAGAGACTACCTTCCATAATGACAAGGCTACCATCCATTGGAGTAACAAAAATATCGACAACAAACTACCTTTCATAATGACAAGGCTACCCTCCATTGGAGTAACAAAAATATCGAGAATAAACTACCTTCCATAATGAAAAGACTACCATCCATTGGAGTATCAAAAATCTCGACAACAGAATACCTTCCATAATGATTAGGCTACTATCCATTGGAATAACAAAGATATCGACAATAGACTAACTTCCATAATGACAATGCTACCATCCATTGGAGTAACAAAAATCTCGACAACATAAAACCTTCCATAATGACAAGGCTACCATACATTGGAGTAACAAAAATTTCGAAAACAGACTACCTTCCATAATGACAAGGCTACCATCTATTGGAATAACAAAAATCTCGAGAACAGACTGCCTTCCATAATGACAAGGCTACCATCCATTGTAGTAACCAAAATCTCGACAAAAGACTACCTTCCATAATGACAAGGCTACCATCTATTGGAATAACAAAAATCTCGAGAACAGACTACCTTCCATAATGACAAGGCTACCATCTATTGGAATAACAAAAATCTCGAGAATAGACTTCCTTCCATAATAACAAGGCTACCATCTATTGGAATAACAAAAATCTCGAGAACATACTGCTTTATATAATTACAAGGCTAGCATCCATTGGAGTAACAAAAATCTCGAAAACAGACTACCATCCATAATGACAAGGTTAAAATCCCTTGGGGTAACAAAAATCTCGACAACAGACTACCTTCCATAATGACAAGGCTACTAATTATAGGAATAAAAATAATGTCGAGAACAGACTGCCTTCCATAATAACAAGGCTACCACCTAATGGAATAACAAAAATCTCGACAACATACTACCTTCCATAATGACAAGGCTACCATCAATTGTAGTAACCGAAATCTCGACAATAGACTACCTTCCATAATGACAAGGCTACATCCATTGGAGTAACAAAAAGCTCGCCAACAGACTACCTTCCATAAGGACAAGCCTACCATCAATTGGAGTAACAAAAATCTAGACAACAGACTAACTTCCATAATGACAACTCTACCATCCATTGGAGTAACAAAAATCTTGACAACAAACTACCTTCCATAATGACAAGGCTAACATCCATTAGAGTAACAAAAATCTAGACAACTGACTACCTTCCATAATGACAAGGCTACCATCCAATGGAGTAACAAAAATATCAAAAAGCGACTACCTTCCATAATGACAACGCTACCATCGATTGGAGTAACAAAAATATCGAGAATAAACTACCTTCCATAATGAAAAGCCTACCATCCATTGGAGTATCAAAAATCTCGACAACAGAATACCTTCCATAATGACTAGGCTACCATCCATTGGAGTAACAAAGATATCGACAACAAACTACCTTCCATAATGACAATTCTAGCATCCATTGTAGTAAAAAAAATCTCGACATCAGACTACCTTCCATAATGACAAGGCTACCATCTATTACAATAACAAAAATCTCGAGAACAGACTGCCTTCTATACTGACAAGGCTACCATCCATTGGAGTAACAAAAATCTCGAAATTAGACTACCATCCATAATGACAAGGTTAAAATCCATTGGAGTAACAAAAATCTCAACAACAGACAACCTTCCATAATGACAAGGCTACCATCTATAGGAATAAAAATAATCTCGAGAACAGACTGCCTTCCATAATGACAAGGCTACCATCTAATGGAATAACAAAAATCTCAACAACATACTAGCTTCCATAATGACAAGGCTACCATCAATTGTAGTAACCATAATCTCGACAATAGACTACCTTCCATAATGACAAGGCTACCGTCCATTTGAGTAACAAAAATCTCGCCAACAGACTACCTTCCATAATGACAAGGCTACCATCCGTTGGAGTGACAAAAATATCGACAATAGACTACCTTCCATAATGACAAGGCTACCATCCATTGGAGTACCAAAATCTCGACAACATACTACCTTTCATTATGACATGGCTACTATCCATTGGAGTAACAAAAATCTCGACAACAAACTTCCTTCCAAAATGATAAGGCTACCATCCATTAGAATAAAAAAATATTGACAACAAACTACGTTCCATAATCACAAGGGTACCATCCATTGGAGTAACAAAAATATCGACAACAGACTACCTTCCATAATGATAAGGCTACCATCCATTGGAATAACAAAAATCTAGACAACAGACTAACTTCCATAATGACAAGGCTACCATCCATTGGAGTAACGAAAATATCAACAAGAGACTACTTTCCATAATGACAAGGCTACCATCCATTGGAGTAATAAATATATGGACAACAGACTAACTTCCATAATGACAAGGCTACCATCCATTAGAGTAACAAAAATCTAGACAACAGACTACCTTCCATAATGACAAGGCTACCATCCATTGGAGTAACAAAAATATCAACAAGAGACTACCTTGCATAACGACAAGGCTACCATCCAATGGAGTAACAAAAATATCAAAAAGGGACTACCTTCCATAATGACAAGGCTACCATCCATTAGAGTAACAAAAATATCGACAACAGACTACCTTTCATAATGACAACACTACCATCCGTTGGAGTAACAAAAATATCGAGAATAAACTACCTTCCATAATGAAAAGCCTACCATCCATTGGAGTATCAAAACTCTCGACAACAAAATACCTTCCATAATGACTAGGCTACCATCCATTGGAGTAACAAAGATATCGACAACAGACTACCTTCCATAATGACAAGGCTACCATCTAATGGAATAACAAAAATCTCAACAACATACTAGCTTCCAGAATGACAAGGCTACCGTCAATTGTAGTAACCATAATCTCGACAACAGACTACCTTCCATAATGACAAGGCTATCGTCCATTTGAGTAACAAAAATCTCGCCAACAGACTACCTTCCATAATTACAAGGCTACCATCCGTTGGAGTGACAAAAATATCGACAATAGACTACCTTCCATAATGACAAGGCTACCATCCATTGGAGTACCAAAATCTCGACAACATACTACCTTTCATTATGACATAGCTACTATCCATTGGGGTAACAAAAATCTCGACAACAAACTTCCTTCCAAAATGATAAGGCTACCATCCATTGGAATAAAAAAAATATTGACAACAAACCACGTTCCATAATGACAAGGCTACCATCCATTGGAGTAACAAAAATATCGACAACAGACTACCTTCCATAATGACAAGGCTACCATCCATTGGTATAACAAAAATCTAGACAACAGACTAACTTCCATAATGACAAGGCTACCATCCATTGGAGTAACGAAAATATCAACAAGAGACTACTTTCCATAATGACAAGGCTACCATCCATTGGAGTAACAAAAATATGGACAACAGACTACCTTCCATAATGACAAGCCTACCATCCATTAGAGTAACAAAAATCTAGACAACGGACTACCTTCCATAATGACAAGGCTACCATCCATTGGAGTAACAAAAATATCAACAAGAGTCTACCTTGCATAACGACAAGGCTACCATCCAATGGAGTAACAAAAATATCAAAAAGAGACTACCTTCCATAATGACAAGGCTACCATCCATTAGAGTAACAAAAATATCGACAACATACTACCTTTCATAATGACAACACTACCATCCGTTGGAGTAACAAAAATATCGAGAATAAACTACCTTCCATAATGAAAAGCCTACCATCCATTGGAGTATCAAAACTCTCGACAATAGAATACCTTCCATAATGACTAGGCTACCATCCATTGGAGTAAAAAAGATATCGACAACAGACTACCTTCCATAATTACAAGGCTACCATCCAATGGAATAACAAAAATCTCGAGAAGAGACTACCTTCCATAGTTACAAGGCTACCATCCATTGGAGTGACAAAAATCACAACGACAGACTATATTCCATAATGACAAGGCTACCATCAATTAGAGTAACAAAAATCTCGAAAACAAACTACCTTCCATAATGATAAGGCTACCATCCATTGGAGTAACAAAAATATCGACAACAGACTAAGTTCCATAATGAGAAGGCTACCATCCATTGGAGTAACAAAAATCTCGACAACAGACTACCTTCCATAATGACAAGTCTACCATCTATTGGAATAACATAAATCTCAAGAACATACTACCTTCCATAATGACAAGGCTACCACCTATTGGAATAACAAAAATCTCTACAACATACTACCTTCCATAATGAAAAGTCTACCATCCATTGTAGTAACAAAAACATAGACAACAGACTATGTTCCATAATGACAAGGCTACCATCCATTGGAATAACAAAAATCTCGACAACAGAATACCTTCCATAATGACAAGGCTACCATCTATTGGTATAACAAAAATCTCGAGAACATGCTACCTTCCATAATGATGCGGCTACCATCCAATGGAATAACAAAAATCTCGACAACATACTACCTTCCATAATGACAAGGCTACCATGCATTGGAGTAACAAAAATATCGGCAACAGACTACCTTCCATAATGAAAAGGATATCGTCTATTGGAATAACAAAAATCTCGAGAACAAACTACCTTCCATAATGACAAGGCTACCATCCAATGGAATAACAAAAATCTCGTGAACAAACAACCTTCCATAGTGACAAGGCTACCATCCATTAGAGTGACAGAAATCATAATGACAAACTACCTTCGATAATGACAAGGATACCATCCAATGGAGTAACAAAAATCTCGGCAACAGACTACCTTCTATAATGACAAGGCTACAATCCATTGGAGTAACAAAAATATTGACAATAGACTACCTTCTATAATGACAAGGCTACCATCCATTGGAATAACAAAAATCTAGACAACAGACTAACTTCCATAATGACAAGGCTACCATCCATTGGAGTAACGAAAACATGGACAACAGACTATGTTCCATAATGACAAGGCTACCATTCATCGAAGTAACAAAGATATCGACAACAGACTACCTTCCATAATGACAATGCTACCATTCATTGGAGTAACAAAAATCTAGACAACAGACTACCTTCCATAATGACAAGGCTACCATCCATTTTAATAACAAAAATATCAAAAATAGACTAACTTCCATAATGACAAGGCTACCATCCAATTGAATAACAAAAATCTCGAGAGCAGACTACCTTTCATAGGTACAAGGCTACCATCCATTGGAGTGACAGAAATCACAACGACAGACTACCTTCCATAATGACATGGCTACCATCCATTAGAGTAACAAAGATCTCGAAAACAAACTACCTTCCATAATGACAAGGTTACCATCCATTGGAGTAACAAAACTCTCGACAACAGACTACGTTCCATAATGAGAAGGCTACCATCCATTGGAGTAACAAAAATCTCGACAACAGACTACCTTCCATAATGAAAAGCCTACCATCTATTGGAATAACATAAATCTCAAGAACATACTACCTTCCATAATGACAAGGCTACCATCATTTGGAATAACAAAAATGTCTACAACATACTACCTTCCATAATGACAAGTCTACCATCCATTGGAGTAAAAAAACATAGACAACAGACTATGTTCAATAATGACAAGGCTACCCTCCATTGGAGTAACAAAAATCTCGACAACAAAATATCTTCCATAATGACAAGACTACCATCTATTGGTATAACAAAAATCTCGAGAACAGGCTACCTTCCATAATGACACGGCTACCATCCAATGGAATAACAAAAATCTCGACAACATACTACCTTCCATAATGACAAGGCTACCATGCATTGGAGTAACAAAAATATCGGCAACAGACTACCTTCCATAATGAGAAGGATATCGTCTATTGGAATAACAAAAATCTCGAGAACAGACTACCTTCCATAATGACAAGGCTACCATCCAATGGAATAACAAAAATCTCGTGAACAAACAACCTTCCATAGTGACAAGGCTACCATCCATTAGAGTGACAGAAATCATAATGACAAACTACCTTCGATAATGACAAGGATACCATCCAATGGAGTAACAAAAATCTCGGCAACAGACTACCTTCTATAATGACAAGGCTACAATCCATTGGAGTAACAAAAATATTGACAATAGACTACCTTCTATAATGACAAGGCTACCATCCATTGGAATAACAAAAATCTAGACAACAGACTAACTTCCATAATGACAAGGCTACCATCCATTGGAGTAACGAAAACATGGACAACAGACTATGTTCCATAATGACAAGGCTACCATTCATCGAAGTAACAAAGATATCGACAACAGACTACCTTCCATAATGACAATGCTACCATTCATTGGAGTAACAAAAATCTAGACAACAGACTACCTTCCATAATGACAAGGCTACCATCCATTTTAATAACAAAAATATCAAAAATAGACTAACTTCCATAATGACAAGGCTACCATCCAATTGAATAACAAAAATCTCGAGAGCAGACTACCTTCCATAGGTACAAGGCTACCATCCATTGGAGTGACAGAAATCACAACGACAGACTACCTTCCATAATGACATGGCTACCATCCATTAGAGTAACAAAGATCTCGAAAACAAACTACCTTCCATAATGACAAGGTTACCATCCATTGGAGTAACAAAAATCTCGACAACAGACTACGTTCCATTATGAGAAGGCTACCATCCATTGGAGTAACAAAAATCTCGACAACAGACTACCTTCCATAATGAAAAGCCTACCATCTATTGGAATAACATAAATCTCAAGAACATACTACCTTCCATAATGACAAGGCTACCATCATTTGGAATAACAAAAATGTCTACAACATACTACCTTCCATAATGACAAGTCTACCATCCATTGGAGTAAAAAAACATAGACAACAGACTATGTTCCATAATGACAAGGCTACCCTCCATTGGAGTAACAAAAATCTCGACAACAAAATATCTTCAATAATGACAAGACTACCATCTATTGGTATAACAAAAATCTCGAGAACAGGCTACCTTCCATAATGACACGGCTACCATCCAATGGAATAACAAAAATCTCGACAACATACTACCTTTCATAATGACAAGGCTACCATGCTTGGAGTAACAAAAATATCGGCAACAAACTACCTTCCATAATGACAAGGCTATCTTCCATTGGAGTAACAAAAATATTGACAATAGACTACCTTCTATAATGACAAGGCTACCATCCATTGGAATAACAAAAATCTCGACAAGAGACTACCTTCCATAATGTCAAGTCTACCATACATTGGAGTAAGAAAAACATAGACAACGGACTATGTTCCATAATTTACAAGTCTACCATTCATTGGAGTAACAAAGATATCGACAACAGACTACCTTCCATAATGACAATGCTACCATCCATTGGAGTAACAAAAATCTCGACAACAGACTTCCTTCCATAATGACAAGGCAACATCCATTTTAGTAACAAAAATCTCTAAAATATACTACCTTCCATAATGACAAGGCTACCATCCAATGGAATAACAAAAATCTCGAGAAGAGACTACCTTCCATAGTTACAAGGCTACCATCCATTGGAGTGACAGAAATCACAACTACAGACTATATTCCATAATGACAAGGCTACCATCAATTAGAGTAACAAAGATCTCGAAAACAAACTACCTTCCATAATGATAAGGCTACCATCCATTGGAGTAACAAAAATATCGACAACAGACTACGTTCCATAATGAGAAGGCTACCATCCATTGGAGTAACAAAAATCTCGACAACAGACTACCTTCCATAATGACAAGTCTACCATCCATTGGAGTAAAAAAACATAGACAACAGACTATGTTCCATAATGACAAGGCTACCATCCATTGGAGTAACAAAAATCTCGACAACAAAATATCTTCCATAATGACAAGGCTACCATCTATTGGTATAACAAAAATCTCGAGATCAGGCTACCTTCCATAATGACACGGCTACCATCCAATGGAATAACAAAAATCTCGACAACATACTACCTTCCATAATGACAAGGCTACCATGCATTGGAGTAACAAAAATATCGGCAACAGACTACCTTCCATAATGACAAGGCTACCTTCCATTGCAGTAACAAAAATATGGACAATAGAATACCTTCTATAATGACAAGGCTACCATCCATTGGAATAACAAAAATCTCGACAAGAGACTACCTTCCATAATGTCAAGTCTACCATCCATTGGAGTAACAAAAACATAGACAACGAACTATGTTCCATAATTTACAAGTCTACCATTCATTGGAGTAACAAAGATATCGACAACAGACTACCTTCCATAATGACAATGCTATCATCCATTGGAGTAACAAAAATCTCGACAACAGACTTCCTTCCATAATGACAAGGCAACATCCATTTTAGTAACAAAAATCTCTAAAATATACTACCTTCCATAATGACAAGGCTACAATCCAATGGAATAACAAAAATCTCGAGAAGAGACTACCTTCCATAGTTACAAGGCTACCATCCATTGGAGTGACAGAAATCAAAACGACAGACTATATTCAATAATGACAAGGCTACCATCAATTAGAGTAACAAAGATATCGAAAACAAACTACCTTCCATAATGATAAGGCTACCATCCATTGGAGTAAAAAAAATATAGACAACAGACTACGTTCCATAATGAGAAGGCTGCCATCCAATGGAGTAACAAAAATCTCGACAACAGACTACCTTCCATAATGACAAGGCTACCATCTATTGGAATAACATAAATCTCAAGAACATACTACCTTCCATAATGACAAGGCTACAATCTATTGGAATAACAAAAATCTCTACAACATACTACCTTCCATAATGAAAAGTCTACCATCCATTGGAATAACAAAAACATAGACAACAGACTATGTTCCATAATGGCAAGGCTACCATCCATTGGAATAACAAAAATCTCGACAACAAAATACCTTCCATAATGACAAGGCTACCATCTATTGGTATAACAAAAATCTCGAAAACATGCTACCTTCCATAATGACACGGCTACCATCCAATGGAATAACAAAAATCTCGACAACATACTACCTTCCATAATGACAAGGCTACCATGCATTGGAGTAACAAAAATATCGGCAACAGACTACCTTCCATAATGACAAGGATACCATCTATTGGAATAACAAAAATCTCGAGAACAGACTACCTTCCATAATGACAAGGCTACCATCCAATGGAATAACAAAAATCTCGTGAACAAACTACCTTCCATAGTGACAAGGCTACCATCCATTAGAGTGACAGAAATCACAACGACAAACTACCTTCCATAATGACAAGGATACCATTCATTGGAGTAACAAAGATATCGACAATAGACTACCTTCCATAATGACAATGCTACCATCCATTGGAGTAACAAAAATCTCGACAACAGACTACCTTCCATAATGACAAGGCTACCATCCATTTTAATAACAAAAATATCAAAAATAGACTTCCTTCCATACGTACAAGGCTACCATCCATTGGAGTGACAGAAATCACAACGACAGACTACCTTCCATAATGACATGGCTACCATCCATTAGAGTAACAAAGATCTCGAAAACAAACTACCTTCCATAATGACAAGGCTACCATCCATTGGAATAACAAAAATCACGACAACAGACTACGTTCCATAGTAACAAGGTTACCATCCATTGGAATAACAAAAATCTCGACAATAGACTCCCTTCCATAATGACAAGGCTACAATCCATTGGAGTAACAGAAATCTCAACGACAGACTACGTTCCAAAATGACAAGGCTACCATTCATTGGAGTAACAAAAATATCGATAAGAGACTACCTTCCATAATGACATGGGTACATCCATTGGGGTAACGAAAATCTCGACAATAGACTACCTTCAATAATGACAAGGCTACCATCCATTGGAGTAACAAAAATCTCGACAAAAAACTACCTTCCATAATGACAAGGCTACCATCCATTGGAATAACAAAAATCTCCATAAAAGACTATGTTCCATAAATACATGGTTACCATCCATTGGAATAACAATTATCTCGAAAATAGACTACCTTCCATAATGACAAGGCTACCATCCAATGGAATAAAAAATTCTCGACAATAGATTACCTTCCACAATGACAAGGCTACAATCCATTGGATTAACAAAAATCTGAGCAACAGACTACCTTCCATAATGACAAGGCTACAATCCATTGGAGTAACAGAAATCTCAACGATAGACTACCTTCTATAATGACAACTCTACCATATATTGGAGTAACAAAAATCTCGACAACAGACTACCTTCCATAATTACAAGGCTACCAACAATTGGAGTATCAAAAATTTGACAACAGACTAGATTCCATAATGGTAAGGCTACCATCCATTGGAATAACCAAAATCTCGACAATAGAGTACCTTCCATAATGACAAGTCTAACATCCATTGAAGTAACAAAAATATGAACAACAAACTACCTTTTATAATGACAAGGCTACCATCCATTGGAGTAACAGAAATCTCAATGACCGACTACCTTCCATAATGACAAGGCTACCATCCATTGGAAAAACAAAAATCTCAACAATATACTACCTTCTATAATGACAAGGCTACCATCCATTGGAGTAACAAAAATATTAACAATAGACTACCTTGCATAATCACAATGCAATCATCGATTGGAGTAATAGAGATATCGACAACAGACTACCTTAAATAATGAAAAGGCTTCGATCCATTGGAGTAACAAAAATCTCGACAAAAGACTGCCTTCCATAATAACAAGGTTACCATCCATTGGAAAAACAAAAATCTTGACAACAGACTCCCTTCCATAATGATAAGGCTACAATCCATTGGAGTGACAGAAATCTCGATGACAGACTACCTTCCACAATGACAAAGCTACCATTCATTGGAGTAACAAAAATATCGACAACAGACTACCTTCCATAATGACAAGGCTACATCCATTGGGGTAACAAAAATATCGACAACAAACTACCTTCCATAATGACAAGGCTACCATCCATTGGAGTAACAAAAATCTCGACCAAAAACTACCTTCCATAAAGACAAGGCTACCATGCATTGGAATAACAAAAATTTCCACAAAGACCACCTTCCATAATGACAAGGTTACCATCCATTGGAATAACAAATATATCGACAACAAACTACCTTCCATAATGACAAGGCTACCATCCAATGGAATATAAAATTCTCGACAACAGACTACCTTCCATAATGACAAGGCTACAATCCATTGGATTAACAAAAATCTGAACAATAGACTACCTTCCATAATGATAAGGCTACCATTCATTGGAGTAACAAAAATATCGACTACAGACTACCTTCCATAATGACAAGGCTACATCCATTGGGGTAACAAAAATCTCGACAACAATCTAGCTTCCATAATGACAAGGCTACCATCCATAGGAGTAACAAAAATCTCGATAAAAAACTACCTTCCATAATGACAAGGCTACCATCCATTGGAATAACAAAAATCTCCATAAAAGACTACCTTCCATAATGATAAGGTTACCATCCATTGGAATAACAAATATCTCGACAACAAACTACCTTCCATAATGACAAGGCTACCATCCAATGGAATAAAAAATTCTCGACAACAGACTACCTTCCATAATGAAAAGGTTACAATCCATTGGATTAACAAAAATCTGAACAACATTATACCTTCCATAATGACAAGGCTACAATCCATTGGAGTAACAAAAATGTCAACGACAAACTACCTTCCATAATTACAAGGCTACCATCCATTGGAGTAACAAAAATCTCGACAACAGACTACCTTCCATAATTATTACGCTATCACCCATTGGAGTATCAAAAATCTCGACAACATACTACCTTCCATAATGACAAGGCTATCATCCATTGGAGTAACAAAAATTTGAACGACAAACTACCTTCCATAATTACAACGCTACCATCCATTAGAATAGCAAAAATCTCGACAATAGACTACTTCCATAATGACAAGGATACCATCCATTGGAGTAACAAAAATCTGAACAACAGACTACCTTGCATAATGACAAGGCTATCATCCATTGGAGTAACAGAGATATCGACAACAGACTACCTTCAATAATTTCAAGGCTACCATCCATTGGAGTAACAAAAATCTAGACAAAAGACTACCTTCCATAGTAACAAGGTTACCATCCATTGGAATAACAAAAATCTCGAAAATAGACTCCCTTCCATAAGGACAAGGCTACAATCCATTGGAGTAACAGAAATCTCAACGATAGACTACCTTCCATAATGACAAGGCTACCATCTATTAAAGTATCAAAAATTCGACAAAAGACTACCTTCCATAATGGTAAGGCTACCATCCATTGGAATAACCAAATTCTCGACATTAGAGTACCTTCCATAATGACAAGGCTACCATCCATTGGAGTATCAAAAATTCGACAACAGACTACCTTCCATAATGGTAAAGCTACCATCCATTGGAATAACCAAAATCTCGACAATAGACTACCTTTCATAATGACAAGGCTACCATCCATTGGAGTATCAAAAATCTGAACAACAGACTACCTTTCATAATGACAAGTATACCATCCATTGGAGTAACAGAAATCAAAACGACCGACTACCTTTCATAATGACAAGGCTACATCCATTGGGGTAACAAAAATCTCAACAACAGACTACCTTCCATAATGACAAGGCTACAATCCATTGGAGTAACAGAAATCTCAACGACAGACTACGTTCCATAATGACAAGGGTACATCCATTGGGGTAACAAAAATCTCGGCAATAGACTACCTTATATAATGACAAGGCTACCATCCATTGGAGTAACAAAAATCTCGACAAAAAACTATCTTCCATAATGACAAGGCTACCATCCATTGGAATAACAAAAATCTCCAAAAAAGACTACATTCCATAAATTCTCGACAACAAACTACCTTCCACAATGACAAGGCTACAATCCATTGGATTAACAAAAATCTGAACAACAGACTACCTTCCATAATGACAAGGCTACAATCCATTGGAGTAACAGAAATCTCAACGACATACTACCTTCCATAATGACAAGGCTACCATATATTGGAGTAACAAAAATCTCGACAACAGACTACCTTCCATAATTACAAGGCTACCAGCCATTGGAGTATCAAAAATTCGACAACAGACTAGCTTCCATAATGGTAAGGCTACCATCCATTTGAATAACCAAAATCTCGACAATAGAGTACCTTCCATAATGACAAGGCTACCATCCATTGAAGTAACAAAAATATGAACAACAAACTACCTTTCATAATGACAAGGCTACCATCCATTGGAGTAACAGAAATCTCAATGACCGACTACCTTCCATAATGACAAGGCTACCATCCATTGGAGTAACAAAAATCTCGACAATAGACTACCTTCTATAATGACAAGGCTACCATCCATTGGAGTAACAAAAATATGAAAAACAGACTACCTTCCATAATCACAATGCTATCATCAATTGGAGTAATAGAGATATCGACAACAGACTACCTTAATAAATGAAAAGGCTTTGATCCATTGGAGTAACCAAAATCTCGACAAAAGACCGCCTTCCATAATAAAAAGGTTACCATCCATTGGAATAACAAAAATCTTAACAACAGACTCCCTTCCATAATTACAAGGCTACAATCCATTGGAGTGACAGAAATCTCGACGACATACTACCTTCCACAATGACAAAGCTACCATTCATTGGAGTAACAAAAATATCAACAACAGACTACCTTCCATAATGACAAGGCTACACCCATTGGGGTAACAAAAATATCGACAACAAACTACCTTCCATAATGACAAGGCTACCATCCATTGGAGTAACAAAAATCTCGACAAAAAACTACCTTCCATAAAGACAAGGCTACCATCCATTGGAATAACAAAAATTTCCACAAAGACTACCTTCAATAATGACAAGGTTACCATCCATTAGAATAACAAATATATCGACAACAAACTACCTTTCATAATGACAATGCTACCATCCAATGGAATAAAAAATTCTCGACAACAGACTACCTTCCATAATGAAAACGCTACAATCCATTGGATTAACAAAAATCTGAACAACAGACTACCTTCCATAATGACAAGGCTACAATCCATTGGAGTAACAAAAATCTCAACGATAAACTACCTTCCATAATTACAAGGCTACCATCCATTGGAGTAACAAAAATCTCGACAACAGACTACCTTCATAATGACAAGGCTACCATCCATTGGAGTATCAAAAATCTCGACAACATACTACCTTCCATAATGACAAGGCTATCATCCATTGGAGTAAAAAAAATCTCAACGACAGACTACCTTCCATAATGACAAGGCTACCATTTATTGGAGTAACAAAAATATCGACAACAAACTACCTTCCATAATGACAAGGCTACATCCATTGGGGTAACAAAAATCTCGACAACTGACTACCTTTCATAATGACAAGGCTACCATCCATTAGAGTAACAAAAATCTCGACAAAAAACTACCTTCCATAATGACAAGGCTACCATCCATTGGAATAACAAAAATTTCCACAAAGACTACCTTCCATAATGACAAGGTTACCATCCATTGGAATAACAAATATCTCGACAATAGACTACCTTCCATAATGACAAGGCTACCATCCAATGGAATAAAAAATTCTCGACAACAGACTACCTTCCATAACGACAAGGCTACAATCCATTGGAGTAACAAAAATCTCAACGACAGACTACCTTATATAATGACAAGGCTACCATCCAGTGGAGTAACAAAAATCTCGACAATAGACTACCTTCCATAGTTACAAGGCTACCACCCATTAGAGTATCAAAATTCTCGACAACAGACTACCTTCCATAATGAGAAGGCTATCATCCATTGGAGTAAGAAAAATCTGAACAACAGACTACCTTCCATAATGACAAGTCTACCATCCATTGGAGTAACAGAGATATCGACAACAAACTACCTTAAATAATGACAAGGCTTCCATCCATTGGAGTAACAAAAATCTCGACAAAAGACTGCCTTCCATGATAACAAGGTTACCATCCATTGGAATAACAAAAATCTTGACAACATACTCCCTTCCATAATGACAAGGCTACAATCCATTGGAGTAACAAAAATCTCAACGACAGACTACCTTCCATAATGACAATGCTACCATTCATTGGAGTAACAAAAATATCGACAACAGACTACCTTCCATAATGACAAGGCTACATCCATTGGGGTAACACAAATCTCGACAACATACTACCTTCCATAATGACAAGGCTACCATCTATTAGAGTAACAAAAATCTCGACAAAAAACTACCTTCCATAATGACAAGGCTACCATCCATTGGAATAACCAAAATTTCCACAAAGACTACCTTCCATAATGACAAGGTTACCATCCATTGGAATAACAAATATCTCGATAATAGACTACCTTCCATAATGACAAGGCTACCATCCAATGGTATAAAAAATTCTCGACAACAGACTACCTTCCATAACGACAAGGCTACAATCCATTGGAGTAACAAAAATCTCAACGATAGACTACCTTATATAATGACAAGGCTACCATCCAGTGGAGTAACAAAAATCTCTACAATAGACTACCTTCCATAATTACAAGGCTACCACCAATTGGAGTATCAAAATTCTCGACAACAGACTACCTTCCATAATGAGAAGGCTATCATCCATTGGAGTAAGAAAAATCTGAACAACAGACTACCTTCCATAATGACAAGTCTACCATCCATTGGAGTAACATAAATCTAAACGACCGACTACCTTCCATAATTACAAGGCTACCATCCATTAGAATAACAAAAATCTCGACAATAGACTACCTTCCATAATGACAAGGATACAATCCATTGCAGTAACAAAAATCTGAACAACAAACTACCTTGCATAATGACAAGCCTATCATCCATTGGAGTAACAGAGATATCGACAAAAGACTACCTTTAATAATGACAATGCTACCATCCATTGGGGTAAAAAAATCTTGACAAACGACTACCTTCCATAGTAATAACGTTACCATCCATTGGATTAACAAAAATCTTGAAAACATACTCCCTTCCATAATGACAAGGCTACAATCCATTGGAGTAACAGAAATCTCAATGATAGATTACCTTCCATAATGACAAGGCTACCATTTATTGGAGTAACAAAAATATCGACAACAGACTACCTTCCATAATTACAAGGCTACATCCATTGGGGTAACAAAAATCTTGACAACAGACTACCTTCTATAATTCAAGGCTACCATCCATTAAAGTATCAAAAATTCGACAACAAACTTCCTTTCATAATGGTAAGGCTACCATCCATTGGAATAACCAAATTCTCGACAATAGAGTACCTTCCATAATGACAAGGCTACCATCCATTGGAGTATCAAAACTTCGACAACAGACTACCTTCCATAATTGTAAGGCTACCATCCATTGGAATAGAGAAAATCTCGACAATAGACTACCTGTCATAATGACAAGGCTACCATCCATTGAAGTATCAAAAATCTAAACAACAGACTACCTTTCATAATGACAAGGATACCATCCATTGGAGTAACAGAAATTTCAACGACCGACTACCTTCCATAATGACAAGGCTACATCCATTGGGGTAACAAAAATCTCGACAACAGACTACCTTCCATAATGACAAGGCTACCATCCATTGGAGTAACAAAAATCTGATACTACCTTGCATAATCACAAGGCTATTATCAATGGGGGTAACATAGATAACGACAAGAGACTACTTCCATAATGACAAGGCTACAAAGCATTGGAGTAACAAAAATCTCGACAAAAGACTACCTTCCATAGTAACAAGGTTACCATCCATTGGAATAACAAAAATCTTGACAACAGACTCCCTTCCATAATGACAAGGCTACAATCCATTGGAGTAACAGAAATATCGACAACAGACTACCTTCCATAATGACAAGGCTACCATCAATTGGGGTAACAAAAATCAAGAAAACAGACTACCTTCCATAATGACAAGCTTACCATCCATTGGAATAACAAATATCTCGACAACAGACTACCTTATATAATGACAAGGCTACCAGCCATTGGAGTAAGAAAAATCTCGACAATAGACTACCTTCCATAGTAACAAGGTTACCATCCAATGGAATAACAAAAATCTCGACAACAGACTCCCTTCCATAATGACAAAGCTACAATCCATTGGAGTACCAAAAATCTCAACGATAGACTACCTTCCAGAATGATAAGGCTACCATTCATTGGAGTAACAAAAATATCGACAACAGATTACCTTCCATAATGACAAGGCTACATCCATTGGGGTAACAAAAAAATATAGAAAACATAATACCTTCCATAATGACAAGGCTACCGTCCATTGGGGTAACAAAAATCTCGACAACATACTACCTTCGGTAATGACAAGGCTATCATCCATAGGAGTAACAAAGATATCGGCAACAGACTACCTTCAATAATGACAAGGCTACCATCCAATGGAGTAACAAAAATCTAAGACTACCTTGCATAATGACAAGGCTATCATCCATTGGAGTAACAGAGATGTCGACAATAGACTACCTTCAATAATGACAAGAATACCATCCTTTGGAGTAACAAAAATCTCGACAAAAGACTACCTTCCATAGTAAAAAGGTTACCACCCATTGGAATAACAAAAATCTCGACAACAGACTCCCTTCCATAATGACAAGGCTAAATCCATTGGAGTAAAAGAAATCTCAATGATAGACTACCTTCCATAATGACAAGGCTACCATTCATTGGAGTAACAAAAATATCAACAACAAACTACTTCCATAATGACAAGGCTACATCCATTGGGGTAACAAAAATCTCGACACCAGAATACCTTCTATAATTACAAGGCTACCATCCATTGGAGTATCAAAAATTCGACAACAGACTAACTTCCATAATTGTAAGGCTACCATTCATTGGAATAACCAAATTCTCGACAATAGAGTACCATCCATAATTACAAGGCTATCATCCATTGAAGTAATAAAAATCTGAACAACATACTACCTTTCATAATGACAAGGCTACCATCCATTGGAGTAACAGAAATCTCAACGACCGACTACCTTCCATAATGACAAGGCTACTATCCATTGGAATAACAAAAATCTCGACAATAGACTAACTTCCATAATGACAAGGATACCATCCATTGGAGTAACAAAAATCTGAGACTAGGTTGCATAATGACAAGGCTATCATCCATTGGAGTAACAGAGATATCGACAACAGTTTACCTTCAATAATGACAAGGCTACCATCCATTGGAGTAAGAAAAATCTCGACAAAAGACTACCTTCCATTGTAACAAGGTTACCATCCATTGGAATAACAAAAATCTCGACAACAGACTCCTTTCCATAAAGACAAGGCTAAATCCATTGGAGTAACAGAAATCTCAACGATAGAATACCTTCCATAATGACAAGGCTACCATTCATTGGAGTAACAAAAATATCGACAAGAGACCACTTCCATAATGACAATGCTACATCCATTGGGGTAACAAAAATCTCGACAACAGACTACCTTTTATAATTATAAGGCTACCATCCATTGGAGTATCAAAAATTCGACAATAGACTACCTTCCATAATGGTAAGGCTACCATCCGATGGAATAACCAAATTCTCGACAATAGAGTACCATCCACAATGACAAGGCTATCATCCATTGAAGTAATCTTTGTCTGAACAACAGACTACCTTTCATAATGACAAGGCTACCATCCATTGGAGTAACAGAAATCTCAACGACCGACTACCTTCCATAATGACAAGGCTACTATCCATTGGAATAACAAAAATCTCGACAATAGACTAACTTCCATAATGACAAGGATACCATCCAATGGCATAACAAAAATCTGATACTACCTTGCATAATGACAAGGCTATCATCCATTGGAGTAACAGAGATATCGACAACAGACTAACTTCAATAATGACAAGGCTCCCAACTATTGGAGTAACAAAAATCTCGACAAAAGACTACCTTGCATAGTAACAAGGTTACCATCCATTGGAATAACAAAAATCTCGACAACAGACTCCCTTCCATAATGACAAGGCTAAATCCATTGGAGTAACAGAAATCTCAATGATAGAGTGCCTTCCATAATGACAAGGCTACCATTCATTGGAGTAACAAAAATATCCACAACAGACTACTTCCATAATGACAAGGCTACATCCATTGGGGAAACAAAAATCTCGACAACAGACTACCTTCTATAATTACAAGGATACCATCCATTAGAGTATCAAAAATTCGACAACAGACTACCTTCCATAATGGTAAGGCTACCATCCGATGGAATAACCAAATTCTCGACAATAGAGTACCATCCATAATGACAAGGCTATCATCCATTGAAGTAACAAAAATCTGAACAATAGACTACCTTTTCTAATGACAAGGCTACCATCCATTGGAGTAACAGAAATCTCAACGACCGACTACCTTCCATAATGACAAGGCTATTATCCATTGGAATAACAAAAATCTCGACAATAGACTAACTTCCATAATGACAAGGATACCATCCATTGGAGTAACAAAAATCTGATACTACCTTGCATAATGACAAGGCTATTATCCATTGGAGTAACAGAGATATCGACAACAGACTAACTTCAATAATGACAAGGCTACCAACCATTGGAGTAACAAAAATCTCGACAAAAGAATACCTTCCTTAGTAACAAGGTTACCATCCATCGGAATACCAAAAATCTCGACAACAGACTCATTTCCATAATGACAAGGCTAAATCCATTGGAGTAACAGAAATCTCTATGATAGAGTTCCTTCCATAATGACAAGGCTACCATTCATTGGAGTAACAAAAATATCGACAACAGACAACTTCCATAATGACAAGGCTACATCCATTGGGGTAACAAAAATCTCGACAACAGACTACCTTCTATAATTACAAGGCTACCATCCATTGGAGTATAAAAAATTCGACAACAGACTACCTTCCATAATGGTAAGTCTACCATCCATTGGAATAACCAAATTCTCGACAATAGAGTACCATCCATAATGACAAGGCTATCATCCATTGAAGTAACAAAAATCTGAACAACAAACTACCTTTCATAATGACAAGGCTACCATCCATTGGAGTAACAGTAATCTCAACGACCGACTACCTTCCATAATGACAAGGTTGAAGAAGTGAAAAACACAAGAAAGGGGGTTGAATTGTAAAACTTGTAATCAAATGTAGACAACACGTTGTTTTTATCCTGGTTTGTTTGATCTCAAACTACTCCAGTCCACCCGTAAAGGTGATTTCGCCTCTCTCCAACGAGGTCTTAATCCACTATATTCAACTAAATATTACACCCGCTTTAACAACTGCTAAAGCCTTCTTGATTCAAAACCACAATCCGGTTTCTCAAGGAAATACTTTCTTACAGATAAATGAAATCTAAGTGTGTTGAATGTTTTCTACAAAACTGTTTGTCCCAACTGTGATATTACACAAATTAAGCTTATGAGAACTAGAATGCTAATACAATAGAGTAAGTAATTTGAGAGCTTTTAGCAAACTTGGAATGAGGACGAATATGAATAGCTTTAGGCGTGTAGAGAGTTGTAGAGTATTAGCCGTTTCATTCCTCACTTGCTTGTTTATATAGCATCGAAAAATGGTACGTTGGAGTCAGTAATTCCGTTTCAATGTCAATTACATTCTTTCCAAATTGAGAAGATCTTTGTCTGGAATAATGTCGTTGATAATAAAGTATCTTGAATGCACAGTACCGTTGGCAATTAAGCGTGTTCTGGCTTTGGATTATTCTGACGCTGCTAGTTGCTGATGAATTGTTGTTGTCTTGATCAAAGTTTAGATTGTTACGCGCAGATCTGTTCATCAAGCTTCAGCGTAAGCACATGTTGATCTTCTGATTCTGGCATCTGATATAACATCCTCTGATGCTGATGTTGATATTTCATCTTCTGATGCTGATGATGATATTCTTATGCTGATACTCATCAGAGTTTATGTAAAACAAAATATAATTTTAGGTAGCATATATGTCTTACATGAATCATACAATTTATATGTTCTTCAATTTTGTTATCATCAAAACTTTAACTTAGGGTAGTAGATTCAAACTTTGTTCTAACAAAGGCTACTATCCATCGGAATAACAAAAATCTCGACAATAGACTAACTTCCAAAATGACAAGGATACCATCCATTGGAGTAACAAAAATCTGATACTACCTTGCATAATGACAAGGCTATTATCCATTGGAGTAACAGAGATATCGACAACAGACTAACTTCAATAATGACAAGGCTACCAACCATTGGAGTAACAAAAATCTCGACAAAAGACTACCTTCCATAGTAACAAGGTTACCATCCATTGGAATAACAAAAATCTCGACAACAGACTCCCTTCCATAATGACAAGGCTAAAATCCATTGAAGTAACAGAAATCTCAATGATAGACTACCTTCAATAATGACAAGGCTACCATTCATTGGAGTAACAAAAATATCGACAACAAACTACCTTCCATAATGACAAGGCTACCTACCATTGGAGTAACAAAAATCTAGACAAAAAACTACCTTCCATAATGAAAAGGCTACCATCCATTGGAATAACAAAAATTTCCACAAAGACTACCTTCCATAATGACAAGGTTACCATCCATGGGAATAACAAATATCACGACAACAGACTGCCTTCCATAATGACAAGGCTACCATCCAATGGAATAAAAAATTCTCGACAACAGACTACCTTCCATAATGATAAGGCTACAATCCATTAGAGTAACAAAAATCTCAATGACAAACTACCTTACATAATGACAAGGCTACCATCTATTGGAGTAACAAAAATCTCGACATCAAACTACCTTCCATAATTACAAGGCTACATCCATTGGGGTAACAAAAATCAAGAAAACTGACTACCCTCCATAATGACAAGGCTACCATCCATTGGAGTAACAAAAATCTCAACAACAAACTACCTTCCATAATGACAAGGCTACCATCAATTGGAATAACAAAAATTTTCACAAAGACTACCTTCTATAATGACAAGGCTACCACCCATTAGAGTATCAAAAATCTCGACAACAGACTACCTTCCATAATGACAAGGCTACCATCCATTGGAGTAAGAAAAATCTGAACAATAGTCTACCTTCAATAATGACAAGGTTACCATCCATTGGAGTAACAGGAATCTCAATTACCGACTACCTTCCATAATGACAAGGCTACTATCCATTGGTATAAAAAAAATATCGATAATAGACTACCTACCATAATGACAAGGATACCATCCATTGGAGTAACAAAAATCTGAGACTACCTTAGATAATGACAAGGCTTCATCCATTCGAGTAACAGAGATATCGACAACAGACTACCTTTAATAATGACAAGGCTACCATCATTTGGAGTAACAAAAATCTCGACAAAAGACTACCTTCCATAGTAACAAGGTTACCATCCATTGGAATAACAAAAATCTCGACAACAGACTCCCTTCCATAATGACAAGGCTACAATCCATTAGAGTAACAGAAATCTCAATGATAGACTTTCTTCCATAATGACAAGGCTACCATTCATTGGAGTAACAAAAATATCGATAATAGACTACCTTCCATAATGACAAGGCTACATCCATTGGGGTAACCAAAATCAAGAAAACAGACTACCTTCCATAATGACAAGGCTACCATCCATTGGAGTAACAAAAATCTCGACAACAAACTACCTTCCATAATGACAAGGCTACCATCAATTGGAATAACAAAAATTTCTACAAATTGTACCTTCCATAAAGCCAAGGTTACCATCCATTTGAATAACAAATATCTCGACAGGAGACTACCTTCCATAATGACAAGGCTACCATCCAATGGAATAAAAAATTCTCTACAACTGACTACCTTCCATAATGACAAGTCTACAATCCATTGGAGTAACAAAAATCTGAACAACAGACTACCTTCCATAATGACAAGGCTACAATCCATTTGAGTAACATAAATCTCAACGACAGACTACCTTCCATAATGACAAGGCTACCATCCATTGGAGTAACAAAAATCTCGACAATAGACTACCTTCCATAATTACAAGGCTACCACCCTTTGGAGTATCAAAAATCTCGACAACAGACTACCTTCCATAATGACAAGGCTATCATCCATTGGATTAAGAAAAATCTGAACAACAGACTACCTTCCATAATGACAAGGCTACCATCCATTGGAGTAACAGAAATCTCAACGATCGACTACCTTCCATAATGACAAGGCTACCATCCATTGGAATAACAAAAATCTCGACAATAGACTACCTTCTATAATGACAAGGCTACCATCCATTGGAGTAACAAAAATATGAACAACAGACTACCTTGCATAATGAAAATGCTATCATTCATTGGAGTAACAGAGATATCGACAACAGACTACCTTAAATAATGACAAGGCATCCATCCATTGGAGTAACAAAAATCTCGACAAAATACTTCCTTCCACAATAACAAGGTTACCATCCATTGGAATAACAAAAATCATGACAACAGACTCCCTTCCATAATGAAAAGGCTGCAATCCATTGGAGTAACAGAAATATCGACAACAGACTACCTTCCATAATGACAATGCTACATCCATTGGGGTAACAATTATCTCGACAACAGACTATCTTCCATAATGACAAGTCTACCATCCATTGGAGTAACAAAAATCTCGACAAAAAACTACCTTCCATAATGACAAGGCTACCATCCTTTGGAATAACAAAAATTTCCACAAAGACTACCTTCCATAATGACAAGGTTACCATCCATGGGAATAACAAATATATCGACAATAGACTGCCTTCCATAATGACAAGGCTACCATCCAATGGAATAAAAAATTCTCGACAACAGACTACCTTCCATAATGAAAAGGCTACAATCCATTAGAGTAACAAAAATCTCAATGACAGACTACCTTTCATAATGACAAGGCTACCATCTATTGGAGTAACAAAAATCTCGACATCAGACTACCTTCCATAATTACAAGGCTACATCCATTGGGGTAACAAAAATCAAGAAAACAGACTACCCTCCATAATGACAAGGCTACCATCCATTGGAGTAACAAAAATCTCGACAACAAACTACCTTCCATAATGACAAGGCTACCATCAATTGGAATAACAAAAATTTCCACAAAGACTACCTTCCATAATGACAAGGATACCATCCATTGGAATAACAAATATCTCGACAACAAACTACCTTCCATAATGACAAGGCTACCATCCATTGGAGTAAGAAAAATCTCAACAATAGACTACCTTCCATAATTACAAGGCTACCACCCATTGGAGTATCAAAAATCTCGACAACAGACTACCTTCCATAATGACAATGCTATTATCCATTGGAGTAAGAAAAATCTGAACAATAGTCTACCTTCAATAATGACAAGGCTACCATCCATTGGAGAAACAGAAATCTCAATGACCGACTACATTCCATAATGACAAGGCTACTATCCATTGGTATAACAAAAATCTCGGCAATAGACTACCTTCCATAATGACAAGGATACCATCCATTGGATTAACAAAAATCTGAGACTACCTTGCATAATGACAAGGCTATCATCAATTGGAGTAACAAAGATATCGACAACAGACTACCTTCAATAATCACAATGCTACCATCCATTGGAGTAACAAAAATCTTGACAAAAGACTACCTTCCATAGTAACAAGGTTACCATCCATTGGAATAACAAAAATCTCGACAACAGACTCCCTTCCATAATAACAAGGCTACAATGCATTGGAGTAATAGAAATCTCAACGATAGACTACCTTCCATAATGACAAGGCTACAATTCATTGGAGTAACAAAAATATCGACAAAAGACTACCTTCCATAATGACAAGGCTACATCCATTGGGGTAACCAAAATCAAGAAAACAGACTACCTTCCATAATGACAAGGCTACAATCCATTGGAGTAACAAAAATCTCGACAACAAACTACCTTCCATAATGACAAGGCTACCATCAATTGGAATAACAAAAATTTCTACAAATACTACCTTCCATAATGACAAGGTTACCATCCATTGGAATAACAAATATCTCGACAACAGACTACCTTCCATAATGACAAGGCTACCATCCAATGGAATAAAAAATTCTCTATAACAGACTACCTTCCATAATGACAAGGCTACCATCCATTGGAGTAACAAAAATCTTGACAATAGACTCAATTCCATAATGACAAGGCTACAACCCATTCGAGTAACATAAATCTCAACGACAGATTACCTTCCATAATGACAATGCTACCATTCATTGGAGTAACAAAAATATCGAGAACAGACTACCTTCCATAATGACAATGCTACATCCATTGGGGTAACAATTATCTCGACAACAGACTACCTTCCATAATGACAAGGCTACCATCCATTGGAGTAACAAAAATCTCGACAAAAAACTACCTTCCATAATGACAAGGCTACCATCCATTGGAATAACAAAAATATCGACAACAGACTACCTTCCATAATGACAAGGCTACATCCATTGGGGTAACAAAAATCTCGACAACAGACTACCTTCCATAATGACAAGGCTACCATCCATTGGTGTAACAAAAATCTCGACAAAAAACTACCTTCCATAATGACAAGGCTACCATCCAATGAAATAAAAAATTATCGACAACAGACTACCTTCCATAATGACAAGGCTACAATCCATTGGAGTAACAAAAATCTCAACGACAGACTACCTTCCATAATGACAAGGCTACCATCTTTTGGAGTAACAAAAATCTCGACAACAGAATACCTTCCATAATTACAAGGCTACCATCCATTGGAGTGTCAAAAATTCGACAACAGACTACCTTCTATAATGGTAAGGCTACCATCCATTGGAATAACCAAATTCCAGACAATAGAGTACCATCCATAATGACAAGGCTATCATCCATTGATGTAACAAAAATCTGAACAACAGACTACCTTTCATAATGACAAGGCTACCATCCATTGGAGTAACAGAAATCTCAACGACCGACTACCTTCCATAATGACACGGCTACCATCCATTGGAATAACAAAAATCTCGACAATAGACTACCTTCTATAATGACAAGGCTACCATTCATTGGAGTAACAAAAATATGAACAACATACTACCTTGCATAATGACAACGCTATCATCCATTGGAGTAACAGAGATATCGACAATAGACTACCTTAAATAATGACAAGGCTTCCATCCATTGGAGTAAGGAAAATCTGGATAAAAGACTTCCTTCCATAATGACAAGGTTACCATCCATTGGAATAACAAAAATATTGACAACAGACTCCCTTCCATAATGACAAGGCTGCAATCCATTGGAGTAACAGAAATCTCAACGACAGACTACCTTCCATAATGACAATGCTACCATTCATTGGAGTAACAAAAATATCGACAACAGACTACCTTCCATAATGACAAGGCTACATCCATTGGGGTAACAAAAATCTCGACAACAGACTACCTTCCATATGACAAGGCTACCATCCATTGGAGTAACAAAAATCTCGACAAAAAACTACCTTCCATAATGACAAGGCTACCATCCATTGGAATAACAAAAATTTCCAAAAAGACTACCTTCCATAATGAGAAGGTTACCATCCATGGGAATAACAAATATCTTGACCACAGACTACCTTCCATAACGACAAGGCTACCATCCAATGGAATAAAAAATTATCGACAACAAACTACCTTCCATAATGACAAGGCTACAATCCATTGGAGTAACAGAAATCTCAACGACAGACTACCTTCCATAATAACAAGGCTACCATCTATTGGAGTAACAAAAATCTCGACAACAGACTACCTTCCATAATTACAAGGCTACCATCCATTGGAGTGTCAAAAATTAGACAACAGACTACCTTCCATAATGGTAAGGCTACCATCCATTGGAATAACCAAATTCCAGACAATAGAGTACCATCCATAATGACAAGGCTATCATCCATTGAAGTAACAAAAATCTGAACAACAGACTACCTTTCATAATGACAAGGCTACCATCCATTGGAGTAACAGAAATCTCAAAGACCAACTACCTTCCATAATGACACGGCTACCATCCATTGGAATAACAAAAATCTCGACAATAGACTACCTTCTATAATGACAAGGCTACCATTCATTGGAGTAACAAAAATATGAACAACATACTACCTTGCATAATGACAACGCTATCATCCATTGGAGTAACAGAGATATCGACAATAGACTACCTTAAATAATGACAAGGCTTCCATCCATTGGAGTAAGGAAAATATGGATAAAAGACTTCCTTCCATAATGACAAGGTTACCATCCATTGGAATAACAAAAATATTGACAACAGACTCCCTTCCATAATGACAAGGCTGCAATCCATTGGAGTAACAGAAATCTCAACGACAGACTACCTTTCATAATGACAATGCTACCATTCATTGGAGTAACCAAAATATCGACAACAGACTACCTTCCATAATGACAAGGCTACATCCATTGGAGTATCAAAAATCTCGACAACAGACTACCTTCCATAATGACAAGGCTACCATCCATTGGAGTAACAAAAATCTCGACAAAAAACTACCTTCCATAATGACAAGGCTACCATCCATTGGAATAACAAAAATTTCCAAAAAGACTACCTTCCATAATGACAAGGTTACCATCCATGGGAATAACAAATATCTTGACCACAGACTACCTTCCATAACGACAAGGCTACCATCCAATGGAATAAAAAATTATCGACAACATACTACCTTCCATAATGACAAGGCTATAATCCATTGGAGTAACAGAAATCTCAACGACAGACTACCTTCCATAATGACAAGGCTACCATCTATTGGAGTAACAAAAATCTCCACAACATACTACCTTCCATAATTACAAGGCTACCATCCATATGAGTGTCAAAAATTCGACAACAGCCTACCTTCCATAATGGTAAGGCTACCATCCATTGGAATAACCAAATTCCAGACAATAGAGTACCATCCATAATGAAAAGGCTATCATCCATTGAAGTAACAAAAATCTGAACAACAGACTACCTTTCATAATGACAAGGCTACCATCCATTGGAGTAACAGAAATCTCAACGACCGACTACCTTCCATAATGACACGGCTACCATCCATTGGAATAACAAAAATCTCGACAATAGACTACCTTCTATAATGACAAGGCTACCATTCACTGGAGTAACAAAAATATGAACAACATACTACCTTGCATAATGACAACGCTATCATCCATTGGAGTAACAGAGATATCGACAATAGACTACCTTAAATAATGACAAGGCTTCCATCCATTGGAGTAAGGAAAATCTCGATAAAAGTCTTCCTTCCATAATAACAAGGTTACCATCCATTAGAATAACAAAAATTTTGACAACAGACTCCCTTCCATAATGACAAGGCTGCAATACATTGGAGTAACAGAAATATCAACGACAGACTACCTTCCATAATGACAATGCTACCATTCATTAGAGTAACAAAAATATCGACAACCGACTACCTTCCATAATGACAAGGATACATCCATTGGGGTAACAAAAATCTGGACAATAGACTACCTTCCATAATGACAAGGCTACCATCCATTGGAGTAACAAAAATCTAGACAAAAATCTACCTTCCATAATGACAAGGCTACCATCCATTGGAATAACAAAAATTTCCAAAAAGACTACCTTCCATAATGACACGGTTACCATCCATGGGAATAACAAAAATCTCGACAACAGACTACCTTCCATAATTACAAGGCTACCATCCATTGGAGTATCAAAAATTCGAAAATAGACTACCTTTCATAATGGTAAGGCTACCATCCATTGGAATAACCAAAATCTCGACAATAGAGTACCTTCCATAATGACAAGGCTATATCCATTGAGGTAACAAAAACATAACCAACAGACTACCTTTCATAATGACAAGGCTACCGTCAATTGGAGTAATAAAAATCTCAACGACCGACTACCTTTCATAATGATAAGGCTACCATCCATTAGAGTAATAGAAATATCAATGACCAGCTACCTTCCATAATGAAAAGGTTACCATCCATTGGAAAAACAAAAATCTCGACAATAGACTACCTTCTATAATGACATGGCTACCATCCATTGGAGTAACTAAAATATGAACATCAGACTACCTTGCATAATGTAAACGCTGTCATCCATTGGAGTAACAGAGATATCGACAACAGACTACCTTAAATAATGACAAGGCTAACATACATTGCAGTAACAAAAATCTTGACAACAGAATACCTTCCATAATGACAAGGCTACAATCCGTTGGAGCAACAAAAATCTCAACGATAGACTACCTTCCATAATGACAAGGCTACCATTCATTGGAGTAACAAAATATCGACAACAGACTACCTTTCATAATGACAAGGCTACATTCATTGGGGTAACAAAAATCTCGACAACAGACTACCTTTCATAATGACAAGCCTACCATCCATTGGAGTAACAAAAATCTCGACAAAAAACTACCTTCCATAATGACAAGGCTACCACCCATTGGAGTATCAAAAATCTCGACAACAGACTACCTTCCATAATGACAAGGCTATCATCCATTGGAGTAACAAAAATATGAACAACAAACTACCTTCCAAAATGACTAGGCTACCATCCATTGCAGTAACAAAAATCTCAACGTCTGACTACCTTCCATAATGACAAGGCTACCATCCATTGGAATAACAAAAATCTCGACAATAGACTACCTTCCATAATTACAAGGCTACATCCATTGGGGAAACAAAAATCTCGACAACAGACTACCTTCTAAAATTACAAGGCTACCATCCATTGGAGTATTAAAAATTTGACAACAGACTACCTTCCAATATGGTAAGTCTACCATCAATTGGAATAACCAAATTCTCGACAATAGAGTACCTTCCATAATGATAAAGCTATCATCCATTGAAGTAACAAAAATTTGAACAACATACAACCTTACACAATGACAAGGCTACCATCCATTGGAATAACAAAAATATCGACAATAGACTACCTTCCATAATTACAAGGATACCATCCATTGGAGTAACAAAAATCTCAGACTACCTTGCATAATGACAAGGCTATCATCCATAGGAGTAACAGAGATATCGACAACAAACTACCTTCAATAATGACAAGGCTACCATCCATTGGAGTAACAAAAATCTCGACAAAAGACTACCTTCCATAGTAACAACGTTACCATCCATTGGAATAACAAAAATCTCGACAACAGACTCCCTTCAATAATGACAAGGCTACAATCCATTGGAGTAACAGAAATCTCAACGATAGACTACCTTCCATAATGACAAGGCTAGCATTCATTGGAGTAACAAAAATATAGACAACAGACTACCTTCCATAATAACTAGGCTACATCCATTGGGGTAACAAAAATCAAGAAAAACAGACTACCTTCCATAATGACAAGGCTACCATCAATTGGAATAAAAAAAATTTCCACAAAGACTACCTTCCATAATAAAAAGGTTACCATCCATTGGAATAACGAATATCTCGACAACAAACTACCTTCCATAATGACAAGGCTACCATCCATTGGAGTAAGAAAAATATAGACAATAGACTACCTTCCATAATTACAAGGCTACCACCCATTAGAGTATCAAAAATCTCGACAACAGACAACCTTCCATAATGACAAGGCTATCATCCATTGGAGTAAGTAAAATCAGAACAACGGACTACCTTCCATAATGACAAGGCTACCATCCATTGGAGTAACAGAAATCTCAATGACCGACTACCTTCCATAATGACAAGGCTACTATCCATTGGTATAACAAAAATCTCGACAATAGACTACCTTCCATAATGACAAGGATACCATCCATTGGAGTAACAAAAATCTGAGACTACCTTGCATAATGACAAGGCTATCATCCATTGGAGTAACAAAAATCTCAACAAAAGACTACCTTCCATAGTAAGGAGGTTACCATCCATTGGAATAACAAAAATATCGACAAAAGACTCCCTTCCATAATGACAAGGCTACCATCCATTGGAGTAACAAAAATCTCGACGATAGACTACCTTCCATAATGAAAAGGCTACCATTAACTGGGGTAACAAAAATATCGACAACAGACTACCTTCCATAATGACAAGGCTACATCCATTGGGGTAACAAAAATCAATAAAACAGACTACAATCCATAATGACAAGGCTACCATCCATTGGAGTAACAAAAATTTCTACAACAGATCAATTGGAGTATCAAAAATATCGACAATAGACTACCTTCCATTATGACAAGGCTATCATCCATTGGAGTAAGAAAAATCTGAACAACAGATTAACTTCCATAATGACAAGGCTACCATCCATTGGAGTAACAGTAATCTCAATGATCGACTACCTTCCTTAATGACAAGGCTATCATCCATTGGAGTAACAGAGATATCAACAATAGACTACATTCCATAAAGACAAGGATACCATACATTAGGGTAACAAAAATCTGAGACTACCTTTCATAATGACAAGGCTATCATCCATTGGAGTAACAGAGATATCAACAACAGACTACCTTCAATAATGACAAGGCTTCCATCCATTGGAGTAACAAAAATCTCGACAAAAGACTACCTTCCATAGTAACAAGGTTACCACCCATTGGAATAACAAAAATCTCGACAACAGACTCCTTTCCATAATGACAAGGCTACAATCCATTGGAGTAACAGGTAACTCAACGATAGACTACCTTCCATAATGACAAGGCTACCATTCATTGGTGTAACAAAAATCTCGACAACAGACTACATCCATAATGACAAGGCTACATCCATTGGGGTAACAAAAATCTCGACAACAGACTACCTTTTATAATTACAAGGCTACAATCCAATGGAGTATCAAAAATTCGACAACACACTACCTTCCATAATGGTAAGGCTACCATTAATTGTAATAACCAAATTCTCGACAATAGAGTACCTTCATAATGACAAGGTTATCATCCATTGAAGTAACAAAAATCTGAACAACAGACTACCTTTCATAATGACAAGGCTACCATCCATTGGAGTAACAGAAATCTCAACGACCAACTACCTTCAATAATGATAAGGCTACCATCCATTGGAATAACAAAAATCTCGACAATAGACTACCTTCTATAATGACAAGGCTACCATCCATTGGAGTAACAAAAATATGAAAACCAGACTACCTTGCATAATGACAATGCTATCATCCATTGGAGTAACAGAGATATCGACAACAGACTACCTTAAATAATGATAAAGCTTCCATCCATTGGAGTAACAAAAATCTCGACAAAAGACTGCCTTCCATAATAACAAGGTTACCATCCATTGGAATAACAAAAATCTTGACAAGAGACTCCCTTCCATAATGATAAGGCTGCAATCCATTGGAGTAACAGAAACCTCAACGACAGACTACCTTACATAATGACAATGCTACCATTCATTGGAGTAACAAAAATATTGACAACAGACTACCTTCCATAATGACAAGGCTACATCCATTGGGGTAACAAAAATCTCGACAACAGACTACCTTCCACAAAGACAAGGCTACCATCCATTGGAGTAACAAAAATCTAGACAAAAAACTACCTTCCATATTGACAAGGCTACCATCCATTGGAATAACAAAAAAATCCACAAAGACTACCTTCCATAATGACAAGGTTACCATCCATTGGAATAACAAATATCGCGACAATAGACTACCTTCCATAATGACAAGGCTACCATCCATTGGAATAACAAAAATCTTGACAACAGACTCCCTTCCATAATGACAAGGCTATAATCCATGGGAGTAACAGAAATCTCAACGACAGACTACCTTCCATAATGACAAGGCTACCATCTATTGGAGTAACAAAAATCTCGACAACAAACTACCTTCCATTATTATAAGGCTACCATCCATTGGAGTATCAAAAATTCGACAACAAACTACCTTCTATAATGACAAGGCTACCATCCATTGGAGTAACAAAAATCTCGACAACAAACTACCTTTCATAATGACAAGGTTACCATCCATTGGAATAACAAATATCTCGACAACAGACTACCTTCCATAATGACAAGGCTACATCCATTGGGGTAACAAAAATCAATAAAACAGGCTACAATCCATAATGACAAGGCTACCATCCATTGGAGTAACAAAAATCTCGACAACAAACTACCTTCCATTATGACAAGGCTACCATCAATTGGAATAACAAAAGTTTCTACAAAGACTACCTTCCATAATGACAAGGTCACCATCCATTGGAATAACAAATATCTCGACAACGGACTACCTTCCATAATTACAAAGCTACCATCCAATTGAATAAAAAATTCTCGACAACAAACTACCTTCCATAATGACAAGGTTACAATCCATTGGAGTAACAAAAATCTGAGCAACAGACAACCTTCCATAATGACAAGGCTACAATCCATTGGAGTAACAAAAATCTCAACAACCGACTACCTTCCATAATGACAAGGCTACTATCCATTGGAATAACAAAAATCTCGATAATAGACTACCTTCCATAATGACAAGGATACCATCAATTGGGGTAACAAAAATCTGAGACTACCTTTCATAATTACAAGGCTATCATCCATTGGAGTAACAGAGATATCGACAATAGACTACCTTCAATAATGACAAGGCTACCATCCATTGGAGTAACAAAAATGTCGACAAAAGGCTACCTTCCATTGTAACAAGGTTACCACCCATTGGAATAACAAAAATCTCGACAACAGACTCCCTTCCATAATTACAAGGCTACAATCCATTGGAGTAACAAAAATCTCAATGATAGACTACTTCCATAATGACAAGGCTACATCCATTGGAGTAACAAAAATCTCGACAACAGACTACCTTCTATAATTACAAGGCTACAATCCATTGGAGTATCAAAAATTCGACAACAGGCTACCTTCCATAATGGTAAGGCTACCATCCATTGGAATAACCAAATTCTCGACAATAGAGTACCTTCCATAATGACAAGGCTATCATCCATTGATGTAACAAAAATATGAACAACAGACTACCTTTCATAATGACAAGGCTACCATCCATTGGGGTAACAGAAATCTCAACGACCGACTACCTTCCATAATGACAAGGCTACCATTCATTGGAATAACAAAAATCTCGACAATAGACTACCTTCTATAATGACAAGGCTACCATCCATTGGAGTAACAAAAATATAAACAACAGACTACCTTGCATAATGACAATGCTATCATCCATTGGAGTAATAGAGATATCGACAACAGACTACCTTAAATAATGACAAGGCTTTCATCCATTGGAGGAACAAAAATCTCGACAAAAGACTGCCTTCCATAATAACAAGGTTACCATCCATTGGAATAACGAAAATCTTGACAACAGACTCCCTTCCATAATGACAAGGCTGCAATCCATTGGAGTAACAGAAATCTCAACGACAGACTACCTTCCATAATGATGATGCTACCATTCATCGGAGTAACAAAAATATTGACAACAGACTACCTTCCATAATGACAAGGCTACATCCATTGGGGTAAATAAAATCTAGACAACAGACAACCTTCCATAATGACAAGGCTACCATCCATTGGAGTAACAAAAATCTCGACAAAAAACTACCTTCCATAATGACAAGGCTACCATCCATTGGAATAATAAAAAATTCCACAAAGACTACCTTCCATAATGAAAAGGTTACCATCCATTGGAGTAACAAATATCTCGACAATAGACTAACTTTCATAATGACAAGGCTACCATCCAATGGAATAAAAAATTCTCGACAACAGACTACCTTCCATAATGACAAGGCTAAAATCCATTGGAGTAACAAAAATCTCAACGACAGACTACCTTCCATAATGACAAGGCTACCATCTATTGGAGTAACAAAAATCTCGACAATAGACTACCTTCCATAATTACAAGGCTACCATCCATTGGAGTATAAAAAATTTGACAACAGACTACCTTCTATAATGGTGAGGCTACCATCCATTGGAATAACAAAAATCTCGACAATAAAGTACCTTCCATAATGACAAGGCTATCATCCATTGAAGTAACAAAAATATAACCAACAGACTACCTTTCGTAATGACAAGGCTACCATCCATTGGAGTAACAGATGTCTCAATGAGCGACTACCTTCCATAATGACAAGGCTACCATCCAATGGAATAACAAAAATCTCGACAATAGACTACCTTATATAATGACAAGGCTACAATCCATTGGAGTAACAAAAATATGAACAACAAAGTACCTTGCATAATGACAATGCTATACTCCATTGGAGTAACAGAGATATCAACAACAGACTGCCTTAAATAATGACAAGGCTACCATCCATTGGAGTAACAAAAATCTCGAAAAAAGACTACCTTCCATAATAACAAGGTTACCATCCATTAGAATAACAAAAATCTTGACAACAGACTACCTTCCATAATGACAAGGCTACCATTCATTGGAGTAACAGAAATATCGACAACATACTACCTTCCATAATGACAAGGCTACATCTATTGGGGTAACAAAAATCTCGACAACAGACTACCTTCCATAATGACAAGGCTACCATCCATTGGAATAACAAAAATTTAGACAAGAAACTACGTTCCATAATGACAAGGCTACCACCCATTTGAGTATCAAAAATCTCGACAATAGACAACCTTCCATAATGACAAGGCTACCATCCTTTGGAATAACAAAAATCTCGACAATAGACTATCTTCCATAATTACAAGGCTACATCCATTTGGGTAACAAAAATCTCGACAGCAGACTACCTTCTATAATTACAAGGCTACCATCCATTGCAGTATCAAAAATTCGACAATAGACTACCTTCCATTATGGTATGCTACCATCCATTGGAATAACCAAATTCTCGACAATAGAGTACCTTCCATAATGACAAGTCTATCATCCATTGAAGTAACAAAAATATGAACAACAAACTACCTTCCATAATGACAAGACTTCCATCCATTGGAACAACAAAAATCTCGACAATAGACTACCTTCTATAATGACAAGGCTACCATCCATTAGAGTAACAAAAATATGAACAACAGACTACCTTGCATAATGAAAAGGCTATCATCCATTGGAGTAACAGAGATATCCACAAAAGACTACCTTAAATAATGACAAGGCTACCATCCATTGGAGTAAAAAAAATCTCGACAATAGACTACCTTCCATAATAAGACGGTTACCATCCATTTGAATAACAAAAATCTTGACAACAGACTCCCTTCCATAATGACAAGGCTACAATCCATTTGAGTAACATAAATCTCAACGACAGACTACCATCCATAATGACAAGGCTACCATTCATTGGAGTAACAAAAATATCGACAACAAACTACCTACCATAATGACAAGGCTACATCCATTGGGTTAACAAAAATCTCGACAAATGACTACCTTCCATAATTACAAGGCTACCATCCATTGGAGTAACACAAATCTCGACAAAAGACTACCTTCCATAATGACAAGGCTACCATCAATTGGAATAACAAAAATTTCCACAAAGACTACCTTCCATAATGACAAGGTTACCATCCATTGGAGTAAGAAAAATCTCGATAATATACTACCTTCCATAATTACAAGGCTACCACCCATTGGAGTATCAAAAATCTCGACAACAGACTACCTTCCATAATGACAAGGCTATCATCCATTGGAGAAAGAAAAATCAGAAAAATAGACTACCTTCCATAATGACAAGGCTACCATCCATTGGAGTAACAGAAATCTCAACGACCGACTACCTTCCATAATGACAAGGATACCATCCATTGTTATAACAAAAATCTCGACAATAGACTACCTTCCATAACGACAAGGATACCATCCATTGGAGTAACAAAAATCTGAGACTACCTTGCATAATGACAAGGCTATCATCCATTGATGTAACAAAAATATCGACAAAAGACTACCTTCCATAGTAACAAGGTTACCATCCATTGGAATAACAAAAATCTCGACAAAAGACTCCCTTCCATAATGAAAAGGCTACAATCCATTGGAGTAATAGAAATCTCAATGATAGACTACCTTCCATAATGACAAGGCTACCATTCATTGGAGTAACAAAAATATCGACAACAGACTACCTTCCATAATGACAAGGCTACATCCATTGGGGTAACAAAAATCAAGAAAACAGACTACAATCCATAATGACAAGGCTACCATCCATTGGAGTAACAAAAATATCGGCAACAAACTACCTTCCATAATGACAAGGCTACCATTCATTGGAGTAACAAAAATATCGACAACAGACTACCTTCCATAATGACAACGCTACATCCATTTGGGTAACAAAAATAAAGGAAACAGACTACAATCCATAATGACAAGGAAACCATCCATTGGAGTAATAAAAATCTCGATAAATAATTACCTTCCATAATGACAAGGCTACCATCAATTGGAATAACAAAAATTTCTCCAAAGACTACCTTCCATAATGACAAGGTTACCATCCATTGGATAAACAAATATCTCGACAACAGACTACCTTCCATAATGACAAGGCTACCATCGAATGGGAAAAAAATTCTCGACAATAGACTACCTTCCATAATGACAAGGTTACAATCCATTGGAGTAACAAAAATCTGAACAACAGACTACCTTCCATAATGACAAGGCTACAATCCATTGGAGTAAGAAAAATCTCAACGACTAACTACCTTCCATAATGACGAGGCTACTATTCATTAGAATAACAAAAATTTTGACAACAGACTACCTTCAATAATGACAAGGCTACCATTCATTGGAGTAACAAAAATCTCGACAAAAGACTACCTTCCATAGTAACAAGGTTACCACACATTTGAATAACAAAAATCTCGACAACAGACTCCCTTCCATAATGAAAATGCTACAATCCATTGGAGTAATAGAAATCTCAATAATAGACTACCTTCCATAATGACAAGGCTACATCCATTGGGGTAACAAAAATATCGACAACAGACTACCTTCCATAATGGTAAAGCTATTATCCATTGGAATAACCAAATTCTCGATAATAGAGTACCTACCATAATGACAAGTCTATCATCCATTGAAGTAACAAAAATCTGAACAACAGACTACCTTTCATAATGACAAGGCTACCATCCATTGGAATAACAGAAATCTCAACGACCGACTACCTTCCATAATGACAAGGATACCATCCATTGGAATAACAAAAATCTCGACAATAGACTACCTTCTATAATGACAAGGCTACCATCCATTGGAGTAACAAAAATATGAACAACAGACTACCTTGCATAATGACAACGCTATCATCTATTGGAGTAACAGAGATATTGACAACAAACTACCTTAAATAATGACAAGGCTTCCATCCATTGGTGTAACAAAAATCTCGACAACAGACTACCTTCCATAATGACAAGGCCACCATCCATTGGAATAACAAAAAATTCGACAATAGACTACCTTCCATAATGACAAGGATACCATCCATTGGAGTAACAAAAATCTGAGACTACCTTGCATAATGACAAGGCTATCATCCATTGGAGTAACAAAGATATCGACAACAGACTACCTTCAATAATGACAAGGCTACCATCCATTAGAGTAACAAAAATCTCGACAAAAGACTACCTTCCATAGTAATAAGGTTACCACCCATTGGAATAACAAAAATCTCGACAACAGACTCCCTTCCATAATGACAAGGCTACAATCCATTGGAGTAACAGAAATCTCAAAGACAGACTACCTTCCATAATGACAAGGCTACCATTCATTGGAGTAACAAAAATATCGACAACACACTACGTTCCTAAATGACAAGGCTACATCCATTGGGGTAACAAAAATCTCGACAACAGACTACCTTCCATAATGACAAGGCTACCATCCATTAGAGTAACAAAAATCTCGACAAAAAACTATCTTCCATAATGAAAAGGCTACCACCCATTTGAGTATCAAAAATCTCGACAACAACTACCTTCCATAATGACAAGGCTACCATCCAATGGAATAACAAAATCTCGACAATAGACTACCTTCCATAATGACAAGGCTACATCCATTGGGGTAACAAAAATCTCGACAACAGACTACCTTCTATAATTACAAGGCTACCATCCGTTGGAGTATCAAAAATTCGACAACAGACAACCTTCCATTATGGTAAGGCTACCATCCATTGGAATAACCAAATTCTCGACAATAGAGTACCTTCTACAATGACATGTCTATCATCCATTGAAGTAACAAAAATCTGAATAACAGACTACCTTTCATAATGACAAGGCTACCATCCATTGGAGTAACAGAAATCTTAATGACTTACTACCTTCCATAATGACAAGGCTACCATCCATTGGATTAACAAAAATCTCCACAATAGACTACCTTCTATAATGACAAGGCTACCATCCATTGGAGTAACAAAAATATGAACAACAAACTACCTTGCATAATGACAAGGCTATCATCCATTGGAGTAACAGAGATATCCACAACAGACTACCTTAAATAATGACAAGGCTACCATCCATTGGAGTAACAAAAATCTCGACAATAGACTACCTTCCATAATAACTAGGTAACCATCCATTGGAATAACAAAAATCAAAACAACAGACTGCTTTTCATAATCACAAGGCTACAATCCATTGGAGTAACATAAATCTCAACGACAGACTACCTTCCATAATGACAAGGCTACCATTCATTGGAGTAGCAAAAATATTGACAACAGACTACCTTCCATAATGACAAGGCTACATCCATTGGGGTAACAAAAATATCGACCACAGACTACCTTCCATAATGACAAGGCTACCATCCATTGGAGTAACAAAAAACTATCTTCCGTAATGACAAGGCTACCATCCATTGGAATAACAAAAATCTCCACAAAGACTACCGTCCATAATGACAAGGCTACCACCCATTGGAGTATCAAAAATCTCGACAACAGACTACCTTTCCATAATGACAAGGCTACCATCCATTGGGATAACAAAAATCTCGACAATAGACTACCTTCCATAATGACAAGGCTAAATCCATTGGGGTAACAAAAATCTCGACAACAGACTACCTTCTATAATTACAAGGCTACCATCCATTGGAGTATCAAAAATTCGACAACAGACTACCTTCCATTATGGTAAGGCTACCATCCATTGGAATAACCAAATTCTCGACAATAGAGTACCTTCCATAATGACAAGTCTATCATCCATTGAAGTAACAAAAATCTGAACAACAGACTACCTTTCATAATGACAAGGCTTCCATCCATTGGAGTAATAGAAATCTCAACGACTTACTACCTTCAATAATGACAAGGCTACCATCCATGGGAATAACAAAAATCTCGACAATAGACTACCTTCTTTAATGACAAGGCTACCATCCATTGGAGTAACAAAAATATGAACAACATACTACCTTGCATAATGACAAGGCTATCATCCATTGGAGTAACAGATATATCCACAACAGACTACCTTAAATAATGACAATGCTACCATCCATTGGAGTAAAAAAAATCTCGACAATAGACTAACTTCCATAATAACAAGGTTACCATCAATTGGAATAACAAAAATCTTGACAACAGACTCCCTTCCATAATGACAAGGCTACAATACATTGGAGTAACATAAATCTCAACGATAGACTACCTTCCATAATGACAAGGCTACCATTCATTGGAGTAACAAAAATATCGACAACAGACTACCTTCCATAATGACAAGGCTAAATCCATTGGGGTATCAAAAATCTCGACTACAGACTACCTTCCATAATGACAAGGTTACCATCCATTGGAATAACAAAAATCTTGACAACAGATTCCCTTCCATAATGACAAGGCTACAATACATTGGAGTGACATAAATCTCAACGACACACTACCTTCCATAATGACAAGGCTACCATTCATTGGAGTAACAAGAATATCGACAACAGACTACCTTCCATAATGACAAGGCTACATCCATTAGGGTAACAAAAATCTCGACTACAGACTACCTTCCATAATGACACGGCTACCATCCATTGGAGTAACAAAAATATCGACAAAAAACTACCTTGCATAATAACAAGGCTACCATGCATTGGAATAACAAAAATCTCCACAAAGACTACCTTCCATAATGACAAGGTTACCATCTATTGGAATAACAAATATCTCGACAACAGACTACGTTCCATAATGACAAGGCTACCATCCAATGGAATAAAAAGTTCTCGACAACAGACTACCTTCCATAATGACAAGGCTACAATCCATTGGAGTAATAAAAATCTCGACAACAAACTACCTTCCATAATGACAAGGCTACCATACATTGGAGTAACAAAAAACTATCTTCCATAATGACAAGGCTACCATCCATTGGAATAAAAAAAATCTCCACAAAGACTACCGTCCATAATGACAAGGCTACCACCCATTGGAGTATCAAAAATCTTGACAACAGACTACCTTTCCATAATGAGAAGGCTACCATCCATTGGAATAACAAAAATCTCGACAATAGACTACCTTCCATAATGACAAGGCTAAATCCATTGGGGTAACAAAAATCTCGACAACAGACTACCTTCTATAATTACAAGGCTACCATCCATTGGAGTATAAAAAATTCGACAACAGACTACCTTCCATTATGGTAAGGCTACCATCCATTGGAATAACCAAATTCTCGACAATAGAGTACCTTCCATAACGACAAGTCTATCATCCATTAAAGTAATAAAAATCTCAACAACAGACTACCTTTCATAATGACAAGGCTACCATCCATTGGAGTAACAGAAATCTCAACGACTTACTACCGTCCATAATGACAAGGCTACCATCCATTGGAGTAACAAAAATATCGACAAAAAACTACCTTCCATAATGACAAGGCTACCATCCATTGGAATAACAAAAATATCCACAAAGACTACCTTCCATAATGACAAGGTTACCATCCATTGGAATAACAAATATCTCGACAATAGACTACGTTCCATAATGACAAGGCTACCATCCAATGGAATAAAAAGTTCTCGACAACATACTACCTTCCATAATGACAAGGCTACAATCCATTGGAGTAATAAAAATCTCGACAACAGACTACCTTCCATAATGTCAAGGCTACCATCCATTGGAATAACAAAAATCTCCACAAAGACTACCTTTCATAATGAGAAGGCTACCACCCATTGGAGTATCAAAAATATCGACAACAGACTACCTTCTATAATTACAAGGCTACAATCCATTGGAGTAATAAAAATCTCGACAACAGACTACCTTCCATAATGTCAAGGCTACCATCCATTGGAATAACAAAAATCTCCACAAAGACTACCTTCCATAATGACAAGGCTACCATCCATTGGGGTAACAAAAATTTCAACAACAAACTACCTTCTATAATTACAAGGCTACCATCCATTGGAGTATCAAAAATTCGACAACAGACTACCTTCCATTATGGTAAGGCTACCATCCATTGGAATAACCAAATTCTAGACAATAGAGTACCTTCCATAATGATAAGTCTATCATCCATTGAAGTAACAAAAATCTGAACAACAGACTACCTTTCATAATGACAACGCTACCATCCATTGGAGTAACAGAAATCTCAATGACTTACTACCTTCCATAATGACAAGGCTACCATCCATGGGAATAACAAAAATCTCAACAACAGACTACCTTATTTAATGACAAGGCTACCATCCATTGGAGTAACAAAAATATGAACAACAAACTACCTAGCAATATGACAAGGCTATCATCTATTGGAGTAACAAAGATATCCACAATAGACTAACTTAAATAATGACAAGGCTACCATCCATTGGAGTAACAAAAATCTCGACAATAGACTACCTTCCATAATAACAAGGTTACCATCCATTGGAATAACAAAAATCTTGACAACAGACTCCCTTCGATAATGACAAGGCTACAATCCATTGGAGTAACATAAATCTCAACGACAGACTACCTTCCATAATGACAAGGCTACCATTCATTGGAGTAACAAAAATATCGACAACAGACCACCTTCCATAATGACAAGGCTACATCCATTGGGGTAACAAAAATCTTGACTACAGACTACCTTCCATAATGACAAGGCTACCATCCATTGGAGTAACAAAAATATCGACAAAAAACTACATTCCATAATGACAATGCTACCATCCATTGGAATAAAAAAAATCTCCACAAAGACTACATTCCATAATGACAAGGTTAACATCCATTGGAATAACAAATATCTCGACAAAAGACTATGTTCCATAATGACAAGGCTACCATCCAATGGAATAAAAAGTTCTCGACAACAGACTACCTTCCATAATGACAAGGCTACAATCCATTGGAGTAATAATAATCTCGACAACATACTACCTTCCATAATGTCAAGGCTACCATCCATTGGAGTAACAAAAATCTCGACAAAAAACTACCTTCCATAATGACAAGGCTACCATCCATTGGAATAACAAAAATCTCGACAATAGACTACCTTCCATAATGACAAGGCTACATCCATTGGGGTAACAAAAATATCGACAACATACTACCTTCTATAATTACAAGGCTACCATACATTGGAGTATCAAAAATTTGACAACAGACTACCTTCCATTATGGTAAGGCTACCATCCATTGGAATAACAAAATTCTCGATAATAGAGTACCTTCCATAATGATAAGGCTATCATCCATTGAAGTAACAAAAATCTGAACAATAGACTCACTTTCATAATAACAAGGCTACCATCCATTGGAGTAACAGAAACTCAACGACCGACTACCTTCCATATTGACAAGGCTACCATCCATTGGAATAACAAAAATATCGACAATAGACTACCTTCTACAATGACAAGGCTACCATCCATTGGAGTAATAAACATATGAACAACAGACTACCTTGCATAATGACAAGGCTATCATCCATTGGAGTAACAGAGATATCCATAACAGACTACCTTAAATAATGACAAGGCTACCATCTATTGTAGTAACAAAAATCTCGACAATAGACTACCTTCCATAATGACAAGGCTATAATCCATTGGAGTAACAAAATTCTCAACGACAGACTACCTTCCATAATGACAAGGCTACCATTCATTGGAGTAACAGAAATATCGACAATAGACTACCTTCCATAATGACATGGTTATCATCCATTGGAATAACAAATATCTCGACAACAGACTACGTTCCATAATGACAAGGCTACCATCCAATGGAATAAAAAGTTCTAGACAACAGAATACCTTCCATAATGACAAGGCTACAATCCATTAAAGTAATAAAAATCTCGACAACAGACTACCTTCCATAATGTCAAAGCTACAATCCATTGGAGTAATAAAAATCTCGACAATAGACTACCTTTCATAATGTCAAAGCTACCATCCATTGGAATAACAAAAATCTCCACAAAGACTACCTTCCATAATGACAAGGCTACCACCCATTGGAGTATCAAAAATTTCGACAACAGACTACCTTCCATAATGACAAGGCTACCATCCATTGGAATAACAAAAATCTCGACAATAGACTACCTTCCATAATGACAAGGCTAAATCCATTGGGGTAACAAAAATCTCGACAACAAACTACCTTCTATAATTACAAGGCTACCATCCATTGGAGTATCAAAAATTCGACAACAGACTACCTTCCATTATGGTAAGGCTACCATCCATTGGAATAACCAAATTCTAGACAATAGAGTACCTTCCATAATGACAAGTCTATCATCCATTGAAGTAACAAAAATCTGAACAACATACTACCTTTCATAATGACAAGGCTACCATCCATTGGAGTAACAGAAATCTCAACGACTTACTACCTTCCATAATGACAAGGCTACCATCCATGGGAATAAAAAAAATCTCAACAATAGACTACCTTCTTTAATGACAAGGCTACCATCCATTGGAGTAACAAAAATATGAACAATAGACTACCTTGCATAATGACAAGGCTATCATCCATTGGAGTAACAAAGATATCCACAATAGACTACCTTAAATAATGACAAGGCTACCATCCATTGGAGTAACAAAAATATCGACAACAGACTACCTTCCATAATGACAAGGCTACATCCATTAGGGTAACAAAAATCTCGACTACAGACTACCTTCCATAATGACAAGGTTACCATCCATTGGAGTAACAAAAATATCGACAAAAAACTACCTTCCATAATGACAAGGCTACCATCCATTGGAATAACAAAAATCTCCACAAAGACTACCTTCCATAATGACATGGTTAACATCCATTAGAATAACAAATATCTCGACAACAGACTACGTTCCATAATGACAAGGCTACCATCCAATGGAATAAAAAGATCTCGACATCAGACTACCTTCCATAATGACAAGGCTACAATCCATTGGAGTAATAATAATCTCGACAACAGACTACCTTCCATAATGTCAAGGCTACCATCCATTGGAGTAACAAAAATCTCGACAAAAAACTACCTTCCATAATAACAAGGCTACCATCCATTAGAATAACAAAAATATCGACAATAGACTACCTTCCATAATGACAAGGCTACATCCATTGGGGTAACAAAAATATCGACAACATACTACCTTCTATAATTACAAGGCTACCATCCATTGGAGTATCAAAAATTTGACAACAGACTACCTTCCATTATGGTAAGGCTACCATCCATTAGAATAACCAAATTCTCGATAATAGAGTACCTTCCATAATGATAAGGCTATCATCCATTGAAGTAACAAAAATCTGAACAATAGACAACCTTTCATAATAACAAGTCTACCATCCATTGGACTAACAGAAATCTCAACGACCGACTACCTTCCATAATGACAAGGCTACCATCCATTGGAATAACAAAAATCTCGACAATAGACTACCTTCTACAATGACAAGGCTACCATCCATTGGAGTAACAAAAATATGAACAACAGACTACCTTGCATAATGACAAGGCTATCATCCATTGGAGTAACAGAGATATCCACAACAGACTACCTTAAATAATGACAAGGCTACCATCCATTGGAGTAACAAAAATCTCGACAATAGACTACCTTCCATAATAAAAAGGATACCATCCATTGGAATAACAAAAATCTCGACAACAGACTCCCCTCCATAATGACAAGGCTACAATCCATTGGAGTAACAAAAATCTCAAGGACAGACTACCTTCCATAATGACAAGGCTACCATTCATTGGAGTAACAGAAATATAGACTACAAACTACCTTCCATAATGACAAGTCTATATCCATTGGGGTAACAAACATCTCTACAACAGACTACCTTCCATAATGACAAGGCTACCATCCATTGGAGTAACAAAAATCTCGAAAAAATACTACCTTCTATAATGACAAGGCTACCATCCATTGGAATAACAAAAATCTCCATAAAGACTACCTTCCATAGTGACAAGGTTACCATCCATTGAAATAACAAATATCTCGACAACAGACGATGTTCCATAATGACCAGGCTACCATCCAATGGAATAAAAATTCTCGACAACAGACTACCTTCCATAATGACAAAGCTACAATCCATTGGAGTAATAAAAATCTCAACAACAGAGTACCTTCCATATTGACAAGTCTACCATCCATTGGAGTAACAAAAATCTCGACAAAAAACTAACTTCCATAATAACAAGGTTACCATCCATTGGAATAACAAAAATCTTGACAACAGACTCCCTTCCATAATGAAAAGGCTAAAATACATTGGAGTAACATAAATCTCAACGACATACTACCTTCCATAATGACAAGGCTACCATTCATTGGAGTAACAAAAATATCGACAACAGACTACCTTCCATAATGACAAGGTTACATCCATTGGGGTAACAAAAATCTCGACTATAGACTACCTTCCATAATGACAAGGCTACCATCCATTGGAGTAACAAAAATATCGACAAAAAACTACCTTCCATAATGACAAGGCTACCATCCATTGGAGTAAAAAAAATATCGACAAAAAACTACCTTCCATAATGACAAGGCTACCACCCATTGGAATAACAAAAATCTCCACAAAGACTACCTTCCATAATGACAAGGTTACCATCCATTGGAATAACAAATATCTCGACAACAGACTACGTTCCATAATGACAAGGCTACCATCCAATGGAACAAAAATTTCTCGACAATAGACTACCTTCCATAATGACAAGGCTACAATCCATTGGAGTATTTAAAATCTCGACAACAGACTACCTTCCATAATGTCAAGGCTACCATCCATTGGAATAACAAAAATCTCCACAAAGACTACCTTCCATAATGACAAGGCTACCACCCATTGGAGTATCAAAAATCTCGACAACAGACTACCTTCCATAATGACAAGGCTACCATCCATTGGAATAACAAAAATCTCGACAATAGACTACCTTCCATAATGACAAGGCTACAATCCATTGGAATAACCAAATTCTCGACAATAGAGTACCTTCCATAATGACAAGTCTATCATCCATTGAAGTAACAAAAATCTGAACAACAGACTACCTTTCATAATGACAAGGCTACCATCCATTGGAGTAACAGAAATCTATACGACTTACTACCTTCCATAATGACAAGGATACAATCCATTGGAGTAACAAAAATATCGACAAAAAACTACCTTCCATAATGACAAGGCTACCATCCATTGGAATAACAAAAATATCCACAAAGACTACCTTCCATAATGACAAGGTTACCATCCATTTGAATAACAAATATCTCGCCAACAGACTACGTTCCATTATGACAAGGCTACCATCCAATGGAATAAAAAGTTCTCGACAACCGACTACCTTCCACAATGACAAGGCTACAATCCATTTGAGTTATAAAAATCTCGACAACAGACTACCTTCCATAATGTCAAGGCTACCATCCATTGGAATAACAAAAATCTCCACAAAGACTACCTTCCATAATGACAAAGCTACCACCCATTGGAGTATCAAAAATCTCGACAACAGACTACCTTCCATAATGACAAGGCTACCATTCATTGGAATAACAAAAATCTCGACAATAGACAACCTTCCATAATGACAAGGCTAAATCCATTGGGGTAACAAAAATCTCGACAACAGACTACCTTCTATAATTACAAAGCTACCATCCATTGGAGTATCAAAAATTCGACAACAGACTACCTTCCATTATGGTAAGGCTACCATCCATTGGAATAACCAAATTCTCGACAATAGAGTACCTTCAATAATGACAAGTCTATCATCCATTAAAGTAACAAAAATTTAAACAACTGACTACCTTTCATAATGACAAGGCTACCCTCCATTGGAGTAACAGAAATCACAACGACTTACTACCTTCCATAATGACAAGGCTACCATCCATGGGAATAACAAAAATCTCGACAATAGACTACCTTCTTTAATGACATTGCTACCATCCATTGGAGTAACAAAAATATGAACAAGAGACTACCTTGCATAATGACAAAGCTATCATCCATTGGAGTAACAAAGATATCCACAATAGACTACCTTAAATAATGACAAGGCTACCATCCATTGGAGTAACAAAAATCTCGACAATAGACTACTTTCCATAATAACAAGGTTACCATCCATTGGAATAACAAAAATCTTGACAACAAACTCCCTTCCATAATGACAAGGCTACAATCCATTGGAGTAACACAAATCTCAACGACAGACTACCTTCCATAATGACAAGGCTACCATTCATTGGAGTAACAAAAATATCGACAACAAACTACCTTCCATAATGACAAGGCTACATCCATTGGGGTAACAAAAATCTCGACTATAAACTACCTTCCGTAATGACAAGGCTACCATCCATTAGAGTAACAAAAATATCGACAAAATACTACCTTCCATAATGACAAGGCTACCATCCATTGGAATAACAAAAAACTCCACAAAGACTACCTTCCATAATGACAAGGTTAACATCCATTGGAATAACAAATATCTCGACAACAGACTATGTTCCATAATGACAAGGCTACCATCCAATGGAATAAAAAGTTCTCGACAACAGACTACCTTCCATAATGATAAGGCTACAATCCATTGGAGTAATAATAATCTCGACAACAGACTACCTTCCATAATGTCAAGGCTACCATCCATTGGAGTAACAAAAATCTCGACAAAAAACTACCTTCCATAGTGATAAGGCTACCATCCATTGGAATAATAAAAATCTTGACAATAGACTACCTTCCACAATGACAAGGCTACATCCATTGGGGTAACAAAAATATCGACAACAGACTACCTTCTATAATTACAAGGCTACCATCCATTGGAGTATCAAAAATTCGACAACAGACTACCTTCCATTATGGTAAGGCTACCATCCATTGGAATAACCAAATTCTCGATAATAGAGTACCTTCCATAATGATAAGGCTATCATCCATTGAAGTAACAAAAATCTGAACAATAGATTACCTTTCAAATAACAAGGCTACCATCCATTGGAGTAACAGAAATTTCAACGACCGACTACTTTCCATAATGACAAGGCTACCATCCATTGGAATAACAAAAATCTCGACAATAGACTACCTTCTACAATGACAAGGCTACCATCCATTGGAGTAACAAAAATATGAACAACAGACTACCTTGCATTATGACAAGGCTATCATCCATTGGAGTAACAGAGATATCCATAACAGACTACCTTAAATAATGACAAGGCTACCATCCATTGGAGTAACAAAAATCTCGACAATAGACTACCTTCCATAATAACAAGGATACCATCCATTGGAATAACAAAAATCTTGAAAACACACTCCTTTCCATAATGACAAGGCTACAATCCATTGGAGTAATAGAAATCTCAACGACAGACTACCTTCCATAATGACAAGGCTACCATTCATTGGAGTAACAAAAATATCGACAACAGACTACCTTCCATAATGAGAAGGCTACATCCATTGGGGTAAAAAAAATCTCGACATCAGACTACCTTTCATAATGACAAGGCTACCATCCATTGGAGTAACAAAAATCTCGACAAAAAACTACCTTCCATAATGACAAGGCTACCATCCATCGGAATAACAAAACTATCCACAAAGACTACCTTCCATAATGACAAGGTTACCATCCATTGGAAAAACAAATATCTCGACAACAGACTACGTTCCATAATCACAAGGCTACGATCCAATGGAATAAAAAGTTCTCGACAACAGACTACCTTCCATATTGATAAGGCTACAATCCATTGGAGTAATAAAAATCTAAACAACAGACTACCTTCCATGATGACAAGGCTACAATTCATTGGAGTAACAGAAATCTCAACGACAGACTACCTTATCTAATGACAAGGCTACCATCCATTGGAGATAAAAAATCTAAACAACATACTATCTCCCATAATGACAAGGCTACAATCCATTGGAGAAACAGAAATCTCAATGACAGACTACCTTCCATAATGACAAGGCTACCATCCATTGGAGTTACAGAAATCTCAACGACCAACTACCTTCCATAATGACAAGGCTACCATCCATTGGAATAACAAAAATCTCGACAATAGACTACCTTCCATAATAACAAGTTTACCACCCATTGGAATAACAAAAATCTCGACAACAGACTCCCTTCCATAATGACAAGGCTACAATCCATTGGAGTAACAGAAATTTCAACGACAAACTACCTTCCATAATGATAAGGCTACCATTCATTGGAGTAACAAAAATATCGACAATAAACTACCTTCCATAATGACAAGGCTACCATCCATTGGAATAACAAAAATCTCGACAAAAGACTACGTTCCATAATGACAAGGTTACCATCCATTTGTATAACAAATATCTTGAAAATAGACTACCTTCCATTATGACAAGGCTACCATCCAATGGAATAAAAAATCTCGACAACAGACTACCTTCCATAATGACAAAGCTACAATCCATTGGAGTAATAAAAATCTCGACAATAGAGTACCTTCCATATTGACAAGGCTACCATCCATTGGAGTAACAAAAATCTCGACAAAAAACTAACTTCCATAATGACAAGGCTACCATCGATTGGAATAATAAAAATCTCAACAATAGACTACCTTCAATAATGACAAGGCTACATCCATTGGGGTAACAAAAATCTCGACAACAAACTACCTTCTATAATTACAAGGCTACCATCCATTTATAGTATCAAAAATCTTGACAAAAGACTACCTTCCATAATATTAAGGTTACCATCCATTGGAATAACAAAAATCTTGAAAACACACTCCCTTCCATAATGACAAGGCTACAATACATTGGAGTAATAGAAATCTCAACGACAGACTACCTTCCATAATGACAAGGCTACCATTTATTGGAGTAACAAAAATATCGACAACAGACTACCTTCCATAATGACAAGGCTACATCCATTGGGGTAACAAAAATCTCGACATCAGACTACCTTTCATAATCACAAGGCTACCATCCATTGGAGTAACAAAAATCTCGACAAAAAACTACCTTCCATAATGACAAGGCCACCATCCATTGGAATAAGAAAAATCTCCACAAAGACTACCTTCCATAATGACACGGTTACCATCCATTGGAATAACAAATATCTCGACATAAGACTACGTTCTATAATCACAAGGCTACCATCCAATGGAATAAAAAGTTCTCGACAACAGACTACCTTCCATAATGATAAGGCTACAATCCATTGGAGTAATAAAAATCTAAACAATAGACTACCTTCCATGATGACAAGGCTACGATCCATTGGAGTAACAGAAATCTCAACGACATACTACCTTATCTAATGACAAGGCTACCATCCATTGGAGATAAAAAATCTAAACAACAGACTACCTTCCATAATGACAAGGCTACAATCCATTGGAGTAACAGAAATCTCAACGACAGACTACCTTCAATAATGACAAGGCTACCATCCATTGGAGTTACAGAAATCTCAACGACCAACTACCTTCCATAATGACAAGGCTACCATCCATTGGAATAACAAAAATCTCGACAATAGACTACCTTCCATAATAACAAGGTTACCACCCATTGGAATAACAAAAATCTCGACAACAGACTCCCTTCCATAATGACAAGGCTACAATCCATTGGAGTAACAGAAAGTTCAACGACAGACTACCTTCCATAATGACAAGGCTACCATTCATTTGAGTAACAAAAATATCGATAATAAACTACCTTCCATAATGACAAGGCTACCATCCATTGGAATAACAAAAATCTCGACAAAAGACTACCTTCCACAATGACAAGGTTACCATCCATTTGAATAACAAATATCTTGAAAATAGACTACCTTCCATAATGACAAGGCTACCATCCAATGGAATAAAAAATTCTCGACAACAGACTACCTTCCATAATGACATGGCTAAAATACATTGGAGTAACAAAAATATGAACAACAAACTACCTTCCATAATGACAAGGCTACAATCCATTGGAGTAACAAAAATCTCAATGATAGACTACCTTCCATTATGACAAGGCTACCATCCATTGGAGTAACAAAAATCTCTACAACAGACTACCTTCCATAATTACAAGGCTACCACCCATTGGAGTATCAAAAATCTCGACAACAGACTACCTTCCATAATGATAAGGCTATCATCCATTGGAGTAACAAAAATCTGAACAACAGACTACCTTCCATAATGATAAGGCTACAATCCTTTGGAGTAACAGAAATCTCAACGACCGACTACCTTCCATAATGACAAGACTACCATCCATTGGAATAACAAAAATCTCGACAATAGACTACCTTCTATAATGACAAGGCTATCATCCATTGGAGTAACAAAAATATGAACAACAGACTACCTTCCATAATGACAAGGCTACAATCCATTGGAATAACAAAAATCTCGACAACAAACTCCCTTCCATAATGACAAGGCTACAATCCATTTGAGTAACAGAAATATCAACGACAGACTACCTTCCATAATGACAAGGATATCATTCATTGGAGTAACAGAAATAACGACAACAGACTACCTTCCAAAATGACAAGGCTATATCCATTGGGGTAAAAAAAATCTGAACAACAGACTACCTTCCATAATGACAAGGCTACCATCCATTGAAGTAATAGAAATCTCAAAGACAACTACCTTCCATAATGACAAGGCTACCATCCATTGGAATAAAAAAAATCTCGACAACAGACTACCTTCCATAATTACAAGGCTACCGTCCATTGGAGTATCAAAAATCTCGACAACAGACTACCTTCCATAATGACAAGGCTATCATCCATTGGAGTAACAAAAATCTGAATAACAGACTACCTTCCATAATGACAAGGCTACCATCCATTGGAGTAACAGAAATCTCAATGACCGACTACTTTCCATAATGACAAGGCTACCATCCATTGGAATAACAAAAATCTCGACAATTGACTACCTTCCATAATGAAAAGGCTACCATCCATTGGAGTAACAAAAGTCTTAATAACAGAATACCTTGCAAAATGACAAGGCTATCATCCGTTGGAGTAACAGAGATATCGACAACAGACTACCTTCAATAATGACAAGGCTACCATCCCATGGAGTAACAAATATCTCGAAAAAAGACTACCTTCCTTAATTACAAGGCTACCATCCATTGGAGTAAAAAAAATTTGAACAACAGACAACCTTCCATAATGACAAGGCTACAATCCATTGGAGTAACAGAAATCTCAATGACAGACTACCTTCCATAATGACAAGGCTACCATCTATTGGAGTAACAAAAATCTTGACAATAGACTACCTTCCATAATTACAAGGCTACCATCCATTGGAATATCTAAAATCTCGACAACAGAGTACCTTCCATAATGAAAAGGCTACCATCCATTGGAAAAACCAAAATCTCGAAAAAAGAGTACCTTCCATAATGACAAGGCTATATCCATTGGGGTAACAAACATCTCGACAACAGACTACCGTCGATAATGACAAGGCTATCATCCATTGGAGTAACAAAAATTTGAACAACAGACTACATTTCATAATGACAAGGCTACCATCCATTGGAGTAACAAAAATCTCGACAAAAAACTACCTTCCATAATGACAAGGCTACCATCTATCGGAATAACAAAACTATCCACAAAGACTACCTTCCATAATGACAAGGTTACCATCCATTGGAAAAACAAATATCTCGACAACAGACTACGTTCCATAATCACAAGGCTACCATCCAATGGAATAAAAAGTTCACGACAACAGACTACCTTCCATATTGATAAGGCTACAATCCATTGGAGTAATAAAAATCTAAACAACAGACTACCTTCCATGATGACAAGGCTACAATCCATTGGAGTAACAGAAATCTCAACGACAGACTACCTTATCTAATGACAAGGCTACCATCCATTGGAGATAAAAAATCTAAACAACATACTATCTTCCATAATGACAAGGCTACAATCCATTGGAGAAACAGAAATCTCAACGACAGACTACCTTCCATAATGACAAGGCTACCATCCATTGGAATAACAAAAATCTCGACAATAGACTACCTTCCATAATAACAAGTTTACCACCCATTGGAATAACAAAAATCTCGACAACAGACTCCCTTCCATAATGACAAGGCTACAATCCATTGGAGTAACAGAAATTTCAACGACAAACTACCTTCCATAATGACAAGGCTACCATTCATTGGAGTAACAAAAATATCGACAATAAACTACCTTCCATAATGACAAGGCTACCATCCATTGGAATAACAAAAATCTCGACAAAAGACTACCTTCCATAATGACAAGGTTACCATCCATTTGTATAACAAATATCTTGAAAATAGACTACCTTCCATTATGACAAGGCTACCATCCAATGGAATAAAAAATCTCGACAACAGACTACCTTCCATAATGACAAAGCTACAATCCATTGGAGTAATAAAAATCTTGACAACAGAGTACCTTCCATATTGACAAGTCTACCATCCATTGGAGTAACAAAAATCTCGACAAAAAACTAACTTCCATAATGACAAGGCTACCATCGATTGGAATAATAAAAATCTCAACAATAGACTACCTTCAATAATGACAAGGCTACATCCATTGGGGTAACAAAAATCTCGACAACAGACTACCTTCTATAATTACAAGGCTACCATCCATTTATAGTATCAAAAATCTTGACAAAAGACTACCTTCCATAATAACAAGGTTACCATCCATTGGAATAACAAAAATCTTGAAAACACACTCCCTTCCATAATGACAAGGCTACAATCCATTGGAGTAATAGAAATCTCAACGACAGACTACCTTCCATAATGACAAGGCTACCATTTATTGGAGTAACAAAAATATCGACAACAGACTACCTTCCATAATGACAAGGCTATATCCATTGGGGTAACAAAAATCTCGACATCAGACTACCTTTCATAATCACAAGGCTACCATCCATTGGAGTAACAAAAATCTCGACAAAAAACTACCTTCCATAATGACAAGGCCACCATCCATTGGAATAACAAAAATCTCCACAAAGACTACCTTCCATAATGACAAGGTTACCATCCATTGGAATAACAAATATCTCGACATAAGACTACGTTCCATAATCACAAGGCTACCATCCAATGGAATAAAAAGTTCTCGACAACAGACTACCTTCCATAATGATAAGGCTACAATCCATTGGAGTAATAAAAATCTAAACAATAGACTACCTTCCATGATGACAAGGCTACAATCGATTGGAGTAAGAGAAATCTCAACGACAGACTACCTTATCTAATGACAAGGCTACCATCCATTGGAGATAAAAAATCTAAACAACAGACTACCTTCCATAATGACAAGGCTACAATCCATTGGAGTAACAGAAATCTCAACGACAGACTACCTTCCATAATGACAAGGTTACCATCCATTGGAGTTACAGAAATCTCAACGACCAACTACCTTCCATAATGACAAGGCTACCATCCATTGGAATAACAAAAATCTCGACAATAGACTACCTTCCATAATAACAAGGTTACCACCCATTGGAATAACAAAAATCTCGACAACAGACTCCCTTCCATAATGACAAGGCTACAATCCATTGGAGTAACAGAAATTTCAACGACAGACTACCTTCCATAATGACAAGGCTACCATTCATTGGAGTAACAAAAATATCGACAATAAACTACCTTCCATAATGACAAGGCTACCATCCATTGGAATAACAAAAATCTCGACAAAAGACTACCTTCCATAATGACAAGGTTACCATCCATTTGAATAACAAATATCTTGAAAATAGACTACCTTCCATAATGACAAGGCTACCATCCAATGGAATAAAAAATTCTCGACAACAGACTACCTTCCATAATGACAAGGCTAAAATACATTGGAGTAACAAAAATATGAACAACAAACTACCTTCCATAATGACAAGGCTACAATCCATTGGAGTAACAAAAATCTCAATGATAGACTACCTTCCATTATGACAAGGCTACCATCCATTGGAGTAACAAAAATCTCGACAACAGACTACCTTCCATAATTACAAGGCTACCACCCATTGGAGTATCAAAAATCTCGACAACAGACTACCTTCCATAATGATAAGGCTATCATCCATTGGAGTAACAAAAATCTGAACAACAGACTACCTTCCATAATGATAAGGCTACAATCCTTTGGAGTAACAGAAATCTCAACGACCGACTACCTTCCATAATGACAAGACTACCATCCATTGGAATAACAAAAATCTCGACAATAGACTACCTTCTATAATGACAAGGCTATCATCCATTGGAGTAACAAAAATATGAACAACAGACTACCTTCCATAATGACAAGGCTACAATCCATTGGAATAACAAAAATCTCGACAACAAACTCCCTTCCATAATGACAAGGCTACAATCCATTTGAGTAACAGAAATATCAACGACAGACTACCTTCCATAATGACAAGGATATCATTCATTGGAGTAACAGAAATAACGACAACAGACTACCTTCCAAAATGACAAGGCTATATCCATTGGGGTAAAAAAAATCTGAACAACAGACTACCTTCCATAATGACAAGGCTACCATCCATTGAAGTAATAGAAATCTCAAAGACAACTACCTTCCATAATGACAAGGCTACCATCCATTGGAATAAAAAAAATCTCGACAACAGACTACCTTCCATAATTACAAGGCTACCATCCATTGGAGTATCAAAAATCTCGACAACAGACTACCTCCCATAATGACAAGGCTACCATCCATTCGAATAACCAAAATCTCGACAATAGAGTACCTTCCATAATGACAAGGCTATCATCCATTGGAGTAACAAAAATCTGAATAACAGACTACCTTCCATAATGACAAGGCTACCATCCATTGGAGTAACAGAAATCTCAATGACCGACTACTTTCCATAATGACAAGGCTACCATCCATTGGAATAACAAAAATCTCGACAATTGACTACCTTCCATAATGAAAAGGCTACCATCCATTGGAGTAACAAAAGTCTTAATAACAGAATACCTTGCAAAATGACAAGGCTATCATCCGTTGGAGTAACAGAGATATCGACAACAGACTACCTTCAATAATGACAAGGCTACCATCCCATGGAGTAACAAATATCTCGAAAAAGGACTACCTTCCTTAATTACAAGGCTACCATTCATTGGAGTAACAAAAATTTGAACAACAGACTACCTTCCATAATGACAAGGCTACAATCCATTGGAGTAACAGAAATCTCAATGACAGACTACCTTCCATAATGACAAGGCTACCATCTATTGGAGTAACAAAAATCTCGACAATAGACTACCTTCCATAATTACAAGGCTACCATCCATTGGAATATCTAAAATCTCGACAACAGAGTACCTTCCATAATGAAAAGGCTACCATCCATTGGAAAAACCAAAATCTCGAAAAAAGAGTACCTTCCATAATGACAAGGCTATATCCATTGGGGTAACAAACATCTCGACAACAGACTACCTTTCATAATGACAAGGCTACCATCCATTGGAGTAACAAAAATCTCGACAAAAAACTACCTTCCATAATGACAAGGCTACCATCCATCGAAATAACAAAACTATCCACAAAGACTACCTTCCATAATGACAAGGTTACCATCCATTGGAAAAACAAATATCTCGACAACAGACTACGTTCCATAATCACAAGGCTACCATCCAATGGAATAAAAAGTTCTCGACAACAGACTACCTTCCATATTGATAAGGCTACAATCCATTGGAGTAATAAAAATCTAAACAACAGACTACCTTCCATGATGACAAGGCTACAATCCATTGGAGTAACAGAAATCTCAACGACAGACTACCTTATCTAATGACAAGGCTACCATCCATTGGAGCTAAAAAATCTAAACAACATACTATCTTCCATAATGACAAGGCTACAATCCATTGGAGAAACAGAAATCTCAACGACAGACTACCTTCCATAATGAGAAGGCTACTATCCATTGGAGTTACAGAAATCTCAACGACCAACTACCTTCCATAATGACAAGGCTACCATCCATTGGAATAACAAAAATCTCGACAATAGACTACCTTCCATAATAACAAGTTTACCACCCATTGGAATAACAAAAATCTCGACAACAGACTCCCTTCCATAATGACAAGGCTACAATCCATTGGAGTAACAGAAATTTCAACGACAAACTACCTTCCATAATGACAAGGCTACCATTCATTGGAGTAACAAAAATATCGACAATAAACTACCTTCCATAATGACAAGGCTACCATCCATTGGAATAACAAAAATCTCGACAAAAGACTACCTTCCATAATGACAAGGTTACCATCCATTTGTATAACAAATATCTTGAAAATAGACTACCTTCCATTATGACAAGGCTACCATCCAATGGAATAAAAAATCTCGACAACAGACTACCTTCCATAATGACAAAGCTACAATCCATTGGAGTAATAAAAATCTCGACAACAGAGTACCTTCCATATTGACAAGGCTACCATCCATTGGAGTAACAAAAATCTCAACAAAAAACTAACTTCCATAATGACAAGGCTACCATCGATTGGAATAATAAAAATCTCAACAATAGACTACCTTCAATAATGACAAGGCTACATCCATTGGGGTAACAAAAATCTCGACAACAGACTACCTTCTATAATTACAAGGCTACCATCCATTTATAGTATCAAAAATCTTGACAAAAGACTACCTTCCATAATAACAAGGTTACCATCCATTGGAATAACAAAAATCTTGAAAACACACTCCCTTCCATAATGACAAGGCTACAATCCATTGGAGTAATAGAAATCTCAACGACAGACTACCTTCCATAATGACAAGGCTACCATTTATTGGAGTAACAAAAATATCGACAACAGACTACCTTCCATAATGACAAGGCTACATCCATTGGGGTAACAAAAATCTCGACATCAGACTACCTTTCATAATCACAAGGCTACCATCCATTGGAGTAACAAAAATCTCGACAAAAAACTACCTTCCATAATGACAAGGCCACCATCCATTGGAATAACAAAAATCTCCACAAAGACTACCTTCCATAATGACAAGGTTACCATTCATTGGAATAACAAATATCTCGACATAAGACTACGTTCCATAATCACAAGGCTACCATCCAATGGAATAAAAAGTTCTCGACAACAGACTACCTTCCATAATGATAAGGCTACAATCCATTGGAGTAATAAAAATCTAAACAATAGACTACCTTCCATGATGACAAGGCTACAATCCATTGGAGTAACAGAAATCTCAACGACAGACTACCTTATCTAATGACAAGGCTACCATCCATTGGAGATAAAAATTCTAAACAACAGACTACCTTCCATAATGACAAGGCTACAATCCATTGGAGTAACAGAAATCTCAACGACAGACTACCTTCCATAATGACAAGGCTACCATCCATTGGAGTTACAGAAATCTCAACGGCCAACTACCTTCCATAATGACAAGGCTACCATCCATTGGAATAACAAAAATCTCGACAATAGACTACCTTCCATAATAACAAGGTTACCACCCATTGGAATAACAAAAATCTCGACAACAGACTCCCTTCCATAATGACAAGGCCACAATCCATTGGAGTAATAGAAATCTCAACGACAGACTACCTTCCATAATGACAAGGCTACCATTCATTGGAGTAACAAAAATATCGACAATAAACTACCTTCCATAATGACAAGGCTACCATCCATTGGAATAACAAAAATCTCGACAAAAGACTACCTTCCATAATGACAAGGTTACCATCCATTTGAATAACAAATATCTTGAAAATAGACTACCTTCCATAATGACAAGGCTACCATCCAAAGGAATAAAAAATTCTCGACAACAGACTACCTTCCATAATGACAAGGCTAAAATACATTGGAGTAACAAAAATATGAACAACAAACTACCTTCCATAATGACAAGGCTACAATCCATTGGAGTAACAAAAATCTCAACGATAGACTACCTTCCATTATGACAAGGCTACCATCCATTGGAGTAACAAAAATCTCGACAACAGACTACCTTCCATAATTACAAGGCTACCACCCATTGGAGTATCAAAAATCTCGACAACAGACTACCTTCCATAATGATAAGGCTATCATCCATTGGAGTAACAAAAATCTGAACAACAGACTACCTTCCATAATGATAAGGCTACAATCCTTTGGAGTAACAGAAATCTCAACGACTGACTACCTTCCATAATGACAAGACTACCATCCATTGGAATAACAAAAATCTCGACAATAGACTACCTTCTATAATGACAAGGCTATCATCCATTGGAGTAACAAAAATATGAACAACAGACTACCTTCCATAATGACAAGGCTACAATCCATTGGAATAACAAAAATCTCGACAACAAACTCCCTTCCATAATGACAAGGCTACAATCCATTTGAGTAACAGAAATATCAACGACAGACTACCTTCCATAATGACAAGGATATCATTCATTGGAGTAACAGAAATAACGACAACAGACTACCTTCCAAAATGACAAGGCTATATCCATTGGGGTAACAAAAATCTGAACAACAGACTACCTTCCATAATGACAAGGCTACCATCCATTGAAGTAACAGAAATCTCAAAGACAACTACCTTCCATAATGACAAGGCTACCATCCATTGGAATAAAAAAAATCTCGACAACAGACTACCTTCCATAATTACAAGGCTACCATCCATTGGAGTATCAAAAATCTCGACAACAGACTACCTCCCATAATGACAAGGCTACCATCCATTCGAATAACCAAAATCTCGACAATAGAGTACCTTCCATAATGACAAGGCTATCATCCATTGGAGTAACAAAAATCTGAATAACAGACTACCGTCCATAATGACAAGGCTACCATCCATTGGAGTAACAGAAATCTCAACGACCGACTACTTTCCATAATGACAAGGCTACCATCCATTGGAATAACAAAAATCTCGACAATTGACTACCTTCCATAATGAAAAGGCTACCATCCATTGGAGTAACAAAAGTCTTAATAACAGAATACCTTGCATAATGACAAGGCTATCATCCATTGGAGTAACAGAGATATCGACAACAGACTACCTTCAATAATGACAAGGCTACCATCCCATGGAGTAACAAATATCTCGAAAAAAGACTACCTTCCTTAATTACAAGGCTACCATCCATTGGAGTAACAAAAATTTGAACAACAGACTACCTTCCATAATGACAAGGCTACAATCCATTGGAGTAACAGAAATCTCAATGACAGACTACCTTCCATAATGACAAGGCTACCATCTATTGGAGTAACAAAAATCTCGACAATAGACTACCTTCCATAATTACAAGGCTACCATCCATTGGAGTATCTAAAATCTCGACAACAGAGTACCTTCCATAATGAAAAGGCTACCATCCATTGGAAAAACCAAAATCTCGAAAAAAGAGTACCTTCCATAATGACAAGGCTATATCCATTGGGGTAACAAACATCTCGACAACAGACTACCATCGATAATGCTAAGGCTATTATCCATTGGAGTAACAAAAATCTGAACAACAGACTACCTTTCATAATGACAAGGCTACCATCCATTGAAGTAACAGAAATCTCAAAGACAACTACCTTCCATAATGACAAGGCTACCATCGATTGGAATAACAAACATCTCGACAACAGACTACCTTCCATAATTACAAGGCTACCATCCATTTGAGTATCAAAAATATCGACAACAGACTACATCCCATAATGACAAGGCTACCATCCATTGGAATAACCAAAATCTCGACAATAGAGTACCTTCTATAATGACAAGGCTACAATCCATTAGAGTAACAGAAATCTCAATGACAGACTACCTTCCATAATGACAAGGCTACCATCCATTGGAGTAACAAAAATCTCGACAACAGACTACCTTCCAAAATTACAAGGCTACCACCCATTGGAGTATCAAAAATCTCGACAACAGACTACCTTCCATAATGACAAGGCTATCATCCTTTGGAGTAACAAAAATCTGAACAACAGACCACCTTCCATAATGACAAGGCTACCATCCATTTGAGTAACAAAAATCTGAACGACCTACTACCTGCCATAATGACAAGGCTACCATCCATTGGAATAACAAAAATCTCGACAATAGACTACCTTCTATAATGACAATGCTATCATGCATTGGAGTAACAGAAATATGAACAACAGACTACCTTCCATAATGAAAAGGCTACAATCCATTGAAATAAAAAAAATCTCGACAATAAACTCCCTTCCATAATGACAAGCCTACAATCCATTGGAGTAACAGAAATATCAACGACAGACTACCTTCCATAATGATATGGCTACCATTCATTGGAGTAACAGAAATATCGACAGTAGACTACCTTCCATAATGACAAGGCTATATCCATTGGGGTAACAAACATCTCGACAATAGACTACCTTCCATAATGACAAGGCTATCATCCATTGGAGTAACAAAAATCTGAACAACAAACTACCTTCCATAATGACAAGGCTACCATCCATTGAAGTAACAGAAATCTCAAAGACAACTACCTTCCATAATGACAAGGCTACCATCCATTGGAATAACAAAAATCTCGACAACAGACTACGTTATATAATTACAAGGCTACCATCCATTGGAGTATCAAAAATCTCGACAACAGACTACCTCCAATAATGACAAGGCTACCATCCATTGGAATAACCAAAATCTCGACAATAGAGTACCTTTCATAATGACAAGGCTATCATGCATTGGAGTAACAAAAATTTGAACAACAGGCTACCTTCCATAATGACAAGGCTACCATCCATTGGAGTAACAGAAATCTCAATGACCGACTACTTTCCATAATGACAAGGCTACCATCCATTGGAATAACATAAATCCCAAAAATGGACTACCTTCCATAATGACAAGCCTATCATCCATTGGAGCAACAGGGATATCGACAACAGACTACCTTCAATAATGACAAGGCTACCATCCCTTGGAGTAACAAAAATCTCGACAAAAGACTACCTTCCATAATTACAAGGCTACCATCCATTGGTGTAACAAAAATTTGAACAACAGACTACCTTCCATAATGACAAGGCTACAATCCATTGGCGTAACAGAAATCTCAACGACAGACTACCTTCCATAATGAAAAGGCTACCATCTATTGGAGTAACAAAAATCTCGACAACAGACTACCTTCCAAAATTACAAGGCTACCACCCATTGGAGTAACAAAAATCTCGACAACAGACTACCTTCCATAATGACAAGGCTATCATCCTTTGGAGTAACAAAAATCTGAACAATAAACCACCTTCCATAATGACAAGGCTACCATCCATTGGAGTAACAAAAATATGAACGACCTACTACCTACCATAATGACAAGGCTACCATCCATTGGAATAACAAAAATCTCGACAATAGACTACCTTCTATAATGACAAGGCTATCATCCATTGGAGTAACAGAAATATTAACAACAGACTCCCTTCCATAATGACAAGGCTACAATCCATTGGGGTAACAGAAATCTCCACAACAGACTACCTTCCATAATTACAAGGCTATCATTCATTGGAGTAACAGAAATATCGACAACAGACTACCTTCCATAATGACAAGGCTATATCCATTGGGGTAACAAACATCTCGACAACAGACTGCCTTCCATAATGACAAGGCTATCATCCATTGGAGTAACAAAAATCTGAACAACAGACTACCTTCCATAATGACAAGGCTACCATCCATTGAAGTAACAGAAATCTCAAAGACAACTACCTTTCATAATGACAAGGCTACCATCCATTGGAATAACAAAAATCTCGACAACAGACTACCTTCCATAATTACAAGGCTACCATCCATTGGAGTATCAAAAATCTCGACAACAGACTACCTCCCATAATGACAAGGCTACCATCCATTGGAATAACCAAAATCTCGACAATAGAGTACCTTCCATAATGACAAGGCTATCATCCATTGGAGTAACAAAAATCTGAACAACAGACTACCGTCCATAATGACAAGGCTACCATCCATTGGAGTAATAGAAATCTCAACAACTGACTACTTTCCATAATGACAAGGCTACCATCCATTGGAATAACAAAAATCTCGACAATTGACTATCTTCCATAATGAAAAGGCTGCCATCGATTGGAGTAAAAAAAATCTTAACAACAGACTACCTTGCATAATGACAAGGCTATCATCCATTGGAGTAAGAGAGATATCGACAACAAACTACCTTCAATAATGACAAAGCTACCATGCCATGGAGTAACAAATATCTCGAAAAAAGACTACCTTCCTTAATTACAAGGCTACCATCCATTGGAGTAACAAAAATTTGAACAACAGACTACCTTCCATAATGACAAGGCTACAATCCATTGGAGTAACAGAAATCTCAATGACAGACTACCTTCCATAATGACAAGGCTACCATCTATTGGAGTAACAAAAATCTCGACAATAGACTACCTTCCATAATTACAAGGCTACCATCCATTGGAATATCTAAACTCTCGACAACAGAGTACCTTCCATAATGAAAAGGCTACCATCCATTGGAAAAACCAAAATCTCGAAAAAAGAGTACCTTCCATAATGACAAGGCTATATCCATTGGGGTAACAAACATCTCGACAACAGACTACCATCGATAATGACAAGGCTATCATCCATTGGAGTAACAAAAATCTGAACAACAGACTACCTTTCATAATGACAAGGCTACCATCCATTGAAGTAACAGAAATCTCAAAGACAACTACCTTCCATAATGACAAGGCTACCATCGATTGGAATAACAAACATCTCGACAACAGACTACCTTCCATAATTACAAGGCTACCATCCATTTGAGTATCAAAAATATCGACAACAGACTACATCCCATAATGACAAGGCTACCATCCATTGGAATAACCAAAATCTCGACAATAGAGTACCTTCCATAATGACAAGGCTACAATCCATTAGAGTAACAGAAATCTCAATGACAGACTACCTTCCATAATGAAAAGGCTACCATCCATTGGAGTAACAAAAATCTCGACAACAGACTACCTTCCAAAATTACAAGGCTACCACCCATTGGAGTATCAAAAATCTCGACAACAGACTACCTTCCATAATGACAAGGCTATCATCCTTTGGAGTAACAAAAATCTGAACAATAAACCACCTTCCATAATGACAAGGCTACCATCCATTGGAGTAACAAAAATATGAACGACCTACTACCTACCATAATGACAAGGCTACCATCCATTGGAATAACAAAAATCTCGACAATAGACTACCTTCTATAATGACAAGGCTATCATCCATTGGAGTAACAGAAATATTAACAACAGACTCCCTTCCATAATGACAAGGCTACAATCCATTGGGGTAACGGAAATCTCCACAACAGACTACCTTCCATAATTACAAGGCTATCATTCATTGGAGTAACAGAAATATCGACAACAGACTACCTTCCATAATGACAAGGCTATATCCATTGGGGTAACAAACATCTCGACAACAGACTGCCTTCCATAATGACAAGGCTATCATCCATTGGAGTAACAAAAATCTGAACAACAGACTACCTTCCATAATGACAAGGCTACCATCCATTGAAGTAACAGAAATCTCAAAGACAACTACCTTTCATAATGACAAGGCTACCATCCATTGGAATAACAAAAATATCGACAACAGACTACCTTCCATAATTACAAGGCTACCATCCATTGGAGTATCAAAAATCTCGACAACAGACTACCTCCCATAATGACAAGGCTACCATCCATTGGAATAACCAAAATCTCGACAATAGAGTACCTTCCATAATGACAAGGCTATCATCCATTGGAGTAACAAAAATCTGAACAACAGACTACCGTCCATAATGACAAGGCTACCATCCATTGGAGTAATAGAAATCTCAACAACTGACTACTTTCCATAATGACAAGGCTACCATCCATTGGAATAACAAAAATCTCGACAATTGACTATCTTCCATAATGAAAAGGCTGCCATCGATTGGAGTAAAAAAAATCTTAACAACAGACTACCTTGCATAATGACAAGGCTATCATCCATTGGAGTAAGAGAGATATCGACAACAAACTACCTTCAATAATGACAAAGCTACCATGCCATGGAGTAACAAATATCTCGAAAAAAGACTACCTTCCTTAATTACAAGGCTACCATCCATTGGAGTAACAAAAATTTGAACAACAGACTACCTTCCATAATGACAAGGCTACAATCCATTGGAGTAACAGAAATCTCAATGACAGACTACCTTCCATAATGACAAGGCTACCATCTATTGGAGTAACAAAAATCTCGACAATAGACTACCTTCCATAATTACAAGCCTACCATCCATTGGAATATCTAAACTCTCGACAACAGAGTACCTTCCATAATGAAAAGGCTACTATCCATTGGAAAAACCAAAATCTCGAAAAAAGAGTACCTTCCATAATGACAAGGCTATATCCATTGGGGTAACAAACATCTCGACAACAGACTACCATTGATAATGACAAGGCTATCATCCATTGGAGTAACAAAAATCTGAACAACAGACTACCTTTCATAATGACAAGGCTACCATCCATTGAAGTAACAGAAATCTCAAAGACAACTACCTTCCATAATGACAAGGCTACCATCGATTGGAATAACAAACATCTCTACAACAGACTACCTTCCATAATTACAAGGCTACCATCCATTTGAGTATCAAAAATATCGACAACAGACTACATCCCATAATGACAAGGCTACCATCCATTGGAATAACCAAAATCTCGACAATAGAGTACCTTCCATAATGACAAGGCTACAATCCATTAGAGTAACAGAAATCTCAATGACAGACTACCTTCCATAATGACAAGGCTACCATCCATTGGAGTAACAAAAATCTCGACAACAGACTACCTTCCAAAATTACAAGGCTACCACCCATTGGAGTATCAAAAATCTCGACAACAGACTACCTTCCATAATGACAAGGCTATCATCCTTTGGAGTAACAAAAATCTGAACAACAGACCACCTTCCATAATGACAAGGCTACCATCCATTTGAGTAACAAAAATCTGAACGACCTACTACCTGCCATAATGACAAGGCTACCATCCATTGGAATAACAAAAATCTCGACAATAGACTACCTTCTATAATGACAATGCTATAATCCATTGGAGTAACAAAAATATGAACAATAGACTACCTTCCATAATGAAAAGGCTACAATCCATTGAAATAAAAAAAATCTCGACAATAGACTCCCTTCCATAATGACAAGCCTACAATCCATTGGAGTAACAGAAATATCAACGACAGACTACCTTCTATAATGATATGGCTACCATTCATTGGAGTAACAGAAATATCGACAGTAGATTACCTTCCATAATGACAAGGCTATATCCATTGGGGTAATAAACATCTCGACAATAGACTACCTTCCATAATGACAAGGCTATCATCCATTGGAGTAACAAAAATCTGAACAACAAACTACCTTCCATAATGACAAGGCTACCATCCATTGAAGTAACAGAAATCTCAAAGACAACTACCTTCCATAATGACAAGGCTACCATCCATTGTAATAACAAAAATCTCGACAACAGACTACGTTATATAATTACAAGGCTACCATCCATTGGAGTATCAAAAATCTCGACAACAGACTACCTCCAATAATGACAAGGCTACCATCCATTGGAATAACCAAAATCTCGACAATAGAGTACCTTTCATAATGACAAGGCTATCATGCATTGGAGTAACAAAAATTTGAACAACAGGCTACCTTCCATAATGACAAGGCTACCATCCATTGGAGTAACAGAAATCTCAATGACCGACTACTTTCCATAATGACAAGGCTACCATCCATTGGAATAACATAAATCCCAAAAATGGACTACCTTCCATAATGACAAGCCTATCATCCATTGGAGCAACAGGGATATCGACAACAGACTACCTTCAATAATGACAAGGCTACCATCCCTTGGAGTAACAAAAATCTCGACAAAAGACTACCTTCCATAATTACAAGGCTACCATCCATTGGTGTAACAAAAATTTGAACAACAGACTACCTTCCATAATGACAAGGCTACAATCCATTGGCGTAACAGAAATCTCAACGACAGACTACCTTCCATAATGAAAAGGCTACCATCTATTGGAGTAACAAAAATATCGACAATAGACTACCTTCCATAATTACAAGGCTACCATCCATTGGAGTATCAAAAATCTCGACAACAGACTACCTCCCATAATGACAAGGCTACCATCCATTGGAATAACCAAAATCTCGACAATAGAGTACTCTCCATAATGACAAGGCTATCATCCATTGGAGTAACAAAAATCTGAACAACAGACTAACGTCCATAATGATAAGGCTACCATCCATTGGAGTAATAGAAATCTCAACAACCGACTACTTTCCATAATGACAAGGCTACCATCAATTGGAATAACAAAAATCTCGACAATTGACTATCTTCCATAATGAAAAGGCTGCCATCGATTGGAGTAAAAAAAATCTTAACAACAGACTACCTTGCATAATGACAAGGCTATCATCCATTGGAGTAAGAGAGATATCGACAACAAACTACCTTCAATAATGACAAAGCTACCATGCCATGGAGTAACAAATATCTCGAAAAAAGACTACCTTCCTTAATTACAAGGCTACCATCCATTGGAGTAACAAAAATTTGAACAACAGACTACCTTCCATAATGACAAGGCTACAATCCATTGGAGTAACAGAAATCTCAATGACAGACTACCTTCCATAATGACAAGGCTACCATCTATTGGAGTAACAAAAATCTCGACAATAGACTACCTTCCATAATTACAAGGCTACCATCCATTGGAATATCTAAACTCTCGACAACAGAGTACCTTCCATAATGAAAAGGCTACCATCCATTGGAAAAACCAAAATCTCGAAAAAAGAGTACCTTCCATAATGACAAGGCTATATCCATTGGGGTAACAAACATCTCGACAACAGACTACCATCGATAATGACAAGGCTATCATCCATTGGAGTAACAAAAATCTGAACAACAGACTACCTTTCATAATGACAAGGCTACCATCCATTGAAGTAACTGAAATCTCAAAGACAACTACCTTCCATAATGACAAGGCTACCATCGATTGGAATAACAAACATCTCGACAACAGACTACCTTCCATAATTACAAGGCTACCATCCATTTGAGTATGAAAAATATCGACAACAGACTACATCCCATAATGACAAGGCTACCATCCATTGGAATAACCAAAATCTCGACAATAGAGTACCTTCCATAATGACAAGGCTACAATCCATTAGAGTAACAGAAATCTCAATGACAGACTACCTTCCATAATGACAAGGCTACCATCCATTGGAGTAACAAAAATCTCGACAACAGACTACCTTCCAAAATTACAAGGCTACCACCCATTGGAGTATCAAAAATCTCGACAACAGACTACCTTCCATAATGACAAGGCTATCATCCTTTGGAGTAACAAAAATCTGAACAACAGACCACCTTCCATAATGACAAGGCTACCATCCATTTGAGTAACAAAAATCTGAACGACCTACTACCTGCCATAATGACAAGGCTACCATCCATTGGAATAACAAAAATCTCGACAATAGACTACCTTCTATAATGACAATGCTATAATCCATTGGAGTAACAAAAATATGAACAACAGACTACCTTCCATAATGAAAAGGCTACAATCCATTGAAATAAAAAAAATCTCGACAATAGACTCCCTTCCATAATGACAAGCCTACAATCCATTGGAGTAACAGAAATATCAACGACAGACTACCTTCCATAATGATATGGCTACCATTCATTGGAGTAACAGAAATATCGACAGTAGACTACCTTCCATAATGACAAGGCTATATCCATTGGGGTAACAAACATCTCGACAATAGACGACCTTCCATAATGACAAGGCTATCATCCATTGGAGTAACAAAAATCTGAACAACAAACTACCTTCCATAATGACAAGGCTACCATCCATTGAAGTAACAGAAATCTCAAAGACAACTACCTTCCATAATGACAAGGCTACCATCCATTGGAATAACAAAAATCTCGACAACAGACTACGTTATATAATTACAAGGCTACCATCCATTGGAGTATCAAAAATCTCGACAACAGACTACCTCCAATAATGACAAGGCTACCATCCATTGGAATAACCAAAATCTCGACAATAGAGTACCTTTCATAATGACAAGGCTATCATGCATTGGAGTAACAAAAATTTGAACAACAGGCTACCTTCCATAATGACAAGGCTACCATCCATTGGAGTAACAGAAATCTCAATGACCGACTACTTTCCATAATGACAAGGCTACCATCCATTGGAATAACATAAATCCCAAAAATGGACTACCTTCCATAATGACAAGCCTATCATCCATTGGAGCAACAGGGATATCGACAACAGACTACCTTCAATAATGACAAGGCTACCATCCCTTGGAGTAACAAAAATCTCGACAAAAGACTACCTTCCATAATTACAAGGCTACCATCCATTGGTGTAACAAAAATTTGAACAACAGACTACCTTCCATAATGACAAGGCTACAATCCATTGGCGTAACAGAAATCTCAACGACAGACTACCTTCCATAATGAAAAGGCTACCATCTATTGGAGTAACAAAAATATCGACAATAGACTACCTTCCATAATTACAAGGCTACCATCCATTGGAGTATCAAAAATCTCGACAACAGACTACCTCCCATAATGACAAGGCTACCATCCATTGGAATAACCAAAATCTCGACAATAGAGTACTCTCCATAATGACAAGGCTATCATCCATTGGAGTAACAAAAATCTGAACAACAGACTAACGTCCATAATGATAAGGCTACCATCCATTGGAGTAATAGAAATCTCAACAACCGACTACTTTCCATAATGACAAGGCTACCATCAATTGGAATAACAAAAATCTCGACAATTGACTATCTTCCATAATGAAAAGGCTGCCATCGATTGGAGTAAAAAAATCATAACAACAGACTACCTTGCATAATGACAAGGCTATCATCCATTGGAGTAAGAGAGATATCGACAACAAACTACCTTCAATAATGACAAAGCTACCATCCCTTGGAGTAACAAAAATCTCGACAAAAGAATACCTTCCATAATTACAAGGCTACCATCCATTGGAGTAACAAAAATTTGAACAACATACTACCTTCCATAATGACAAGGCTACAGTCCACTAGAGTAATAGAAATCTCAACGACAAACTACCTTCCATAATGACAAGGCTACCATCTATTGGAGTAACAAAAATCTCGACAACAGACTACCTTCCATAATTACAAGGCTACCATCCATTGGAGTATCAAAAATCTCGACAACAGACTACCTTCCATAATGAAAAGACTACCATCCATTGGAAAAATCAAAATCTCGACAATAGAGTACCTTCCATAATGACAAGGCTATCATCCATTGAAGTAAAAAAAATATGAACATTAGACTACCTTTCATAATGACAAGGCTACCATACATTTGAGTAACAGAATCTCAACGACCGACTACCTTCCATAATGAAAAGGCTACCATCCATTGGAATAACAAGAATCTCGACAATAGAATACCTTCCATAATGACAAGTCTCCCATCCATTGGAGTAACAAAAATCTGAACAATAGACTACCTTGCATAATGACAAGGCTATCATCCATCGGAGTAACAGAGATATCAACAACAGACTACATTCAATAGTGACAAGGCTACCATCCATTGGAGTAATAAAAATATCTACAAAACACTACCTTCCATAATGACAAGGTTACCATCCATTGGAATAACAAAAATCTCGACAATAGACTACATTCCATAATTACAAGGCTACCATCCAATGGAATAAATAAAATTTCGACAACAGACTACCTTCCATAATGACAATGATATCATCCATTGGATTAACAAAAATCTGAACAACAGACTACCTTCCATAATGACAAGGCTACCATCCATTGGAGTAATATAAATCTCAATGACCGACTACCTTCCATAATGACAAGGCTACCATCCATTGGAATAACAAAAATCTCGACAACAGACTACCTTCCATAATTACAAGGCAACAATCCATTGGAGTATAAAAATTCTCGACAACAGACTACCTCCCATAATGACAAGGCTACCGTCCATTGGAATAACCAAAATATCAACAATAGAGTACCTTCCATAATTACAAGGCTACCATCCATTGGAGTAACAAAAATTTGAACAACAGACTACCTTCCATAATGACATGGCTACAAATCATTGGAGTAACAAAAATCTCAACGACAGACTACCTTCCATAATGACAAGGCTACCATCTATTGGAGTAACAAAAATCTCGACAATAGACTACCTTCCTTAATTACAAGGCTACCATCCATTGGAGTATCAAAAATCTCGACAACAGACTACCTTCCATAAAGATAAGGCTACCATCCATTGGAAAAACGAAAATCTCGACAATAGAGTACCTTCCATAATGACAAGGCTACCATCCATTGGAGTAACAAAAATCTGAACAACAGACTACCTTGCATAATGACAAGACTATCATCCATTGGAGTAACAGAGATATCGACAACAGACTAAATTCAATAGTGACAAGGCTACCATCCATTGGAGTAATAAAAATCTCTACAAAACACTACCTTCCATAATGACAAGGTTCCCATCCAATGGAGTATCAAAAATATGAACAACAGACTACCTTCCATAATTACAAGGCTACCATCAATTGTAATAAATTTTTTTTCGACAACAGACTACCTTCCATAATGACAAGGCTATGATCCATTGGAGTAACAGAAATCTTAACAACAGACTACCTTCCATAATGACAAGGCTACCATCCATTGGAGTAACAAAAATCTCAAAGACCGACTACCTTCCATAATGACAAGGCTACCATCCACTTGAATAACAAAAATCTCGACAACAGACTACCTTCCATAATGACAAGGCTATCATCCTATGGAGTAAAAAAAATTTGAACAACAAACTACCTTCCATAATGACAAGGATACCATCCATTGAAGTAACAACAATCTCAAAGACAACTACCTTCCATTGGAATAACAATAATCTCGACAACAGACTACCTTCCATAATTACAAGGCTACCATCCATTGGAGTATCCAAAATCTCGACAACAGACTACCTCCCATAATGACAAGGCTACCCTCCATTGGAATAACCAAAATCTCGACAATAGAGTTCCTTCCATAATGACAAGGCTACCATCCATTGGAGTAACAAAAATCTCAACAACAGACTACCTTCCATAATTACAAGGCTAACACCCATTGGAGTATCAAAAATATCGACAACAGACTACCTTCCACAATGATAAGGCTATCATCCATTGGAGTAACAAAAATCTGAACAACAGACTACCTTCCATAATGACAAGGCTAGTATCCATTGGAGTAAAAAAAATCTCAACAACTGACAACCTTCCATAATTACAAGGCTACCATCCATTGGAATAACAAAAATCTCGACAATAGACTACCTTCTATAATGACAATGCTATAATCCATTGGAGTAACAAAAATATGAACAACAGACTACCTTCCATAATGAAAAGGCTACAATCCATTGAAATAAAAAAAATCTCGACAATAGACTCCCTTCCATAATGACAAGCCTAGAATCCATTGGAGTAACAGAAATCTCAACGACAGACTACCTTCCATAATGATATGGCTACCATTCATTGGAGTAACAGAAATATCGACAGTAGACTACCTTCCATAATGACAAGGCTATATCCATTGGGGTAACAAACATCTCGACAATAGACTACCTTCCATAATGACATGGCTATCATCCATTTGAGTAACAAAAATCTGAACAACAAACTACCTTCCATAATGACAAGGCTACCATCCATTGAAGTAACAGAAATCTCAAAGACAACTACCTTCCATAATGACAAGGCTACCATCCATTGGAATAACAAAAATCTCGACAACAGACTACGTTATATAATTACAAGGCTACCATCCATTGGAGTATCACAAATCTCGACAACAGACTACCTCCAATAATGACAAGGCTACCATCCATTGGAATAACCAAAATCTCGACAATAGAGTACCTTTCATAATGACAAGGCTATCATGCATTGGAGTAACAAAAATTTGAACAACAGGCTACCTTCCATAATGACAAGGCTACCATCCATTGGAATAACATAAATCCCAAAAATTGACTACCTTCCATAATGACAAGCCTATCATCCATTGGAGCAACAGAGATATCGACAACAGACTACCTTCAATAATGACAAGGCTACCATCACTTGGAGTAACAAAAATCTCGACAAAAGACTACCTTCCATAATTGCAAGGCTACCATCCATTGGTGTAACAAAAATTTGAACAACAGACTACCTTCCATAATGACAAGGCTACAATCCATTGGCGTAACAGAAATCTCAACGACAGACTACCTTCCATAATGAAAAGGCTACCATCTATTGGAGTAACAAAAATATCGACAATAGACTACCTTCCATAATTACAAGGCTACCATCCATTGGAGTATCAAAAATCTCGACAACAGACTACCTTCCATAATGACAAGGCTATCATCCATTGAAGTAACAAAAATATGAACAATAGACTAGCTTTCATAATGACAAGGCTACCATCCATTTAAGTAACATAAATCTCAATGACCGACTACCTTTCATAATGACAAGGCTACCATCCATTGGAATAACAAGAATCTCGACAATAGAATGCCTTCCATAATGACAAGGCTACCATCCATTGGAGTAACAAAAATATGAACAACAGACTACCGTGCATAATTACAAGGCTATCATCCATTGGAGTAACAGAGATATCGACAACAGACTACCTTAAAAAGTGATAAGGCTACCATCCATTGGAGTAATAAAAATCTCTACAAAAGACTACCTTCCATAATGACAAGGTCACCATCCATTGGAGTAACAAAAATCTGAACAACGGACTACCTTCCATAATGACAAGGCTACAATACATAGGAGTTACGGAAATATCAATGACAGACTACCTTCCATAATGACAAGGATACCATCTATTGGAGTAACAAAAATCTCGACAACAAACCACCTTCCATAATTACAAGGCTACCATCCATTGGAATATCAAAAATTTCGACAACAGACTACCTTCCATAATGACAAGGCTACCATCCATTGGAATAACCAAAATCTCGACAATAGAGTACCTTCCATAATGACAAGGCTATCATTCATTGAAGTAACAAAAATCTGAACAATAGACTACCTTTCATATTGACAAGGCTACCATCCATTGGAGTAACAGAAATCTCAACGATCGACTTTCTTCCATAATTACAAGGCTATCATCCATTGGAGTAACAAAAATCTGAACAACAGACTACCTTCCATAGTGACAAGGCTACCATCCATTGGAGTAACAGAAATCTCAACCACCGACTACCTTCCATAATGACAAGGCTACCATCCATTGGAATAACAAAAATCTCAACAATTGACTTCCTTCTATAATGAAAAGGATACCATACATTGGAGTATCAAAAATCTTAACAACATACTACCTTGCATAATGATAAGGCTATCATCCATTAGAGTAACAGAGATATCGACAACAGAATACCTTCAATAATGACAAGGCTACCATCCCTTGGAGTAACAAAAATCTCGACAAAAGACAACTTTCCATAATGACAAGGTTACCATCCATTGGAATAACAAAAATCTCGAGATCACACTACCTTCCATAATGACAAGGCTACCATCCAGTGGAATAAAAAAAATTTCGACAACAAACTCCCTTCCATAATTACAAGGCTACCATCCATTGGAGTTAAAAATATTTGAACGACAGACTACCTTCCATAATGACAAGGCTAAAATCCATTGGAGTAACAGAAATCTCAAAGACAGATTACCTTCCATAATGACAAGGCTACCATCTATTGGAGTAACAAAAATCTCGACAACAGACTACCTTCGATAACTACAAGGCTACCATCCATTGGAGTATAAAAAATCTAGACAACAGACTACCTTCAATAATGACAAGGCTACAATCCATTGGAAAAACAAAAATCTCGACAATAGAGTACCTTCCATAATGACAAGGCTATCATCCACTGAAGTAACAAAAATATGAACAACAAACTACTTTTCATAATGACAAGGCTACCATCCATTTGAGTAACAAAAATCTCACCGAACGACTACCTTCAATAATGACAAGGCTACCATGCATTGGAGTAACAAAAATCTGAACAACAGACTACCTTGCATAATGACAAGGCTATCATCCATTGGAGTAACAGAGATATCGACAACAGACTACCTTCAGTAATGACTAGGCTACCATCCATTGGAGTAATAAAAATCTCTCAAAAGACTACCTTCCATAATAACAAGGTTACCATTTATTGGAATAACAAAAATCTCGACATTAGACTACCTTCGATAATTACAAGGCTACTATCCAATGGAATAAAAAAATATTCGACAACAGACTACCTTCCATAATGACAAAGCTACAATCCATTGGAGTAACAAAAATCTGAACAACAGACTACCTTCCATAATGACAAGGCTACAATCCATTGGAGTAATCGAAATCTCAATGACATACTACCTTCCATAATGAAAAGGCTACCATCTATTGGATTAACAAAAATCTCGACAACAAACTACCTTCCTTAATGACAAGGCTACCATCTTTTGGAATAACCAAAATCTCGGCAATAGTGTACCTTCCATAATGACAAGGCTATCATCCATTGAAGTAACAAAAATCTCAACAACTGACTACCTTTCATAATGACAAGGCTACCATCCATTGGAGTAACAGAAATCTCAACGACCGACTACCTTCCATAATGACAAGGCTACCATCCATTGGAATAACAAAAATCTTGACAATAGACTACCTTCTATAATGACAAGGCTACCATCCATTGGAGTAACAAAAATTTGAACAATAGACTACCTTGCATAATGACAAGGCTATCATCCATTGGAGGAACAAAGATATCGACAACAGACTACCTTGAATAATGACAAGTCTACCTTCCATTGGAGTAACAAAAATCTCGACAAAAGACTACCTTCCATAATAACAAGGTTACCATCCATTAGAATAACAAAAATCTCGACAACAGACTCCCTTCCATAATGATAAGGCTACAATCCATTGGAGTAACAGAAATCTCAACGACATACTGCCTTCCATAATGACAAGGATACCATTCATTGGAGTAACAGATATTCCACAACATACTACATTCCATAATGACAAGGCTACATCCATTGGGGTAACAAAAATCTCCACAACAGACTACCTTTCACAATGACAAGGCTACCATCCAATGGAATAAAAATAAATTCGACAACAAACCACCTTCCATAATGACAAGGCTACAATCCATTGGAGTAACAGAAATCTCAACGAGAGACTACCTTCCATAATGACAAGGCTACGATCTATTGGAGTAACAAAAATCTCGACAACAGACTACCTTCCATAATTACAAGGCTACCATCCATTCGAGTATCAAAAATCTCGACAACAGACTACCTTCAATAATGACAAGGCTACCATCCATTGGAATAACCAAAATCACGACAATACAGTGCATTCCATAATGACAAGGCTATTATCCATTTGAGAAACAAATATCTGAACAACAAACTACCTTCCATAATCACAAGGATACCATCCATTAGAGTAACAAAAATATTAAAATTAGACTACCTTGCATAATGACAAGGCTATCATCCATTGGAGTAACAGAGATATCGACAACAGACTACCTTCAAAAATGACAAGGCTACCATCCCTTGGAGTAACAAAAATCTCGACAAAAGGCTACCTTCCATAATGAAATAGTTACCATCCATTGGAATAACAAAAATCTCGACAACAGACTACCTTCCATAATGACAAGGCTACCATCCAGTGGAATAAAGAAAATTTCGACAACAAACTACCTTCCATAATTACAAGGCTACCATCCATTGGAATATCAAAAATTTCGACAACATACTACCTTCCATAATGACAAGGCTAGCATCCATTGGAATAACCAAAATCTCGACAATATAGTACCTTCCATAATGACAAGGCTATCATCCATTGAAGTAACAAAAATGTGAACAATAGACTACCTTTCATATTGACAAGGCTACCATCCATAGGAGTAACAGAAATCTCAACAATCGACTTTCTTCCATAATTATAAGGCTATCATCCATTGGAGTAACAAAAATTTGAACAACAGACTACCTTCCATAGTGACAAGGGTACCATCCATTGGAGTAACAGAAATCTCAACCACCGACTACCTTCCATAATGAAAAGGCTACCATACATTTGAGTATCAAAAATCTTAACAAAAGACTACCTTGCATAATGCCAAGGCTATCATCCATTGGAGTAACAGAGATATCGACAATAGACTACCTTCAATAATGACAAGGCTACCATCCCTTGGAGTAACAAAAATCTCGACAAAAGACAACTTTCCATAATGACAAGGTTACCATCCATTGGAATAACAAAAATCTCGACATCGGACTACCTTCCATAATGACAAGGCTACCATCCAATGGAAAAAAAAAATTCGAAAACAAACTCCCTTCCATAATTACAAGGCTACCATCCATTGGAGTAAAAAAAATCTGAACAAAAGACTACCTTCCATAATGACAAGGCTAAAATCCATTGGAGTAACAGAATTCTCAAAGACAGATTACCTTCCATAATGACAAGGCCACCATCTATTGGAGTAACAAAAATCTCGACAACAGACTACCTTCCATAATTACAAGGCTACCATCCATTGGAGTATAAAAAATCTCGACAATAGACTACCTTCAATAATGACAAGGCTACCATCCATTGGAAAAACCAAAATCTCGACAATAGAGTACCTTCCATAATGACAAGGCTATCATCCATTGAAGTAACAAAAATATGAACAACAGACTACTTTTCATAATGACAAGGCTACCATACATTGGAATAACAAGAATCTCGACAATAGAATACCTTCCATTATGACAAGGCTACCATCCATTGGAGTAACAAAAATCTGAACAACAGACTACCTTGCATAATGACAAGGCTATCATCCTTTGGAGTAACAGAGATATCTATAACAGACTACCTTCAATAATGACAAGGCTACCATCCATTGGAGTAATAAAAATCTCTCAAAAGACTACCTTCCATAATGACAAGGATACCATCCATTGGAATAACAAAAATCTCGACAATAGACTACCTTCCATAATTACAAGGCTATTATCCAATGGAATAAAAAAATATTCGACAACAGTCTACCTTCCATAATGACAAGGCTACCATCTATTGGAGTAACAAAAATCTGAACAACAGACTACCTTCCATAATGACAAGGCTACAATCCATTAGACTAACAGAAATCTCAATGACAGACTACCTTCCATAATGACAAGGCTACCATCTATTGGAGTAACAAAAATCTCGACAACAGACTACCTTCCATAATGACAAGGCTATCATCCATTGAAGTAACAAAAATCTGAACAACATACTACCTTTCATAATGACAAGGCTACCATCCATTGGAGTAACAAAAATCTCAACGATTGACTACCTTCCATAATGACAAGGCTACCATCCATTGGAATAACAAAATTTTTGAAAATAGACTACCTTCTATAATGACAAGGCTACCATCCATTGGAGTAACAAAAATTTGAACAATAGACTACCTTGCATAATGACAAGGCTATCATCCATTGGAGGAACAAAGATATCGACAACATACTACCTTCAATAATGACAAGGCTACCATCCATTGGAGTAACAAAAATCTCGATAAAAGACTACCTTCCATAATAACAAGGTTACCATTAAATGGAATAACAAAAATCTCGACAACAGACTCCCTTCCATAATGACAATGCTACAATCCCTTGGAGTAACAGAAATCTCAACGACAGACTACCTTCCATAATAAAAAGGACAACATTCATTGGAGTAACATAAATATCGACAACATACTGCATTCCATAATAACAAGGCTACATCCTTTGGGGTAACAAAAATCTCGACAATAGACTACCTTCCACAATGACAAGGCTACCATCCAATGGAATAAAAAAAATTTGACAATAAACCACCTTCCATAATGATAAGGCTACCATCAATTGGATTAACAAAAATCTGAACAACAGACTACCTTCCATAATGAAAAGGCTACAATCCATTGGAGTAACAGAAATCTCAACGAGAGACTACCTTCCATAATTACAAGACTACCATCTATTGGAGTAACAAAAATATCGACAATAGACTACCTTCCATAATTATAAGGCTACCATCCATTGGAGTATCAAACATCTCGACAACAGACTACCTTCCATAATGACAAGGCTACAATCCATTGGAATAACAAAAATCACGACAATATAGTGCCTTCCATAATGACAAGGCTATTATCCATTTGAGTAATAAATATCTGAACAACAGACTACCTTCCATAATGATAAGGCTACCATACATTAGAGTAACCGAAATCTCAACGACCGACTACCTTCTATAATGACAAGGCTACCATCCATTGGAATAACAAAAATCTCAACAATAGACTACCTTCCATAATGACAAGGTTACCATCCATTGGAATAACAAAAATCTCGTCAACAGACTACCTTCCATAATGACAATGCTACCATCCAATGGAATAAACAAAATTTCGACAACAAACTACCTTCCATAATTACAAGGCTACCATCCATTGGAGTAACAAAAATCTCAACAACAGACTACCTTCCATAATGACAAGGCTACAATCCATTGGAGTAACAGAAATCTCAATGACAGATTACCTTCCATAATTACAAGGCAACCATCCCTTGGAGTATATAAAATCTCGACAATAGACTACCTTCCATAATGACAAGGCTACCATCCATTGGAAAAACCAAAATCTTGACAATAGAGTACCTTCCATAATGACAAGGCTACCATCCATTTGAGTAACAGAAATCTCAACGACCGACTACCTTCCATAACGAGAAGGCTACCATCCATTTGAGTAACAGAAATCTCAACGACCGACTACCTTCCATAATGACAAGGCTACCATGCATTAGAATAACAAGAATCTCGACAATAGACTACCTTCCATTATGACAAGGCTACCATCCATCGGAGTAACAAAAATCTGAACAACAGACTACCTTGCAAAATAACAAGGCTATCATCCATTGGAGTAACAGAGATATCGACAACAGACTACCTTCAATAATGACAAGGCTACCATCCATTGGAGTAACAAAAATCTCGACAATAGACTACCTTCCATAATGACAAGGTTACAATCCATTGGAATAACAAAAATCTCGACAATAGACTACCTTCTATAATGACAAGGCTACAATCCATTGGAGTAACAGAAATCTCAACGACATACTACCTTTCAAAATGACAAGGATACCATTCATTGGAGTAATAGAAATATCGACAATAGACTACATTCCATAATGACAAGGCTACCATCTATTGGAGTAACAAAAATCTTGACAAAAGACTACCTTCCATAATGACAAGACTACAATCCATTGGAGTAACAGAAATCTCAACGAGAATCTACCTTCCATAATGACAAGGCTACCATCTATTGGAGTAAAAAAAATCTCGACAACAGACTTCCTTCCATAATTACAAGGATACCATCCATTGGAGTATCAAAAATATCGACAACACACTACCTTCCATAATGACAAGGCTACCATCCATTGTAGTAACCATAATATCGACAACACAGTGCCTTCCATAATGACAAGGCTATTATCCATTTGAGTAACAAATATCTGAACAATAGACTACCTTCCATAATGACAAGGCTACCATCAATTGGAGTAACAGAAATCTCAACAACCGACTACCTTCCATAATGACAAGGCTACCATCCATTGGAATAACAAAAATCTCGACAATAGACTACCTTCCATAATGACAAGGCTACCATCCATTCGAGTAACAAAAATATTAAGATTAGACTACCTTGCATAATGACAAGGCTATCATCCATTGGAGTAACAGAGATATCAACAACAGACTACCTTCAAAAATGACAAGGCTACCATCCCTTGGAGTAACAAAAATCGCGACAAAAGGCTAACTTCCATAATGACAAGGTTACCATCCATTGGAATAACAAAAATCTCGACAACAGACTAGTTTCCATAATGACAATGCTACCATCCAATGGAATAAAGAAAATTTAGACAACAAACTACCTTCCATAATTACAAGGCTACCATCTATTGGAGTAACAAAAATCTGAACAACAGACTACCTTCCATAATGACAAGGCTAAAATCCATTAAAGTAACATAAATCTCAATGACAAATTACCTTCCATAATGACAAGGCTACCATCTATTGGAGTAACAAAAATCTTGACAACAAACTACGTTCCATAATTACAAGGCTACCATCCATTGGAGTATAAAAAATCTCGACAACAGACTACCTTCCATAATGACAAGGCTACCATCCATTGGAGTAACAAAAATCTCGACAACAAACTACCTCCCATAATGGCAAGGCTACCACTCATTGGAGTAACAAAAATCTGAACAATAGACTACCTTCCATAATGACAAGGCTACAATCCATTGGAGTAACAAAAATCTCAACGAGAATCTACCTTCCATAATGACAAGGCTACCATCTATTGGATTAACAAAAATCTCGACAACAGACTTCCTTCCATAATTACAAGGCTACCATCCATTGGAGTATCAAAAATCTCGACAACACACTACCTTCCATAATGATATGGCTACCATCCATTGGAATAACCAAAATCACGACAATACAGTGCCTTCCATAATGACAAGGCTATTATCCATTTGAGTAACAAATATCTGAACAACAGACTACCTTCCATAATGACAAGGCTACCATCAATTGGAGTAACAGAAATCTCAACGACCGACTACCTTCCATAATGACAAGGCTACCATCCATTGGAATAACAAAAATCTCGACAATAGACTACCTTCCATAATGACAAGGTTACCATCCATTCGAGTAACAAAAATCTTAAGATTAGACTACCTTGCATAATGACAAGGCTATCATCCATTGGAGTAACAGAGATATCGACAACAAACTACCTTAAAAAATGACAAGGCTATCATCCCTTGTAGTAACAAAAATTTCGACAAAAGGCTACCTTCCATAATGACAAGGTTACCATCCATTGGAATAACAAAAATCTCGTCAACAGACTACCTTCCATAATGACAATGCTACCATCCAATGGAATAAACAAAATTTCGACAACAAACTACCTTCCATAATTACAAGGCTACCATCCATTGGAGTAACAAAAATCTCAACAACAGACTACCTTCCATAATGACAAGGCTACAATCCATTGGAGTAACAGAAATCTCAATGACAGATTACCTTCCATAATTACAAGGCAACCATCCCTTGGAGTATATAAAATCTCGACAATAGACTACCTTCCATAATGACAAGGCTACCATCCATTGGAAAAACCAAAATCTTGACAATAGAGTACCTTCCATAATGACAAGGCTACCATCCATTTGAGTAACAGAAATCTCAACGACCGACTACCTTCCATAACGAGAAGGCTACCATCCATTTGAGTAACAGAAATCTCAACGACCGACTACCTTCCATAATGACAAGGCTACCATGCATTAGAATAACAAGAATCTCGACAATAGACTACCTTCCATTATGACAAGGCTACCATCCATCGGAGTAACAAAAATCTGAACAACAGACTACCTTGCAAAATAACAAGGCTATCATCCATTGGAGTAACAGAGATATCGACAACAGACTACCTTCAATAATGACAAGGCTACCATCCATTGGAGTAACAAAAATCTCGACAATAGACTACCTTCCATAATGACAAGGTTACAATCCATTGGAATAACAAAAATCTCGACAATAGACTACCTTCTATAATGACAAGGCTACAATCCATTGGAGTAACAGAAATCTCAACGACATACTACCTTTCAAAATGACAAGGATACCATTCATTGGAGTAATAGAAATATCGACAATAGACTACATTCCATAATGACAAGGCTACCATCTATTGGAGTAACAAAAATCTTGACAAAAGACTACCTTCCATAATGACAAGACTACAATCCATTGGAGTAACAGAAATCTCAACGAGAATCTACCTTCCATAATGACAAGGCTACCATCTATTGGAGTAAAAAAAATCTCGACAACAGACTTCCTTCCATAATTACAAGGATACCATCCATTGGAGTATCAAAAATATCGACAACACACTACCTTCCATAATGACAAGGCTACCATCCATTGTAGTAACCATAATATCGACAACACAGTGCCTTCCATAATGACAACCCTATTATCCATTTGAGTAACAAATATCTGAACAATAGACTACCTTCCATAATGACAAGGCTACCATCAATTGGAGTAACAGAAATCTCAACGACCGACTACCTTCCATAATGACAAGGCTACCATCCATTGGAATAACAAAAATCTCGACAATAGACTACCTTCCATAATGACAAGGCTACCATCCATTCGAGTAACAAAAATATTAAGATTAGACTACCTTGCATAATGACAAGGCTATCATCCATTGGAGTAACAGAGATATCAACAACAGACTACCTTCAAAAATGACAAGGCTACCATCCCTTGGAGTAACAAAAATCGCGACAAAAGGCTAACTTCCATAATGACAAGGTTACCATCCATTGGAATAACAAAAATCTCGACAACAGACTAGTTTCCATAATGACAATGCTACCATCCAATGGAATAAAGAAAATTTAGACAACAAACTACCTTCCATAATTACAAGGCTACCATCTATTGGAGTAACAAAAATCTGAACAACAGACTACCTTCCATAATGACAAGGCTAAAATCCATTAAAGTAACATAAATCTCAATGACAAATTACCTTCCATAATGACAAGGCTACCATCTATTGGAGTAACAAAAATCTTGACAACAAACTACGTTCCATAATTACAAGGCTACCATCCATTGGAGTATAAAAAATCTCGACAACAGACTACCTTCCATAATGACAAGGCTACCATCCATTGGAGTAACAAAAATCTCGACAACAAACTACCTCCCATAATGGCAAGGCTACCACTCATTGGAGTAACAAAAATCTGAACAATAGACTACCTTCCATAATGACAAGGCTACAATCCATTGGAGTAACAAAAATCTCAACGAGAATCTACCTTCCATAATGACAAGGCTACCATCTATTGGATTAACAAAAATCTCGACAACAGACTTCCTTCCATAATTACAAGGCTACCATCCATTGGAGTATCAAAAATCTCGACAACACACTACCTTCCATAATGATATGGCTACCATCCATTTAAATAACCAAAATCACGACAATACAGTGCCTTCCATAATGACAAGGCTATTATCCATTTGAGTAACAAATATCTGAACAACAGACTACCTTCCATAATGACAAGGCTACCATCAATTGGAGTAACAGAAATCTCAACGACCGACTACCTTCCATAATGACAAGGCTACCATCCATTGGAATAACAAAAATCTCGACAATAGACTACCTTCCATAATGACATGGTTACCATCCATTCGAGTAACAAAAATCTTAAGATTAGACTACCTTGCATAATGACAAGGCTATCATCCATTGGAGTAACAGAGATATCAACAACAGACTACCTTCAAAAATGACAAGGCTACCATCCCTTGGAGTAACAAAAATCTCGACAACAGACTACCTTCCATAATGACAATGCTACCATCCAATGGAATAAAGAAAATTTCGACAACAAACTACCTTCCATAAGGACAAGGCTATCATCCATTGGAGTAACAAAAATCTGAACAACAGACTACCTTCCATAATGACAAGGCTAATATCCATTAGAGTAACATAAATCTCAACGACAAATTACCTTCCATAATGACAAGGCTACCATCTATTTGAGTAACAAAAATCATGACAACAAACTACGTTCCATAATTACAAGGCTACCATCCATTAGAGTATAAAAAATCTCGACAACAGACTACCTTCCATAATGACAAGGCTACAATCCATTGGAAAAACCAAAATCTCGACAATAGAGTACCTTCCATAATGACAAGGCTATCATCCATTGAAGTAACAAAAATATGAACAACAGACTACCTTTCATAATGACAAGGCTACCATCCATTTGAGTAACAGAAATCTCAACGACCGACTACCTTCCATAATGACAAGGCTACCATGCATTGGAATAACAAGAATCTCGACAATAGAATACCTTCCATTATAACAAGGCTACCATCCATTGGAGTAACAACAATCTGAACAACAAACTACCTTGCATAATGACAAGGCTACATTCCATTGTAGTAACAGAGACATCGACAATAGACTACCTTCAATAATGACAAGGCTACCATCCATTGGAGTAATAAAAATCTCTACAAAAGACTACCTTCCATAATGACTAGGTTACAATCCATTAGAATAACAAAAATCACGACAATAGACTACCTTCCATAATTACAAGGCTACCATCCAATGGAATAAAAAAAATTTCGACAAGAGAATACCTTCCATAATGACAAGGCTACAATCCATTGGAGTAACAAAAATCTGAACAACAGACTACCTTCAATAATCTCAAGGATACAATCCATTGGAGTAACGGAAATCTCAATGACAGACTACCTTCAATAATGACAAGGCTACCATCCATTGGAGTAACAAAAATCTCAACAACAGACTACCTTCCATAATGACAAGGCTACCATCCATTGGAATAACCAAAATCTCGACAATAGAGTACCTTCCATAATGACAAATCTATCATCCATTTAAGTAACTAAAATTTGAACAACATACTACCTTTCATAATGGCAAGGCTACAATTCATTGGAGCAATAGAAATCTCAACGATCGACTACCTTCCATAATGACAAGGCTACCATCCATTGGAATAACAAAAATCTTGACAATGGACTACCTTCTATAATGACAAGGCTACCATCCATTGGAGTAACAAAAATTTGAACAACAGACTACCTTGCATAATGACAAGGCTATCATCCATTGGAGTAACAAAGATATCGACAACAAACTACCTTCAATAATGACAAGGATACCATCCATTGGAGTAACAAAAATCTCGACAAAAGACTACCTTCCATAATGATAAGGCTGCAATCCATTGGAGTAACAGAAATATCGACAAACAGACTACATTCCATAATGACAAGGCTACATCCATTGGGGTAACAAAAATCTCGAGAACAAGCTACCTTCCATAGTGACAAGGCTACCATCTATTGGAGTAACAAAAATCTTGACAACAAACTACGTTCCATAATTACAAGGCTACCATACATTGGAGTATAAAAAATCTCGACAACAGAATACCTTCCATAATGACAAGGCGACCATCCATTGGAAAAACCAAAATCTCGACAATAGAGTACCTTCCATAATGACAAGGCTATCATCCATTGAAGTAACGAAATTATGAACAACAGACTACCATTCATAATGACAAGGCTACCATCCATTTTAGTAACAAAAATCTCAACGACCGACTACCTTCCATAATGACAAGGCTACCATACATTGGAATAACAAGAATCTCGACAATAGAATACCTTCCATTATGACAAGGCTACCATCCATTGGAGTAACAACAATCTGAACAACAAACTACCTTGCATAATGACAAGGCTACATTCCATTGGAGTAACAGAGACATCGACAACAGACTACCTTCAATAATGACAAGGCTACCATCCATTGGAGTAATAAAAATCTCTACAAAAGACTACCTCCCATAATGACAAGGTTACAATCCATTGGAATAACAAAAATCTCGACAATAGACTACCTTCCATAATGACAAGGCTAAAATCCATTAGAGTAACGTAAATCTCAATGACAGATTACCTTACATAATAACAAGGCTACCATATAGTGGAGTAACAAAAATCTTGACAACAATCTACGTTCCATAATTGCAAGGCTACCATCCATTGGAGTATAAAAAATCTAGACAACAGACTACCTTCCATAATGACAAGGATACCATCCATTGGAAAAACCAAAATCTCGACAATAGAGTACCTTCCATAATGACAAGGCTATCATCCATTGAAGTAACAAAAATATGAACAAAAGACTACCTTTCATAATGACAAGGCTACCATCCATTTGAGTAACAAAAATCTCAACGACCGACTACCTTCCATAATGACAAGGCTACCATGCATTGGAATAACAAGAATCTCGACAATAGAATACCTTCCATTATGACAAGGCTACCATCCATTGGAGTAACAACAATCTGAATAACAAACTACTTGCATAATGACAAGGCTACATTCCATTGGAGTAACAGTGACATCGACAACAGACTACCTTCAATAATGACAAGGCTACCATCCATTGGAGTAATAAAAATCTCTACAAAAGACTACCTTCCATAATGACAAGGTTACAATCCATTGGAATAACAAAAATCTCGACAATAGACTACCTTCCATAATTACAAGGCTACCATCCAATGGAATAAAAAAAATTTCGACAACAAACTACCTTCCATAATGACAAGGCTACAATCCATTGGAGTAACAAAAATCTGAACAACAGACTACCTTCCATAATGACAAGGATACAATCCATTGGAGTAACAGAAATCTCAATGACAGACTACCTTCCATAATGACAAGGCTACCATCTATTGGAGTAACAAAAATCTCGACAACAGACACCCTTCCATAATGACAAGGCTACCATCCATTGGAATAACCAAAATCTAGACAATAGAGTACCTTCCATAATGACAAAGCTATCATCCATTGAAGTAACAAAAATCTGAGTAACAGACTACCTTTCATAATGGCAAGGCTACCATCCATTGGAGTAACAGAAATCTCAATGACCGACTACCTTCCATAATGACAAGGCTACCATCCATTGGAATAACAAAAATCTTGACAATAGACTACCTTCTATAATGACAAGTCTACCATCCATTGGAGTAACAAAAATTTGAACAACATACTACCTTGCATAATGACAAGGTTATCATCCATTGGAGTAACAAAGATATCGACAACAAACTACCTTCAATAATGACAAGGATACCATCCATTGGAGTAACAAAAATCTCGACAAAAGACTACCTTCCATAATAACAAGGTTACCATCCATCGGAATAACAAAAATATCGACAACACACTCCCTTCCATAATGACAAGACTACAATCCATTGGAGTAACAGAAATCTCAATGAAAGATTACCTTCCATAATGACAAGGCTACCATTCATTGGAGTAACAGAAATATCGACATCATACTACATTCCATAATGACAAGGCTACATCCATTGGGGTAACAAAAATCTCGACAACAGACTACCTTCCATAATGACAAGGCTACCATCCATTGGAGTAACAAAGATCTTGACACAGACTACCTTCCATAATGACAAGGCTACCATCCAATGGAATAAAGAAAATCCGATAACAAACTACCTTCCATAATGACAAGGTTATTATCCATTTGAGTAACAATTATCTTAACAATAGACTACCTTCCTATAATGAGAAGGTTACCATCCATTGGAATAACAAAAATCTCGACAATAGACTACCTTCCATAATGACAATGCTACCATCCAATGGAATAAAGAAAATTTCGACAACAAACTACCTTACATAATTACAAGGCTACCATTAATTGGAGTAACAAAAATCTGAACAACAGACTACCTTCCATAATGACAAGGCTAAAATCCATTAGTGTAACATAAATCTCAATGACAGATTACCTTCCATAATGACAAGGCTACCATGCATTGGAATAACAAGAATCTCGACAATAGAATACCTTACATTATGACAAGGGTACCATCCATTGGAGAAACAACAATCTGAACAACAAACTACCTTGCATAATAACAAGGCTACATTCCATTGGAGTAACAGAGACATCGACAACAGACTACCTTCAATAATGACAAGGCTAACATCCATTGGAGTAATAAAAATCTCTACAAAAGACTACATTCCATAATGACAAGGTTACAATCCGTTGGAATAACAAAAATCTCGACAACAGACTTCCTTCCATAATTACAATGCCACCATCCAATGGAATAAAAAAAAAATGGACAACATACTACCTTCCATAATGACAAGGCTACAATCCATTGGAGTAACAAAAATCTGATCAACAAACTACCTTCCATAATCACAAGGATACAATCCATTGGAGTAACAAAAATCTGAATGACAGACTACCTTTCATAATGACAAGGCTACCATCTATTGGAGTAACAAAAATCTCGACAATAGAGTACCTTCCATAATTACATGGCTACCATCAATTGGAGTATCGAAAATCTCGACAACAGACTACCTTGCATAATAACAAGGCTATCATCCATTGGAGTAACAAAAATATCGACAAAAGACTACATTCCATAATGACAAGGCTACATCCATTGGGATAACAAAAATCTCGACAACAGACTACCTTCCATAATGACAAGGCTACCATCCATTGGAGTAACAAAAATCTTGACAAAAGACTACCTTCCATAATGAAATGGTTACCATCCATTGGGATAACAAAAATCTCGACAATAGACTACCTTCCATAATAACAAGGCTACCATCCATTGGAGTAACAAAAATCTTGACAAAAAACTACCTTCCATAATGAAAAGGTTACCATCCATTGGGATACCAAAAATATCGACAACAGACTACCTTCCATAATGACAAGGCTACCATCCAATGGAATAAGAAAAAATTTGACAACAAACTACCTTCCATAATGACAAGGCTACCATTCATTGGAGTATCAAAAATCTCGACAGTAGTCTACCTTCCATAATGACAAGGCTACCATCCATTGGAGTAACAAAAATCTTGACAAAGACTACTTTCCATAATAACAAGGTTACCATCCATTGGAATAACAAAAATCTCGACAACAGACTACCTTCCATAATGACAAGGCTACCATCCAATGGAATAAAAAAAATTCAATAACAAACTACCTTCCATAATGACAAGGCTACCATCCATTGGAGTAACAAAAATCTGAACAACAGACTACCTTCCCATAATGACAAGGCTACAATCCATTGGAGTAATAGAAATCTCAACGAGAGACTACCTTCCATAATGACAAGGCTACCATCTACTAGAGTAACAAAAATCTCGACAATAGACTACCTTCCATAATTACATGGCTACCATCCATTAGAGTATCGAAAATCTCGAAAATAGACTACCTTGCATTATGACAAGGCTATCATCCATTGGAGTAACAGAGATATCGACAACAAACTACCTTCAAAAATGACAAGGCTACCATCCCTTGGAGTAACAAAAATCTCGACAAAAGGCTAACTTCCATAATGACAAGGTTACCATCCACTAGAATAACCAAAATCTCGACAACAGACTACCTTCCATAATGACAATGCTACCATCCGGAGGAATAAAGAAAATTTCGACAACAAACTACCTTACATAATTACAAGGCTACCATCCATTGGAGTAAAAAAAATCTGAACAACATACTACCTTCCATAATGACAAGGCTACATCCATTGGGATAACAAAAATCTCGACAACAGACTACCTTCCATAATGACAAGGCTACCATCCATTGGAGTAACAAAAATCTTGACAAAAGACTACCTTCCATAATGAAATGGTTACCATCCATTGGGATAACAAAAATCTCAACAACAGACTACCTTCCATAATAACAAGGCTACCATCCATTGGAGTAACAAAAATCTTGACAAAAAACTACCTTCCATAATGAAAAGGTTACCATCCATTGGGATAACAAAAATATCGACAACAGACTACCTTCCATAATGACAAGGCTACCATCCAATGGAATAAGAAAAAATTTGACAACAAACTACCTTCCATAATGACAAGGCTACCATTCATTGGAATAAAAAAAATCTGAACAACATACTACCTTCCATAATTACAAGGCTACCATCCATTGGAGTATCAAAAATCTCGACAGTAGTCTACCTTCCATAATGACAAGGCTACCATCCATTGGAGTAACAAAAATCTTGACAAAGACTACTTTCCATAATGACAAGGTTACCATCCATTGGAATAACAAAAATCTCGACAACAGACTACCTTCCATAATGACAAGGCTACCATCCAATGGAATAAAAAAAATTCAATAACAAACTACCTTCCATAATGACAAGGCTACCATCCATTGGAGTAACAAAAATCTGAACAACAGACTACCTTCCCATAATGACAAGGCTACAATCCATTGGAGTAATAGAAATCTCAACGAGAGACTACCTTCCATAATGACAAGGCTACCATCTACTAGAGTAACTAAAATCTCGACAATAGACTACCTTCCATAATGACAAGGCTACCATCCATTGGAATAACCAAAATCTCGATAATAGAGTACCTTCCATAATGACAAAGCTATCATCCATTAAAGTAACAAAAATCTGAACAACAGACTACCTTTCATAATGGCAAGGCTACCATCCATTAGAGTAACAGAAATCTCAACGACCGACTACCTTCCATAATGACAAGGCTACCATCCATTGGAATAAGAAAAATCTTGACAATAAACTACCTTCTATAATGACAAGGCTACCATCCATTGGAGTAACAAAAATTTGAACAACAGACTACCTTGCATAATGACAAGGCTATCATCCATTGGAGTAACAAAGATATCGACAACAAACTACCTTCAATAATGACAAGGCTACCATCCATTGGAGTAACAAAAATCTCGACAAAAGACTACCTTCCATAATAACAAGGTTACCATCCATAGGAATAACAAAAATATCGACAACATACTCCCTTCCATAATGACAAGGCTACAATCCATTGGAGTAACAGAAATATCGACAACAGAATACATTCCATAATGACAAGGCTACATCCATTGGGGTAACAAAAATCTCGACAACAGACTACCTTCCATAATGACAAGGCTACCATCCATTGGAGTAACAAAAATCTTGACAAAGACTACCTTCCATAATGACAAGGTTACCATCCATTGGAATAACAAAAATCTCGACAACAGACTACCTTCCATAATGACAAGGCTACCATCCAATGGAATAAAAAAAATTCGATAACAAACTACCTTCCATAATGACAAGGCTACCATCCATTGGAGTAACAAAAATCTGAACAACAGACTACCTTCCCATAATGACAAGGCTACAATCCATTGCAGTAACAGAAATCTCAACGAGAGACTACCTTCCATAATGACAAGGCTACCATCTATTAGAGTAACACAAATCTCGACAATAGAGTACCTTCCATAAATACATGGATACCATCCATTGGAGTATCGAAAATCTCGACAACAGTCTACCTTGCATAATGACAAGGCTATCATCCATTGGAGTAACAAAAATATCGACAAAAGACTACATTCCATAATGACAAGGCTACATCCATTGGGATAAAAACAATCTCAACAACAGACTACCTTCCATAATGACAAGGCTACCATCCATTGGAGTAACAAAAATCTTGACAAAAGACTACCTTCCATAATGAAATGGTTACCATCCATTGGGATAACAAAAATCTCGACAACAGACTACCTTCCATAATAACAAGGCTACCATCCATTGGAGTAACAAAAATCTAGACAAAAAACTACCTTCCATAATGAAAAGGTTACCATCCATTGGGATAACAAAAATCTCGACAACAGACTACCTTCCATAATGACAAGGCTACCATCCAAAGGAATAAGAAAAATTTGACAACAAACTACCTTCCATAATGACAAGGCTACCATTCATTGGAATAACAAAAATCTGAACAACAGACTACCTTCCATAATGACAAGGCTACAATCCATTGGAGTAACAAAAATCTCGACAACAGACTACCTTCCATAATTACAAGGCTACCATCCATTGGAGTATCAAAAATCTCGACAGCAGTCTACCTTCCATAATGACAAGGCTACCATCCATTGGAGTAACAAAAATCTTGACAAAGACTACTTTCCATAATGACAAGGTTACCATCCATTGGAATAACAAAAATCTCGACAACAGACTACCTTCCATAATGACAAGGCTACCATCCAATGGAATAAAAAAAATTCAATAACAAACTACCTTCCATAATGACAAGGCTACCATCCATTGGAGTAACAAAAATCTGAACAACAGACTACCTTCCCATAATGACAAGGCTACAATCCATTGGAGTAATAGAAATCTCAACGAGAGACTACCTTCCATAATGACAAGGTTACCATCTACTAGAGTAACTAAAATCTCGACAATAGACTACCTTCCATAATGACAAGGCTACCATCCATTGGAATAACCAAAATCTCGATAATAGAGTACCTTCCATAATGACAAAGCTATCATCCATTAAAGTAACAAAAATCTGAACAACAGACTACCTTTCATAATGGCAAGGCTACCATCCATTAGAGTAACAGAAATCTCAACGACCGACTACCTTCCATAATGACAAGGCTACCATCCATTGGAATAAGAAAAATCTTGACAATAAACTACCTTCTATAATGACAAGGCTACCATCCATTGGAGTAACAAAAATTTGAACAACAGACTACCTTGCATAATGACAAGGCTATCATCCATTGGAGTAACAAAGATATCGACAACAAACTACCTTCAATAATGACAAGGCTACCATCCATTGGAGTAACAAAAATCTCGACAAAAGACTACCTTCCATAATAACAAGGTTACCATCCATAGGAATAACAAAAATATCGACAACATACTCCCTTCCATAATGACAAGGCTACAATCCATTGGAGTAACAGAAATATCGACAACAGAATACATTCCATAATGACAAGGCTACATCCATTGGGGTAACAAAAATCTCGACAACAGACTACCTTCCATAATGACAAGGCTACCATCCATTGGAGTAACAAAAATCTTGACAAAGACTACCTTCCATAATGACAAGGTTACCATCCATTGGAATAACAAAAATCTCGACAACAGACTACCTTCCATAATGACAAGGCTACCATCCAATGGAATAAAAAAAATTCGATAACAAACTACCTTCCATAATGACAAGGCTACCATCCATTGGAGTAACAAAAATCTGAACAACAGACTACCTTCCCATAATGACAAGGCTACAATCCATTGCAGTAACAGAAATCTCAACGAGAGACTACCTTCCATAATGACAAGGCTACCATCTATTAGAGTAACACAAATCTCGACAATAGAGTACCTTCCATAAATACATGGATACCATCCATTGGAGTATCGAAAATCTCGACAACAGTCTACCTTGCATAATGACAAGGCTATCATCCATTGGAGTAACAAAAATATCGACAAAAGACTACATTCCATAATGACAAGGCTACATCCATTGGGATAAAAACAATCTCAACAACAGACTACCTTCCATAATGACAAGGCTACCATCCATTGGAGTAACAAAAATCTTGACAAAAGACTACCTTCCATAATGAAATGGTTACCATCCATTGGGATAACAAAAATCTCGACAACAGACTACCTTCCATAATAACAAGGCTACCATCCATTGGAGTAACAAAAATCTAGACAAAAAACTACCTTCCATAATGAAAAGGTTACCATCCATTGGGATAACAAAAATCTCGACAACAGACTACCTTCCATAATGACAAGGCTACCATCCAAAGGAATAAGAAAAATTTGACAACAAACTACCTTCCATAATGACAAGGCTACCATTCATTGGAATAACAAAAATCTGAACAACAGACTACCTTCCATAATGACAAGGCTACAATCCATTGGAGTAACAAAAATCTCGACAACAGACTACCTTCCATAATTACAAGGCTACCATCCATTGGAGTATCAAAAATCTCGACAGCAGTCTACCTTCCATAATGACAAGGCTACCATCCATTGGAGTAACAAAAATCTTGACAAAGACTACTTTCCATAAGGACAAGGTTACCATCCATTGGAATAACAAAAATCTCGACAACAGACTACCTTCCATAATGACAAGGCTACCATCCAATGGAATAAAAAAAATTCAATAACAAACTACCTTCCATAATGACAAGGCTACCATCCATTGGAGTAACAAAAATCTGAACAACAGACTACCTTCCCATAATGACAAGGCTACAATCCATTGGAGTAATAGAAATCTCAACGAGAGACTACCTTCCATAATGACAAGGCTACCATCTACTAGAGTAACAAAAATCTCGACAATAGACTACCTTCCATAATTACATGGCTACCATCCATTAGAGTATCGAAAATCTCGAAAATAGACTACCTTGCATTATGACAAGGCTATCATCCATTGGAGTAACAGAGATATCGACAACAAACTACCTTCAAAAATGACAAGGCTACCATCCCTTGGAGTAACAAAAATCTCGACAAAAGGCTAACTTCCATAATGACAAGGTTACCATCCACTAGAATAACCAAAATCTCAACAACAGACTACCTTCCATAATGACAATGCTACCATCCGGAGGAATAAAGAAAATTTCGACAACAAACTACCTTACATAATTACAAGGCTACCATCCATTGGAGTAACAAAAATCTGAACAACATACTACCTTCCATAATGACAAGGCTAAAATCCATTAGAGTAACATAAATCTCAATGACAGATTACCCTCCATAATGACAAGGCTACCATCTATTGGAGTAACAAAAATCATGACAACAAACTATGTTCCATAATTACAAGGCTACCATCCATTGGAGTATAAAAAATCTCGACAACAGACAACCTTCCATAATAACAAGGCTAACATCCATTGGAAAAACCAAAATCTCGACAATAGAGTACCTTCCATAATGACAAGGCTATCATCCATTGAAGTATCAAAAATATGAACAACAGACTACATTTCATAATGACAAGTCTACCATCCATTTGAGTAACAAAAATCTCAACGACTGACTACCTTCCATAATGACAAGGCTCCCATGCATTGGAATAAAAAGAATCTCGACAATAGAATACCTTCCATTATGACAAGGCTACCATCCATTGGAGTAACAACAATCTGAACAACAAACTACCTTGCATAATGACAAGGCTACATTCCATTGGAGTAACAGAGACATCGACAATAGACTACCTTCAATAATGACAAGGCTACCATCCATTGGAGTAATAAAAATCTCTACAAAAGACTACCTTCCATAATGACAAGGTTACCATCCATTGGAATAACAAAAAATATCGACAACATACTCCCTTCCTAAATGACAAGGCTACAATCCATTGGAGTAACAAAAATATGGATAACAAACTACCTTCCATAATGACAAGGCTACCATCCATTGGAGTAACAAAAATCTTGAAAAAGACTACCTTCCATAATGACAAGGCTACCATCCAATGGAATAAAAAAAATCGATAACAAACTACCTTCCATAATGACAAGGCTACCATCAATTGGAGTAACAAAAATATGAACAACAGACTACCTTCCCATAATGACAAGGCTACAATCCATTAGAGTAACAGAAATCTCAACGAGAGACTACCTTCCATAATGACAAGGCAACCATCTATTAGAGTAACAAAAATCTCGACAATAGACTGCCTTCCATAATTACATGGCTTCCATCCATTGGAGTATCGAAAATCTCGACAACAGACTACCTTCCATAATGATAAGGCTACCATCCATTGGAATAACCAAAATCTCGACAATATAGTACCTTCCATAATGAGAAGGAAATTATCAATTGGAGTACCAAATATCTGAACAACAGACTTCCTTCCATAATGACAAGGCTACCATCCATTGGAGTAACAGATATCTCAATGACCGACTACCTTCCATAATGACAAGGCTACCATCCATTGGAATAACAAAAATCTCGACAATAGAATACATTCCATAATAACAAGGCTACCATCCATTGGAGTAATAAAAATCTTAATATTAGACTACCTTGCATAATGACAAGGCTATCATCCATTGGAGTAACAAAGATATCGACAACAAAGTACCTTCAAAAATGACAAGGCTAGCATCCCTTCGAGTAACAAAAATCTCGACAAAAGCCTACCTTTCATAATGACAAGGTTACCATCCATTGGAATAACAAAAATCTCGACAACAAATTACCTTCCATAATGACAATGCTAACATCCAATGGAATAAAGAATATTTCGACAACAAACTACCTTCCATAATTACAAGGCTACCATCAATTGGAGTAACAAAATCTGAACAACAGACTACCTTCCATAATGACAAGGCTACAATCCATTTGAGTAACAGAAATCTCAATGACAAATTACCTTCCATAATGACAAGGCTACCATCTATTGGAGTAACAAAAATCTCGACAATAGACTACCTTCCATAATTACAAGGCTACCATCCATTGGAGTATAAAAAATCTCGACAACAGACTACCTTCCATAATGACAAGGCTACCATCCATTGGAAAAACCAAAATCACGACAATAGAGTACCTTCCATAATGACAAGGCTATCATCCATTGAAATAACCAAAATATGAACTACAGACTACCTTTCATAATGACAAGGCTACCATTCATTTGAGTAACAGAAATATCAACGACCAACTGCCTTCCACAATGACAAGGCTACCATGCATTGGAATAACAAGAATCTCGGCAATAGAATACCTTCCATTATGACAAGGCTACCATCCATTGGAGTAACAAAAATCTGAATAACAGACTACCTTGCATAATGACAAGGCTATCATCCATTGGAGTAACAGAGATATCGACAACAGACTACCTTCAATAATAACAAGGCTACCATCCATTGGAGTAATAAAAATCTCTACAAAAGACTATCTTCCATAATGACAAGGTTACCATCCATTGGAATAACAAAAATCTCGACAATAGACTACCTTCCATAATTACAAGGCTACCATCCAATGGAATAAAAAAAATTTCGACAACAGACTACCTTCCATAATGACAAGGCTATCATCCATTGGAGTAACAAAGATATCGACAACAGACTACCTTCAATAATGACAAGGCTACCATCCATTGGAGTAACAAAAATCTCGAAAAAATACTACCTTCCATAATAACAAGGTTACCATCCGTTGGAATAACAAAAATCTCGACAACAGACTCCATTCCATAATGACAAGGCTACCATTCATTGGAGTAACAGAAATATCGACAGCAGACTACTTTCCATAATGACAAGGCTACATCCATTGTGGTAACAAAAATCTCGACAACAAACTACCTTCCATAATGACAAGGCTACAATCCATTTGAGTAACAGAAATCTCAATGACAAATTACCTTCCATAATGACAAGGCTACCATCTATTGGAGTAACAAAAATCTCGACAATAGACTACCTTCCATAATTACAAGGCTACCATCCATTGGAGTATAAAAAATCTCGACAACAGACTACCTTCCATAATGACAAGCCTACCATCCATTGGAAAAACCAAAATCACGACAATAGAGTACCTTCCATAATGACAAGGCTATCATCCATTGAAATAACAAAAATATGAACTACAGACTACCTTTCATAATGACAAGGCTACCATTCATTTGAGTAACAGAAATATCAACGACCAACTGCCTTCCACAATGACAAGGCTACCATGCATTGGAATAACAAGAATCTCGGCAATAGAATACCTTCCATTATGACAAGGCTACCATCCATTGGAGTAACAAAAATCTGAATAACAGACTACCTTGCATAATGACAAGGCTATCATCCATTGGAGTAACAGAGATATCGACAACAGACTACCTTCAATAATAACAAGGCTACCATCCATTGGAGTAATAAAAATCTCTACAAAAGATTATCTTCCATAATGACAAGGTTACCATCCATTGGAATAACAAAAATCTCGACAATAGACTACCTTCCATAATTACAAGGCTACCATCCAATGGAATAAAAAAAATTTCGACAACAGACTACCTTCCATAATGACAAGGCTATCATCCATTGGAGTAACAAAGATATCGACAACAGACTACCTTCAATAATGACAAAGCTACCATCCATTGGAGTAACAAACATCTCGAAAAAATACTACCTTCCATAATAACAAGGTTACCATCCGTTGGAATAACAAAAATCTCGACAACAGACTCCATTCCATAATGACAAGGCTACCATTCATTGGAGTAACAGAAATATCGACAGCAGACTACTTTCCATAATGACAAGGCTACATCCATTGTGGTAACAAAAATCTCGACAACAAACTACCTTCCATAATGACAAGGCTACAATCCATTTGAGTAACAGAAATCTCAATGAAAAATTACCTTCCATAATGACAAGGCTACCATCTATTGGAGTAACAAAAATCTCGACAATAGACTACCTTTCATAATTACAAGGCTACCATCCATTGGAGTATAAAAAATCTCGACAACAGACTACCTTCCATAATGACAAGGCTACCATCCATTGGAAAAACCAAAATCTCAACAATAGAGTACCTTCCATAATGACAACGCTATCATCCATTGAAGTAACAAAAATATGAACTACAGACTACCTTTCATAATGACAAGGCTACCATCCATTTGAGTAACAGAAATCTCAATGACCAACTACCTTCCATGATGACAAGGCTACCATGCATTGGAATAACAAGAATCTCGACAATAGAATACCTTCCATTATGACAAGGCTAGCATCCATTGGAGTAACAAAAATCTGAACAACAGACTACCTTGCATAATGACAAGGCTATAATTCATTGGAGTAACAGAGATATCGACAACAGACTACCTTCAATAATGACAAGGCTACCATCAATTGGAGTAATAAAAATCTCTACAATAGACTACCTTCCATAATGACAAGGTTACCATCCATTTGAGTAACTGAAATCTCAACGACCAACTGCCTTCCATAATGAAAAGGCTACCATGCATTGGAATAACAAGAATCTCGACAATAGAATACCTTCCATTATGACAAGGCTACCATCCATTGGAGTAACAAAAATCTGAACAACAGACTACCTTGCATAATGACAAGGCTATCATCCATTGGAGTAACAGAGATATCGACAACAGACTACCTTCAATAATAACAAGGCTACCATCCATTGGAGTAATAAAAATCTCTACAAAGGACTATCTTCCATAATGACAAGGTTACAATCCATTGGAATAACAAAAATCTCGACAATAGACTACCTTCCATAATTACAAGGCTACCATCCAATGGAATAAAAAAAATTTCGACAACAGACTACCTTCCATAATGACAAGGCTATCATCCATTGGAGTAACAAAGATATCGACAAAAGACTACCTTCAATAATGACAAGGCTACCATCCATTGGAGTAACAAAAATCTCGAAAAAATACTACCTTCCATAATAACAAGGTTACCATCCGTTGGAATAACAAAAATCTGTACAACAGACTCCATTCCATAATGACAAGGCTACCATTCATTGGAGTAACAGAAATATCGACAACAGATTACTTTCCATAATGACAAGGCTACATCCATTGGGGTAACAAAAATCCCGACAACAGACTACCTTCCATAATGTCAAGGCTACCATCCATTGCAGTAACAAAAATCTTGACAAAAGACTACCTTCCATAATGAAAAGGTTACCATCCATTGGAATAACAAAAATCTCGACAACATACTACCTTCCATAATGACAAGGCTACCATCAATTGGAATAAGAAAAAATTTGACAACAAACTACCTTCCATAATGACAAGGCTACAATTTATTGGAATAACAAAATCTGAACAACAGACTACCTTCCATAATGACAAGGCTACAATCCATTGGAGTAACAAAAATCTCGACAAGAGACTACCTTCCATAATTACAAGGCTACCATCCATTGGAGTATCAAAAATCTCAACAGCAGTCTACCTTCCATAATGACAAGGCAACCATCCTATGGAATAACCAAAATCTCGACAATACAGTACCTTCCATAATGACAAGGCTATTATCCATTAGAGTAACAAATATCTGAACAACAGACTACCTTCCATAATGACAAGGCTACCATCCATTGGAGTAACAGAAATCTCAACGACCGACTACCTTCCATAATGACAAGGCTACCATCCATTGGAGTAACAGAACACTCAATGACAGATTACCTTCCATAATGACAAGGCTACCATCTATTGGATTAACAAAAATCTCGACAACAAACTACCTTCCATAATTACAAGGCTACCATCCATTGGAGTATAATGACAAAACTACCATCCATTGGAAAAACCAAAATCTCGACAATAGAGTACCTTCCATAATGACAAGGCTATCATCCATTGAAGTAACAAAAATATGAATAACAGACTACCTTTCATAATGACAAGTCTACCATCCATTTGAGTAACAGAAAACTCAACGACCGACTACCTTCCATAATGATAAGGCTACCATCCATTGGAATAACAAGAATCTCGACAATAGAATACCTTCCATTATGGCAAGGATACCATCCATTGGAGTAACAAAAATATGAACAACAAACTACCTTCCATAATGACAATGCTAACATCCAATGGAATAAAGAATATTTCAACAATAAACTACCTTCCATAATTACAAGGCTACCATCCATTGGAGTAACAAAAATCTGAACAACAGACTACCTTCCATAATGACAAGGCTACCATCTATTGGAGTAACAAAAATCTCGACAATAGACTACCTTCCATAATTACAAGGCTACCATCCATTGGAGTATAAAAAATCTCGACAACAGACTACCTTCCATAATGACAAGGCTACCATCCATTGGAAAAACCAAAATCACGACAATAGAGTACCTTCCATAATGACAAGGCTATCATCCATTGAAGTAACAAAAATATGAACTACAGACTACCTTTCATAATGACAAGGCTACCATCCATTTGAGTAACTGAAATCTCAACGACCAACTACCTTCCATAATGACAAGGCTACCATGCATTGGAATAACAAGAATCTCGACAACAGAATACCTTCCATTATGACAAGGCTACCATCCATTGGAGTAACAAAAATCAGAACAACAGACTACCTTGCATAATGACAAGGCTATCATCCATTGGAGTAACAGAGATATCGACAACAGACTACCTTCAATAATAACAAGGCTACCATCCATTGGAGTAATAAAAATCTCTACAAAGGACTATCTTCCATAATGACAAGGTTACAATCCATTGGAATAACAAAAATCTCGACAATAGACTACCTTCCATAATTACAAGGCTACCATCTAATGGAATAAAAAAAATTTCGACAACAGACTACCTTCCATAATGACAAGGCTATCATCCATTGGAGTAACAAAGATATCGACAAAAGACTACCTTCAATAATGACAAGGCTACCATCCATTGGAGTAACAAAAATCTCGAAAAAATACTACCTTCCATAATAACAAGGTTACCATCCGTTGGAATAACAAAAATCTCGACAACAGACTCCATTCCATAATGACAAGGCTACCATTCATTGGAGTAACAGAAATATCGACAACATACTACTTTCCATAATGACAAGGCTACATCCATTGGGGTAACAAAAATCTCGACAACAGACTACCTTCCATAATGACAAGGCTACCATCCATTGCAGTAACAAAAATCTTGACAAAAGACTACCTTCCATAATGAAAAGGTTACCATCCATTGGAATAACAAAAATCTCGACAACATACTACCTTCCATAATGACAAGGCTACCATCAATTTGAATAAGAAAAAATTTGACAACAAACTACCTTCCATAATGACAAGGCTACCATTCATTGGAATAACAAAATCTGAACAACAGACTACCTTCCATAATGGCAAGGCTATAATCCATTGGAGTAACAAAAATCTCGACAAGAGACTACCTTCCATAATTACAAGGCTACCATCCATTGGAGTATCAAAAATCTCGACAGCAGTCTACCTTCCATAATGACAAGGCAACCATCCTTTGGAATAACCAAAATCTCGACAATACAGTTCCTTCCATAATGACAAGGCTATTATCCATTAGAGTAACAAATATCTGAACAACAGACTACCTTCCATAATGACAAGGCTACCATCCATTGGAGTAACAGAAATCTCAACGACCGACTACCTTCCATAATGACAAGGCTACCATCCATTGGAGTAACAGAACACTCAATGACAGATTACCTTCCATAATGACAAGGCTACCATCTATTGGATTAACAAAAATCTCGACAACAAACTACCTTCCATAATTACAAGGCTACCATCCATTGGAGTATAATGACAAAACTACCATCCATTGGAAAAACCAAAATCTCGACAATAGAGTACCTTCCATAATGACAAGGCTATCATCCATTGAAGTAACAAAAATATGAATAACAGACTACCTTTCATAATGACAAGGATACCATCCATTTGAGTAACAGAAAACTCAACGACCGACTACCTTCCATAATGATAAGGCTACCATCCATTGGAATAACAAGAATCTCGACAATAGAATACCTTCCATTATGGGAAGGATACCATCCATTGGAGTAACAAAAATCTGAACAACAAACTACCTTGCATAATGACAAGGCTATCATCCATTGGAGTAACAGAGATATCGACAACAGACTACCATCAATAATGACAAGGCTACCATCCATTGGAGTAATAAAAATCTCTACAAAAGACTACCTTCCATAATTACAAGGCTACAATCCATTGGAGTAATAAAAATCTGAACAACAGACTACCTTCCATAATGACAAGGCTACAATCCATTGGAGTAACCAAAATCTCGACAACAGACAACCTTCCATAATTACAAGGCTACCATCCATTCGAGTATCAAAAATCTCGACAATAGACTACCTTCCATAATGACAAGGCTATCATCCATTGGAATAACCAAAATCTCGACAATGCGGTACCTTCCATATTGACAAGGCTATCATCCATTGAAGTAACAAAAATCTGAACACAGACTACCTTTCATAATGACAAGGCTAGCATCCATTGGAGTAACGGAAATCTCAACGACCGACTACCTTCCATAATGACAACGCTACCATCCATTGGAATAACAAAAATCTTGACAATAGACTACCTTCTATAATGATAAAGTTACCATCCATTGGAGTAACAAAAAATTTGAACAACAGACTACCTTGCATAGTGACAAGGCTATCATCCATTGGAGTAACAAAGATATCGACAACAGACTACCTTCCATAATGACAAGGCTACTATTCATTGGAGTAACATAAATATTGACAACAGACTACATTCCAAAATGACAAGGCTACATCCATTGGGGTAACAAAAATCTCGACAATAGACTACCTTCCATAATGACAAGGCTACCATCTATTGGAGTAACAAAAATCTTGACAAAAGACTACCTTCCATAATGAAAAGGTTACCATCCATTGGAATAACAAAAATCTCGACAATAGACTACCTTCCATAATGACAAGGCTACCATCCAATGGAATAAAAAAAAATTGACAACAAACTACCTTCCATAATGACAAGGCTACCATCCATTGGAGTAACAAAAATATGAACAATAGACTACCTTCCATAATGACAAGGCTACCATCTATTGGAGTAACAAAAATCTCGACAATAGACTACCTTCCATAATTACAAGGCTACCATCCATTGGAGTATCAAAAATATGAACAACAGACTATCTTTCATAATGACAAGGCTAGCATCCATTGGAGTAACAGAAATCTCAACGACCGACTACCTTCCAAAATGACAAGGCTACCATCCATTGGAATAACAAAAATCTTGACAATAGACTACCTTCTATAATGACAAGGCTACCATCCATTGGATTAACAAATATCTGAACAACAGACTCCCTTTCATAATGACAAGGCTACAATCCATTGGAGTAACAGAAATCTCAACGACAGACTACCTTCCATAATGACAAGGCTACCATTCATTGGAGTAACAGAAATATCGACAACAGACTACATTCCAAAATGACAAGGCTACATCCCTTGGGGTAACAAAAATCTCTACAACAGACTACCTTCTATAATGACTAGGCTAACATCCATTGGAGTAACAAAAATTGGAACAACAGACTACCTTGCATAATGACACGGCTATCATCCATTGGAGTAACAAAGATATCGACAACAGACTACCTTCAATAATGACAAGGCTACCATCCATTGGAGTAACAAAAATCTCAACAAAAGACTACCTTCCATAATAACAAGGTTACCATCTATTGGAATAACAAAAATCTCGACAACTGACTCCCTTCCATAATGACAAGGCTACAATCCATTGGAGTAATAAAAATCACTACAAAAGACTACCTTCCATAATTACAAGGATACCATCCGTTGGAATAACAAAAATCTGGACAATAGACTACCTTCCATAATTACAAGGCTACCGTCCAATGGAATAAAAAAAATTTCGACAACATACTACCTTCCATAATGACAAGGCTACAATCCATTAGAGTAACTAAAATCTGAACAACAGACTACCTTCCATAATGACAAGGCTACAATCCATTCGCGTAACAGAAATCTCAATGACATACTACCTTCCATAATGACAAGGCTACCATCTATTGGAGTAACAAAAATCTCGACAACAGACCACCTTCCATAATACAAGGCTACCATCCATTCGAGTATCAAAAATCTAGACAATAGACTACCTTCCATAATAATAAGGCTATAATCCATTAGAATAACCAAAATCTCGACAATAGAGTACCTTCCATAATGACAAGGCTATCATCCATTGAAGTAACTAAAATCTGAACAACAGACTATCTTTCATAATGACAAGGCTAGCATACATTGGAGTAATGGAAATCTCAACGACCGACTACCTTCCATAATTACAAGGCTACCATCCATTGAAATAACAAAAATCTTGACAATAGACTGCCTTCTATAATGACAAGGCTACCATCCATTGGAGTAACAAAAATTTGAACAACAGACTACCTTGCATAGTGACAAGGCTATCATCCATTGGAGTAACAAAGATATCAAAAACAGACTACCTTCAATAATGACAAGGCTACCATCCATTGGATTAACAAAAATCTCAACAAAAGACTACCTTCCATAATAACAAGGTTACCATCCATTGGAATAACAAATATCTCGACAACAGACTCCCTTTCATAATGACAAGGCTACAATCCATTGGAGTAACAGAAATGTCAACCACAGACTACCTTCCATAATGACAAGGCTACCATTCATTGGAGTAACAGAAATATCGACAACATAATACATTCAAAAATGACAAGGCTACATCCATTGGGGCAACAAAAATCTCGACAACAGACTACCTTCCATAATGACTAGGCTACCATCCATTGGAGTAACAAAAATTTGAACAACAGACTACCTTGCATAATGACAAGGCTACATCCATTGGGGTAACAAAAATCTCGACAACAGACTACCTTCCATAATGACAAGGCTACCATCCATTGGAGTAACAGAAATCTCAACGACCGACTACCTTCCATAATGACAAGGCTACCATCCATTGGAATAACAAAAATCTCAACAATAGACTACCTTCAATAATGACAAGGCTACCATACATTGGAGTAACAAAACTCTTAAGACTATACTACCTTACATAATGACAAGGCTATCATCCATTGGAGTGACAGAGATATCGACAACAGACTACCTTAAAAAATGACAAGGCTACCAAGCCTTGGAGTAACAAAAATCTCGACAAAAGGCTACCTTCCATAATAACAAGGTTACCATCCATTGGAATAACAAAAATCTCGGAAACAGACTACTTTCCATAATGACAATGCTACCATCAAATGGAATAAAGAAAATTTAAACAACAAACTACCTTCCATAATTACAAGGCTACCATCCATTGGAGTAACAAAAGTATGAACAACAGACTACCTTCCATAATGAGAATTCTACAATCCATTGGAGTAACAGAAGACTCAATGACAGATTACCTTCCATAATGACAAGGCTACCATCTATTGGAGTAACAAAAATCTCTACAACAGACTACCTTCCATAATTACAAGGCTACCATCCATTGGATTATAAAAAATCTCGCCAACAGACTACCTTCCATAATGACAAAACTACCATCCATTGGAAAAACCAAAATCTCGACAATAGAGTACCTTCCATAATGACAAGGCTATCATCCATTGTAGTAACAAAAATATGAACAACTGACTACCTTTCATAATGACAAGGCTACCATCCATTTGAGTAACAAAAATCTCAACGACCGACTACCTTCCATAATGACAAGGCTACCATCCGTTTGAATAACAAGAATCTCGACAATAGAATACCTTCCATTATGACAAGGATACCATCCGTTAGAGTAATAAAAATCTGAACAACAGACTACCTTGCATAATGACAAGGCTATCATCCATTGGAATAACAGAGATATCGACAACAAACTACCTTCAATAATGATAAGACTACCATCTATTGGAGTAATAAAAATCTATACAAAAGACTACCTTCCATAATTACAAGGCTACCATCCATTGGAAAAACAAAAATCTCGACAATAGACTACCTTCCATAATTACAAGGCTACCATCCAATGGAATAAAAAAAATATGAACAACAAACTACCTTCCATAATTACAAGGCTACAATCCATTGGAGTAACAGAAATCTCAATGGCAGACTACCTTCCATAATTACAAGGCTACCATCCATTGGAGTATCAAAAATCTCGACAAAAGACTACCTTCCATAATGACAAGGCTACCATCCATTGGAATAACCAAAATCTCGACAATAGAGTACCTTCCATAATGACAAGCCTAACATCCATAATGACAAGACTACTATCCATTGGAGTAACAAATATTTGAACAACAGACTACATTCCATATTCACAAGGCTACCATCCATTGGAGTAACAGAAATCTCAACGACCGACTACCTTCCATAATCACAAGGCTACCATCCATTGGAAAAAAAAAATCTCGACAATTGACTACCTTCCATAATGACAAGGCTACCATCCATTGGAGTAACAAAAATATTAAGATTAGACTACCTTACATAATGACAAAGCTATCAACAACATACTACCTTTAAAAATGACAAGGCTACCATGCCTTGGAGTAACAAAAATCTCGACAAAAGGCTACCTTCCATAATGACAAGGTTACCATCCATTGGAATAACAAAAATCTCGACAACAGACTACCTTCCATAATGACAATGCAACCATCCAATGGAATAAATAAAATTTCAACAACAAGCTACCTTCCATAATGACAAGGCTATCATCCATTGAAATAACAAAAATATGAACAACAAACTACCTTTCATAATGACAAGGCTACCATCCATTTGAGTAACAGAAATCTCAACGACCGACTACCTTCCATAATGACAAGGCTACCATCCATTGGAATAACAAGAATCTCGACAATGGAATACCTTCCATTATGAGAAGGCTACCATCCATTGGAGTAACAAAAATATGAACAACAGACTACCTTGAATAATGACAAGGCTATCATCCATTGGAGTAACAGAGATATCGACAACAGACTACCTTCAATAATGACAAGGATACCATCCATTGGAGTAATAAAAGTATCTACAAAAGACTACCTTCCATAATTACAAGGCTACCATCCAATGGAATAAAAAAAAATTCGACAACATACTACCTTCCATAATGACAAGGCTACAATCCATTGGAGTAACAAAAATTTGAACAACAAACTACCTTCCATAATGACAAGGCTACAATCCATTGGAGTAACAGAAATATCAATGACAGACTACCTTCCATAATGACAAGGCTACCATCCAATGGAATAAATAAAATTTCAACAACAAGCTACCTTCCATAATGACAAGGCTATCATCCATTGAAATAAACAAAATTTTGAACAACAGACTACCTTTCATAATGACAAGGCTACCATCCATTTGAGTAACATAAATCTCAACGACCGACTACCTTCCATAATGACAAGGCTACCATCCATTGGAATAACAAAAATCTGAACAACAGACTACCTTGCATAATGACAAGGCTATCATCCATTGGAATAACAGAGATATCGACAACAGACTACCTTCAATAATGACAAGGATACCATCCATTAGAGTAATAAAAATATCTACAAAAGACTACCTTCCATAATTACAAGGCTACCGTCCATTGGAATAACAAAAATCTCGACAATAGACTACCTTTCATAATTACAAGGCTACCATCCAATGGAATAAAAAAAAATTCGACAACATACTACCTTCCATAATGACAAGGCTACAATCCATTGGAGTAACAAAAATTTGAACAACAAACTACCTTCCATATTGACAAGGCTACAATCCATTGGAGTAACAGAAATATCAATGACAGACTACCTTCCATAATGAAAAGGCTACCATCTATTGGATTAACAAAAATCTCGACAACAGACCACCTTCCATAATTACAAGGCTAGCATCAATTGGAGTATCAAAAATCTCGACAACAGACTACCTCCAATAATGACAAGGCTACCATCCATTGGAATAACCAAAATCTCGACAATAGAGTACCTTCCATAATGACAAGCCTACCATCCATTGAAGTAACAAAAATCCGAAGAAAAGACTACCTTTCATAATGACAAGGCTAGCATCCATTGGATTAACAGAAATATCAACGACTGAATACCTTCCACAATGACAAGGCTACCATCCATTGGAATAACAAAAATCTTGACAATAGACTACCTTCTATAATGACAAGGCAACCATCCATTGGAGTAACAAAAATTTGAACAACAGACTACCTTGCATAATGAAAAGGCTATCATCCATTGGAGTAACAAAGATATCGAAAACAAACTACCTTCAATAATGACAAGGCTACCATCCATTGGAGTAACAAAAATCTCGACAAAAGACTACCTTCCATAATAACAAGGTTACCATCCATTGGAATAACAAATATCTCGACAACAGACTCCCTTCCATAATGACAAGGCTACAATCCATTGGAGTAACAGAAATCTCAACGACAGACTGCGTTCCATAATGACAAGGCTACCATTCATTGGAGTAACAGAAATATCGACAACAGACTACATTCCATAATGACAAGGCTACATCCATTGGGGAAATAAAAATCTCGACAACAGACTACCTTCCATAATGACAAGGCTACCATCCATTGGAGTAACAAAAATTTGACCAACAGACTACCTTGCATAATGACAAGGCTATCATCCATTGGAGTAACAATGATATCGACAACAGACTACCTTCAATAATGACAAGGCTACCATCCTTTGGAGTAACAAAAATATCAACAAAAGACTACCTTCCATAATAACAAGGTTACCATCCATTGGAATAACAAAAATCTCGACAACAGACTCCCTTACATAATGACAAGGCTACAATCCATTGGAGTAACAAAAATCTCAATAACAAACTACCTTCCATAATGACAAGGCTACCATTCATTGGAGTAACAGAAATATAGACAACAGACTACATTCCATAATGACAAGGCTACGTCCATTGGGGTAACAAAAATCTCGACAACAGACTACCTAAGACAATGACAAGGCTACCATCCATTGGAATAACAAATATCTCGCCAACAGACTACCTTCCATAATGACAAGGCTACCATCCAATGGAATAAAAAAAAATTTAACAACAAACTACCTTCCATAATGACAAGGCTACCATTCATTGGAGTAACAAAAATCTGAACAACAGATTACCTTCCATAATGACAACGCTACAATCCATTGGAGTAACAGAAATCTCAACGAACGACTACCTTCCATAATGACAAGGCTACCATCTATTGGAGTATCAAAAATCTCGACAACAGACTACCTTCCATAATGACAAGGCTACCATTCATTGGAGTATCAAAAATCTCGACAACAGACTACCTTCCATAATTTCAAGGCTACCATCGATTGGAATAACCAAAATCTTGACAATACAGTACCTTCCATAATGACAAGGCTATTATCCATTGGAGTAACAAATATCTAAACAACACACTACCTTCCATAATGAAAAGTCTACCATCCATTGGAGTAATAGAAATCTCAACGACCGACTACCTTCCATAATGACAAGGCTACCATCTATTGGAGTAACAAAAATCTCGACAACAAACCACCTTCTATAATTACAAGGCTAGCATCCATTGGAGTATCAAAAATCTCAACAACAGACTACCTTCCATAATGACAAGGCTACCATCCATTGGAATAACCAAAATCTCGACAATAGAGTACCTTCCATAATGCCAAGGCTATCATCCATTGAAGTAACAAAAATCTGAACAACAGACTACCTTTCATAATGACAAGGCTAGCATCCATTGGATTAACAGAAATTTCAAAGACCTACTACCTTCCATAATGACAAGGCTACCATCCATTGGAATAACAAAAATCTCGACAACAGACTACCTTCTATAATGACAAGGCTACCATCCATTGGAGTAACAAAAATTTGAACAACAGACTACCTTGCATAATGACAAGGCTATCATCCATTAGAGTAACATAGATATCGACAATAGACTACCTTCATTAATGACAAGGCTACCATCCATTGGAGTAACAAAAATCTCGACAAAAGACTTCCTTCCATAATAACAAGTTCACCATCCATTGGAATAACAAAAATCTCGACAACAGACTCCCTTACATAATCACAAGGCTACAATCCATTAGAGTAACAGAAATCTCAACGACAGACTACCTTCCATAATGACAAGGCTACCATTCATTGGAGTAACAGAAATATCGACAACAGACTACATTCCATAATGACAAGGCTACATACATTGGGGTAACAAATATCTCAACAACAGACTACCTTTCCATAATGACAGGGCTACCATCCATTGGAGTAACAAAAATCTTGACAAAAGACTACCTTCCATAATGACAAGGCTACCGTCCAATGGAATAAAAAAAATTTGACAACAAACTACGTTCCATAATGACAAGGATACCATTTATTAGAGTAACAAAAATCTGAACAACAGACTACCTTTCATAATGACAGGGCTACAATCCATTGGAGTAACAGAAATCTCAACGAGAGACTACCTTCCATAATGACAAGGCTACCATCTATTGGAGTAACAAAAATCTCAAAAATGGACTACCTTCCATAATTACAAGGCTACCATCCATTGGAGTATCAAAAATCTCGACAACAGACTACCTTGCATAATTAAAAGGCTACCATCCTTTGGAATAACCAAAATCTCGACAATACAGTACCTTCCATAATGATAAGGCTATTATCCATTGGTGTTACAAATATCTAAACAACAGACTACCTTCCATAAGGAAAAGGCTACCATCCATTGGAGTAACAGAAATCTCAACGATCGACTACCTTTCATAATGACAAGGCTACCATCCATTCGAATAACAAAAATCTCGACAATAGACTACCTTCATTAATAACAAGGCTACCATCCATTGGAGTAACAAAAATCTTAAGATTAGACTACCTTACATAATGACAAAGCTATCATCCATTGGAGTAACCAAGATATCGACAGCAGACTACCTTCAAAAATGACAAGGCTACCATGCCTTGGAGTAACAAAAATCTCGACAAAAGGCTACCTTCCATAATGACAAGGTTACCATCCATTGGAATAACAAAAATCTCGACAACAGACTACCTTCCATAATGACAATGCTACCATCCAATGGAATTAATAATATTTCAACAACAAGATACCTTCCATAATTTCAAGGCTACCATCCATTGGAGTAACAAAAATCTGAACAAAAGACTACCTTGCATAATGACAAGGCTATCATCCATTGGAGTAACATAGATATCGACAACAGACTACCTTCAATAATGACAAGGATACCATCCATTGGAGTAATAAAAATATCTACAAAAGACTACCTTCCATAATTACAAGGCTACCGTCCATTGGAATAACAAAAATCTCGACAATAGACTACCTTTCATAATTACAAGGCTACCATCCAATGGAATAAAAAAAAATTCGACAACATACTACCTTCCATAATGACAAGGCTACAATCCATTGGAGTAACAAAAATTTGAACAACAAACTACCTTCCATAATGACAAGGCTACAATCCATTGGAGTAACAGAAATATCAATGACAGACTACCTTCCATAATGACAAGGCTACCATCTATTGGATTAACAAAAATCTCGAAAACAGACCACCTTCCATAATTACAAGGCTAGCATCAATTGGAGTATCAAAAATCTCGACAACAGACTACCTTCCATAATGACAAGGCTACCATCCATTGGAATAACCAAAATCTCGACAATAGAGTATCTTCCATAATGACAAGCCTACCATCCATTGAAGTAACAAAAATCCGAAGAAAAGACTACCTTTCATAATGACAAGGCTAGCATCCATTGGATTAACAGAAATCTCAACGACTGAATACCTTCCATAATGACAAGGCTACAATCCATTGGAATAACAAAAATCTTGACAATAGACTACCTTCTATAATGACAAGGCTACCATCCATTGGAGTAACGAAAATTTGAACAACAGACTACCTTGCATAATGAAAAGGCTATCATCCATTGGAGTAACAAAGATATCGAAAACAAACTACCTTCAATAATGACAAGGCTACCATCCATTGGAGTAACAAAAATCTCGACAAAATACTACCTTCCATAATAACAAGGTTACCATCCATTGAAATAACAAATATCTCGACAACAGACTCCCTTCCATAATGACAAGGCTACAATCCATTGGAGTAACAGAAATCTCAACGACAGACTCCGTTCCATAATGACAAGGCTACCATTCATTGGAGTAACAGAAATATCGACAACAGACTACATTCCATAATGACAAGGCTACATCCATTGGGGTAATAAAAATCTCGACAATAGACTACCTTCCATAATGACAAGGCTACCATCCATTGGAGTAACAAAAATTTGACCAACAGACTACCTTGCATAATGACAAGGTTATCATCCATTGGAGTAACAATGATATCGACAACAGACTACCTTCAATAATGACAAGGCTACCATCCATTGGAGTAACAAAAATCTCAACAAAAGACTACCTTCCATAATAACAAGGTTACCATCCATTGGAATAACAAAAATCTCGACAACAGACTCCCTTACATAATGACAAGGCTACAATCCATTGGAGTAACAAAAATCTCAATAACAAACTACCTTCCATAATGACAAGGCTACCATTCATTAGAGTAACAGAAATATAGACAACAAACTACATTCCATAATGTCAAGGCTACGTCCATTGGGGTAACAAAAATCTCGACAACAGACTACCTAAGACAATGACAAGGCTACCATCCATTGGAATAACAAAAATCTCGCCAACAGACTACCTTCCATAATGACAAGGCTACCATCCAATGGAATAAAAAAAAATTTAACAACAAACTACCTTCCATAATGACAAGGCTACCATTCATTGGAGTAACAAAAATCTGAACAACAGATTACCTTCCATAATGACAACGCTACAATTCATTGGAGTAACAGAAATCTCAACGAACGACTACCTTCCATAATGACAAGTCTACCATCCATTGGAATAACAAAAATCTTAACAATAGACTACCTCCCATAATGACAAGGCTACCATCTATTGGAGTATCAAAAATCTCGACAACAGACTACCTTCCATAATGACAAGGCTACCATTCATTGGAGTATTAAAAATCTCGACAACAGAATACCTTCCATAATTACAAGGCTACCATCCATTGGAATAACCAAAATCTCGACAATACAGTACCTTGCATAATGACAAGGCTATTATCCATTGGAGTAACAAATATCTAAACAACCAACTAACTTCCATAATGAAAAGTCTACCATCCATTGGAGTAATAGAAATCTCAACGACCGACTACCTTCCATAATGACAAGGCTACCATCTATTGGAGTAACAAAAATCTCGACAACAGACCACCTTCTATAATTACAAGGCTAGCATCCATTGGAGTATCAAAAATCTCAACAACAAACTACCTTCCATAATGACAAGGATACCATCCATTGGAATAACCAAAATCTCGACAATAGAGTACCTTCCATAATGACAAGGCTATCATCCATTGAAGTAACAAAAATCTGAACAACAGACTACCTTTCATAATGACAAGGCTAGCATCCATTGGATTAAAAGAAATTTAAACGACCTACTACCTTCCATAATGACAAGGCTACCATCCATTGGAATAACAAAAATCTTGACAACAGACTACCTTCTATAATGACAAGGCTACCATCCATTGGAGTAACAAAAATTTTAACAACAGACTTCCTTGCATAATGACAAGGCTATCATCCATTGGAGTAACATATATATCGACAATAGACTACCTTCAATAATGACAAGGCTACCATCCATTGGAGTAACAAAAATCACGACAAAAGACTTCCTTCCATAATAACAAGTTCACCATCCATAGGAATAACAAAAATCTCGACAACAGACTCCCTTACATAATGACAAGGCTACAATCCATTAGAGTAACAGAAATCTCAACGACAGACTACCTTCCATAATTACAAGGCTACCATTCATTGGAGTAACAGAAATATCGACAACAGACTACATTCCATAATGACAAGGCTACATCCATTGGGGTAACAAATATCTCAACAACAAACTACCTTTCCATAATGACATGGCTACCATCCATTGGAGTAACAAAAATCTTGACAAAAGACTACCTTCCATAATGACAAGGTTACCATCCATTGGAATAACAAAAATCATGACAACATACTACCTTCCATAATGACAAGGCTACCATCCAATGGAATAAAAAAAAATTTGACAACAAACTACGTTCCATAATGACAAGGATACCATTTATTAGTGTAACAAAAATCTGAACAACAAACTACCTTTCATAATGATAGGGCTACAATCCATTGGAGTAACAGAAATCTCAACGAGAGACTACCTTCCATAATGACAAGGCTACCATCTATTGGAGTAACAAAAATCTCAACAACGGACTACCTTCCATAATTACAAGGCTACCATCCATTGGAGTATCAAAAATCTCGACAACAGACTACCTTGCATAATTAAAAGGCTACCATCCTTTGGAATAACCAAAATCTCAACAATACAGTACCTTCCATAATGATAAGGCTATTATCCATTGGTGTTACAAATATCTAAACAACAGACTACCTTCCATAATGGAAAGGCTACCATCCATTGGAGTAACAGAAATCTCAACGACCGACTACCTTCCATAATGACAATGCTACCATCCAATGGAATAAAAAAAATTTGACAACAAACTACGTTCCATAATGACAAGGATACCATTTATTAGAGTAACAAAAATCTGAACAACAGACTACCTTTCATAATGACAGGGCTACAATCCATTGGAGTAACAGAAATCTCAACGAGAGACTACCTTCCATAATGACAAGGCTACCATCTATTGGAGTAACAAAAATCTCAAAAATGGACTACCTTCCATAATTACAAGGCTACCATCCATTGGAGTATCAAAAATCTCGACAACAGACTACCTTGCATAATTAAAAGGCTACCATCCTTTGGAATAACCAAAATCTCGACAATACAGTACCTTCCATAATGATAAGGCTATTATCCATTGGTGTTACAAATATCTAAACAACAGACTACCTTCCATAAGGAAAAGGCTACCATCCATTGGAGTAACAGAAATCTCAACGATCGACTACCTTTCATAATGACAAGGCTACCATCCATTCGAATAACAAAAATCTCGACAATAGACTACCTTCATTAATAACAAGGCTACCATCCATTGGAGTAACAAAAATCTTAAGATTAGACTACCTTACATAATGACAAAGGTATCATCCATTGGAGTAACCAAGATATCGACAACAGACTACCTTCAAAAATGACAAGGCTACCATGCCTTGGAGTAACAAAAATCTCGACAAAAGGCTACCTTCCATAATGACAAGGTTACCATCCATTGGAATAACAAAAATCTCGACAACAGACTACCTTCCATAATGACAATGCTACCATCCAATGGAATTAATAATATTTCAACAACAAGATACCTTCCATAATTTCAAGGCTACCATCCATTGGAGTAACAAAAATCTGAACAAAAGACTACCTTGCATAATGACAAGGCTATCATCCATTGGAGTAACATAGATATCGACAACAGACTACCTTCAATAATGACAAGGATACCATCCATTGGAGTAATAAAAATATCTACAAAAGACTACCTTCCATAATTACAAGGCTACCGTCCATTGGAATAACAAAAATCTCGACAATAGACTACCTTTCATAATTACAAGGCTACCATCCGATGGAATAAAAAAAAATTCGACAACATACTACCTTCCATAATGACAAGGCTACAATCCATTGGAGTAACAAAAATTTGAACAACAAACTACCTTCCATAATGACAAGGCTACAATCCATTGGAGTAACAGAAATATCAATGACAGACTACCTTCCATAATGACAAGGCTACCATCTATTGGATTAACAAAAATCTCGAAAACAGACCACCTTCCATAATTACAAGGCTAGCATCAATTGGAGTATCAAAAATCTCGACAATAGACTACCTTCCATAATGACAAGGCTACCATCCATTGGAATAACCAAAATCTCGACAATAGAGTATCTTCCATAATGACAAGCCTACCATCCATTGAAGTAACAAAAATCCGAAGAAAAGACTACCTTTCATAATGACAAGGCTAGCATCCATTGGATTAACAGAAATCTCAACGACTGAATACCTTCCATAATGACAAGGCTACCATCCATTGGAATAACAAAAATCTTGACAATAGACTACCTTCTATAATGACAAGGCTACCATCCATTGGAGTAACAAAAATTTGAACAACAGACTACCTTGCATAATGAAAAGGCTATCATCCATTGGAGTAACAAAGATATCGAAAACAAACTACCTTCAATAATGACAAGGCTACCATCCATTGGAGTAACAAAAATCTCGACAAAATACTACCTTCCATAATAACAAGGTTACCATCCATTGGAATAACAAATATCTCGACAACAGACTCCCTTCCATAATGACAAGGCTACAATCCATTGGAGTAACAGAAATCTCAACGACAGACTCCGTTCCATAATGACAAGGCTACCATTCATTGGAGTAACAGAAATATCGACAACAGACTACATTCCATAATGACAAGGCTACATCCATTGGTGTAATAAAAATCTCGACAATAGACTACCTTCCATAATGACAAGGCTACCATCCATTGGAGTAACAAAAATTTGACCAACAGACTACCTTGCATAATGACAAGGTTATCATCCATTGGAGTAACAATGATATCGACAACAGACTACCTTCAATAATGACAAGGCTACCATCCATTGGAGTAACAAAAATCTCAACAAAAGACTACCTTCCATAATAACAAGGTTACCATCCATTGGAATAACAAAAATCTCGACAACAGACTCCCTTACATAATGACAAGGCTACAATCCATTGGAGTAACAAAAATCTCAATAACAAACTACCTTCCATAATGACAAGGCTACCATTCATTGGAGTAACAGAAATATAGACAACAAACTACATTCCATAATGTCAAGGCTACGTCCATTGGGGTAACAAAAATCTCGACAACAGACTACCTTCCATAATGACAAGGCTACCATCCAATGGAATAAAAAAAAATTTAACAACAAACTACCTTCCATAATGACAAGGCTACCATTCATTGGAGTAACAAAAATCTGAACAACAGATTACCTTCCATAATGACAACGCTACAATCCATTGGAGTAACAGAAATCTCAACGAACGACTACCTTCCATAATGACAAGTCTACCATCCATTGGAATAACAAAAATCTCAACAATAGACTACCTCCCATAATGACAAGGCTACCATCTATTGGAGTATCAAAAATCTCGACAACAGACTACCTTCCATAATGACAAGGCTACCATTCATTGGAGTATTAAAAATCTCGACAACAGACTACCTTCCATAATTACAAGGCTACCATCCATTGGAATAACCAAAATCTCGACAATACAGTACCTTCCATAATGACAAGGCTATTATCCATTGGAGTAACAAATATCTAAACAACCAACTACCTTCCATAATGAAAAGTCTACCATCCATTGGAGTAATAGAAATCTCAACGACCGACTACCTTCCATAATGACAAGGCTACCATCTATTGGAGTAACAAAAATCTCGACAACAGACCACCTTCTATAATTACAAGGCTAGCATCCATTGGAGTATCAAAAATCTCAACAACAAACTACCTTCCATAATGACAAGGCTACCATCCATTGGAATAACCAAAATCTCGACAATAGAGTACCTTCCATAATGACAAGGCTATCATCCATTGAAGTAACAAAAATCTGAACAACAGACTACCTTTCATAATGACAAGGCTAGCATCCATTGGATTAAAAGAAATTTCAACGACCTACTACCTTCCATAATGACAAGGCTACCATCCATTGGAATAACAAAAATCTTGACAACAGACTACCTTCTATAATGACAAGGCTACCATCCATTGGAGTAACAAAAATTTTAACAACAGACTTCCTTGCATAATGACAAGGCTATCATCCATTGGAGTAACATATATATCGACAATAGACTACCTTCAATAATGACAAGGCTACCATCCATTGGAGTAACAAAAATCTCGACAAAAGACTTCCTTCCATAATAACAAGTTCACCATCCATAGGAATAACAAAAATCTCGACAACAGACTCCCTTACATAATGACAAGGCTACAATCCATTAGAGTAACAGAAATCTCAACGACAGACTACCTTCCATAATGACAAGGCTACCATTCATTGGAGTAACAGAAATATCGACAACAGACTACATTCCATAATGACAAGGCTACATCCATTGAGGTAACAAATATCTCAACAACAAACTACCTTTCCATAATGACATGGCTACCATCCATTGGAGTAACAAAAATCTTGACAAAAGACTACCTTCCATAATGACAAGGTTACCATCCATTGGAATAACAAAAATCATGACAACATACTACCTTCCATAATGACAAGGCTACCATCCAATGGAATAAAAAAAAATTTGACAACAAACTACGTTCCATAATGACAAGGATACCATTTATTAGAGTAACAAAAATCTGAACAACAGACTACCTTTCATAATGATAGGGCTACAATCCATTGGAGTAACAGAAATCTCAACGAGAGACTACCTTCCATAATGACAAGGCTACCATCTATTGGAGTAACAAAAATCTCAACAACGGACTACCTTCCATAATTACAAGGCTACCATCCATTGGAGTATCAAAAATCTCGACAACAGACTACCTTGCATAATTAAAAGGCTACCATCCTTTGGAATAACCAAAATCTCAACAATACAGTACCTTCCATAATGATAAGGCTATTATCCATTGGTGTTACAAATATCTAAACAACAGACTACCTTCCATAATGAAAAGGCTACCATCCATTGGAGTAACAGAAATCTCAACGACCGACTACCTTCCATAATGACAAGCCTACCATCCATTCGAATAACAAAAATCTCGACAATAAACTACCTTCATTAATGACAAGGCTACCATCCATTGGAGTAACAAAAATCTTAAGATTAGACTACCTTACATAATGACAAAGCTATCATCCATTGGAGTAACAAAGATATCGACAACAGACTTCCTTCAAAAATGACAAGGCTACCATGCCTTGGAGTAACAAAAATCTCGACAAAAGGCTACCTTCCATAATGATAAGGTTACCATCCATTGGAATAACAAAAATCTCGACAACAGACTACCTTCCATAATGACAATGCTACCATCCAATGGAATTAATAATATTTCAACAACAAGATACCTTCCATAATTACAAGGCTACCATCCATTGGAGTAACAAAAATCTGAACAACAGGCTACCTTCCATAATGACAAGGATACCATCTATTAGAGTAACAAATATCTCGACAACAGACTACCTTCCATAATTACAAGGCTACCATCCATTGGAAAAACCAAAATATCGAAAATAGAGTACCTTCCATAATGACAAGGCTATCATCCATTGAAATAACAAAAATATGAACAACAGACTACCTTTCATAATAACAAGGCTACCATCTATTTGAGAAACAGAAATCTCAACGACCGACTACCTTCCATAATGACATGGCTACCATCCATTGGAATAACAAGAATCTCGACAATATAATACCTTCCATTATGACAAGGCTACCATCCATTGGAGTAACAAAAATCTGAACAACAGACTACCTTGCATAATGATAAGGCTATCATCCATTGGAGTAACAGAGATATCGATAATAGACTACCTTTAATAATGACACGGCTACCATCCATTGGAGTAATAATAATATCTACAAAAGACTACCTTCCATAATTACAAGGCTACCATCCATTGGAATAACAAAAATCTCGACAATAGACTACCTTCCATAATTACAAGGCTACCATCCAATGGAATAAATTTTTTTTTGAAAACATACTACCTTCCATAATGATAAGGCTACAATCCATTGGAGTAACAAAAATCTGAACAACAAACTACTTTCCATAATGACAAGGCGACCATCTATTGGAGTAACAAAAATCTCGACAACAGACCACCTTCCATAATTACAAGGCTAGCATACATTGGAGTATCAAAAATCTTGAAAACAGACTACCTTCCATAATGACAAGGCTACAATCCATTGGAATAACCAAAATCTCGACAATAGAGTACCTTCCATAACGACAAGGATATCATCCATTGAAGTAACAAAAATCTGAACAACAGACTACCTTTCATAATGACAAGGCTAGCATCCATTGGAGTAACAGAAATCTCAACGACCGACTACCTTCCATAATGACAAGGCTACCATCCATTGGAATAACAAAAATCTTAACAATAGACTACCTTCTATAATGACAAGGCTACCATCCATGGGAGTAACAAAATTTTGAACAAAAAACTACCTTGCATAATGACAAGGCTATCATCCATTGGAGTAACAAAGATATTGAAAACAAACTACCTTCAATAATTACAAGGCTACCTCCATTGGACTAACAAAAATATGAACAACAGACTACCTACCATAATGACAAGGCTATAATCCATTGGAGTAACAGAAGACTCAATGACAGATTACCTTCCATAATGACAAGGCTACCATCTATGAAAAGGCTACCATCTATTGGAGTAACAAAAATCTCGACAACAGACTACCTTACATAATTACAAGGCTACCATCCATTGGAGTATAAAAAATCTCGACAACAGACTACCTTCCATAATGACAAGGCTAAAATCCATCGGAAAAACCAAAATATCGACAATAGAGTACCTTCCATAATGACAAGGCTATCATCCATTAAAATAACAAAAATATGAACAACGGACTACCTTTCATAATGACAAGGCTACCATCCATTTGAGTAATAGAAATCTCAACGACCGACTAACTTCCATAATGACAAGGCTACCATCCATTGGAATAACAAGAATCTCCACAATAGAATACCTTCCATTATGACAAGGATACCATCCAATGGCGTAACAAAAATATGAAAAACAAACTACCATGCATAATCACGAGGCTATCATCCATTGGAGTAACAAAGATATCGACAACAGACTACCTTCAATAATGACAAGGCTACAATTCATTGGAGTAATAAAAATCTCTACAAAAGACTACCTTCCATAATTACAAGGCTACCATCCATTGGAATAACAAAAATCTCGGCAATAGACTACCTTCCATAATTACAAGGCTACCATCCAACGGAATAAAAAAAAATTCGACAACAGACTACCTTCCATAATGACAAGGCTACAATGAATTGGAGTAACAAAAATCTGAACAACAGACTACCTTCCAGAATGACAAGGCTACAATCCATTGGAGTAACAAAAATCTCAATGAAAGACTACCTTCCATAATGACAAGGCTACCATCTATTAGAGTAACAAAAATCTCGACAATAAACCACCTTCCATAATTACAAGGCTACCATCAATTGGAGTATCAAAAATCTCGACAACAGACTACCTTCCATAATGACAAGGCTACCATCCATTGGAATAACCAAAATCTTGACAATAGAGTACCTTCCATAATGACAAGGCTATCATCCATTGAAGTAACAAAAATCTGAACAAAAAACTACCTTTCAAAATGACAAGCCTAGCATCCATTGGAGTAAATGAAATCTCAATGACCGACTACCTTCCATAATGACAATGCTACATCTATTGGGGTAACAAAAATCTCGACAACAGACTACCTTCCATAATGACAAGGCTACCATCCATTGGAGTAACAAAAATTTGAACAATAGACTACCTTGCATAATAACAAGGCTATCATCCATTGGAGTAACAAAGATATCGAAAACAGACTACCTTAAATAATGACAAGGCTACCATCCATTGGAGTAACAAAAATATCGATAAAAGACTACCTTCCATAATAACAAGGTTACCATCCATTGGAATAACAAATATCTCGACATCAGACTCCCTTCCATAATGACAAGGCTACAATCCATTGGAGTAACAGAAATCTCAACGACAAACTACTTTCCATAATGACAAGGCTACCATTCATTGGAGTAACAAAAATATCGACAAAAGACTACATTCCATAATGACAAGGCTACAATCCATTGGAGTAACAGAAATCTCAACGATAGACTACCTTCCATAATGACAAGGCAACCATCTATTGGAGTAACAAAAATCTCGACAACATACCACCTTCCATAATTACAAGGCCACCATCCATTGAAGTATCAAAAATCTTGACAACAGACTACCTTCCATAATGACAAGGCTACCATCCATTGGAATAACCAAAATCTCGACAATACAGTACCTTCCATAATGACAAGGCTATCATCCATTGGATTAACAAATATCTGAACAATAGACTACCTTCCATAATTACAAGGCTACCATCCATTGGAGTAACAAAAATCTCAACGACCAACTACCTTCCATAATGACAACGCTACCATCCATTGGAATAACAAAAATATCGATAATAGACTACCTTCCATAATGACAAGGCTACCATCCATTGGAGTAACCAAAATTTTAACAACAGGCTACCTTGCATAATGACAAGGCTATCATCCATTGGAGTAACAAAGATATTGAAAACAGACTACCTTCAATAATGACAATGCTACCATCAAATGGAATAAAGAAAATTTCCACAACAAACTACCTTCCATAATTACAAGGCTACCTACCATTGGAGTAACAAAAATCTGAACAATAGACTACCTTCCATAATGACAAGGCTACAATCCATTGGAGTAACAGAAGACTTAATGATAGATTACCTTCCATAATGACAAGGCTACCATCTATTGGAGTAACAAAAATATCGACAACAAACTACCTTCCAAAATTACAAGGCTACCATCCATTGGAGTATAAAAAATCTCGACAATAGACTACCTTCCATAATGACAAGGCTACCATCCATTGGAAAAACCAAAATCTCGACTATCGAGTACCTTCCATAATGACAAGGCTATCATCCATTGAAGTAACAAAAATATGAACAACAGACTACCTTTCATAATGACAAGGCTACCATCCATTTGAGTAACAGAAATCTCAACGACCGACTACCTTCCATAATGACAAGGCGACCATCTATTGTAATAAAAAGAATCTCGACAATAGAATACCTTCCATTATGACAAGGATACCATCCATTGGAGTAACAGAAATCTGAACAATAGACTACCTTGCATAATGACAAGGCTATCATCCATTGGGGTAACAAAAATCTCGACAACAGACTACCTTCAATAATGACAAGGCTACCATCCATTAGAGTAATAAAAATCTATACAAAAGACTAACTTCCATAATTATAAGGCTACAATCCATTGGAATAACAAAAATCTCGACAACAGACTACCTTCTATAATGACGAGGCTACCATCCATTGGAATAACAAGAATCTCGATAATAGAATACCTTCCATTATGACAGGGATACCATCCATTGGAGTAACAGAAATCTGAACAATAGACTACCTTGCATAATGACAAGGCTATCATCCATTGGGATAACAAAAATCTCGACAATAGATTACCTTCAATAATGACAAGGCTACCATCCATTGGAGTAATAAAAATCTATACAAAAGACTACCTTCCATAATTACAAGGCTACCATCCATTGGAATAACAAAAATCTCGATAACAGACTACCTTCCATAATGACAATGCTACCATCCAAAGGAATTAAGAAAATTTCAACAATAAACTACCTTCCATAATTACAAGGCTACCATCCATTGGAGTAACATAAATCTGAACAATAGACTACCTTCCATAACGACAAGGCTACAATCCATTGGAGTAACAGAAGACTCAATGACATATTACCTTCCATAATGACAAGGCTACCATCTATTGGAGTAACAAAAATTTTGACAACAGACCACCTTCCATAATTACAAGGCTACCATCCATTGGAGTATAAAAAATCTCGACAACAGATTACCTTCCATTATGACAAGGCTACCATCCATTGGAAAAACCAAAATATCGACAATAGAGTACCTTCCATAATGACAAGGCTAACATCCATTGTAATAACAAGAATCTAGACAATAGAATACCTTCCATTATGACAAGGCTACCATCCATTGGAGTAACAAAAATCTGAACAATAGACTACCTTGCATAATGATAGGCTATCATCCATTGGAGTAACTTAGATATCGACAACTGACTACCTTCAATAATGACAAGGTTACCATCCATTGGAGTAATAAAAATATCTACAAAAGACTACCTTCCATAATGACAAGGCTACAATCCATTGGAGTAACAAAAATATGAACAACAGACTACCTTCGATAATGACAAGGCTACAATCCATTGAAGTAACAGAAATCTCAATGACAGACTACCTTCCATAATGAAAAGGCTACCATCTATTGGAGTAACAAAAATCTCGACAACAGACCACCTTCCATAATTACAAGGCTACCATCCATTGGAGTATTAAAAATCTCGACAACAGAGTACCTTCCATAATGACCAGGCTATCATCCATTGAAGTAACAAAAATCTGAACAACATACTACCTTTCACAATGACAAGGCTAGCATCCATTGGAGTAACATAAATCTCAACGACTGACTACCTTCCATAATTACAAGGCTACCATCCATTGGAATAACAAAAATCTTGATAATAGACTACATTCTATAATAACAAGGCTACCATCCATTGGAGTAAAAAAAATTTGAACAACAGACTACCTTGCATAATGACAAGGTTATCATCCATTGGAGTAACAAAGATATTGAAAACAGGCTACCTTCAATAATTACAAGGCTACCATCCATTGGAGTAACAAAAATCTCGACAAAAGAATACCTTCCATAATAACAAGGTTACCATTCATTGAAGTAACAAAAATCTCGACAAAGACTCCCTTCCATAATGACAAGGCTACAATCCATTGGAGTAACGGAAATCTCAACATAAGACTACCTTCCATAATGACAAGGCTACCATTCATTGGAGTAACAAAAATATCGACAATAGACTACATTCCATAATGACAAGGCTACATCCATTGGGGTAACAAAAATCTTGACAACAGACTACCTTCCATAATGACAAGGCTACCATCCATTGGAGTAACAAAAATCTCGACAACAGACTACCTTCCATAATGACAAGGCTACCATCCAATGAAATAAAAAAAAACTTTCGGTACCAAACTACCTTCCATAATGACAAGGCTACCATCCATTGGATTAACAAAAATCTGAACATCATACTACCTTCCATAATGACAAGGATACAATCCATTGGAGTAACAAAAATCTCAACGACAGACTACCTTGAAAAATGACAAGGCTAACATCTATTGGAGTAACAAAAATCTAGACAATAGACTACCTTCCATAATTGCAAGGCTACCATCCATTGGAGTATCAAAAATCTTGACAACAGACTACCTTCCATAATGACAAGGCTACCATCCATTGGAATAACAATAATCTCGACAATAGAGTACCTTCCATAATTACAAGGCTATCATCCATTGAAGTAACAAGATTATGAACAACAGACTACCTTTCATAATGATAAGGCTACCATCCATTTGAGTAATAGAGATATCGACAACAAACTACCTTCAATAATGACAAGGCTACCATCCATTGGAGTAATAAAAATACTTACAAAAGACTACCTTACATAATGACAAGGTTACCATCCATTGGAATAACAAAAACCTCGAAAATAGACTACCTTCCATAATGACAAGGCTACCATCCAATGGAATAAAAAAATTTTCGACAACAGACTACCTTCCATAATCACAAGGCTACCATCCATTAGAGTAACATAAATCTCAACAATAGACTACCTTCCATAATAACAAGTCTACCATCTATTGGAAAAACAAAAATCTCGACAACAGACAACCTTCCATGATTACAAGGCTACCATCCATTAGAGTATCAAAAATATCGACAACAGACTACCTTCCATAATGACAATGCTACCATCCAAAGGAATTAAGAAAATTTCAACAACAAACTACCTTCCATAATTACAAGGCTACCATCCAATGGAGTAACATAAATCTGAACAATAGACTACCTTCCATAATGACAAGGCTACAATCAATTGGAGTAACAGAAGACTCAATGACATATTACCTTCCATAATGACAAGGCTACCATCTATTGGAGTAACAAAAATTTTGACAACAGACTACCTTCCATAATTACAAGGCTACCATCCATTGGAGTATAAAAAATCTCGACAACAGACTACCTTCCATTATGACAAGGCTACCATCCATTGGAAAAACCAAAATATCGACAATAGAGTACCTTCCATAATGATAAGGCTAACATCCATTGGAATAACAAGAATCTCGACAATAGAATACCTTGCATTATGACAAGGCTACCATCCATTGGAGTAACAAAAATCTGAACAATAGACTACCTTGCATAATGACAGGCTATCATCCATTAGAGTAACTTAGATATCGACAACTGACTACCTTCAATAATGACAAGGCTACCATCCATTGGAGTAATAAAAATATCTACAAAAGACTACCTTCCATAATGACAATGCTACAATCCATTGGAGTAACAAAAATATGAACAACAGACTACCTTCCATAATGACAAGGCTACAATCCATTGGAGTAACAGAAATCTCAATGACAGACTACCTTCCATAATGAAAAGGCTACCATCTATTGGAGTAACAAAAATCTCGACAACAGACCACCTTCCATAATTACAAGGCTACCATCCATTGGAGTATCAAAAATCTCGACAACAGAGTACCTTCCATAATGACCAGGCTATCATCAATTGAAGTAACAAAAATCTGAACAACATACTACCTTTCATAATGACAAGGCTAGCATCCATTGGAGTAACATAAATCTCAACGACTGACTACCTTCCATAATGACAAGGCTACCATCCATTGGAATAACAAAAATCTTGATAATAGACTACATTCTATAATAACAAGGCTACCATCCATTGGAGTAAAAAAAATTTGAACAACAGACTACCTTGCATAATGACAAGGCTATCATCCATTGGAGTAACAAAGATATTGAAAACAGGATACCTTCAATAATTACAAGGCTACCATCCATTGGAGTAACAAAAATCTCGACAAAAGACTACCTTCCATAATAACAAGGTTACCATTCATTGAAGTAACAAAAATCTCGACAAAGACTCCCTTCCATAATGACAAGGCTACAATCCATTGGAGTAACGAAAATCTCAACATAAGAGTACCTTCCACAATGACAAGGCTACCATTCATTGGAGTAACAAAAATATCGACAATAGACTACATTCCATAATGACAAGGCTACATCCATTGGGGTAACAAAAATCTCGACAACAGAATACCTTCCATAATGACAAGGCTACCATCCAATGGAGTAACAAAAATCTCGACAACAGACTACCTTCCATAATGACAAGGCTACCATCCAATGAAATAAAAAAAACTTTCGGTACCAAACTACCTTCCATAATGACAAGGCTACCATCCATTGGATTAACAAAAATCTGAACATCATACTACCTTCCATAATGACAAGGATACAATCCATTGGAGTAACAAAAATCTCAACGACAGATTACCTTCAAAAATGACAAGGCTAACATCTATTGGAGTAACAAAAATCTAGACAATAGACTACCTTCCATAATTGCAAGGCTACCATCCATTGGAGTATCAAAAATCTCGACAACAGACTACCTTCCATAATGACAAGGCTACCATCCATTGGAATAACCAAAATCTCGACAATAGAGTACCTTCCATAATTACAAGGCTATCATCCATTGAAGTAACAAGATTATGAACAACAGACTACCTTTCATAATGATAAGGCTACCATCCATTTGAGTAACAGAGATATCGACAACAAACTACCTTCAATAATGACAAGGCTACCATCCATTGGAGTAATAAAAATCCTTACAAAAGACTACCTTACATAATGACAAGGTTACCATCCATTGGAATAACAAAAACCTCGAAAATAGACTACCTTCCATAATGACAAGGCTACCATTCAATGGAATAAAAAAAATTTCGACAACAGACTACCTTCCATAATCACAAGGCTACCATCCATTAGAGTAACAGAAATCTCAACGATAGACTACCTTCCATAATAACAAGTCTACCATCTATTGGAAAAACAAAAATCTCGACAACAGACAACCTTCCATGATTACAAGGCTACCATCCATTAGAGTATCAAAAATATCGACAACAGACTACCTTCCATAATGACAATGCTACCATCCAAAGGAATTAAGAAAATTTCAACAACAAACTACCTTCCATAATTACAAGGCTACCATCCATTGGAGTAACATAAATCTGAACAATAGACTACCTTCCATAATGACAAGGCTACAATCAATTGGAGTAACAGAAGACTCAATGACATATTACCTTCCATAATGACAAGGCTACCATCTATTGGAGTAACAAAAATTTTGACAACAGACTACCTTCCATAATTACAAGGCTACCATCCATTGGAGTATAAAAAATCTCGACAACAGACTACCTTCCATTATGACAAGGCTACCATCCATTGGAAAAACCAAAATATCGACAATAGAGTACCTTCCATAATGACAAGGCTAACATCCATTGGAATAATAAGAATCTCGACAATAGAATACCTTCCATTATGACAAGGCTACCATCCATTGGAGTAACAAAAATCTGAACAATAGACTACCTTGCATAATGACAGGCTATCATCCATTAGAGTAAGTTAGATATCGACAACTGACTACCTTCAATAATGACAAGGCTACCATCCATTGGAATAATAAAAATATCTACAAAAGACTACCTTCCATAATGACAATGCTACAATCCATTGGAGTAACAAAAATATGAACAACAGACTACCTTCCATAATGACAAGGCTACAATCCATTGGAGTAACAGAAATCTCAATGACAGACTACCTTCCATAATGAAAAGGCTACCATCTATTGGAGTAACAAAAATCTCGACAACAGACCACCTTCCATAATTACAAGGCTAGCATCCATTGGAGTATCAAAAATCTCGACAACAGAGTACCTTCCATAATGACCAGGCTATCATCCATTGAAGTAATAAAAATCTGAACAACAGACTACCTTTCATAATGACAAGGCTAGCATCCATTGGAGTAACAAAAATCTCGATAAAAAACTACCTTCTATAATGACAAGGCTACCATCCATTGGAATAACAAAAATCTCGACAAAAGACTACCTTCCATAATGACAAGGCTACCATTCTTTGGAGTAACGAAAATATCGACAACAGACTACCTTCCATAATAACAAGGCTGTATCCATTGGGGTAACAAAAATCTTGACAACTGACTACCTTCCATAATGACAAGGCTACCATCCATTGGAGTAACAAAAATCTCAACCAAAAACTACCTTCCATAATGACAGGGCTACCATCCATTGGAATAACAAAAATCTCGACAAAAGACTACCTTCCATAATGACAAGTTCACCATCCATTGGAATAACAAATATTCCGACAACATACAACCTTTCATAATGACAAGGCTACCATCCAATGGAATAAAAAATTCTTGACAACAGGCTACCTTTCATAATGACAAGGCAACAATCCATTGGAGTAACAAAAATCTGAACAATAGAATACCTTCCATAATGACAAGGCTACAATCCATTGGAGCGATAGAAATCACAACGAAAGACTACCTTCCATAATGACAAAGTAACCATCCATTGGAGTAACAAAAATCTCGACAACAGACTACCTTCAATAATTATAAGGCTACCACCCATTGGAGAATCAAAAATCTTGACAATAGACTACCTTCCATAATGAAAAGGCTATCATCCATTGGAGTAACAAAAAATATGAACAACAGACTACCTTCCATAATGACAAGGCTACCATCCACTGGAGTAACAGAAATCTCAACGACCGACTAACTTCCATAATGATAAGGCTACCATCCATTGGAGTAACACAAATCTCGACAAAAGACTACCATCCATAATAACAAGGTTACCATCCATTGGAATAACAAAAATCTCGACAAAAAACTACCTTCTATAATGACAAGGCTATCAACCATTGGAATAACAAAAATCTCGACAAAAGACTACCTTCCATAATGACAAGGCTACAATTCATTGGAGTAACAAAAATATCGACAACAGATTACCTTCCATAATGACAAGGCTACATCCATTGGGTTAACAAAAATCTTGACAATAGACTACCTTCCATAATGACAAGGCTACCATCCATTGGAGTAACAAAAATCTCAACAAAAAACTACCTTCCATAATGACAAGGCTACCATCCATTGGAATAACAAAAATCTCGACATAAGACTACCTTCCATAATGACAAGGTTACCATCCATTGGAATAACAAATATCTCGACAATAGACTACCTTCCATAATGACAAGGCTACCATCCAATGGAATAAAAAATTCTCGACAACAGACTACCTTCCATAATGAAAAGGCTACAATCCATTGGAGTAACAAAAATCTGAACAACAGACTAGCTTCCATAATGACAAGGCTACAATCCATTAGAGTAACATAAATCTCAACGACATAATACCTTCCATAATGAAAAGCCTACCATCCATTGGAGTAACAAAAATCTCGACAACAGACTACCTTCCATAATCATAAGGCTACCACCCAATGCAGTATAAAAAATTTCGACAACAGACTACCTTCCATAATGACAAGGCTATCATCCATTGGAGTAACAAAAATATGAACAACAGACTACCTTCCATAATGACAAGACTACCATCCATTGGAGTAATAGAAATCTCAACGATCAAATACCTACCATAAGGACAAGGCTACCATCCATTGGAGTAACAAAAATCTGAACAACAAACTACCTTGCATAATTACAAGGCTATCATCCATTGGATTAACAGAGATATAGACAACAGACTACCTTCAATAATGACAAGGCTACCATCCATTGGAGTAAAAATAATTTCAACAAAACACTACATTTCATAATGACAATGTTACCATCCATTGGAATAACAAAAATCTCGACAACAGACTACCTTCCATAATAACAAGGCTACCATCCATTGGAGTAAAAAAAATCAGAACAACATACTACCTTACATATTGACAAGGCTACCATCTATTGGAGTAACAAAAATCTCAACAACAGACTACCTTCCATAATTACAAGGCTACCATCCATTGGAGTATCAAAAATCTCGACAACATACTACATTCCATAATGACAAGGCTACCATCCATTGGAATAAACAATATCTTGACAATAGAGTACCTTCCATAATGACAAGGCTATCATCCATTAAAGTAACAAAAACCTGAACAATAGACTACCTTTCATAATGATGAGGCTACCATCCATTGTAGTAACAGAAATATCAACGACCGACTACCTTCCATAATGATAAGGCTACCATCCGTTGGAGTAACAAAAATCTCTACAAAAGACTACCTTCCATAATAACAAGGTTACCATCCATTGGAACAACAAAAATCTCGACAATAGACTCCCTTCCATAATGAAAAGGCTATAATCCATTGGAGTAACAAAAATCTCAAAGACAGACTACCTTCCATAATGACAAGGCTACCATCGATTGGAGTAACACAAATCTCGACAAACGAATACCTTCCATAATAACAAGGTTACCATCCATTGTAATAATAAAAATCTCGATAATAGACTCCCTTCCATAATGAAAAGGCTATAATCCATTGGAGTAACAAAAATCTCAACGACAGACTACCTTCCATAATGACAAGGCTACCATCGATTGGAGTAACACAAATCTCGACAAAAGACTACCTTCCATAATGACAAGGCTACCATCCATTGGAATAACAAAAATCTCGACAAAAGACTACCTTCCATAATGACAAGGCTGCCATTCTTTGGAGTAACAAAAATATCGACAACAGACTACCTTCCATAATAACAAGGCTACATCCATTGGGCTAACGAAACTCTCGACAACAGACTACCTTCCATAATGACAAGGATACCATCCTTTGGAGTAACAAAAATTTAGAAAGAAAAAAACTACCTTCCATAATGACAAGGCTACCATCCATTGGAATAAAAAAAATCTCGACAAAAGACTACCTTCCATAATGACAAGGTTACCATCCATTAGAATAACAAATATCTTGACCACATAATACCTTCCATAATGACAAGGCTACCATCCAATGGAATATAAAATTCTCGACAACAGACTGCCTTGCATAATGACAAGGCTATCATCCATTGGAGTAACAGAGATATAGACAACAGACTACCTTCAATAATGACAAGGCTACCATCCATTCGAGTAAAAAAAATTTCAACAAAAGACTACATTTCATAATGACAAGGTTACCATCCAATGGAATAACAAAAATCTCGACAACAGACTACCTTCCATAATAACAAGGCTACAATCCATTGGAGTAACAAAAATCAGAACAATAGACTACCTTGCATATTGACAAGGCTACCATCTATTGGAGTAACAAAAATCTCGACAACAGACTACCTTCCATAATTAAAAGGCTACCATCCATTGGAGTATCAAAAATCTCGACAACAGACTACCTTCCATAATGACAAGGCTACCATCCATTGGAATAAACAAAATCTTGACAATAGAGTACCTTCCATAATGACAAGGCTATCATCCATTAAAGTAACAAAAATCTGAAAAATAGACTACCTTTCATAATGAAAAGGCTACCATCCATTGTAGTAACAGAAATATCAACGACCGACTACCTTCCATAATGACAAGGCTACCATCCGTTGGAGTAACAAAAATCTCGACAAAAGACTACCTTCCATAATAACAAGGTTACCATCCATTGGAATAACAAAAATCTCGACAAAAGACTACCTTCCATAATGACAAGGCTACCATTCATTGGAGTAACAAAAATATGGACAACAGATTACCTTCCATAATGACAAGGCTACATCCATTGGGTTAACAAAACTCTCGAGAACAGACTACCTTCCATAATGACAAGGATACCATCCATTGGAGTAACAAAAATCTAGAAAAAAAAACTACCTTCCATAATGACAAGGCTACCATCCATTGGAATAAAACAAATCTCGACAAAAGACTACCTTCCATAATGACAAGGTTACCATCCATTAGAATAACAAATATCTTGACAACATAATACCTTCCATAATGACAAGGCTACCATCCAATGGAATATAAAATTCACGACAACATACTGCCTTGCATAATGACAAGGCTATCATCCATTGGAGTAACAGAGATATAGACAACAGACTACCTTCAATAATGACAAGGCTACCATCCATTGGAGTAAAAGAATTTTCAACAAAAGACTACATTTCATAATGACAAGGTTACCATCCATTGGAATAACAAAAATCTCAACAACAGACTACCTACCATAATAAAAAGGCTACCATCCATTGGAGTAACAAAAATCAGAACAACAGACTACCTTACATATTGACAAGGCTACCATCTATTGGAGTAACAAAAATCTCGACAATAGACTACCTTCCATAATTACAAGGCTAACATCCAGTGGAGTATGAAAAATCTCGACAACAGACTACCTTCCATTGGAATAAACAAAATTCTCGACAATAGACTCCCTTCCATAATGAAAAGGCTATAATCCATTGGAGTAACAAAAATCTCAACGAGAGACTACCTTCCATAATGACAAGGCTACCATCAATTGGAGTAACACAAATCTCAACAAAAGACTACCTTCCATAATAACAAGGTTACCATAAATTGTAATAATAAAAATCTCGACAAAAAACTACCTTCAATAATGACAAGGCTACCATCCATTGGAATAACAAAAATCTCGACAAAAGAATACTTTCCATAATGAGAAGGCTACATTTCATTGTAGTAACAAAAATATCGACAACAGACTACCTTCCATAATGACAAGGCTACATCCATTGGGTTAACAAAAATCTCGACAATAGACTACCTTCCATAATGACAAGGATAGCATCCGTTGGAGTAACAAAAATCTATAAAAAAAAACTACCTTCCATAATGACAAGGCAACCATCCATTAGAATAAAAAAAATCTTGACAAAAGACTACCTTCCATAATGACAAGGCTATCAACCATTGGAATAACAAAAATCTCGACAAAAGACTACCTTCCATAATGACAAGGCTACAATTCTTTGGAGTAACAAAAATATCGACAACAGATTACCTTCCATAATGACAAGGCTGCATCCATTGGGTTAACAAAAATCTCGACAATAGACTACCTTCCATAATGACAAGGCTACCATCCATTGGAGTAACAAAAATCTCGACAAAAAACTACCTTCCATAATGACAAGGCTACCATCCATTGGAATAACAAAAATCTCGACATAAGACTACCTTCTATAATGACAAGGTTACCATCCATTGGAATAACAAATATCTCGACAACAGACTACCTTCCATAATGACAAGGCTACCATCCAATGGAATAAAAAATTCTCGACAACAGACTACCTTCCATAATGACAAGGCTACAATCCATTGGAGTAAGAAAAATCTGAACAACAGACTACCTTCCATAACGACAAGGCTACAATCCATTAGAGTAACATAAATCTCAACGACATAATACCTTCCATAATGACAAGGCTACCATCCATTGGAGTAACAAAAATCTCGACAACAGACTACCTTCCATAATGACAAGGCTATCATCCATTGGAGTAACAAAAATATGAACAACAGACTACCTTCCATAATGACAAGACTACCATCCATTGGAGTAATAGAAATCTCAACGATCAAATACCTACCATAATGACAAGGCTACCATCCATTGGAGTAACAAAAATCTGAACAACAAACTACCTTGCATAATGACAAGGCTATCATCAATTGGAGTAACAGAGATATAGACAACAGACTACCTTCAATAATGACAAGGCTACCATCCATTGGAGTAAAAAAAATTTCAATAAAACACTACATTTCATAATGACAAGGTTACCATCCATTGGAATAACAAAAATCTCGACAACAGACTACCTTCCATAATAACAAGGCTACCATCCATTGGAGTAACAAAAATCAGAACAACAGACTACCTTACATATTGACAAGGCTACCATCTATTGGAGTAACAAAAATCTCGACAACATACTACCTTCTATAATTACAAGGATACCATCCATTGGAGTATCAAAAATCTCGAAAACAGACTACCTTCCATAATGACAAGGCTACCATCCATTGGAATAAACAAAATCTTGACAATAGAGTACCTTCCATAATGACAAGGCTATCATCCATTAAAGTAACAAAAATCTGAAAAATAGACTACCTTTCATAATGAAAAGGCTACCATCCATTGTAGTAACAGAAATATCAACGACCGACTACCTTCCATAATGACAAGGCTACCATCCGTTGGAGTAACAAAAATCTCGACAAAAGACTACCTTCCATAATAACAAGGTTACCATCCATTGGAATAACAAAAATCTCGACAAAAGACTACCTTCCATAATTACAAGTCTACCATTCATTGGAGTAACAAAAATATCGACAACAGACTAACTTCCATAATGACAAGGATACCATCCATTGGAGTAACAAAAATCTAGAAAAAAGACTACCTTCCATAATAACAAGGTTACCATCCATTGTAATAATAAAAATCTTGACAAAAAACTTACTTCCATAATGACAAGGCTTCCATCCATTGGAATAACAAAAATCTCGACAAAAGACTACCTTCCATAATGACAAGGCTACCATTCATTGGAGTAACAAAAATATCGACAACAGACTACCTTCCATAATGACAAGGCTACATCCATTGGGATAACGAAACTCTCGACAATAGACTACCTTCCATAATGACAAGGATACCATCCATTGGAGTAACAAAAATCTAGAAAGAAAAAAACTACCTTCCATAATGACAAGGCTATCATCCAATGGAATAAAAAAAATCTCGACAAAAGACTACCTTCCATAATGACAAGGTTACCATCTATTAGAATAACAAATATCTTGACCACATAATACCTTCCATAATGACAAGGCTACCATCCAATGGAATATAAAATTCTCGACAACAGACTGCCTTGCATAATGACAAGGCTATCATCCATTGGAGTAACAGAGATATAGACAACATACTACCTTCAATAATGACAAGGCTACCATCCATTGGAGTAAAAAAATTTTCAACAAAAGACTACATTTAATTATGACAAGGTTACCATCCATTGGAATAACAGAAATATCGACAACACACTACCTTCCATAATAACAAGGCTACCTTCCATTGGAGTAACAAAAATCAGAACAACAGACTACCTTACATATTGACAAGGCTACCATCTATTGGAGTAACAAAAATCTCGACAACAGACTACCTTCCATAATTACAAGGCTACCATTCATTGGAGTAACAAAAATATCGACAACAGACTAACTTCCATAATGACAAGGATACCATCCATTGGAGTAACAAAAATCTAGAAAAAAGACTACCTTCCATAATAACAAGGTTACCATCCATTGTAATAATAAAAATCTTGACAAAAAACTAACTTCCATAATGACAAGGCTTCCATCCATTGGAATAACAAAAATCTCGACAAAAGACTACCTTCCATAATGACAAGGCTACCATTCATTGGAGTAACAAAAATATCGACAACAGACTACCTTCCATAATGACAAGGCTACATCCATTGGGATAACGAAACTCTCGACAATAGACTACCTTCCATAATGACAAGGATACCATCCATTGGAGTAACAAAAATCTAGAAAGAAAAAAACTACCTTCCATAATGACAAGGCTATCATCCAATGGAATAAAAAAAATCTCGACAAAAGACTACCTTCCATAATGACAAGGTTACCATCCGTTAGAATAACAAATGTCTTGACCACATAATACCTTCCATAATGACAAGGCTACCATCCAATGGAATATAAAATTCTCGACAACAGACTGCCTTGCATAATGACAAGGCTATCATCCATTGGAGTAACAGAGATATATACAACATACTACCTTCAATAATGACAAGGCTACCATCCATTGGAGTAAAAAAATTTTCAACAAAAGACTACATTTCATTATGACAAGGTTACCATCCATTGGAATAACAGAAATCTCGACAACACACTACCTTCCATAATAACAAGGCTACCTTCCATTGGAGTAACAAAAATCAGAACAACAGACTACCTTACATATTGACAAGGCTACCATCTATTGGAGTAACAAAAATCTCGACAACAGACTACCTTCCATAATTACAAGGCTACCATCCATTGGAGTATCAAAAATCTCGACAACAGACTACCTTCCATAATGACAAGGCTACCATCCATTGGAATAAACAAAATCTTGACAATAGAGTACCTTCCATAATGACAAGGCTATCATCCATTAAAGTAACAAAAATCTGAAAAATAGACTACCTTTCATAATGAAAAGGCTACCATTCGTTGTAGTAACAGAAATATCAACGACCGACTACCTTCCATAATGACAAGGCTAACATCCGTTGGAGTAACAAAAATCTCGACAAAAGACTACCTTCCATAATAACAAGGTTACCATCCATTGGAATAACAAAAATCTCGACAAAAGACTACCTACCATAATGATAAGGCTACCATTCATTGGAGTAACAAAAATATCGACAACAGACTACCTTCCATAATGACAAGGCTACATCCATTGGGTTAACAAAACTCTCGACAACAAACTACCTTCCATAATGACAAGGATGCCATCCATTGGAGTAACAAAAATCTAGAAAGAAAAAAACTACCTTCCATAATGACAAGGCTGCCATCCATTGGAATAAAACAAATCTCGACAAAAGACTACCTTCCATAATGACAAGGTTACCATCCATTAGAATAACAAATATCTTGACAACATAATACCTTCCATAATGACAAGGCTACCATCCAATGGAATATAAAATTCACGACAACATATTGGCTTTCATAATGACAAGGCTATCATCCATTGGACTAACAGAGATATAGAATACAGACTACCTTCAATAATGACAAGGCTACCATCCATTGGTGTAAAAAAATTTTCAACAAAAGACTACATTTCATAATGACAAGGTTACCATCCATTGGAATAGCAAAAATCTCGACAACAGACTACCTTCCATAATAACAAGGCTACCATCCATTGGAGTAACAAAAATCAGAACAACAGACTACCTTACATATTGACAAGGCTACCATCTATTGGAGTAACACAAATCTCGACAACAAACTACCTTCCATAATTACAAGGCTACCATCCAGTGGAGTATGAAAAATCTCGACAATAGACTACCTTCCATAATGACAAGGCTACCAACCATTGGAATAAACAAAATTCTCGACAATAGACTCCCTTCCATAATGAAAAGGCTATAATCCATTGGAGTAACAAAAATCTCAAGGAAAGACTACCTCCCATAATGACAAGGCTACCATCGATTGGAGTAACACAAATCTCGACAAAAGACTACCTTCCATAATAACAAGGTTACCATAAATTGTAATAATAAAAATCTCGACAAAAAACTACCTTCAATAATGATAAGGTTACCATCCATTGGAATAACAAAAATCTCGACAAAAGAATACTTTCCATAATGACAAGGCTACCATTCATTGGAGTAACAAAAATATCAACAACAGACTACCTTGCATAATGACATGGCTACATCCATGGATTTAACAAAAATCTCGACAACAGACTTCCTTCCATAATGACAAGGATACCATCCATTGGAGTAACAAAATGTCTAGAAAAAAAACTACCTTCCATAATGACAAGGCTACCATCCATTGGAATAAAAAAAATCTCGATAAAAGACTACCTTCCATAATGACAAGGTTACCATCCATTAGAATAACAAATATCTTGACAACATAATACCTTCCATAATGACAAGGCTACCATCCAATGGAATATAAAATTCTCGACAACAGACTGCCTTCCATAATGACAAGGCTACCATCCATTGGAATAACCAAAATCTCGACAATACTGTACCTTCCATAATGACAAGGCTATTATCCATTGGAGTAATAAAAATCTGAACAACAGACTACCTTCCATAATGAAAAGGATACCATCCATTGGAGTAACAGAAATCTCAACGACCGGCTACCTTCCATAATGACAAGGCTACCATCCATTGGATTAATAAAAATATCGAATTTGACTACCTTCCATAATGACAACGCTACCATCCATTGGAGTAACAAAAATCTTAACATTAGACTACCTTGCATAATGACAAGGATATCATCCATTGGAGTAATAGAGATATCGACAACAGACTACCTTCCATAATGACAAGGCTACCATCACTTGGAGTAACAAAAATATGAACAACATACTACCTTCCATAATGAGAAGGCTACAATCCATTTGAGTAACATAAATCTCAACGATAGACTACCTTCCATAATGAAAAGGCTACCATCTATTGGAGTAACAAAAACCTCGACAACAGACTACCTTCAATAATTACAAGGCTACCATCCATTGGAGTATCAAAAATCTCGACAACAAACTACCTTCCATAATGACAAGGCTACCATCCATTGGAATAACAAAAATCTCGACAATAGAATACCTCCCATAATAACAAGGCTACCATCCATTGGAGTAACAAAAATTTGAAAAATAGACTAGCTTGCATAATGATAAGGCTATCATCCATTGGAGTAACAGAGATATCGACAACAGACTACCTTCAATAATGACAAGGCTACCATCCATTGGAGTAATAAAAATCTCTACAAAAGACTACCTTCCATAATGACAAGGTTACCATCCATTGGAATAACAAAAATCTCGACAATAGACTACCTTCCATAATGACAAGGCTACCATCCAACGAAATAAAAAAAATTTCGACAACAAACTACCTTCCATAAATACAAGGATAGCATCCATTGGAGTAAGAGAAATCTCAACGACAGACTACCTTCCATAATGACAAGGCTACCATCTATTAGAGTAACAAAAATCTCGACTTCAAACCACCTTCCATAATTACAAGGCTACCATCCATTGGAGTATCAAAAATCTCGACAACAAACTACATTCCATAATGACAAGGCTACCATCCATTGGATTAACCAAAATCTCGACAATAGAGTACCTTCCATAATGACAAGGCTATCATCCATTGAAGTAACAAAAATCTGAAAAACATACCACCTTTCATAATGACAAGGCTACCATCCATTGGAGTAACAGATATCTCAACGACCGACTACCTTCCATAATGACAAGGCTACCATCCATTGGAGTAACACAAATCTCGACAAAAGACTACCTTCCTTAATAACAAGGTTACCATCCATTGGAATAACAAAAATATCGACAAAAAACTACCTTCCATAATGACAAGGCTACCATCCATTGGAATAACAAAAATCTCGACAAAAGACTACCTTCCATAATGACAAGGCTACCATTCATTGGAATAACAAAAATATCGACAACAGACAACCTTCAATAATGACAAGGCTACATCCATTGGGTTAACAAAAATCTCGACAACAAACTACCTTCCATAATGACAAGGCTACCATCCATTGGAGTAAAAAAATTTCGACAAAAAACTACCTTCCATAATGACAAGGCTACCATCCATTGGAATAACAAAAATCTCGACCAAAGACTACCTTCCATAATGACAAGGTTACCATCCATTGGAATAACAAATATCTCGACAACAGACTACCTTCCATAATGACAAGGCTACCATCCAATGGAATAAAAAATTCACGACAACAGACTACCTTTCATAATGACAAGGATATAATCAATTAGAGTAACATAAATCTCAACGACATACTACCTTACATAATGACAAGGCTACCGTCCATTGGAGTAACACAATTCTCGATAAAAGACTACCTTCCATAATAACAAGGTTACCATCCATTGGAATAACAAAAATCTTGACAAAAAACTACCTTCCATAATGACAAGGCTACCATCCATTGGAATAACAAAAATCTTGACAAAAGACTACGTTCCATAATGACAACGTTACCATTCGTTGGAGTAACGAAAATATCGACAACAAACTACCTTCCATAATGACAAGGCTACATCCATTGGGGTAACAAAAATCTCTACAACAGACTACCTTCCATAATGACAAGGCTACCATCCATTGGAGTAACAAAAATCTCGACAAAAAACTACCTTACATAATGACAAGGCTACCATCCTTGGAATAACAAAAATCTCGACAAAAGACTACCTTCCATAATGACAAGGTTACCATCCGTTGGAATAACAAATATCTCGACAATAGACTACCTTCCATAATGACAAGGCTACCATCCAATGGAATAAAAAATTCACGACAACAGACTACCTTCCATAATGACAAGGCTACAATCCATTTGAGTAACAAAAATCTGAACAATAGACTACCTTCAATAATGACAAGTCTACCATCCATTGGAGTTACACAATTCTCGATAAAAGACTACGTTCCATAATAACAAGGTTACCATCCATTGGAATAACAAAAATCTCGACAAAAAACTACCTTCCATAATGACAACGTTACCATTCATTGGAGTAACGAAAATATCGATAGAAGACTACCTTCCATAATGACAAGGCTACATCCATTTGGGTAACAAAAATCTCTACAACAGACTACCTTCCATAATGACAAGGCTACCATCCATTGGAGTAACAAAAATCTCGACAAAAAACTACCTTGCATAATGACAAGGCTACCATCCATTGGAATAACAAAAATCTCGACATAAGACTACCTTCCATAATGACAAGGTTACCATCCATTGGAATAATAAATATCTCGACAACAAACTACCTTCCATAATGACAAGGCTACCATCCAATGGAATAAAAAATTCTCGACAACAGACTACCTTCCATAATGACAAGGCTACAATCCATTGGAGTAACAAAAATCTGAACATCAGACTACCTTCCATAATGACAAGGCTACAATCCATTAGAGTAACATAAATCTCAATGACAGACTACCTTCCATAATGACAAGGCTACCATCCATTGGAGTAACAAAAATCTCGACAACAGACTACCTTCCATAATCACAAGGCTACCACCCATTGGAGTATAAAAAATTTAAACAACAGGATACCTTCCATAATGACAAGGCTATCATCCATTGGAGTAATAAAAATATGAACAACAGACTACCTTCCATAATGACAAGACTACCATCCATTGGAGTAATAGAAATCTCAACGATCGAATACCTACCATAATGACAAGGCTACCATCCATTGGAGTAACAAAAATCTGAACAACAGACTACCTTGCATAATGACAAGGCTATCATCCATTGGAGTAACAAAGATATAGACAACAGACTACCTTTAATAATGACAAGGCTACCATCCATTGGAGTAAAAAAAATTTCAATAAAAGACTACATTTCATAATGACAAGGTTACCATCCATTGGAATAACAAAAATCTCGACAACAGGTTACCTTCCATAATAACAAGGCTACCATCTATTGGAGTAACAAAAATTAGAAAAACACACTACCTTACATATTGACAAGGCTACCATCTATTGGAGTAACAAAAATCTCGACAACACACTACCTTCCATAATTACAAGGCTACCATCCATTGGAGTATCAAAAATCTCGACAACAGACTACCTTCCATAATGACAAGGCTACCATCCATTGGAATAAACAAAATCCTGACAATAGAGTACCTTCCATAATGACAACGCTATCATCCATTAAAGTAACAAAAATCTGAACAATAGACTACCTATCATAATGACAAGGCTACCATCTATTGTAGAAACAGAAATATCAACGACCTACTACCTTCCATAATGACAAGGCTAACATCCGTTGGAGTAACAAAAATCTCGACAAAAGACTACCTTCCATAATAACAAGGTTACCATCCATTGGAATAACAAAAATCTCGACAATAGACTCCCTTCCATAATGAAAAGGCTATAATCCATTGGAGTAACAAAAATCTCAACGACAAACTACCTTCCATAATGACAAGGCTACCATCGATTGGAATAACACAAATCTCGACAAAAGAGTACCTTCCATAATAACAAGGTTACCATCCATTGGAATAATAAAAATCTCGACAAAAAACTACCTTCCATAATGACAAGGCTTCCATCCATTGGAATAACAAAAATCTCGACAAAAGACTACCTTCCATAATGACAAGGCTACCATTCATTGGAGTAACAAAAATATCGACAACAGACAATCTTCCATAATGACAAGGCAACATCCATTCGGTTAACAAAAATCTCGACCACATACTACCTTCCATAATGACAAGGATACCATCCATCGGAGTAACAAAAATATCGAAAAAAAACTACCTTCCATAATGACAAGGCTACCATCCATTGGAATAAAAAAAATCTCGACAAAAGACTACCTTCCATAATGACAAGGTTACCATCCATTAGAATAACAAATATCTTGACAACATAATACCTTCCATAATGACAAGCCTACCATCCAATGGAATATAAAATTGTCGACAACAGACTGCCTTCCATAATAACAAGGCTACCATCCATTGGAATAACCAAAATCTCGACAATACAGTACCTTCCATAATGACAAGGCTATTATCCATTGAAGGTATAAAAAAATGAACAACAGACTACCTTCCATAATGAAAAGGATACCTTCCATTGGAGTAACAGAAATCTCAACGACCGGCTACCTTCCATAATGACAAGGCTACCATCCATTGGAATAACAAAAATCTCGACAAAAGACTACCTTCCATAATGACAAGGCTACCATTCATTGGAGTAACAAAAATATCGACAATAGACTACCTTCCATAATGACAAGGCTACATCCATTGGGTTAACAAAAATCTCGCCAATAGACTACCTTCCATAATGACAAGGCTACCATCCATTGGAGTAACAAAAATCTAGACAAAAAACTACCTTCCATAATGACAAGTCTACCATCCATTGGAATAACAAAAATCTCGACAAAAGACTACCTTCCATAATGACAAGGTTACCATCCATTGGAATAACAAATATCTAGACAACAGACTACCTTCCATAATGACAAGGCTACCAACCAATGGAATAAAAAATTCAGGACAACAGACTACCTTCCATAATGACAAGGCTACAATCCATTTGAGTAACAAAAATCTGAACAACAGACTACCTTTCATAATGGCAAGGATACAATCAATTAGAGTAACATAAATCTCAACGACATAATAATTTCCATAATGACAAGGCTACCGTCCATTGGAGTAACACAATTCTCGATAAAAGACTACCTTCCATAATAACAAGGTTACCATCCAATGGAATAACAAAAATCATGACAAAAAACTACCTTGCATAATGACAAGGCTACCATCCATTGGAATTAAAAAAATCTCGAAAAAAGACTACCTTCCATAATGACAACGCTACCATTCATTGGAGTAACGAAAATATCGATAACAGACTACCTTCCATAATGACAAGGCTACCATCCATTGTAGTAACAAAAATCTCAACAAAAAACTACCTTCCATAATGACAGGGCTACCATCCATTGGAATAACAAAAATCTCGACAAAAGACTACCCTCCATAATGACAAGGTTACCATCCATTGGAATAACAAAAATCTCGACAACAGACTACCTTCCATATTAACAAGGCTACCATCCATTGGAGTAACAAATATTAGAACAATAGACTACCTTAAATATTGACAAGGCTACCATCTATTGGAGTAACAAAAATCTCGACAACTGACTACCTTCCATAATTACAAGGCTACCATCATTTGGAGTATCAAAAATCTCGACAACAGACTACCTTCCATAATGACAAGGCTACCATCCATTGGAATAAACAAAATCCTGACAATACAGTACCTTCCATAATGACAAGGCTATCATCCATTAAAGTAACAAAAATCTGAACAATAAACTACCTATCATAATGACAAGGCTACCATTTATTGTAGCAACCGAAATATCAACGACCGACTACCTTCTATAATGACAAGGCTAACATCCGTTTGAGTAACAAAAATCTCAACAAAAGACTACCTTCCATAATAACAAGGTTACCATCCATTGGAATAACAAAAATCTCAACAATAGACTCCCTTCCATAATGAAAAGGCTATAATCCATTGGAGTAACAAAAATCTCAACGATAGACTACCTTCCATAATGACAAGGCTACCATCGATTGGAGTAACACAAATCTCGACAAAAGACTACCTTCCATAAAAACAAGGTTACCATCCACTGGAATAATAAAAATCTCGACAAAAAACTACCTTCTATAATGACAAGACTACCATCCATTGGAATAACAAAAATCTCGACAAAATACTACCTTCCATAATGACAAGGCTACCATTCATTGGAGTAACAAAAATATCGACAACAGACTACCTTCCGTAATGACAAGGCTACATCCATTGGGTTAACAAAAATATCGAAAATAGACTACCTTCCATAATGACAAGGATACCATCCATTAAAGTAACAAAAATCTCGAAAAAAAACTACCTTCCTTAATGACAAGGCTACCATCCATTGGAATAAAAAAATTCTCGACAAAAGACTACCTTCCATAATGACAAGGTTACCATCCATTACAATAACAAATATCTTGACAACATAATACCTTCCATAATGACAAGGCTACCATCCAATGGAATATAAAATTCTCGACAACAGACTGGCTTCCATAATGACAAGGCTACCATCCATTGGAATAACCAAAATCTCGACAATACAATACCTTCCATAATGACAAGGCTATTATCCATTGGAGTAATAAAAATCTGAACAACAGACTACCTTCCATAATGAAAAGGATACCATCCATTGGAGTAACAGAAATCTCAACGACTGGCTACCTTCCATAATGACAACGCTACCATCCATTGGAATAACAAAAATCTCGACAAAAGACTACCTTCCATAATGACAAGGCTACCATTCATTGGAGTAACAAAAATATTGACAATAGACTACCTTCCATAATGACAAGGCTACATCTATTGGGTTAACAAAAATCTCGACAATAGACTACCTTCCATAATGACAAGGCTACCATCCATTGGAGTAACAAAAATCTCGACAAAAAATACCTTCCATAATGACAAGTCTACCATCCATTGGAATAACAAAAATCTCGACAAAAGACTACCTTCCATAATGACAAGGTTACCATCCATTGGAATAACAAATATCTCAACAACAGACTACCTTCCATAATCACAAGGCTACCATCCAATGGAATAAAAAATTCAGGATAACAGACTACCTTCCATAATGACAAGGCTACAATCCATTTGAGTAACAAAAATCTGAACAACAGACTACCTTTCTTAATGACAAGGATACAATCAATTAGAGTAACATAAATCTCGACGACAGACTACCTTACATAATGACAAGGCTACCATCTATTGGATTAACAAAAATCTCGACAACAAACCACCTTCCATAATTACAAGGCTACCATCCATTGGAGTATCAAAAATCTCGACAACATACTACATTCCATAATGATAAGGCTACCATCCATTGGATTAACCAAAATTTCTACAATAGAGTACCTCAATAATGACAAGGCTATCATCCATTGAAGTAACAAAAATCTGAACAACAGACAACCTTTCATAATGACAAGGCTACCATCCATTGGAGTAACAAAAATCTCAATGACCGACTACCTTCCATAATGACACGGCTACCATTCATTGGAGTAACACAAATCTCGACAAAAGACTACCTTCCTTAATAACAAGGTTACCATCCATTGGAATAACAAAAATATCGACAAAAAACTACCTTCCATAATGACAAGGCTACGGGAATAACAAAAATCTCACAAAAAGACTACCTTCCATAATGACAAGGCTACCATTCATAGGAGTAACAAAAATATCGACAATAGACTACCTTCCATAATGACAAGGCTACATCCATTGGGTTAACAAAAATCTCGACAACAGACTACCTTCCATAATGACAAGGCTACCATCCATTGGAGTAACAAAAATCTCGAGAAAAAACTACCTTCCATAATGACAAGGCTACCATCCATTGGAATAAAAAAAATCTCGACAAAATACTACCTTCCATAATGACAAGGTTACCATCCATTGGAATAACAAATATCTCGGCAACAGACTACCTTCCATAATGACAAGGCTACAATCCAATGGAATAAAAAATTCACGACAACATACTACCTTCCATAATGACAAGGCTACGATTCATTGGAGTAACAAAAATCTGAACAACAGACTACGTTTCATAATGACAAGGCTACAATCAATTAGAGTAACATAAATCTCAACGACATACTACCTTCCATAATGACAAGGCTACCGTCCATTGGAGTAACACAATTCTCGATAAAAGACTACCTTCCATTGGAATAACAAAAATCTCGACAAAAAACTACCTTCCATAATGACAAGGCTACCATCCATTGGAATAACAAAAATCTCGACAAAATACTACCTTCCATAATGACAACGCTACCATTCATTGGAGTAACGAAAATATCGACAACAGACTACCTTCAATAATGACAAGGCTACATCCATTAGGGTAACAAAAATCTCTACAACAGACTACCTTCCATAATGACAAGGCTACCATCCATTAGGATAACAAAAATCTCGACAAAAGACTACCTTTCATAATGACAAGGTCACCATCCATTGGAATAACAAATATATTGACAACAGACTACCTTCCATAATGACAATGCTACTAACCAATGGAATAGAAAATTCTCGACAACAAACTACCTTCCATAATGACAAGGCTATAATCCATTGGAGTAACAAAAATCTGAACAACAGAGTACCTTCCTTAATGACATGGCTATAATCCATTAGAATAACATAAATCTCAACGACAGACTACCTTCTAGAATGACAAGGCTGCCGTCCATTGGAGTAACAAAAATCTCGACAACAGACTACCTTCCATAATCACAAGGCTACCACCCATTGAAGTATAAAAAATTTCGACAACAGACTACCTTCCATAATGACAAGGCTATCATCCATTGGAGTAACAAAAATATGAACAACAAACTACCTTCCATAATGAAAAGACTACCATCCATTGGACTAACGGAAATCTCAACGATCAAATACCTACCATAATGACAAGGCTACCATCAATTGGAATAACAAAAATATCGACAATAGACTACCTTCCATAATGACAAGGCTACCATCCATTGGAGTAACAAATATCTGAACAACAAACTACCTTTCATAATGACAAGGCTATCATCCATTGGAGTAACAGAGATATCGACAACAGACTACCTTCTATAATGACAAGGCTATCATCCATTGGAGTAACAAAAATTTCGAAAAAAGACTACCTTTCATAATAACAAGGTTACCATCCATTGGAATAACAAAAATCTCAACAATAGACTCCCTTCCATAATGGCAAGGCTATAAACAATTGGAGTAACAAAAATCTCAACGACAGACTACCTTCCATAATGACAAGGCTACCATCCATTGGAATATCAAAAATCTCGACAATAGAATACCTCCCATAATGACAAGGCTACCATCCATTGGAGTAACAAAAATCGGAACAACAGACAAGCTTGCATAATGATAAGGCTATCATCCATTGGAGTAACAGAGATATCGACAACAGACTACCTTCAATAATGACAAGGCTACCCTCCATTGGAGTAATAAAAATATCTACAAAAGACTACCTTCCATAATGACAAGGTTACCATCCATTGGAATAACAAAAATCTTGACAATAGACTACCTTCCATAATGACAAGGCTTCCATCCAACGAAATAAAAAAATTTTCGACAACAGACTACCTTACATAAATACAAGGCTACCACCCATTGGAGTAAGAGAAATCTCAACGACAGACTACCTTCCATAATGACAAGGCTACCATCTATTGGAGTAACAAAAATCTCGACAACAAACCACCTTCCATAATTACAAGGCTACCATCCATTGGAGTATCAAAAATCTCGACAACAAACTACATTCCATAATAATAAGGCTACCATCCATTGGATTAACCAAAATCTGAAAAACAGACAACCTTTCATAATGTCAAGGCTACCATCCATTGGAGTAACAGAAATCTCAACGATCGACTACCTTCCATAATGACACGGCTACCATTCATTGGAGTAACACAAATCTCGACAAAAGACTACCTTCCTTAATAACAAGGTTACCATCCATTGGAATAAAAAAAATATCGACAAAAAACTACCTTCCATAATGACAAGGCTACGGGAATAACATAAATCTCACAAAAAGACTACCTTCCATAATGACAAGGCTACCATTCATTGGAGAAACAAAAATATCGACTATAGACTACCTTCCATAATGACAAGGCTACATCCATTGGGTTAACAAAAATCTCGACAACAGACTACCATCCATAATGACAAGGCTACCATCCATTGGAGTAACAAAAATCTCGAGAAAAAACTACCTTCCAAAATGACAAGGCTACCATCCATTGGAATAAAAAAAATCTCGACAAAATACTACCTTCCATAATGACAAGGTTACCATCCATTGGAATAACAAATATCTCGGCAACAGACTACCTTCCATAATGACAAGGCTACCATCCAATGGAATAAAAAATTCACGACAACAGACTACTTTCCATAATGACAAGGCTACAATCCATTGGAGTAACAAAAATCTGAACAACAGACTACCTTTCATAATGACAAGGCTACAATCAATTAGAGTAACATAAATCTCAACGACATACTACCTTCCATAATGACAAGGCTACCATCCATTGGAGTAACAAAAATCTCGATAAAAGACTACCTTCCATAATAACAAGGTTACCATCCATTGGAATAACAAAAATCTCGACAAAAAACTACCTTCCATAATGACAAGGCTACCATCAATTGGAATAACAAAAATCTCGACAAAATACTACCTTCCATAATGACAACGCTACCATTCATTGGAGTAACGAAAATATCGACAACAGACTACCTTCCATAATGACAAGGTTACATCCATTAGGGTAACAAAAATCTCTACAACAGACTACCTTCCATAATGACAAGGCTACCATCCATTGGAGTAACAGAAATCTCGACAAAAAACTACCTTCCATAATGACAAGGCTACCATCCATTGGAATAACAAAAATCTCGACAAAAGACTACCTTCCATAATGACAAGGTCACCATCCATTGTAATAACAAATATCTTGACAACAGACTACCTTCCATAATGACAAGGCTACCAACCAATGGAATAGAAAATTCTCGACAACAAACTACCTTCCATAATGACAAGGCTATAATCCATTGGAGTAACAAAAATTTGAACAACAGACTACCTTCCTTAATGACAAGGCTACAATCCATTGGAGTAACAGAAATCTCAACGACCGACTACCTTCCATAATGACACGGCTACCATTCATTGGAGTAACACAAATCTCGACAAAAGACTACCTTCCTTAATAACAAGGCTACCATCCATTGGAGTAACAAATATCTGAACAACAAACTACCTTTCATAATGACAAGGCTATCATCCATTGGAGTAACAGAGATATCGACAACAGACTACCTTCAATAATGACAAGGCTATCATCCATTGGAGTAACAAAAATCTCGAAAAAAGACTACCTTTCATAATAACAAGGTTTCCATCCATTGGAATAACAAAAATCTCGACAATAGACTCCCTTCCATAATGACAAGGCTATAATCAATTGGAGTAACAAAAATCTTAACGACAGACTACCTTCCATAATGATAAGGCTACCATCCATTGGAATAACAAAAATTTGAACAACAGACAAGCTTGCATAATGATAAGGTTATCATCCATTGGAGTAACAGAGATATCGACAACAGACTACCTTCAATAATGACAAGGCTACCCTCCATTGGAGTAATAAAAATCTCTACAAAAGACTACCTTCCATAATGACAAGGTTACCATCCATTGGAATAACAAAAATCTTGACAATAGACTACCTTCAATAAATACAAGGCTACCATCCATTGGAGTAAGAGAAATCTCAACGACAAACTACCTTCCATAATGACAAGGCTACCATCTATTTGAGTAACAAAAATATCGACAACAAACCACCTTCCGTAATTACAAGGCTACCATGCATTGGAGTATCAAAAATCTCGACAACAAACTACATTCCATAATGACAAGGCTAACATCCATTGGATTAACCAAAATCTCTACAATAGAGTACCTTCAATAATGACAAGGCTATCATCCATTGAAGTAACAAAAATCTGAACAACAGACAACCTTTCATAATGACAAGGCTACCATCCATTGGAGTAACAGAAATCTCAACGACCGACTACCTTCCATAATGACACGGCTACCATTTATTGGAGTAAAACAAATCTCGACAAAAGACTACCTTCCCTAATAACAAGGTTACCATCCATTGGAATAACAAAAATATCGACAAAAAACTACCTTCCATAATGACAAGGCTACGGGAATAACAAAAATCTCACAAAAAGACTACCTTCCATAATGACAAGGCTACCATTCATTGGAGTAACAAAAATATCGACAACAGACTACCTTCCATAATGACAAGGCTACATCCATTGGGTTAACAAAAATCTCGAAAAAAGACTACCTTCCATAATGACAAGGCTACCATCCATTGGAGTAACAAAAATCTCGAGAAAAAACTACATTCCATAATGACAAGGCTACCATCCATTGGAATAAAAAAAATCTCGACAAAATACTACCTTCCATAATGACAAGGTTACCATCCATTGGAATAACAAATATCTCGACAACAGACTACCTTCCATAATGACAAGGCTACCATCCAATGGAATAAAAAATTCACGACAACAGACTACCTTCCATAATGACAAGGCTACAATCCATTGGAGTTACAAAAATCTGAACAACAGACTACCTTTCATAATGACAAGGCTACAATCAATTAGAGTAACATAAATCTCAACGACATACTACCTTCCATAATGACAAGGCTAGCGTCCATTGGAGTAACACAATTCTCGATAAAAGACTACCTTCCATAATAACAAGGTTACCATCCATTGGAATAAGAATAATCTCGACAAAAAACTACCTTCCATAATGACAAGGCTACCATCCATTGGAATAACAAAAATATCGACAACAGACTACCTTCCATAATGACAAGGCTACATCCATTAGGGTAACAAAAATCTCTACAACAGACTACCTTCCATAATGACAAGGCTACCATCCATTGGAGTAACAAAAATCTCGACAACAGACTACCTTCCATAATGACAAGGCTATCATCCATTGGAGTAACAAAAATATGAACAACAGACTACCTTCCATAATGACAAGACTACCATCCATTGGACTAACAGAAATCTCAACGACCGAATACCTACCATAATGACAAGGCTACCATCAATTGGAATAACAAAAATCTCGACAATAGACTACCTTCCATAATGACAAGGCTACCATCCATTGGAGTAAGAAATATCTGAACAACAAACTACCTTTCATAATGACAAGGCTATCATCCATTGGAGTAACAGAGATATCGACAACAGACTACCTTCAATAATGACAAGGCTACCATCCATTGGAGTAACAAAAATCTCGACAAAATACTACCTTCCATAATAACAAGGTTACCATCCATTGGAATAACAAAAATCTCGACAATAAACTCCCTTCCATAATAACAAGGCTATAATCAATTGGAGTAACAAAACACTCAATGACAGACTACCTTCCATAATGACAAGGATACCATCCATTGGAGTAACACAAATCTCGACAAAAGACTACCTTCCATAATAACAAGGTTACCATCCATTGGAATAACAAAAATCTCGACAAAAAACTACCTTCCATAATGACAAGGCTACCATTCATTGGAGTAACGAAAATATCGACAACAAACTACCTTCCAAAATGACAAGGCTACATCCATTGGGGTAACGAAAATCTCGACAATAGACTACCTTCCATAATGACAAGGCTACCATCCATTGGAGTAACAAAAATCTCGACAAAATACTACCTTGCATAATGACAAGGCTACCATCCATTGGAATAACAAAAATCTCGACAAAAGACTACCTTCCATAATGACAAGGTCACCATCAATTGGAATAACAAATATCTCAACAACAGACTACCTTTAATAATGACAAGGCTACCATCCAATGGAATAAAAAATTCTCGACAACAGACTACCTTCCGTAATGAGAAGGGTACAATCCATTGGAGTAACAAAAATCTAAACAACAGACTACCTTCCGTAATGACAAGGCTACAATCCATTAGAGTAACATAAATCTCAACGACAGACTACCTTCCATAATGACAAGGCTACTGTCCATTGGAGTATCAAAAATCTCGACAACAGACTACCTTCCATAATAACAAGGCTACCACCCATTGGAATAACTAAAATCTCGACAATAGACTACCTTCCATAATGACAAACTACCTTCCAATATGAACAACATACTACCTTCCATAATGACAAGACTACCATACATTGGAGTAACAGAAATCTCAATGATCGAATACCTACCATAATGACAAGGCTACCATCCATTGGAAAAACAAAAATCTAGAAAATAGAGTACCTTCCATAATGACAAGGCTATCATCCATTGGAGTACCAAAAATCTGAACATCAGACAACCTTGCATAATGACAAGGTTATCATCCATTGGAGTAACAAAGATATCGACAACAGACTACCTTCAACAATGACAAGGCTACCATCCATTGGAGTAAAAAAAAATTCGACAATAGACTACCTTTCATAATGACAAGGTTACCATCCATTGGAATAACAAAAATTTCGACAACAGACTACCTTCCATAATGACAAGGCTACCATCCATTGGAGTAACAAAAATCAGAACAACAGACTACCTTCCATATTGACAAGGCTACCATCTATTGGAGTAACAAAAATCTCGACAACAGACTCCCTTCCATAATGACAAGGCTAACATCCATTGGAATAACCAAAATCTTTACAATAGAGTACCTTCCATAATGACAAGGCTATCATCCATTGAAGTAACAAAAATCTGAACAAAAGACTACCTTTCATAATCACAAGGCTACCATCCATTGGAGTAACAGAAATATCAACGACCGACTACCTTCCATAATGACCAGGCTACCATCCGTTGGAGTAACAAAAATCTCGACAAAAGACTACCTTCCATAATAACAAGGTTACCATCCATTGGAATAACAAAAATCTCGACAATAGACTCCTTTCCATAATGACAAGGCTATAATGCATTGGAGTAACAAAAATCTCAATGACAGACTACCTTCCATATTGACAAGGCTACCATCCATTGGAGTAACACAAATCTCGAAAAAAGACTACCTTCCATAATAACAAGGTTACCATCCATTAGAATAACAAAAATCTCGACAAAAAACTACCTTCCATAATGACAAGGCTACCATCCATTGGAATAACAAAAATCTCGACAAAAGACTACCTTCCATAATGACAAGGCTACCATTCATTGGAGTAACGAAAATATCGACATCAAACTACCTTCCATAATGAAAAGGCTACATCCATTGGGGTAACAAAAATCTCGAAAACAGACTACCTTCCATAATGACAAGGCTACCATCCATTGGAGTAACAAAAATCTCGACAAAAAACTATCTTCCATAATGATAAGGCTACCATCCATTGGAATAACAAAAATCTCGACAAAATACTTCCTTCCATAATGACAAGGTCACCATCCATTGGAATAACAAATATCTCGACAACAGACTACCTTTAATAATGACAAGGCTACCATCCAATGGAATAAAAAATTTTCGACAACAGACTACCTTCCATAATGACAAGGCTACAATCCATTGGAGTAACAAAAATCCGAACAACAGACTACCTTCCATAATGACAAGGCTACAATCTATTAGAGTAACATAAATCTCAACGACAAACTTCCTTCCATAATGACAAGGCTACCATCCATTGGAGTAACAAAAATCTTGACAATAGACTACCTTCTATAATCAAAAGGCTACCACCAATTGGAGTATAAAAAATTTCGACAACAGACTACCTTCCATAATGACAATTTTATCATCCATTGGAGTAACAAAAATATGAACAACAGACTACCTTCCATAATGACAAGACTACCGTCCATTGGAATAACAAAAATCTCAACGATCGAATACCTTCTACAATTACAAGGCAACCATCAATTGGAATAACAAAAATCTCGACAATAGACTACCTTCCATAATGACAAGGGTACCATCCATCGGAGTACGAAATATCTGAGCAACAAACTACCTTTCATAATGACAAGTCTATCATCTATAGGAGTAACAGAGATATCGACAACAGACTACCTTCAACAATGACAAGGCTACCATCCGTTGGAGTAACAAAAGTCTCGACAAAAGACTACCTTCCATAATGACAAGGCTACCTTTCATTGGAGTAATGAAAATATCGACAACAGACTACCTTCCATAATGATAAGGCTACATCCATTAGGTTAACAAAAATCTCGACAAAAGACTACCTTCCATAATGAAAAGGCTACCATCCATTGGAATAACAAAAATCTCGACAAAAGAGTACCTTCCATAATGACAAGGTTACGATCCATTGGAATAACAAATATCTCGACAACAGACTACCTTCCATAATGACAAGGCTACCATCCAATGGAATAAAAAATTCTCGACAACAGACTAACTTCCATAATGACAAGGCTACAATCCATTGGAGTAACAAAAATCTAAACAACAGACTACCTTCCATAATGACAAGGCTACAATCCATTAGAGTAACATAAATCTCAATGACATACTACCTTCCATAATGACAAGGCTACCATCCATTGGACTAACAAAAATCTCGACAACAGACTACCTTCCATAATCACAAGGCTACCACCCATTGGAATAACAAAAATCTCGACAATAGACTACCTTCCATAATGACAAGGCTACCATCCATTGGAGTAACAAAAGTCTTAACATTAGACTACCTTGCATAACGACAAGGCTATCATCCATTGAAGTAACATAGATATCGACAACAGACTACCTTCAAAATGACAAGGCTACCATCCCTTGGAGTAAAAAAATCTCGACAAAAGACTACCTTCCATAATGACAAGATTACCATCCATTGGAATAACAAAAATCTCGACAACAAACTACCTTCCATAATGACAAGGCTACCATTCAATGAATTAAAAAAAACATTCGACAACAAACTACCTTCCATAATGACAAGGCTACCATCCATTGGTGTAACAAAAATCTGAACAACATACTACCTTCCATAATGATAAGGCTACAATCCATTGGAGTAACATAAATCTCAACGACAGACTACCTTCCATAATGAAAAGGCTACCATCTATTGGAGTAACAAAAACCTCGACAATCGACTACCTTCCATAATTACAAGGCTACCATCCATTAGAGTATCAAAAATCTCGACAACAAACTACCTTCCATAATGACAAGGCTACCATCCATTGGAATAACAAAAATCTCGACAATAGAATACCTCCCATAATGACAAGGCTACCATCCATTGGAGTAACAAAAATCTGAACAACAGACTATCTTGTATAATGACAAGGCTATCATCCATTGGAGTTATAGAGATATCGACAATAGACTACCTTCAATAATGATAAGTCTACCATCCATTGGAGTAATAAAAATCTCTACAAAAGACTACCTTCCATAATGACAAGGTTACCATCCATTTGAATAACAAAAATCTCGACAACAAACTACCTTCCATAATGACAAGGCTACCATCCATCGGAGTAACAAAAATCTCAACAACAGACTACCTTCCATAATGGCAAGGATATCATCTATTGGAGTAACAAAAATCTCGACAACAGACCACCTTCAATAATTACAAGGCCACCATCCATTGGAGTATCAAAAATCTCGACAACAAACTACCTTCCATAATGACAAGGCTACCATCCATTTGGATTAACCAAAATCTCGACAATAGAGTACCTTCCATAATGACAAGGCTATCATCCATTGAAGTAACAAAAATCTGAACAACAGACTACCTTCCATAATGAGAAGGTTACCATCCATTGGAATAACAAAAATATCGACAAAAAACTACCTTCCATAATGACAAGGCTACCATCCATTGGAATAACAAAAATCTCGACAAAAGACTACCTTCCATAATGACAAGGCTACCATTCATTGGAGTAACAAAAATATCGACAACAGACTACCTTCCATAATGACAAGGATACATTCATTGGGTTAACAAAAATCTCGACAATAGACTACCTTCCATAATGACAAGGCTACCTTTCATTGGAGTTATGAAAATATCGACAACAGACTACCTTCCATAATGATAAGGCTACATCCATTGGGTTAAAAAAAATCTCGACAAAAGACTACCTTCCATAATGACAAGGCTACCATCCATTGGAATAACAAAAATCTCGACAAAAGACTACCTTCCATAATGACAAGGTTACCATCCATTGGAATAAAAAATATCTCGACAACAGACTACCTTCCATAATTACAAGGCTACCATCCAATGGAATAAAAAATTCTCGACAACAGACTAACTTCCATAATGACAAGGCTACAATCCATTGGAGTAACAAAAATCTAAACAACAGACTACCTTCCATAATGACAAGGCTACAATCCATTAGAGTAACTTAAATCTCAATGACAGATTACCTTCCATAATGACAAGGCTACCATCCATTGGAATAACAAAAATCTCGACAATAGACTACCTTCCACAATGACAAGGCTACCATCCATTGGAGTAACAAAAGTCTTAACATTAGACTACCTTGCATAACGACAAGGCTATCATCCATTGAAGTAACATAGATATCGACAACAGACTACCTTCAAAATGACAAGGCTACCATCCCTTGGAGTAAAAAAATCTTTACAAAAGACTACCTTCCATAATGACAAGATTACCATCCATTGGAATAACAAAAATCTCGACAACAAACTACCTTCCATAATGACAAGGCTACCATCCCATGAAATAAAAAAAAAATTCGACAACAAACTACCTTCCATAATGACACGGCTACCATTTATTGGAGTAAAACAAATCTCGACAAAAGACTACCTTCCCTAATAACAAGGTTACCATCCATTGGAATAACAAAAATATCGACAAAAAACTACCTTCCATAATGACAAGGCTACGGGAATAACAAAAATCTCACAAAAAGACTACCTTCCATAATGACAAGGCTACCATTCATTGGAGTAACAAAAATATCGACAACAGACTACCTTCCATAATGACAAGGCTACATCCATTGGGTTAACAAAAATCTCGAAAAAAGACTACCTTCCATAATGACAAGGCTACCATCCATTGGAGTAACAAAAATCTCGAGAAAAAACTACATTCCATAATGACAAGGCTACCATCCATTGGAATAAAAAAAATCTCGACAAAATACTACCTTCCATAATGACAAGGTTACCATCCATTGGAATAACAAATATCTCGACAACAGACTACCTTCCATAATGACAAGGCTACCATCCAATGGAATAAAAAATTCACGACAACAGACTACCTTCCATAATGACAAGGCTACAATCCATTGGAGTTACAAAAATCTGAACAACAGACTACCTTTCATAATGACAAGGCTACAATCAATTAGAGTAACATAAATCTCAACGACATACTACCTTCCATAATGACAAGGCTAGCGTCCATTGGAGTAACACAATTCTCGATAAAAGACTACCTTCCATAATAACAAGGTTACCATCCATTGGAATAAGAATAATCTCGACAAAAAACTACCTTCCATAATGACAAGGCTACCATCCATTGGAATAACAAAAATATCGACAACAGACTACCTTCCATAATGACAAGGCTACATCCATTAGGGTAACAAAAATCTCTACAACAGACTACCTTCCATAATGACAAGGCTACCATCCATTGGAGTAACAAAAATCTCGACAACAGACTACCTTCCATAATGACAAGGCTATCATCCATTGGAGTAACAAAAATATGAACAACAGACTACCTTCCATAATGACAAGACTACCATCCATTGGACTAACAGAAATCTCAACGACCGAATACCTACCATAATGACAAGGCTACCATCAATTGGAATAACAAAAATCTCGACAATAGACTACCTTCCATAATGACAAGGCTACCATCCATTGGAGTAAGAAATATCTGAACAACAAACTACCTTTCATAATGACAAGGCTATCATCCATTGGAGTAACAGAGATATCGACAACAGACTACCTTCAATAATGACAAGGCTACCATCCATTGGAGTAACAAAAATCTCGACAAAATACTACCTTCCATAATAACAAGGTTACCATCCATTGGAATAACAAAAATCTCGACAATAAACTCCCTTCCATAATAACAAGGCTATAATCAATTGGAGTAACAAAACACTCAATGACAGACTACCTTCCATAATGACAAGGATACCATCCATTGGAGTAACACAAATCTCGACAAAAGACTACCTTCCATAATAACAAGGTTACCATCCATTGGAATAACAAAAATCTCGACAAAAAACTACCTTCCATAATGACAAGGCTACCATTCATTGGAGTAACGAAAATATCGACAACAAACTACCTTCCAAAATGACAAGGCTACATCCATTGGGGTAACAAAAATCTCGACAATAGACTACCTTCCATAATGACAAGGCTACCATCCATTGGAGTAACAAAAATCTCGACAAAATACTACCTTGCATAATGACAAGGCTACCATCCATTGGAATAACAAAAATCTCGACAAAAGACTACCTTCCATAATGACAAGGTCACCATCAATTGGAATAACAAATATCTCAACAACAGACTACCTTTAATAATGACAAGGCTACCATCCAATGGAATAAAAAATTCTCGACAACAGACTACCTTCCGTAATGAGAAGGCTACAATCCATTGGAGTAACAAAAATCTAAACAACAGACTACCTTCCGTAATGACAAGGCTACAATCCATTAGAGTAACATAAATCTCAACGACAGACTACCTTCCATAATGACAAGGCTACTGTCCATTGGAGTATCAAAAATCTCGACAACAGACTACCTTCCATAATAACAAGGCTACCACCCATTGGAATAACTAAAATCTCGACAATAGACTACCTTCCATAATGACAAACTACCTTCCAATATGAACAACATACTACCTTCCATAATGACAAGACTACCATACATTGGAGTAACAGAAATCTCAATGATCGAATACCTACCATAATGACAAGGCTACCATCCATTGGAAAAACAAAAATCTAGAAAATAGAGTACCTTCCATAATGACAAGGCTATCATCCATTGGAGTACCAAAAATCTGAACATCAGACAACCTTGCATAATGACAAGGTTATCATCCATTGGAGTAACAAAGATATCGACAACAGACTACCTTCAATAATGACAAGGCTACCATCCATTGGAGTAAAAAAAAATTCGACAATAGACTACCTTTCATAATGACAAGGTTACCATCCATTGGAATAACAAAAATTTCGACAACAGACTACCTTCCATAATGACAAGGCTACCATCCATTGGAGTAACAAAAATCAGAACAACAGACTACCTTCCATATTGACAAGGCTACCATCTATTGGAGTAACAAAAATCTCGACAACAGACTCCCTTCCATAATGACAAGGCTAACATCCATTGGAATAACCAAAATCTTTACAATAGAGTACCTTCCATAATGACAAGGCTATCATCCATTGAAGTAACAAAAATCTGAACAAAAGACTACCTTTCATAATCACAAGGCTACCATCCATTGGAGTAACAGAAATATCAACGACCGACTACCTTCCATAATGACCAGGCTACCATCCGTTGAAGTAACAAAAATCTCGACAAAAGACTACCTTCCATAATAACAAGGTTACCATCCATTGGAATAACAAAAATCTCGACAATAGACTCCTTTCCATAATGACAAGGCTATAATGCATTGGAGTAACAAAAATCTCAATGACAGACTACCTTCCATATTGACAAGGCTACCATCCATTGGAGTAACACAAATCTCGAAAAAAGACTACCTTCCATAATAACAAGGTTACCATCCATTAGAATAACAAAAATCTCGACAAAAAACTACCTTCCATAATGACAAGGCTACCATCCATTGGAATAACAAAAATCTCGACAAAAGACTACCTTCCATAATGACAAGGCTACCATTCATTGGAGTAACGAAAATATCGACATCAAACTACCTTCCATAATGAAAAGGCTACATCCATTGGGGTAACAAAAATCTCGAAAACAGACTACCTTCCATAATGACAAGGCTACCATCCATTGGAGTAACAAAAATCTCGACAAAAAACTATCTTCCATAATGATAAGGCTACCATCCATTGGAATAACAAAAATCTCGACAAAATACTTCCTTCCATAATGACAAGGTCACCATCCATTGGAATAACAAATATCTCGACAACAGACTACCTTTAATAATGACAAGGCTACCATCCAATGGAATAAAAAATTTTCGACAACAGACTACCTTCCATAATGACAAGGCTACAATCCATTGGAGTAACAAAAATCCGAACAACAGACTACCTTCCATAATGACAAGGCTACAATCTATTAGAGTAACATAAATCTCAACGACAAACTTCCTTCCATAATGACAAGGCTACCATCCATTGGAGTAACAAAAATCTTGACAATAGACTACCTTCTATAATCAAAAGGCTACCACCAATTGGAGTATAAAAAATTTCGACAACAGACTACCTTCCATAATGACAATTTTATCATCCATTGGAGTAACAAAAATATGAACAACAGACTACCTTCCATAATGACAAGACTACCGTCCATTGGAATAACAGAAATCTCAACGATCGAATACCTTCTACAATTACAAGGCAACCATCAATTGGAATAACAAAAATCTCGACAATAGACTACCTTCCATAATGACAAGGGTACCATCCATCGGAGTACGAAATATCTGAGCAACAAACTACCTTTCATAATGACAAGTCTATCATCTATAGGAGTAACAGAGATATCGACAACAGACTACCTTCAATAATGACAAGGCTACCATCCGTTGGAGTAACAAAAGTCTCGACAAAAGACTACCTTCCATAATGACAAGGCTACCTTTCATTGGAGTAATGAAAATATCGACAACAGACTACCTTCCATAATGGTAAGGCTACATCCATTAGGTTAACAAAAATCTCGACAAAAGACTACCTTCCATAATGAAAAGGCTACCATCCATTGGAATAACAAAAATCTCGACAAAAGAGTACCTTCCATAATGACAAGGTTACGATCCATTGGAATAACAAATATCTCGACAACAGACTACCTTCCATAATGACAAGGCTACCATCCAATGGAATAAAAAATTCTCGACAACAGACTAACTTCCATAATGACAAGGCTACAATCCATTGGAGTAACAAAAATCTAAACAACAGACTACCTTCCATAATGACAAGGCTACAATCCATTAGAGTAACATAAATCTCAATGACATACTACCTTCCATAATGACAAGGCTACCATCCATTGGACTAACAAAAATCTCGACAACAGACTACCTTCCATAATCACAAGGCTACCACCCATTGGAATAACAAAAATCTCGACAATAGACTACCTTCCATAATGACAAGGCTACCATCCATTGGAGTAACAAAAGTCTTAACATTAGACTACCTTGCATAACGACAAGGCTATCATCCATTGAAGTAACATAGATATCGACAACAGACTACCTTCAAAATGACAAGGCTACCATCCCTTGGAGTAAAAAAATCTCGACAAAAGACTACCTTCCATAATGACAAGATTACCATCCATTGGAATAACAAAAATCTCGACAACAAACTACCTTCCATAATGACAAGGCTACCATTCAATGAATTAAAAAAAACATTCGACAACAAACTACCTTCCATAATGACAAGGCTACCATCCATTGGTGTAACAAAAATCTGAACAACATACTACCTTCCATAATGATAAGGCTACAATCCATTGGAGTAACATAAATCTCAACGACAGACTACCTTCCATAATGAAAAGGCTACCATCTATTGGAGTAACAAAAACCTCGACAATCGACTACCTTCCATAATTACAAGGCTACCATCCATTAGAGTATCAAAAATCTCGACAACAAACTACCTTCCATAATGACAAGGCTACCATCCATTGGAATAACAAAAATCTCGACAATAGAATACCTCCCATAATGGCAAGGCTACCATCCATTGGAGTAACAAAAATCTGAACAACAGACTATCTTGTATAATGACAAGGCTATCATCCATTGGAGTTATAGAGATATCGACAATAGACTACCTTCAATAATGATAAGTCTACCATCCATTGGAGTAATAAAAATCTCTACAAAAGACTACCTTCCATAATGACAAGGTTACCATCCATTGGAATAACAAAAATCTCGACAACAAACTACCTTCCATAATGACAAGGCTACCATCCATCGGAGTAACAAAAATCTCAACAACAGACTACCTTCCATAATGGCAAGGATATCATCTATTGGAGTAACAAAAATCTCGACAACAGACCACCTTCAATAATTACAAGGCCACCATCCATTGGAGTATCAAAAATCTCGACAACAAACTACCTTCCATAATGACAAGGCTACCATCCATTTGGATTAACCAAAATCTCGACAATAGAGTACCTTCCATAATGACAAGGCTATCATCCATTGAAGTAACAAAAATCTGAACAACAGACTACCTTCCATAATGAGAAGGTTACCATCCATTGGAATAACAAAAATATCGACAAAAAACTACCTTCCATAATGACAAGGCTACCATCCATTGGAATAACAAAAATCTCGACAAAAGACTACCTTCCATAATGACAAGGCTACCATTCATTGGAGTAACAAAAATATCGACAACAGACTACCTTCCATAATGACAAGGATACATTCATTGGGTTAACAAAAATCTCGACAATAGACTACCTTCCATAATGACAAGGCTACCTTTCATTGGAGTTATGAAAATATCGACAACAGACTACCTTCCATAATGATAAGGCTACATCCATTGGGTTAAAAAAAATCTCGACAAAAGACTACCTTCCATAATGACAAGGCTACCATCCATTGGAATAACAAAAATCTCGACAAAAGACTACCTTCCATAATGACAAGGTTACCATCCATTGGAATAAAAAATATCTCGACAACAGACTACCTTCCATAATTACAAGGCTACCATCCAATGGAATAAAAAATTCTCGACAACAGACTAACTTCCATAATGACAAGGCTACAATCCATTGGAGTAACAAAAATCTAAACAACAGACTACCTTCCATAATGACAAGGCTACAATCCATTAGAGTAACTTAAATCTCAATGACAGATTACCTTCCATAATGACAAGGCTACCATCCATTGGAATAACAAAAATCTCGACAATAGACTACCTTCCACAATGACAAGGCTACCATCCATTGGAGTAACAAAAGTCTTAACATTAGACTACCTTGCATAACGACAAGGCTATCATCCATTGAAGTAACATATATATCGACAACAGACTACCTTCAAAATGACAAGGCTACCATCCCTTGGAGTAAAAAAATCTTTACAAAAGACTACCTTCCATAATGACAAGATTACCATCCATTGGAATAACAAAAATCTTGACAACAAACTACCTTCCATAATTACAAGGCTACCATCCCATGAAATAAAAAAAACATTCGACAACAAACTACCTTCCATAATGACAAGGCTACCATCCATTGGTGTAACAAAAATCTGAACAACATACTACCTTCCATAATGATAACGCTACAATCCATTGGACTAACATAAATCTCAACGACAAACTACCTTCCATAATGAAAAGGCTACCATCTATTGGAGTAACAAAAACCTCGACAACCGACTACCTTCCATAATTACAAGGCTACCATCCATTGGACTATCAAAAATCTCGACAAAAAACTACCTTCCATAATGACAAGGTTATCATCCATTGGAATAACAAATATCTCGACAACAGACTACCTTCCATAATGACAAGGCTACCATCCAATGGAATAAAAAATTCTCGACAACAGACTAACTTCCATAATGACAAGGCTACAATCCATTGGAGTAACAAAAATCTAAACAACAGACTACCTTCCATAATGACAAGACTACAATCAATTAGAGTAACATAAATCTCAACGACAGACTACCTTCCATAATGACAAGGCTACCGTCCATTGGAGTAAAAAAATTCTTGATAAAAGACTACCTTCCATAATAACAAGGTTACCATCCATTGGAATATCAAAAATCTCGACAAAAAACTGCCTTCCAAAATGACAAGGCTACCATCCATTGGAATAACAAAAATCTCGACAAAAGACTACCTTCCATAATGACAAGGCTACCATCCATTGGAGTAACAGAAATCTCAACAATCGAATACCTACCATAATGACAAGGCTACCATCCATTGGAATAACAAAAATCTCGACAATAGAGTACCTTCCATAATGACAAGGCTATCATCCCTTGGAGTAACAAAAATCTGAACAACAGACAACCTTGCATAATGACAGGGTTATCATCCATTGGAGTAACAAAGATATCGACAACAGACTACCTTCATTAATGACAAGGCTACCATCCATTGGAGTAAAAATAAATTCGACAAAAGACTACCTTTCATAATGACAAGGCTACCATCCATTGGAATAATAAAAATCTCGACAATAGACTACCTTCCATAATGACAAGGCTACCATCCATTGGAGTAACAAAAGTCTTAACATTAGACTACCTTGCATAACGACAAGGCTATCATCCATTGAAGTAACATAGATATCGACAACAGACTACCTTCAAAATGACAAGGCTACCATCCCTTGGAGTAAAAAAATCTTGACAAAAGACTACCTTCCATAATGACAAGATTACCATCCATTGGAATAACAAAAATCTCGACAACAAACTACCTTCCATAATGACAAGGCTACCATCCAATGAAATAAAAAAAACATTCGACAACAAAATACCTTCCATAATGACAAGGCTACCATCCATTGGTGTAACAAAAATCTGAACAACATACAACCTTCCATAATGATAAGGCTACAATCCATTGGAGTAACATAAATTTCAACGACAAACTACCTTCCATAATGAAAAGGCTACCATCTAATGGAGTAACAAAAACCTCGACAACCGACTACCTTCCAAAATTACAAGGCTACCATCCATTGGAGTATCAAAAATCTTGACAAAAAACTACCTTCCATAATGACAAGGCTACCATCCATTGGAATAACAAAAATCTCGACAATAGAATACGTCCCATAATGACAAGGCTACCATCCATTTGAGTAACAAAAATCTGAACAACAGACTAGCTTGCATAATGACAAGGCTATCATCCATTAGAGTAACAGAGATATCGAAAATAGACTACCTTCAATAATGACAAGTCTGCCATCCATTGGAGTAATAAAAATCTCTACAAAAGACTACCTTCCATAATGACAAGGTTACCATCCATTGGAATAACAAAAATCTCGACAACAGACTACCTTCCATAATGATAAGGCTACCATCCATCGGAGTAAAAAAAATCTCAACGATAGACTACCTTCCATAATGGCAAGGATACCATCTATTAGAGTAACAAAAATCTCGACAACAGACCACCTTCCATAATTACAAGGCCATCATCCATTGGAGTATCAAAAATCTCGACAAAAAACTACCTTCCATAATGACAAGGCTACCATCCATTGGATTAACCAAAATCTCGACAATAGAGTACCTTCCATAATGACAAGGCTATCATCCATTGAAGTAACAAAAATCTGAACAACAGACTACCTTCCATAATGAGAAGGTTACCATCCATTGGAACAACAAAAATATCGACAAAAAACTACCTTCCATAATGACAAGGCTACCATCCATTGGAATAACAAAAATCTCGACAAAAGACTACCTTCCATAATGAAAGGCTACCATTCATTGGAGTAACAAAAATATCGACAACAGACTACCTTCCATAATGACAAGGATACATTCATTGGGTTAACAAAAATCTCGACAATAGACTACCTTCCATAATGACAAGGCTACCTTTCATTGGAGTAATGAAAATATCGACAACATACTACCTTCCATAATGATAAGGCTACATCCATTGGGTTAATAAAAATCTCGACAAAAGACTACCTTCCATAATGACAAGGCTACCATCCATTGGAATAACAAAAATCTCGACAAAAGACTACCTTCCATAATGACAAGGTTACCATCCATTGGAATAACAAATATCTCGACAACAGACTACCTTCCATAATGACAAGGCTACCATCCAATGGAATAAAAAATTCTCGACAACAGACTAACTTCCATAATGACAAGGCTACAATCCATTGGAGTAACAAAAATCTAAACAACAGACTACCTTCCATAATGACAAGGCTACAATCAATTAGAGTAACATAAATCTCAACGACATACTACATTCCATAATGACAAGGCTACCGTCCATTGGAGTAACACAATTCTCGATAAAAGACTACCTTCCATAATAACAAGGTTACCATCCATTGGAATATCAAAAATCTCGACAAAAAACTGCCTTCCATAATGAGAAGGCTACCATCCATTGGAATAACAAAAATCTCGACAAAAGACTACCTTCCATAATGACAAGGCTACCATCCATTGGAGTAACAGAAATCTCAACAATCAATTACCTACCATAATGACAAGGCTACCATCCATTGGAATAACAAAAATCTCGACAATAGAGTACCTTCCATAATGACAAGGCTATCATCCATTGGAGTAACACAAATCTGAACAACAGACAACCTTGCATAATGACAAGGTTATCATCCATTGGAGTAACAAAGATATCGACAACAGACTACCTTCATTAATGACAAGGCTACCATCCATTGGAGTAAAAATAAATTCGACAAAAGACTACCTTTCATAATGACAAGGTTACCATCCATTGGAATAACAAAAATTTCGACAACAGACTACCTTCCATAATGACAAGGCTACCATCCATTGGAGTAACAAAAATCAGAACAACAGACTACCTTTTATATTGACAAGGCTACCATCTATTGGAGTAACAAAAATCTCGACAACAGACTCCCTACCATAATGACAAGGCTAACATCCATTGGAATAACCAAAATCTTTACAATAGAGTCCCTTCCATATTGACAAGGCTATCATCCATTGAAGTAACAAAAATCTGAACAACAAACTACCTTTCATAATCACAAGGCTACCATCCATTGGAGTAACAGAAATATCAACGACCGACTACCTTCCATAATGACCAGGCTACCGTTCGTTGGAGTAACAAAAATCCCGACAAAAGACTACCTTCCATAATAACAAGGTTACCATCCATTGGAATAACAAAAATCTCGACAATATACTCCCTTCCATAATGACAAGGCTATAATCCATTGGAGTAACAAAAATCTCAATGACAGACTACCTTCCATATTGACAAGGCTACCATCCATTGGAGTAACACAAATCTCGACAAAAGACTACCTTCCATAATAACAAGGTTACCATCCATTGGAATAACAAAAATCTCGACAAAAAACTACCTTCCATAATGACAAGGCTACCGTCCATTGGAGTAACAAAAATCTCGACAACAGACTACCTTCCATAATCACAAGGCTACCACCCATTGGAATAACAAAAATCTCGACAATAGACTACCTTCCATAATGACAAGGCTACCATCCATTGGAGTAACAAAAATCACAACATTAGACTACCTTGCATAATGACAAGGCTATCATCCATTGGAGTAACATAGATATCGACAACAGACTACCTTCAAAAATGACAAGGCTACCATCCCTTGGAGTAAAAAAATCTCGACAAAAGACTACCTTCCATAATGACAAGATTACCATCCATTGGAATAACAAAAATCTCGACAACAAACTACCTTCCATAATGACAAGGCTACCATCCAATGAAATAAAAAAAACATTCGACAACAAACTACCTTCGATAATGACAAGGCTACCATCCATTGGTGTAACAAAAATTTGAAAAACATACTACCTTCCATAATGATAAGACTACAATCCATTGGAGTAACATAAATCTCAACGACAGACTACCTTCCATAATGAAAAGGCTACCATCTATTGGAGTAACAAAAACCTCGACAATCGACTACCTTCCATAATTACAAGGCTACCATCCATTGCAGTATCAAAAATCTCGACAACAAACTACCTTCCAAAATGACAAGGCTACCATCCATTGGAATAACAAAAATCTCGACAATAGAATACGTCCCATAATGACAAGGCTACCATCCATTGGAGTAACAAAAATCTGAATAACAGACTAGCTTGCATAATGACAAGGCTATCATCCATTGGAGTAACAGAGATATCGACAAAAGACTACCTTCAATAATGACAAGTCTACCATCCATTGGAGTAATAAAAATCTCTACAAAAGACTACCTTCCATAATGACAAGGTTACCATCCATTGGAATAACAAAAATCTCGACAACAGACTACCTTCCATAATGACAAGGCTACCATCCATCGGAGTAACAAAAATCTCAACGACAGACTACCTTCCATAATGGCAAGGATACCATCTATTGGAGTAACAAAAATCTCAACAAAAGACCACCTTCCATAATTACAAGGCCATCATCCATTGGAGTATCAAATATCTCGACAACAAACTACCTTCCATAATGACAAGGCTACCATCCATTGGATTAACCAAAATCTCGACAATAGAGTACCTTCCATAATGACAAGGCTATCATCCATTGAAGTAACAAAAATCTTAACAACAGACTACCTTCCATAATGAGAAGGTTACCATCCATTGGAATAACAATAATATCGACAAAAAATTACCTTCCATAATGACAAGGCTACCATCCATTGGAATAACAAAAATCTTGAAAAAAGACTACCTTCCATAATGACAAGGCTACCATTCATTGGAGTAACAAAAATATCGACAACAGACTACCTTCCATAATGATAAGGATACATTCATTGGGTTAACAAAAATCTCGACAATAGACTACCTTCCATAATGACAAGGCTACCATCCATTGGAATTCCAAAAATTTCGACAACAGACTACCTTCCATAATGTCAAGGCTACCATCCATTGGAGTAACAAAAATCAGAATAACAGACTACCTTTTATATTGACAAGGCTACCATCTATTGGAGTAACAAAAATCTCGACAACAGACTCCCTTCCATAATGACAAGGCTAACATCCATTGGAATAACCAAAATCTTTACAATAGAGTACCTTCCATAATGACAAGGCTATCATCCATTGAAGTAACAAATATCTGAACAACAAACTACCTTTCATAATCACAAGGCTACCATCCATTGGAGTAACAGAAATATCAACGACCGACTACCTTCCATAATGACAAGGCTACCATTCGTTGGAGTAACAAAAATCTCGACAAAAGACTACCTTCCATAATAACAATGTTACCATCCATTTGAATAACAAAAATCTCGACAATAGACTCCCTTCCATAATGACAAGGCTATAATCCATTGGAGTAACAAAAATCTCAATGACAGACTACCTTCCATATTGACAAGGCTACCATCCATTGGAGTAACACAAATCTCGACAAAAGACTACCTTCCATAATAACAAGGTTACCATCCATTGGAATAACAAAAATCTCGACAAAAAACTACCTTCCATAATGACAAGGCTACCATCCATTGGAATAACAAAAATCTCGACAAAAGACTACCTTCCATAATGACAAGGCTACCATTCATTGGAGTAACGAAAATATCGACAACAGACTACCTTCCGTAATGACAAGGCTACATCCATTGGGGTAACAAAAATCTCGACAACAGACTACCTTCCATAATGACAAGGCTACCATCCATTGGAGTAACAAAAATCTCGACAAAAAACTATCTTCCATAATGATAAGGCTACCATCCATTGGAATAAAAAAAATCTCGACAAAATACTACCTTCCATAATGACAAGGTCACCATCCATTGGAATAACAAATATCTCGACAATAGACTACCTTAAATAATGACAAGGCTACCATCCAATGGAATAAAAAATTCTCGACGACAGACTACCTTCCATAATGACAAGGCTACAATCCATTGGAGTAACAAAAATCTGAACAACAGACTACCTTCCATAATGACAAGGCTACAATCCATTAGAGTAACATAAATCTCAACGACAGACTACCTTCCATAATGACAAGGCTACCATCCATTGGAGTAACAAAAATCTCGACAATAGACTACCTTCTATAATCACAAGGCTACCACCAATTGGAGTATAAAAAATTTCGACAATAGACTACCTTCCATAAGGAAAATTCTATTATCCATTGGAGTAACAAAAATATGAACAACAGACTACCTTCCATAATGACAAGACTACCGTCCATTGAACTAACAGAAATCTCAACCACCGAATACCTACTATTATGACAAGGCAACCATCAATTGGAATAACAAAAATCTCGACAACGAACTACCTTCCATAATGACAAGGCTACCATCCATTGGATTAACCAAAATCTCGATAATAGAGTACCTTCCATAATGACAAGGCTATCATCCTTTGAAGTAACAAAAATCTGAACAACAGAAGACCTTCCATAATGACAAGACTAACGTCCCTTGAACTAACAGAAATCTCAACGACCGAATACCTACTATTATGACAAGGCAACCATCAATTGGAATAAAAAAAACTCGACAACGAACTACCTTCCATAATGACAAGGCTACCATCCATTGGATTAACCAAAATCTCGATAATAGAGTACCTTCCATAATGACAAGGCTATCATCCTTTGAAGTAACAAAAATCTAAACAACAGACTACCTTCCATAATGAGAAGGTTACCATCCATTGGAATAACCAAAATATCGACAAAAAACTACCTTCCATAATGACAAGGCTAACATCCATTGGAATAACAAAAATGTCGACAAAAGACTACCTTCCATAATGACAAGGCTACCATTCATTGGAGTAACAAAAATATCGAGAAGAGACTACCTTCCATAATGACAAGGATACATTCATTGGGTTAACAAAAATCTCGACAATAGACTACCTTCCATAATGACACGGCTACCATCCATTGGATTAACAAAAATCTCGACAAAAAACTACCTTCCATAATGACAAGGCTACCATCCAATGGAATAACAAAAATCTCGACAAAAGACTACCTTCCACAATGACAAGGATACCATCCATTGGAATAACAAATATCTCTCTAAGAGACTACCTTCCATAATGACAAGGCTATCGTCCAATGGAATAAAAAATTCACGACAACATACTACCTTCCATAATTACAAGGCTACAATCCATTGGAGTAACAAAAATCTGAATTTAAGACTACCTTCCATAATGACAAGGCTACAATCAATTAGAGTAACATAAATCTCAACGACAGACTACCTTCCATAATGACAAGGCTACCGTCCATTGGAGTAACACAATTCTCGATAAAAGACTACCTTCCATAATAACAAGGTTACCATCCATTGGAATAAACAAAATCTTGACAAAAACCAACCTTCCATAATGACAAGGCTACCATCCATTGGAATAACAAAAATCTCGACAAAAGACTACCTTCCATAATGACAAGGCTACCATCCATTGGAGTAACAGAAATCTCAACGATCGAATACCTACCATAATGACAAGGCTATCATCCATTGAAGTAACAAAAATCTGAACAACAGACAACCTTGCATAATGAAAAGGTTATCATCCATTGGAGTAACAAAGATATCGACAACAGACTACCTTCCATAATGACAAGGCTACCATCCATTGGAGTAACAAAAATCAGAACAACAGACTACCTTCCATATTGACAAGGCTACCATCTATTGGAGTAACAAAAATCTCGACAACAGACTCCCTTCCATAATGACAAGGCTAACATCCATTGGAATAACCAAAATCTTAACAATAGAGTACCTTCCATAATGACCAGGCTATCATCCATTGAAGTAACAAAAATCTAAACAACAAACTTCCTTTCATAATCACAAGGCTACCATCCATTGGAGTAACAGAAATATCAACGACCGACTACCTTCCATAATGACAAGGCTACCATCCGTTGGAGTAACAAAAATCTCGACAAAAGACTACCTTCCATAATAACAAGGTTACCATCCATTGGAATAACAAAAATATCGACAATAGACTCCCTTCCATAATGACAAGGCTATAATCCATTGGAGTAACAAAAATCTCAATGACAGACTACCTTCCATATTGACAAGGCTACCGTCCATTGGAGTAACACAAATCTCGACAAAAGACTACCTTCCATAATAACAAGGTTACCATCCATTGGAATAACAAAAATCTCGACAAAAAACTACCTTCCATAATGACAAGGCTACCATCCATTGGAATAATAAAAATCTCGACAAAAGACTACCTTCCATAATTACAAGGCTACCATTCATTGGAGTAACGAAAATATCGACAACAGACTACCTTCCATAATGACAAGGCTACATCCATTGGGGTAACAAAAATCTCGACAACAGACTACCTTCCATAATGACAAGGCTACCATCCGTTGGAGTAACAAAAATCTCGACAAAAAGCTATCTTCCATTATGATAAGGCTACCATCCATTGGAGTAACAAAAATCTCGACAAAAAACTACCTTCCATAATGACAAGGCTACCATCCATTGGAATAAGAAAAATCTCGACAAAAGACTACCTTCCATAATGACAAGGTTACCATCCATTGGAATAACAAATATCTCGACAACAGACTACCTTCCATAATGACAAGGCTACCAACCAATGGAATAAAAAATTCTCGATAACAGACTACCTTCCATAATGACAAGGCTACAATCCATTAGAGTAACATAAATCTCAATGACAGACTACCTTCCATAATGACAAGGCTACCATCCATTGGAGTAACAAAAATCTCGACAACAGACTACCTTCCATAATCATAAGGCTACCACCCATTGGAATATAAAAAATTTCGACAAGAGACTACCTTCCATAATGACAAGACTACCATCCATTGGACTAATAGAAATCTCAACAAAAGACTACCTTCCATAATAACAAGGTTACCATCCATTGGAATATTAAAAATCTCGACAAAAAACTACCTTCCATAATGACAAGGCTACCATCCATTGGAATAACAAAAATCTCGACAAAAGACTACCTTCCATAATGACAAGGCTACCATCCATTAGAATAACAAAAATCTCGACAAAAGACTACCTTCCATAATGACAAGGCTACCATTCATTGGAGTAACGAAAATATCGACAACAGACTACCTTCCATAATGACAAGGCTACATCCGTTGGGGTAACAAAAATCTTGACAACAGACTACCTTCCATAATGACAAGGCTACCATCCATTGGAGTAACAAAAATGTCGACAAAAAACTACCTTCCATAATGACAAGGCTACCATCCATTGGAATAACAAAAATCTCGACAAAAGACTACCTTCCATAATGACAAGGTCACCATCCATTGGAATAACAAATATCTGGACAACAGACTACCTTTAATAATTACAAGGCTACAATCCATTAGAGTAACAAAAATCTAAACAACAGACTACCTTCCATAATGACAAGGCTACAGTCCATTAGAGTAACATAAATCTCAACGACAGACTACCTTCCATAATGACAAGGCTACCATCCATTGGAGTAACAAAAATCTCGACAATAGACTACCTTCCATAATCACAAGGCTACCACCCATTGGAGTATAAAAAATTTCGACAACAGACTACCTTCCATAATGACAAGGCTATCAACCATTGGAGTAACAAAAATATGAACAACATACTACCTTCCATAATGACAAGACTACCATCCATTGGACTAGCAGAAATCTTAACGACCGAATGCCTACCATAATGACAAGGCAACCATCAATCAGAATAACAAAAATCTCGACAATAGACTACCTTCCATAATGACAAGGCTACCATCCATTGTAGTACTAAATATCTGAGCAACAGACTACCTTTCATAATGACAAGGCTATCATCCATTGGAGTAACAGAGATATCGACAATAGACTACCTTCAATAATGACAAGGCTACCATCATTGGAGTAAAAAAATCTCGACAAAAGACTACCTTCCATAATAACAAGGTTACCATCCATTGGAATAACAAAAATCGTGACAATAGACTCCCTTCCATAATGACAAGGCAATAATCCAATGGAGTAACAAAAATCTCAACGACAGACTACCTTCCATAATGACAAGGCTACCATCCCTTGGAGTAACACAAATCTCGACAAAAGACTACCTTCCATAATAACAAGGTTACCATCCATTGGAATAACAAAAATATCGACAAAAAACTACCTTCCATAATGACAAGGCTACCATCCATTGGAATAACAAAAATCTCGACAAAAGACTACCTTCCATAATGACAAGGCTACCATCCATTGGAATAACAAAAATCTCAACAAAAGACTACCTTCCATAATGACAAGGCTACCATTCATTGGAGTAACGAAAATATCGACAACAGACTACCTTCCATAATGACAAGGCTACATCCGTTGGGGTAACAAAAATCTTGACAACAGACTACCTTCCATAATGACAAGGCTACCATCCATTGGAGTAACAAAAATGTCAACAAAAAACTACCTTCCATAATGACAAGGCTACCATCCATTGGAATAACAAAAATCTCGACAAAAGACTACCTTCCATAATGACAAGGTCACCATCCATTGGAATAACAAATATCTGGACAACAGACTACATTTAATAATGACAAGGCTACAATCCATTAGAGTAACAAAAATCTAAACAACAGACTACCTTCCATAATGACAAGGCTACCATCCATTGGAGTAACAAAAATCTCGACAATAGACTACCTTCCATAATCACAAGGCTACCACCCATTGGAGTATAAAAAATTTCGACAACAGACTACCTTCCATAATGACAAGGCTATCAACCATTGGAGTAACAAAAATATGAACAACATACCACCTTCCATAATGACAAGACTACCATCCATTGGACTAACAGAAATCTTAACGACCGAATACCTACCATAATGACAAGGCAACCATCAATCGGAATAACAAAAATCTCGACAATAGACTACCTTCCATAATGACAAGGCTACCATCCATTGTAGTACTAAATATCTGAGCAACAGACTACCTTTCATAATGACAAGGCTATCATCCATTGGAGTAACAGAGATATCGACAATAGACTACCTTCAATAATGACAAGGCTACCATCATTGGAGTAAAAAAATCTCGACAAAAGACTACCTTCCATAATAACAAGGTTACCATCCATTGGAATAACAAAAATCGTGACAATAGACTCCCTTCCATAATGACAAGGCAATAATCCAATGGAGTAACAAAAATCTCAACGACAGACTACCTTCCATAATGACAAGGCTACCATCCCTTGGAGTAACACAAATCTCGACAAAAGACTACCTTCCATAATAACAAGGTTACCATCCATTGGAATAACAAAAATATCGACAAAAAACTACCTTCCATAATGACAAGGCTACCATCCATTGGAATAACAAAAATCTCGACAAAAGACTACCTTCCATAATGACAAGGCTACCATCCATTGGAATAACAAAAATCTCAACAAAAGACTACCTTCCATAATGACAAGGCTACCATTCATTGGAGTAACGAAAATATCGACAACAGACTACCTTCCATAATGACAAGGCTACATCCGTTGGGGTAACAAAAATCTTGACAACAGACTACCTTCCATAATGACAAGGCTACCATCCATTGGAGTAACAAAAATGTCAACAAAAAACTACCTTCCATAATGACAAGGCTACCATCCATTGGAATAACAAAAATCTCGACAAAAGACTACCTTCCATAATGACAAGGTCACCATCCATTGGAATAACAAATATCTGGACAACAGACTACATTTAATAATGACAAGGCTACAATCCATTAGAGTAACAAAAATCTAAACAACAGACTACCTTCCATAATGACAAGGCTACCATCCATTGGAGTAACAAAAATCTCGACAATAGACTACCTTCCATAATCACAAGGCTACCACCCATTGGAGTATAAAAAATTTCGACAACAGACTACCTTCCATAATGACAAGGCTATCAACCATTGGAGTAACAAAAATATGAACAACATACCACCTTCCATAATGACAAGACTACCATCCATTGGACTAACAGAAATCTTAACGACCGAATACCTACCATAATGACAAGGCAACCATCAATCGGAATAACAAAAATCTCGACAATAGACTACCTTCCATAATGACAAGGCTACCATCCATTGTAGTACTAAATATCTGAGCAACAGACTACCTTTCATAATGACAAGGCTATCATCCATTGGAGTAACAGAGATATCGACAATAGACTACCTTCAATAATGACAAGGCTACCATCATTGGAGTAAAAAAATCTCGACAAAAGACTACCTTCCATAATAACAAGGTTACCATCCATTGGAATAACAAAAATCGTGACAATAGACTCCCTTCCATAATGACAAGGCAATAATCCAATGGAGTAACAAAAATCTCAATGACAGACTACCTTCCATAATGACAAGGCTACCATCCCTTGGAGTAACACAAATCTCGACAAAAGACTACCTTCCATAATAACAAGGTTACCATCCATTGGAATAACAAAAATATCGACAAAAAACTACCTTCCATAATGACAAGGCTACCATCCATTGGAATAACAAAAATCTCGACAAAAGACTACCTTCCATAATGACAAGGCTACCATCCATTGGAATAACAAAAATCTCGACAAAAGACTACCTTCCATAATGACAAGGCTACCATTCATTGGAGTAACGAAAATATCGACAACAGACTACCTTCCATAATGACAAGGCTACATCCGTTGGGGTAACAAAAATCTTGACAACAGACTACCTTCCATAATGACAAGGCTACCATCCATTGGAGTAACAAAAATGTCGACAAAAAACTACCTTCCATAATGACAAGGCTACCATCCATTGGAATAACAAAAATCTCGACAAAAGACTACCTTCCATAATGACAAGGTCACCATCCATTGGAATAACAAATATCTGGACAACAGACTACATTTAATAATGACAAGGCTACAATCCATTAGAGTAACAAAAATCTAAACAACAGACTACCTTCCATAATGACAAGGCTACAGTCCATTAGAGTAACATAAATCTCAACGACAGACTACCTTCCATAATGACAAGGCTACCATCCATTGGAGTAACAAAAATCTCGACAATAGACTACCTTCCATAATCACAAGGCTACCACCCATTGGAGTATAAAAAATTTCGACAACAGACTACCTTCCATAATGACAAGGCTATCAACCATTGGAGTAACAAAAATATGAACAACATACTACCTTCCATAATGACAAGACTACCATCCATTGGACTAGCAGAAATCTTAACGACCGAATGCCTACCATAATGACAAGGCAACCATCAATCAGAATAACAAAAATCTCGATAATAGACTACCTTCCATAATGACAAGGCTACCATCCATTGTAGTACTAAATATCTGAGCAACAGACTACCTTTCATAATGACAAGGCTATCATCCATTGGAGTAACAGAGATATCGACAATAGACTACCTTCAATAATGACAAGGCTACCATCATTGGAGTAAAAAAATCTCGACAAAAGACTACCTTCCATAATAACAAGGTTACCATCCATTGGAATAACAAAAATCGTGACAATAGACTCCCTTCCATAATGACAAGGCAATAATCCAATGGAGTAACAAAAATCTCAACGACAGACTACCTTCCATAATGACAAGGCTACCATCCCTTGGAGTAACACAAATCTCAACAAAAGACTACCTTCCATAATAACAAGGTTACCATCCATTGGAATAACAAAAATATCGACAAAAAACTACCTTCCATAATGACAAGGCTACCATCCATTGGAATAACAAAAATCTCGACAAAAGACTACCTTCCATAATGACAAGGCTACCATCCATTGGAATAACAAAAATCTCGACAAAAGACTACCTTCCATAATGACAAGGCTACCATTCATTGGAGTAACGAAAATATCGACAACAGACTACCTTCCATAATGACAAGGCTACATCCGTTGGGGTAACAAAAATCTTGACAACAGACTACCTTCCATAATGACAAGGCTACCATCCATTGGAGTAACAAAAATGTCAACAAAAAACTACCTTCCATAATGACAAGGCTACCATCCATTGGAATAACAAAAATCTCGACAAAAGACTACCTTCCATAATGACAAGGTCACCATCCATTGGAATAACAAATATCTGGACAACAGACTACATTTAATAATGACAAGGCTACAATCCATTAGAGTAACAAAAATCTAAACAACAGACTACCTTCCATAATGACAAGGCTACCATCCATTGGAGTAACAAAAATCTCGACAATAGACTACCTTCCATAATCACAAGGCTACCACCCATTGGAGTATAAAAATTTCGACAACAGACTACCTTCCATAATGACAAGGCTATCAACCATTGGAGTAACAAAAATATGAACAACATACCACCTTCCATAATGACAAGACTACCATCCATTGGACTAACAGAAATCTTAACGACCGAATACCTACCATAATGACAAGGCAACCATCAATCGGAATAACAAAAATCTCGACAATAGACTACCTTCCATAATGACAAGGCTACCATCCATTGTAGTACTAAATATCTGAGCAACAGACTACCTTTCATAATGACAAGGCTATCATCCATTGGAGTAACAGAGATATCGACAATAGACTACCTTCAATAATGACAAGGCTACCATCATTGGAGTAAAAAAATCTCGACAAAAGACTACCTTCCATAATAACAAGGTTACCATCCATTGGAATAACAAAAATCGTGACAATAGACTCCCTTCCATAATGACAAGGCAATAATCCAATGGAGTAACAAAAATCTCAACGACAGACTACCTTCCATAATGACAAGGCTACCATCCCTTGGAGTAACACAAATCTCGACAAAAGACTACCTTCCATAATAACAAGGTTACCATCCATTGGAATAACAAAAATATCGACAAAAAACTACCTTCCATAATGACAAGGCTACCATCCATTGGAATAACAAAAATCTCGACAAAAGACTACCTTCCATAATGACAAGGCTACCATCCATTGGAATAACAAAAATCTCGACAAAAGACTACCTTCCATAATGACAAGGCTACCATTCATTGGAGTAACGAAAATATCGACAACAGACTACCTTCCATAATGACAAGGCTACATCCGTTGGGGTAACAAAAATCTTGACAACAGACTACCTTCCATAATGACAAGGCTACCATCCATTGGAGTAACAAAAATGTCGACAAAAAACTACCTTCCATAATGACAAGGCTACCATCCATTGGAATAACAAAAATCTCGACAAAAGACTACCTTCCATAATGACAAGGTCACCATCCATTGGAATAACAAATATCTGGACAACAGACTACATTTAATAATGACAAGGCTACAATCCATTAGAGTAACAAAAATCTAAACAACAGACTACCTTCCATAATGACAAGGCTACAGTCCATTAGAGTAACATAAATCTCAACGACAGACTACCTTCCATAATGACAAGGCTACCATCCATTGGAGTAACAAAAATCTCGACAATAGACTACCTTCCATAATCACAAGGCTACCACCCATTGGAGTATAAAAAATTTCGACAACAGACTACCTTCCATAATGACAAGGCTATCAACCATTGGAGTAACAAAAATATGAACAACATACTACCTTCCATAATGACAAGACTACCATCCATTGGACTAACAGAAATCTTAACGACCGAATACCTACCATAATGACAAGGCAACCATCAATCGGAATAACAAAAATCTCGACAATAGACTACCTTCCATAATGACAAGGCTACCATCCATTGTAGTACTAAATATCTAAGCAACAGACTACCTTTCATAATGACAAGGCTATCATCCATTGGAGTAACAGAGATATCGACACCAGACTACCTTCAATAATGACAAGGCTACCATCATTGGAGTAAAAAAATCTCGACAAAAGACTACCTTCCATAATAACAAGGTTACCATCCATTGGAATAACAAAAATCGTGACAATATACTCCCTTCCATAATGACAAGGCAATAATCCAATGGAGTAACACAAATCTCAACGACAGACTACCTTCCATAATGACAAGGCTACCATCCCTTGGAGTAACACAAATCTCGACAAAAGACTACCTTCCATAATAACAAGGTTACCATCCATTGGAATAAGGAAAATCTCGACAAAAAACTACCTTCCGTAATGACAAGGCTACTATTCATTGGAGTAACGAAAATATCGACAACAGACTACCTTCCATAATGACAAGGCTACATCCATTGGGGTAACAAAAATATCGACAACAAACTACCTTCCATAATGACAAGGCTACCATCCATTGGAGTAACAAAAATATCGACAAAAAACTACCTTCCATAATGACAAGGCTACCATCCATTGAAATAACTAAAATATCGACAAAAGACTACCTTCCATAATGAAAAGGTCACCATCCATTGGAATAAAAAATATCTCGACAACAGACTACCTTCCATAATGACAAGGCTACCATCCATTGGCGTAACAAAAATCTCGACAAAAAACTACCTTCCACGGTGACAAGGCTCACATCCATTGGAATAACAAAAATATCGACAAAAGACTACCTTCCATAATGACAAGGTTACCATCCATTGGAATAACAAATATCTCGACAACAGACTACCTTCCATAATGACAATGCTACCAACCAATGGAATAAAAAATTCTCGTCAACAGACTACCTTCCACAATGACAAGGCTACAATCCATTGGAGTAACAAAAATCTGAACAACAGACTACCTTCCTTAATGACAAGGCTACAATCCATTAAAATAACATAAACCACAACGACAAACTACCTTCCATAATGACAAGATTACCATCCATTGGAGTAACAAAAATCTCGACAACAGACTACCTTCCATAATCACAAGGCTACCACCCATTGGAGTATAAAAAATTTCGACAACAGACTACCTTCCATAATGATAAGGCTATCATCCATTGGAGTAACAAAAATATGAACAACAGACTACCTTCCATAATGACAAGACTACCATCCATTGGACTAACAGAAATCTCAACGACCAAATACCTACCATAATGACAAGGCTACCATCAATTGGAATAAAAAAAATCTCGACAATACACTACCTTCCATAATGACAAGGCTACCATCCATTGGAGTAACAAATATCTGAACAACAAACTACCTTTCATAATGACAAGGCTATCATCCATTGGAGTAACAGAGATATCGACAACAGACTACCTTCAATAATGACAAGGCTACCATCCATTGGAGTAACAAAAATCTCGACAAAAGACTACCTTCCATAATAACAAGGTTACCATCCATTGGAATAAAAAAATCTCGACAATAGACTCCCTTCCATAATGACAAGGCTATAATCCATTAGAGTAACAAAAATCTCAACGACAGACTACCTTCCATAATGACAAGGCTATAATCCATTAGAGTAACAAAAATCTCTACAAAATACTACCTTCCATAATAATAAGGTGACCATCCATTAGAATAATAAAAATCTCGACAAAAAACTACCTTCCATAATGACAAGGCTACGATTCATTGGAGTAATGAAAATATCGACAACAAACTACCTTCTATAATGACAAGGCTACATCCATTGGGGTAACAAAAATCTAGACAACATACTACCTTCCATTATGACAAGGCTACCATCCATTGGAGTAACAAAAATCTCGACAAAAAACTACCTTCCATAAAGGCAAGGCTACCATTCATTGGAATAACAAAAATTTCGACAAAAGACTACCTTCCATAATGACAAGGTCACCATCCATTGAAATAAAAAATATCTCGACAACAGACTACCTTTAATAAGGACAAGGCTACCATCCAATGCAATAAAAAATTCTCGACAACAGACTACCTTCCATAATGACAAAGCTACAATCCATTGGAGTAACAAAAATCTAAACAACAGACTACCTTCCATAATGACAAGGCTAGAATCCATTAGAGTAACATAAATCTCAATGACAGACTACCTTCCATAATGACAAGGCTACTATCCATTGGAGTAACAAAAATCTCGACAACAGACTACCTTCCATAATCACAAGGCTACAAACCATTGGAGTTTAAAAATTTCGACAACAGACTACCTTCCATAATGACAAGACTACCATCCATTGGACTAACAGAAATCTCAACGACCGAATACCTACCATAATTACAAGGCAACCATCAATCGGAATAACAAAAATCTCGACAATAGACTACCTTCCATAATGATAAGGCTACCATCCATTGGAGTACTAAATATATGAGCAACAAACTACCTTTCATAATGACAAGGCTATCATGCATTGGAGTAAAAAAAATCTAAACAACAGACTACCTTCCATAATGACAAGACTACCATCCATTGGACTAACAGAAATCTCAACGACCAAATACCTACCATAATGACAAGGCTACCATCAATTGGAATAACTAAAATCTCGACAATAAACTAAATTCCATAATGACAAGGCTACCATCCATTGGAGTAACAAATATCTGAACAACAAACTACCTTTCATAATGACAAGGCTATCATCCATTGGAGTAACAGAGATATCGACAACAGACTACCTTCAGTAATGACAAGGCTACCGTCCATTGGGGTAACAAATATTTCGACAAAAGACTACCTTCCATAATAACAAGGTTACCATCCATTGGAATAAAAAAAATCTCGACAAAAAACTACCATCCATAATGACAAGGCTACCATCCATTGGAATAACAAAAATCTCGACAAAAGACTACCTTCCATAATGAAAAGGCTACCATTCATTGGACTAACGAAAATATCGACAACAGACTACCTTCCATAATGACAAGGCTACATCCATTGGGGTAACAGAGATATCGACACAAGACTACCTTCCATAATGACAAGGCTACCATCCATTGGAGTAACAAAAATCTCGACAAAAAACTACCTTCCATAATGACAATGCTACCATCCATTGGAATAACAAAAATCTCGACAAAACACTACCTTCCATAATGACAAGGTCACCATCCATTGGAATAACAAATATCTCGACAACAGACTACCTTCCATAATGTCAAGGCTACCATCCAATGGAATAAAAAATTCTCGACAACAGACTACCTTCCATAATGATAAGGCTACAATCCATTGGAGTAACAAAAATCTAAACAACAGACTACCTTCCATAATGATAAGGCTATAATCCATTGGAGTATCAAAAATATGAACAACAGACTACCTTCCATAATGACAAGACTACCATCCATTGGACTAACAGAAATCTCAACGACCGAATACCTACCATAATGATAAGGCTACCATCAATTGGAATAACAAAAATCTCGACAATAGACTACCTTCGATAATGACAAGGCTACCATCCATTGGAGTAACAAATATCTGAAAAACAAACTACCTTTCATAATGACAAGGCTATCATCCATTGGAGTAACAGAGATATCGACAACAGACTACCTTCAATAATGACAAGGCTACCATCCATTGGAGTAACAAATATCTCGACAAAAGACTACCTTCCATAATAACAAGGTTACCATCCATTGGAATAAAAAAAATCTCGATAATAGACTCCCTTCCATAATGACAAGGCTATAATCCATTGGAGTAACAAAAATCTCAACGGCAGACTACCTTCCATAATGACAAGGCTATCATCCATTGGAGTAACACAAATCTAGACAAAAGACTACCTTCCATAATAACAAGGTTACCATCCATTGGAATAACAAAAATCTCGACAAAAAACTACCTTCAATAATGAGAAGGCTACCATCCATTGGAATAACAAAAATCTCGACAAAAGACTACCTTCCATAATGAAAAGGCTACCATTCATTGGACTAACGAAAATATCGACAACAGACTACCTTCTATAATGACAAGGCTGCATCCATTGGGGTAACAAAAATATCGATAACAGACTACCTTCCATAATGACAAGGCTACCATCCATTGGAGTAACAAAAATCTCGACAAAAAACTACCTTCCATAATGACAAGGCTACCATCCATTGGAATAACAAAAATCTCGACAAAACACTACCTTCCATAATGATAAGGTCACCATCCATTGGAATAACAAATATCTCGACAACAGACTACCTTCCATAATGACAAGGCTACCATCCAATGGAATAAAAAATTCTCGACAACAGAGTACCTTCCATAATGACAAGACTACAATCCATTGGAGTAACAAAAATCTAAACAACATACTACCTTCCATAATGACAAGGCTACAATCCATTGGAGTAACATAAGTCTCAACGACATACTACCTTCCATAATGACAAGGCTACCGTCCATTGGAGTAACAAAAATCTCGACCACAAACTACCTTCCATAATCACAAGGCCACCACCCATTGAAGTATAAAAAATTTCGACAACAGACTACCTTCCATAATGACAAGTCTATCATCCATTGGAGTAACAAAAATATGAACAACAGACTACCTTCCATAATGACAAGACTACCATCCATTGGACTAACAGAAATCTCAACGACCGAATACCTACCATAATGACAAGGCTACCATCAATTGGAATAACAAAAATCTCGAAAATAGACTACCTTCCATAATGACAAGGCTACCATCCATTGGAGTAACAAATATCTGAACAACAGACTACCTTTCATAATGACAAGGCTATCATCCATTGGAGTAACAGAGATATCGACAACAGAATACCTTTAATAAAGACAAGGCTACCATCCATTGGAGTAACAAAAATCTCGACAAAATACTACATTCCATAATAACAAGGTTACCATCCATTGGAATAAAAAAATTCTCGAAAATAGACTCCCTTCCATAATGACAAGGCTATAATCCATTGGAGTAACAAAAATCTCAACGAAAGACTACCTTCCATAATGACAAGGCTACCATCCATTGCAGTAACACAAATCTCGACAAAAGACTACCTTCCATAATAACAAGGTTACCATCCATTGGAATAACAAAAATATCGACAAAAAACTACCTTCCATAATGACAAGGCTACCATCCATTGGAATAAATAAAATCTCGACAAAAGACTACCTTCCATAATGACAAGGCTACCATTCATTGGACTAACGAAAATATCGACAACAGACTACCTTCCGTAATGATAAGGCTACATCCATTGGGGTAACAAAAATCTTGACAACAGACTACCTTCCATAATGACAAGGCTACCATCCATTGGAGTAACAAAAATCTCGACAAAAACTACCTTCCGTAATGACAAGGCTACCATCCATTGGAATAACAAAAATCTCGACAAAAGACTACCTTCCATAATGATAAGGTCACCATCCATTGGAATAACAAATATCTCGACAACAGACTACCTTCCATAATGACAAGGCTACCATCCAATGGAATAAAAAATTCCCGACAACAAACCACCTTCTATAATGACAAGGCTACAATCCATTGGAGTAACAAAAATCTAATCAACAGACTACCTTCCATAATGACAAGACTACCATCCATTGGATTAACAGAAATCTCAACGACCGAATACCTACCATAATGACAAGGCTACCATCAATTGGAATAACAAAAATCTCGAAAATAGACTACCTTCCATAATGACAAGGCTACCATCCATTGGAGTAACAAATATCTGAACAACAGACTACCTTTCATAATGACAAGGCTATCATCCATTGGAGTAATAGAGATATCGACAACAGACTACCTTTAATAATGACAAGGCTACTATCCATTGGAGTAACAAAAATCTCGACAAAATACTACCTTCCATAATAACAAGGTTACCATCCATTGGAATAAAAAAAATCTCGAAAATAGACTCCCTTCCATAATGACAAGGCTATAATCCATTGGAGTAACAAAAATCTCAACGAAAGACTACCTTCCATAATGACAAGGCTACCATCCATTGCAGTAACACAAATCTCGACAAAAGACTACCTTCCATAATAACAAGGTTACCATCCATTGGAATAACAAAAATATCGATAAAAAACTACCTTCCATAATGACAAGGCTACCATCCATTGGAATAACAAAAATCACGACAAAAGGCTACCTTCCATAATGACAAGGCTACCATTCATTGGACTAACGAAAATATCGACAACAAACTACCTTCCATAATGACAAAGATACATCCATTGGGGTAACAAAAATCTCGACAACAGACTACCTTCCATAATGACAAGGCTACCATCCATTGGAGTAACAAAAATCTCGACAAAAAACTACCTTCCGTAATGACAAGGCTACCATCCATTGGAATAACAAAAATCTCGACAAAAGACTACCTTCCATAATGAAAAGGTCACCATCCATTGGAATAACAAAAATCTCGACAACAGACTACCTTTAATAAAGACAAGGCTACCATCCAATGGAATAAAAAATTCCTGACAACAAACCACCTTCTATAATGACAAGGCTACAATCCATTGGAGTAACAAAAATCTAATCAACAGACTACCTTCCATAATGACAAGGCTACAATCCATTAAAGTAATATAAATCTCAACGACAGACTACCTTCCATAATGACAAGGCTACCATCCATTGGAGTAACAAAAATCTCGACGACAGACTACCTTCCATAATCACAAGGCTACCACCCATTGGAGTATAAAAAATTTCGACAACAGACTACCTTCCATAATGAAAAGGCTATCATCTATTGGAGTAACAAAAATATGAAAAATAGACTACCTTCCATAATGACAAGACTACCATCCATTGGACTAACAGAAATCTCAACGACCGAATACCTACCATAATGACAAGGCTACCATCAATTAGAATAACAAAAATCTCGACAATAGACTACCTTCCATAATGACAAGGCTACCATCCATTGGAGTAACAAATATCTGAACAACAAACTACCTTTCATAATGACAAGGCTATCATCCATTGGAGTAACAGAGATATCGGCAGCAGACTACCTTCCATAATTACAAGGCTACCATCCATTGGAGTAACAAAAATCTCGACAAAAGACTACCTTCCATAATAACAAGGTTACCATCCATTGGAATAACAAAAATCTCGACAAAAAACTACCTTCAATAATGACAAGGCTACCATCCATTGGAATAACAAAAATCTCGACAAAAGACTACCTTCCATAATGAAAAGGCTACCATTCATTGGACTAACGAAAATATCGACAACAGACTACCTTCCATAATGACAAGGCTACCATCCATTGGAGTAACAAAAATCTCGACAAAAAACTACATTCCATAATGACAAGGCTACCATCCATTGGAATAACAAAAATCTCGACAAAACACTAACTTCCATAATGATAAGGTCACCATCCATTGGAATAACAAATATCTCGACAACAGACTACCTTCCATAATGACAAGGCTATCATCCAATGGAATAAAAAATTCCCGACAACAAACCACCTTCTATAATGACAAGGCTACAATCCATTGGAGTAACAAAAATCTAATCAACAGACTACCTTCCATAATGACAAGACTACCATCCATTGGACTAACAGAAATCTCAACGACCGAATACCTACCATAATGACAAGGCTACCATCAATTGGAATAACAAAAATCTCGAAAATAGACTACCTTCCATAATGACAAGGCTACCATCCATTGGAGTAACAAATATCTGAACAACAGACTACCTTTCATAATGACAAGGCTATCATCCATTGGAGTAATAGAGATATCGACAACAGACTACGTTTAATAATGACAAGGCTACTATCCATTGGAGTAAAAAAAATCTCGACAAAATACTACCTTCCATAATAACAAGGTTACCATCCATTGGAATAAAAAAAATCTCGAAAATAGACTCCCTTCCAAAATGACAAGGCTATAATCCATTGGAGTAACAAAAATCTCAACGAAAGACTACCTTCCATAATGACAAGGCTACCATCCATTGAAGTAACACAAATCTCGACAAAAGACTACCTTCCATAATAACAAGGTTACCATCCATTGGAATAACAAAAATCTCGACAAAAAACTACCTTCAATAATGAGAAGGCTACCATCCATTGGAATAACAAAAATCTCGACAAAAGACTACCTTCCATAATGAAAAGGCTACCATTCATTGGACTAACGAAAATATCGACAACAGACTACCTTCCATAATGACAAGGTTGCATCCATTGGGGTAACAAAAATCTCGACAACAGACTACCTTCCATAATGCCAAGGCTACCATCCATTGGAGTAACAAAAATCTCGACAAAAAACTACCTTCCATAATGACAAGGCTACCATCCATTGGAATAACAAAAATCTCGACAAAACACTACCTTCCATAATGATAAGGTCACCATCCATTGGAATAACAAATATCTCGACAACAGACTACCTTCCATAATGACAAGGCTACCATCCAATGGAATAAAAAATTCTCGACAACAGACTACCTTCCATAATGACAAGGCAACAATCCATTGGAGTAACAAAAATCTAAACAACATACTACCTTCCATAATGACAAGGCTACAATCCATTGGAGTAACATAAATCTCAACAACATACTACCTTCCATAATGACAAGGCTACCGTCCATTGGAGTAACAAAAATCTCGACCACAGACTACCTTCCATAATCACAAGGCCACCACCCATTGGAGTATAAAAAATTTCGACAACAGACTACCTTCCATAATGACAAGTCTATCATCCATTGGAGTAAAAAAAATATGAACAACAGACTACCTTCCATAATGACAAGACTACCATCCATTGGAGTAACAGAAATCTCAACGACAGAATACCTACCATAACGACAAGGCTACCATCAATTGGAATAACAAAAATCTCGAAAATAGACTACCTTCCATAATGACAAGGCTACCATCCATTGGAGTAACAAATATCTGAACAACAGACTACCTTTCATAATGACAAGGCTATCATCCATTGGAGTAACAGAGATATCGACAACAGACTACCTTTAATAATGACAAGGCTACCATCCATTGGAGTAACAAAATTCTCAACGAAAGACTACCTTCCATAATGACAAGGCTACCATCCATTGCAGTAACACAAATCTCGACAAAAGACTACCTTCCATAATTACAAGATTACCATCCATTGGAATAACAAAAATATCGACAAAAAACTACCTTCCATAATGACAAGGCTACCATCCATTGGAATAACAAAAATCTCGACAAAAGACTACCTTCCATAATGACAAGGATACCATTCATTGGACTAACGAAAATATCGACAACAGACTACCTTCCATAATGACAAGGCTACATCCATTGGGGTAACAAAAATCTTGACAAAAGACTACCTTCCATAATAACAAGGCTACCATCCATTGGAGTAACAAAAATCTCGACAAAAACTACCTTCCGTAATGACAAGGCTACCATCCCTTGGAATAACAAAAATCTCGACAAAAGACTACCTTCCATAATGACAAGGTCACCATCCATTGGAATAACAAATATCTCGACAACAGACTACCTTCCATAATGACAAGGCTACCATCCAATGGAATAAAAAATTCCCGACAACAAACCACCTTCTATAATGACAAGGCTACAATCCATTGGAGTAACAAAAATTTAATCAACAGACTACCTTCCATAATGACAAGACTACCATCCATTGGACTAACAGAAATCTCAACGACCGAATACCTACCATAATGACAAGGCTACCATCAATTGGAATAACAAAAATCTCGAAAATAGACTACCTTCAATAATGACAAGGCTACCATCCATTGGAGTAATAGAGATATCGACAACAGACTACCTTTAATAATGACAAGGCTATTATCCATTGGAGTAACAAAAATCTCGACAAAATACTACCTTCCATAATAACAAGGTTACCATCCATTGGAATAAAAAAAATCTCGAAAATAGACTCCTTTCCATAATGACAAGGCTATAATCCATTGGAGTAACAAAAATCTCAACGAAAGACTACCTTCCATAATGACAAGGCTACCATCCATTGCAGTAACACAAATCTCGACAAAAGACTACCTTCCATAATAACTAGGTTACCATCCATTGGCATAACAAAAATATCGATAAAAAACTACCTTCCATAATGACAAGGCTACCATCCATTGGAATAACAAAAATCTCGACAAAAGGCTACCTTCCATAATGACAAGGCTACCATTCATTGGACTAACGAAAATATCGACAACAGACTACCTTCCATAATGACAAAGATACATCCATTGGGGTAACAAAAATATCGACAACAGACTACCTTCCATAATGACAAGGCTACCATCCATTGGAGTAACAAAAATCTCGACAAAAAACTACCTTCAGTAATGACAAGGCTACCATACATTGGAATAACAAAAATCTCGACAAAAGACTACCTTCCATAATGAAAAGGTCACCATCCATTGGAATAACAAATATCTCGACAACAGACTACCTTTAATAAAGACAAGGCTACCATCCAATGGAATAAAAAATTCCTGACAACAAACCACCTTCTATAATGACAAGGCTACAATCCATTGGAGTAACAAAAATCTAATCAACAGACTACCTTCCATAATGACAAGGCTACAATCCATTAAAGTAATATAAATCTCAATGACAGACTACCTTCCATATTGACAAGGCTACCATCCATTGGAGTAACAAAAATCTCGACAACAGAATACCTTCCATAATCACAAGGCTACCACCCATTGGAGTATAAAAAATTTCGACAACAGACTACCTTCCATAATGACAAGGCTATCATCTATTGGAGTAACAACAATATGAAAAATAGACTACCTTCCATAATGACAAGACTACCATCCATTGGACTAACAGAAATCTCAACGACCGAATACCTACCATAATGACAAGGCTACCATCAATTAGAATAACAAAAATCTCGACAATAGACTACCTTCCATAATGACAAGGCTACCATCCATTGGAGTAACAAATATCTGAACAACAAACTACCTTTCATAATGACAAAGCTATAATCCATTGGAGTAACAGAGATATCGGCAGCAGACTACCTTCCATAATGACAAGGCTACAATCCATTAAAGTAATATAAATCTCGACAACAGACTACCTTCCATAATGACAAGGCTACCATCCATTGGAATAACAAAAATCTCGACAAAAAACTACCTTCAATAATGACAAGGCTACCATCCATTGGAATAACAAAAATCTCGACAAAAGGCTACCTTCCATAATGACAAGGCTACCATTCATTGGACTAACGAAAATATCGACAACAGACTACCTTCCATAATGACAAAGATACATCCATTGGGGTAACAAAAATCTCGACAACAGACTACCTTCCATAATGACAAGGCTACCATCCATTGGAGTAACAAAAATCTCGACAAAAAACTACCTTCCGTAATGACAAGGCTACCATCCATTGGAATAACAAAATTCTCGACAAAAGACTACCTTCCATAAAGAAAAGGTCACCATCCATTGGAATAACAAATATCTCGACAACAGACTACCTTTAATAAAGACAAGGCTACCATCCAATGGAATAAAAAATTCCTGACAACAAACCACCTTCTATAATGACAAGGCTACAATCCATTGGAGTAACAAAAATCTAATCAACAGACTACCTTCCATAATGACAAGGCTACAATCCATTAAAGTAATATAAATCTCAACGACAGACTACCTTCCATAATGACAAGGCTACCATCCATTGGTGTAACAAAAATCTCGACAACAGACTACCTTCCATAATCACAAGGCTACCACCCATTGGAGTATAAAAAATTTCGACAGCAGACTACCTTCCATAATGACAAGGCTATCATCTATTGGAGTAACAAAAATATGAAAAATAGACTACCTTCCATAATGACAAGACTACCATCCATTGGACTAACAGAAATCTCAACGACCGAATACTACCATAATGACAAGGCTACCATTAATTAGAATAACAAAAATCTCGGCAATACACTACCTTCCATAATGACAAGGCTACCATCCATTGGAGTAACAAATATCTGAACAACAAACTACCTTTCATAATGACAAGGCTATCATCCATTGGAGTAACAGAGATATCGGCAACAGACTACCTTCAATAATGACAAGGCTACCATCCATTGGAGTAACAAAAATCTCGACAAAAGACTACCTTCCATAATAACAAGGTTACCATCCATTGGAATAAAAAAAATCTCGACAATAGACTCCCTTCCATAATGACAAGGCTATAATCCATTGGAGTAACAAAAATCTCACTGACAGACTACCTTCCATAATGACAAGGCTATCATTCATTGGAGTAACAGAGATATCGACAATAGAATACCTTCAATAATGACAAGGCTACCATCCGTTAGAGTAACAAAAATCTCGACAAAAAACTACCTTCCATAATGACAAGGCTACCATCCATTGGAATAACTAAAATCTCGACAAAAGACTACCTTCCATAATGAAAAGGCTACCATTCATTGGACTAACGAAAATATCAACAACAGACTACCTTCCATAATGACAAGGCTACATCCAATGGGGTAACAAAAATCTTGACAACAGACTACCTTCCATAATGACAAGGCTACCATCCATTGGAGTAACAAAAATCTCGATAAAAAACTACCTTCCATAATGACAAGGCTACCATCCATTGGAATAACAAAAATCTCGAGAAAAGACTACCTTCCATAATGACAAGGTCACCATCCATTGGAATAACAAATATCTCGACAACATAATACCTTCCATAATGACAATGCTACCATCCAATGGAATAAAAGATTCTCGATAACAGACTACCTTCCATAATGACAAGGCTACAATCAATTGGAGTAACAAAAATCTGAACAACAGACTACCTTCCATAATGACAAGGCTACAATCCATTGGAGTAACATAAATCTCAATGACAGACTACCTTCCATAATGACAAGGCTACCATCCATTAGAGTAACAAAAATCTAGACAATAGACTACCTTCAATAATTATAAGGCTAACACCCATTGGAGTATCAAAAATCTCGACAACAGACTACCTTCCATAATGACAAGGCTATCATCCATTGGAGTAACAAAAATACGAACAACATACTACCTTCCATAATGACGAGACTACCATCCATTGGACTAACAGAAATCTCAATGACCGAATACCTACCATAATGACAAGGCTACCATCAATTGGAATAACAAAAATATCGACAATAGACTACCTTCCATAATAACAAGGCTACCATCCATTGGAGTAACAAATATCTGAACAACAGACTACCTTTCATAATGACAAGGCTATCATCCATTGGTGTAACAGAGATATCGACAACAAACTACCTTCAATAATGACAAGGCTACCATCCATTGGAGTAACAAAAATCTCTACAAATTACTACATTCCATAATAACAAGGTTACCATCCATTGGAATAAAAAAATCTCGACAATAGACTCCCTTCCATAATGACAAGGCAATAATCCATTGGAGTAACAAAAATCTCAACGAAAGACTACCTTCCATAATGAGAAGGCTAGCATCCATTGGAGTAACACAAATCTGGACAAAAGACTACCTTCCATAATAACAAAGTTACCATCCATCGGAATAACAAAAATATCGATAAAAAATTAGCTTCCATAATGACAAGGCTACCATCCATTGGAATAACAAAAATCTCGACCAAAGACTACCTTCCATAATGACAAGGCTACCATTCATTGGACTAACGAAAATATCGACAACAGACTACCTTCCATAATGCCAAGGCTACATCCATTGGGGTAACAAAAATCTCGACAACAGACTACCTTCCATAATGACAAGGTTACCATCCATTGGAGTAACAAAAATATAGACAAAAAACTACCTTCCATAATGACAAGGCTACCATCCATTGGAATAACAAAAATCTCGACAAAAGACTACCTTCCATAATGACAAGGTCACCATCCATTGGAATAACAAATATCTCGACAATAGACTACCTTTAACAAAGACAAGGCTACCATCCAATGGAATTAAAAATTCTCGACAACAAACTACCTTCTATAATGACAAGGCTACAATCCATTGGAGTAACAAAAATCTAAATAACAGACTACCTTCCATATTGACAAGGCTACAATCCATTAGAGTAACATAAATCTCAATGACATACTACCTTCCATAATGACAAGGCTACCATCCATTGGAGTAACAAAAATCTCGACAACAGACTACCTTCCATAATCACAAGGCTACAACCCATTGGAGAATAAAAAATTTCGAAAATAGACTACCTTCCATAATGACAAGGCTATCATCCATTGGAGTAACAAAAATATGAACAACAGACTACCATCCATAATGACAAGACTACCATCCATTGGACTAACAGAAATCTCAACGACCAAATACCTACCATAATGACAAGGCTACCATCAATTGGAATAACAAAAATCTCGACAATAGACTACCTTTCATAATGGCAAGGCTACCATCCATTGGAGTACCAAATATCTGAGCAACAGAGCACCTATCATAATGACAAGGCTATCATTCATTGGAGTAACAGAGATATCGACAATAGAATACCTTCAATAATGACAAGGCTACCATCCGTTAGAGTAACAAAAATCTCGACAAAAAACTACCTTCCATAATGACAAGGCTACCATCCATTGAAATAACAAAAATCTCGACAAAAGACTACCTTCCATAATGACAAGGTGACAATCCATTGGAATAAAAAATATCTCGACAACAAACTACCTTCCATAATGACAAGGCTACCATCCAATGGAATAAAAAATTCTCGACAACAGACTACCTTCCATAATGACAAGGCTACAATCCATTGGAGTAACAAAAATCTGAACAACAGACTACCTTCCATAATGAGAAGGCTACAATCCATTGGAGTAACAGAAATCTCAATGACAGACTACCTTCCATAATGACAAGGCTACCATCCATTAGATTAACAAAAATCTCGACAATAGACTACCTTCTATAATTATAAGGCTACCACCCATTGGAGTATCAAAAATCTCGACAACAGACTACCTTCCATAATGACAAGGCTATCATCCATTGGAGTAAAAAAAATCTGAACAACAGACTACCTTCCATAATTACAAGGCTACCATCCATTGGAGTAACAGAAATCTCAATGACCGACTACGTTCCATAATGACAAGGTTACGATCCATTGGAATAACAAAAATCTCGGCAATAGACTACCTTCTATAATGACAAGGCCACATTCATTCGAGTAAAAAATATCTGAACAAATAGACTACCTTTCATAATGACAAGGTTTTTATCCATTGGAGTAATAGAGATATCGATAATAGACTACCTTCAAAAATTACAAGGCTACCATCCGTTGGAGTAACAAAAATCTCTACAAAAGACTACCTTCCATAATAACAAGGTTACCATCCATTGGAATAAAAAAAGTCTCGACAATAGACTCCCTTCCATAATGACAAGGCTATAATCAATTAGAGTAACAAAAATCTCAACGACAGACTACCTTCCATAATGACAAGGCTACCATCCATTGGAGTAACACAAATCTCGACAAAATACTACCTTCCATAATAACAAGGTTACCATCCATTGGAATAACAAAAATCTCGACAAAAAACTACCTTTCATAGTGACAACGATACCATCCATTGGAATAACAAAAATCTCGACAAAAGACTACCTTCCATAATGACAAGGCTACCATTCATTGGAGTAACAAAAATATCGACAATAGACTACCTTCCATAATGATAAGGCTACATCCATTGGGGTAACAAAAATCTCGACAACAGACTACCTTCCATAATGACAACGCTACCATACATTGGAGTAACAAAAATCTCAACAAAAAACTACCTTCCATAATGATAAGGCTACCATCCATTGGAATAACAAAAATCTCGACAAAAGACTACCTTCCATAATGACAAGGTCAACATCCATTGGAATAAAAAATATATCGACAACAGACTACCTTCCATAATGACAAGGCTACCATCCAAAGGAATAAAAAATTCTCGACAACAGACTACCTTCCATAATGACAAGGCTACAATCCATTGGAGTAACAGAAATCTCAACGACAGACTACCTTCCATAATTACAAGGGCTACCATCCATTGGAGTAACAAAAATCTCGACAATAGACTACCTTCAATAATTACGAGGCTACCACCCATTGGAGTATCAAAAATCTAGACAACAGACTACCTTCCATAATGGCAAGGCTATCATCCATTGGAGTAACAAAAATATGAACAACAGACTACCTTCCATAATGACAAAGCTACCATCCATTGGAGTAACAGAAATCTCAACGACAGACTACCTTCCATAATGACAAGGCTACCATCCATTGGAATAACAAAAATCTCGACAATAGACTACCTTCCATAATGACAAGGCTACCATCCATTGGAGTAACAAATATCTGAACAAATAGACTACCTATCATAATGACAAGGCTATCATCCATTGGAGTAACAAAGATATCGACAACAGACTACCTTCAAAAATGACAAGGGTACCATCCATTGGAGTAACAAAGATCTCGACAAAAGACTACCTTCCATAATAACAAGGTTACCATCCATTGGAATAACAAAAATCTCGATAATAGACCCCCTTCCATAATGACAAGGCTACCATCCATTGGAATAACAAAAATCTCGACAAAAGACTACCTTCCATAATTACAAGGTTACCATCCATTGGAATAAGAAATATCTCGACAATAGACTACCTTCCATAATGACAATGCAACCATCCAATGGAATAAAAAATTCTCGACAACAGACTACCTTCCATAATGACAAGGCTACAATCCATTGGAGTAACAAAAATCTGAACAACAGACTACCTTCCATAATGACAAGGCTACAATCCATTAGAGTAACATAAATATCGACAACAGACTACCTTCCATAATGAAAAGCCTATCATCCATTGGAGTAACAAAAATCTCGACAATAGACTACCTTCCATAATCTCAAGGATACCACCCATTGGAGTATAAAAAATTTCGACAACAAACTACATTCCATAATGACATGGCTATCATCCATTGGAGCAACAAAAATATGAACAACAAACTACCTTCCATAATGACAAGACTACCATCCATTGGAGAAACAGAAATCTCAACGACTGAATACCTACCATAATGACAACTCTACAATCCAATGGAATAACAAAAATATCGATAATAGACTACCTTCCATAATGACAAGGCTACCATCCATTGGAGTTTAAAAAATCCGAACAATAGACTACCTTGCATAATGACAAGGCTATCATCCATTGGAGTAACAGAGATATCTACAACAGACTATCTTCAATAATGACAAGGATACCATCCATTGGAGTAAAAAAATTTCGACAAAAGACTACCTTCCATAATGACAAGATTACCATCCATTGGAATAACAAAAATCTCGACAACAGACTACCTTCCATAATGACAAGGCTACCATCCAATGGAATAAATTTTTTTTCGACAATAGACTACCTTCCATAATGGAAAGTCTACAATCCATTGGAGTAACGGAAATCTCAACGACAGACTAACTTCCATAATGACAAGCCTACCATTCATTGGCATAAAAAAAATCTCGACAACAGACTACCTTTCGGAATTACAAGGCTACCATCCATTGGAGTATCAAAAATCTCGACAACAGACTACCTTCCAAAATGACAAGGCTACCATCCATTGGAATAACCAAAATCTTGACAATAGAGTACCTTCCATAATGACAAGGCTATCATCCATTGAAGTAACAAAAATCTGAACAACAGACTACCTTCCATAATGACAAGGCTACCATCCATTGGAGTAACAAAAATATGAACAATAGACTACCTTGCATAATGACAAGGTTATCATCCATTGGAGTAACAGAGATATCGACAATAGACGAACTTCCATAATGACAAGGCTACCATCCATTGGAGTAACAAAAATCTCGACAAAAGACTACCTTTCATAATGACAAGGCTACCATCCATTGGAATAACAAAAATCTCGACAATAGACTACCTTCCATAATGACAAGGATATCATCCATTGAAGTAACAAAAATCTGAATAACAAACTACCTTTCATAATGACAAGGCTACAATCCATTGGAGTAACAGAAATCTCAACGACAAATTACATTTAATAATGACAAGGCTACTATCCATTGGTGTAACAAAAATCTCGACAACAGACTACCTTTCATAATGACAAGGCTACAATCCATTGGTGTAACAATAATCTCGACAAAATACTACCTTCTATAATAACAAAGTTACCATCCATTGGAATAACAAAAATCTCGACAACAGACATTCTTCCATAATGACAAGGCTACCATCCATTGGAGTAAAAAAAATATGAACAACAGACTACCTTCCATAATGGCAAGTCTACAATCCATTGGAGTAACTGAAATCTCAACGACATACTTCCTTCCATAATGACATGGCTACAATCCTTTAGAGTAACATAAATCTCAACGACAGACTACCTTCCATAATGACAAGGCTACCATCCATTGGAGTAACAAAAATCTTGACAATAAACTACCTTCCATAATCACAAGGCTACCACCCATTGGAGTATAAAAAATTTCGACAACAAACTACCTTTCATAATGACAAGACTATCGTCCATTGGAGTAACAGAAATCTCAACGACCGAATACCTACCATAGTGACAAGGCTACCATCCATTGGAATAATAAAAATATCGACAATAGACTACCTTCCATAATGACAAGGCTACAATCCATTGGAGTAACAGAAATCTCAATAATATACTACCTTCCATAATGACAAGGCTACCATCTATTGGAGTAACAAAAATCTCGACAACAGACTATCTTCCGTAATTACAAGGCTACCATCTATTGGAATAACCAAAATGACAAGGCCATCATCCATTGAAGTAAAAAAAATCTGAACAACAGACTACCTTTCATAATGACAAGGCTACCATCCATTGGAGTAACAGAAATCTCAACCACTGAATACCTTCCATAATGACAAGGCTACCATCCATTGGAATAACAAAAATCTCGACAATAGACTACCTTCAATAATGACAAGGCTACCATCCATTGGAGTAACAAAAATCTTAACAATAAACTACCTTGCATTATGACAAGGTTATCATCCATTGGAGTAACAGAGATATCGACAACAAACTACCTTCAATAATGACAAGGCTACCATCTATTGGCGTAACAAAAATATCGACAAAAGACTACCTTCCATAATGACAAGGTTACCATTGGAATAACCAAAATATCAACAATAGACAACCTTACCATCCAATGGAATAAAAAAATTCGACAACAGACTACCTTCCATAATGACAAGGCTACCATCCATTGGAGTAATAAAAATCTGAACAACAGACTACCTTCCATAATGACAAGGTTACCATTGGAACAACAAAAATCTCGACAATAGACTACCTTCCATAATAACAAGGCTACCATCCAATGGAATTAAAAAATTTCGACAACAAACTACCTTCCATAATGACAAGGCTACCATCCATTGGAGTAACAAAAATATGAACAATAGACTACCTTCCATAATGACAAGGCTACAATCCATTGGAGTAATATAAATCTCAACGACAGACTACCTTCCATAATGACAAGGCTACCATCTATTGGAGTAACAAAAATATCGACAACAAACTACCTTCCATAATTACAAGGCTACCATCCATTAGAGTATCAAAAATCTCGACAACAGACTACCTTCCAAAATGACATGGCTACCATCCATTGGAATAACCAAAATCTCGACAGTAGAGTACCTTCCATAATGACAGGGCTATCATCCATTGAAGTAACAAAAATCTGAACAACAGACTACCTTTCATAATGACAAGGCTAAAATCCATTGGAGTAACAGAAATATCAACGACAAACTACATTTCATAATGACAAGGCTACCATCCATTGGTGTAACAAAAATCTCGACAACAGACTACCTTCCATAATGACAAGGCTACCATCCATTGGAATAACCAAAATCTTGACAATAGAGTACCTTCCATAATGACAAGGCTATCATCCATTGAAGTAACAAAAATATGAACAACATACTACCTTCCATAATGACAAGGCTACCATCCATTGGAGTAACAAAAATATGAACAATAGACTACCTTGCATAATGACAAGGTTATCATCCATTGGAGTAACAGAGATATCGACAACAGACGAACTTCCATAATGACAAGGCTACCATCCATTGGAGTAACAAAAATCTCGACAAAAGACTACCTTTCATAATGACAAGGCTACCATCCATTGGAATAACAAAAATCTCGACAATAGACTACCTTCCATAATGACAAGGATATCATCCATTGAAGTAACAAAAATCTGAATAACAAACTACCTTTCATAATGAAAAGGCTACAATCCATTGGAGTAACAGAAATCTCAACGACAAATTACATTTAATAATGACAAGGCTACTATCCATTGGTGTAACAAAAATCTCGACAACAGACTACCTTTCATAATGACAAGGCTACAATCCATTTGTGTAACAATAATCTCGACAAAATACTACCTTCTATAATAACAAAGTTACCATCCATTGGAATAACAAAAATCTCGACAACAGACATTCTTCCATAATGACAAGGCTACCATCCATTGGAGTAAAAAAAATATGAACAACAGACTACCTTCCATAATGGCAAGTCTACAATCCATTGGAGTAACTGAAATCTCAACGACATACTTCCTTCCATAATGACAAGGCTACAATCCTTTAGAGTAACATAAATCTCAACGACAGACTACCTTCCATAATGACAAGGCTACCATCCATTGGAGTAACAAAAATCTTGACAATAAACTACCTTCCATAATCACAAGGCTACCACCCATTGGAGTATAAAAAATTTCGACAACAAACTACCTTTCATAATGACAAGACTATCGTCCATTGGAGTAACAGAAATCTCAACGACCGAATACCTACCATAGTGACAAGGCTACCATCCATTGGAATAATAAAAATATCGACAATAGACTACCTTCCATAATGACAAGGCTACAATCCATTGGAGTAACAGAAATCTCAATAATATACTACCTTCCATAATGACAAGGCTACCATCTATTGGAGTAACAAAAATCTCGACAACAGACTATCTTCCGTAATTACAAGGCTACCATCTATTGGAATAACCAAAATGACAAGGCCATCATCCATTGAAGTAAAAAAAATCTGAACAACAGACTACCTTTCATAATGACAAGGCTACCATCCATTGGAGTAACAGAAATCTCAACCACTGAATACCTTCCATAATGACAAGGCTACCATCCATTGGAATAACAAAAATCTCGACAATAGACTACCTTCAATAATGACAAGGCTACCATCCATTGGAGTAACAAAAATCTTAACAATAAACTACCTTGCATTATGACAAGGTTATCATCCATTGGAGTAACAGAGATATCGACAACAAACTACCTTCAATAATTAACAAGGCTACCATCTATTGGAGTAACAAAAATATCGACAAAAGACTACCTTCCATAATGACAAGGTTACCATTGGAATAACCAAAATATCAACAATAGACAACCTTACCATCCAATGGAATAAAAAAATTCGACAACAGACTACCTTCCATAATGACAAGGCTACCATCCATTGGAGTAATAAAAATCTGAACAACAGACTACCTTCCATAATGACAAGGTTACCATTGGAACAACAAAAATCTCGACAATAGACTACCTTCCATAATAACAAGGCTACCATCCAATGGAATTAAAAAATTTCGACAACAAACTACCTTCCATAATGACAAGGCTACCATCCATTGGAGTAACAAAAATATGAACAATAGACTACCTTCCATAATGACAAGGCTACAATCCATTGGAGTAATATAAATCTCAACGACAGACTACCTTCCATAATGACAAGGCTACCATCTATTGGAGTAACAAAAATATCGACAACAAACTACCTTCCATAATTACAAGGCTACCATCCATTAGAGTATCAAAAATCTCGACAACAGACTACCTTCCAAAATGACATGGCTACCATCCATTGGAATAACCAAAATCTCGACAGTAGAGTACCTTCCATAATGACAGGGCTATCATCCATTGAAGTAACAAAAATCTGAACAACAGACTACCTTTCATAATGACAAGGCTAAAATCCATTGGAGTAACAGAAATATCAACGACAAACTACATTTCATAATGACAAGGCTACCATCCATTGGTGTAACAAAAATCTCGACAACAGACTACCTTCCATAATGACAAGGCTATCATCAATTGGTGTAACAAAAATCTCGACAACAGACTACCTTCCATAATTACAAGGCTACCATCCATTGGGGTAACAAAAATCTCGACAATAGACTACCTTCCATAATGACAAGGCTATCATCCATTGGAGTAACAAAGATATCGACAACAAACTACCTTTAATAATGACAAATGCTACCATCCATTGGAGTAACAAAAATATGAACAATAGACTACCTTCCATAATGGCAAGGCTACAATCCATTGGAGTAATAGAAATCTGAACAACAAACTACCTTCCATAATGACAAGGCTACAATCCATTGGAGTAACAGAAATCTCAACGACAAACTACATTTCATAATGACAAGGCTACCATCCATTGGAGTAACAAAAATCTCCGCAAAATACTACCTTCCACAATAACAAGGTTACCATCCATTGGTATAACAAAGATATCGACAACTGACTTTCTTCCATAATAACAACGCTACCATTCATTGGAGTACCAAAAATATCGACAACACACTACCTTCCATAATGACAATGCTACATCCATTGGGGTAACAAAAATCTCGACAATAGACTACCTTCCATAATGACAAGGCTACCATCCATTGGAGTAACAAAAATCTCGACAAAAAACTTCCTTCCATAATGACAAGGCTACCATCCATTGGAATAACAAATATCTTGACAACGGACTACCTTCCATAGGGACAAGGCTACCATCCAATGGAATAAAAAATTCTCGACAACAGACTTTCTTCCATAATGACAAGCCTACCAACCATTGGAGTAACAAAAATCTGAACAACAGACTACCTTCCATAATGGAAAGTCTACAATCCATTGGAGTAACGGAAATCTCAACGACAGACTACCTTCCATAATGACAACGCTACATCCATTGGGGTAACAAAAATCTCGACAACAGACTACCTTCCATAATGACAAGGCTATCATCCATTGGAGTAAAAAAAATCTCGACAAAAAACTACCTTCCTAAATGACAAGGTTACCATCCATTGGAATAATAAAAATGTCGACAAAAGACTACCTTCCATAATGATAAGGTTACCATCCATTGGAATAACAAATATTTCGACAATGGACTACCTTCCATAGTGACAAGGCTACCATCCAATGGAATAAAAAATTCTCGACAACAAACTTTCTTCCATAATGACAAGGCTACCATCCATTGGAGTAACAAAAATCTGAATAACAGACTACCTTCAATAATGGCAAGGCTACAATCCCTCGGAGTAACATAAATCTCAACGACAGACTACCTTCCATAATGACAAGGGTACCATTCATTGGAGTAACAAAAATGTCGACAACAAACTACCTTCCATAATGACAACGCTACATCCATTTGGGTAACAAAAATCTCGACAACAGACTACCTTCCATAATGACAAGGCTACTATCCATTGGAGTAACGAAAATCTCGACAAAAAACTGCCTTCCATAATGACAAGGTTACCATTCATTGGAATAACAAAAATATCGACAAAACACTACCTTCCATAATGATAAGGTTCCCATCCATTGGAATAACAAATATCTCGACAACAGACTACCTTCCATAGTGACAAGGCTACCATCCATTGGAGTAACAAAAATCTCGAAAACAGACTACCTTCCATAATGACAAGGCTACAATCCATTGGAGTAACAAAAATCTGAACAACAGACTACCTTCCATAATGACAAGGCTTCAATCCATTGGAGTAATATAAATCTCAACGACAGACTACCTTCCATAATGACAAGGCTACTATCCATTGGCGTAACAAAAATCTCGACAACGTACTGCATTCCATAATTACAAGGCTACCACCCATTGGAATATCAGAAATCTCAAGAACAGACTACCTTCCATAATGACAAGGCTATCATCCATTGGAGTAACAAAAATCTGAACAACAGACTACCTTCCATAATGACAGGGCTACCATCCATTGAAGTAACAAAAATCCCAAAGACAGACTACCTTCTATAATGACAAGGCTACCATGCATTAGAATAACAAAAATCTAGACAATAGACTACCTTCCATAATGACAAGGCTACCATCCATTGGAGTAACAAAAATATGAACAATAGAATACCTTCAATAATGACAAGGCTACCATCCATTGAAGTAACTGAAATCTCAACGACCGACTACCTTCCATAATGATGAGGATACCATCCATTGGAGTAAGAAAAATATGAACAACAGACTACCTTGCATAATGAAAAGGCTATCAAATTGGAGTAACAGAGATATCGACAAAAGACTACCTTCAATAATGACAAGTCTACCATCCATTGGAGTAACAAAAATATCAACAAAAAACTACCTTCCATAATGAGAAGGTTATCATCCATTGGAATAAAATAATATTGACAACAAACTACCTTCCATAATGACAAGGCTACAATCCATTGGAGTAACAAAAATCTGAACGACAAACTACATTCCATAATGACAAGGCTACCATCCATTGGTGTAACAAAAATCTCGAAAATAGACTACCTTCCATAATGACAAGGCTATCATCCATTGGAGTAACAAAAATCCGAACAACAGAATACCTTCCATAATGACAAGGCTACCATTCATTAAAGTAACAGAAATGTCAAAGACAACTACCTTCCATAATGACAAGGCTACCATCCATTGGAATAACAAAAATCTCGACAACATACTACCTTCCATAATGACAAGGCTATCATCCATTGGAATAACAAAAATCTAGACAATAGACTACCTTCTATAATGACAAGGCTACCATCCATTGGAGTAACAAAAATCTGAAAAACATACTACCTCCCATAATGACAAGGCTACCATCCATTGGAGTAACAAAAATCTCAACGACCGACTACCTTCCATAATGACAAGGCTACCATCCATTGGAATAATAAAAATCTCGACAATAGACTACCTTTTATAATGATATGGCTACCATCCATTGGAGTAACAAAAATATGAATACCTAACTACCTTGCATAATGACAAGGCAATCATCCATTGGAGTAACAGAGATATCGACAACATACTACCTTCAGTAGTGAAAAGTCTACCATCCATTGGAGTAACAAAAATCTCGACAAAAGACTACCTTCCATAATAACAAGGTTACCATCCATTGGAATAACAAAAATATCGACAACAAACTACCTTCCATAACGACAAGGCTACCATCCAATGGAATAAAAAAATTGTCGACAACAGACTACCTTCCATAATGAGAAGGCTACCTTCCATTGGAGTAACACAAATTTGAACAACAGACTACCTTCCATAATGACAAGGCTACAATCCATTGGAGTAACAGAAATCTCAACGACAAACTACATTCCATAATGACAAGGCTACCATCAATTGGTGTAACAAAAATCTCGACAACAGACTACCTTCCCTAATTACAAGGATACCATCCATTGGGGTAACAAACATCTCGAAAACATACTACCTTCCATAATGATAAGGCTACCATCCATTGAGGTAACAAATATCTCGACAACGGACTACCTTCCATAATGGGAAGGCTATCATCCATTGGAATAACAAAAATCTAGACAATAGACTACCTTCAATAATGACAAGGCTACCATCCATTAAAGTAAAAAAAATCTCGACAATAGACTACCTTCCATAATGGCAAGGCTACCATCCATTGGAGTAACAAAAATCTCGACAACAAACTACCTTCGATAATGACAAGGCTACCATCCATTAGAGTATGAAAAATATCGACAACATAATACCTTCCATAATGACAAGGCTACGATCCATTAAACTAACAAAAATCTCGACAAAAGACTACCTTCCATAATGAGAAGGCCACAATCCGTTGGAGTAATGAAAATATCAACAAGAGACTGCCTTCCATAATGATAAGGCTAACATGCATTGGAGTAATGAAAATATCAATAAGAGACTACCTTCCATAATGACAAGGCTACCATCCATTCCAATAATAAAAATCTCGCCAACAAACTACCTTCCATAATCACAAGGCTACCAGCCATTGGAGTGACAAAAATCTCGACAATAGACTACCTTACATAATGACAAGGCTACCATCCATTAGAGTAACAAAAATCTCGACAACAAACTACCTTCCATATTGACAAGGCTACGATCCATTAGAGTAACAAAATTCTCGACAATAGACTACCTTCCATAATGACAAGGCTACCATTCATTGGAGTAATGAAAATATCAACAAGTGACTACCTTCCATAAGGACAAGGCTACCATCCATTGGAGTAACAAAAATCTCGAAAACAGACTACCTTCCATAATGACAAGGCTAAAATCCAATGGAGTAACAAAAATCTCGACAACAGACTACATTCCCTAATGACAAGGCTACCATCTATTGGAATAACAAAAATCTCGAGAACAAAATGCCTTCCATAATGACAAGGCTACCATCCAATGGAATAACAAAAATCTCGACAACATACTACATTCTAAAATGACAAGGCTACCATCAATTGTAGTAACCAAAATCTGGACAACAGACTACCTTCCATAATTACAAGGATATTGTCCATTGTATTAACAAAAATCTCGACAACAGACTACCTTCCATAATGACAATGCTACCATCCATTGGAGTAACAAAAATATCGACAACAGACTACCTTCCATAATGACTAGGCTAGCATCCATTGTAGTCACAAAAATCTCAACAACGGACTACCTTCCATAATGACAAGGCTACCATCCATTGGAGTAACATAAATCTCGATAATAGACTACCTTCCATAATGACAAGGCTACCATCTATTGGAATAACAAAAATCTCAACAACAGACTACCTTCTATAATGATAAGGCTACCATCCAATGGAATAACAAAAATCTCAACAACAGACTACCTTCCATAAGGACAATGCTAACATCCATTTGAGTAACAAAAATCTCGAAAACAGACTACCTTCCATAAGGACAAGGCTACGATCCATTAGAGTGACAAAAATCTTGACAATAGAATAACTTCCATAATGACAAGGCAAAAATTCATTGGAGTAACAAAAATCTCGACAACAGACTACATTCTATAATGACAAGGCTAACATCTATTAGAATAATAAAAATATTGAGAACAGAATGCCTTCCATAATGACGAGGCTACCATCCAATGGAATAACAAAAATCTCGAAAACAGACTACCTTCCATAATGAGAAGGCTACCGTCCATTGTAATAACAAAAATATCGAAAACAGACTACCTTCCATAATGGCAATGCTACCATCCATTGGAGTAACAAAAGTATCGACAACAGACTACATTCCATAATGACAAGGCTACCATCCATTGGAGTAACAAAAATATTGACAATAGACTACCTTCCATAATGAAAAGCCTAACATCCATTGGTGTAACAAAAATATCGACAACAGAATACCTTCCATAATGACTAGGCTACCATCCATTGGAGTAACAAAGATATCGACAACAGACTACCTTCCATAATGACAAGGCTACTGGCCATTGTAGTGACAAAAATCTCGACAACAGACTACCTTCCATAATGACAAGGCTATCATCCATTGGAGTAACAAAAATCTCGACAACAGACTACATTCCCTAATGACAGGGCTACCATCTATTGGAATAACAAAAATCTCGAGAACAGAATGCCTTCGATAATAACAAGGCTACCATCCAATGGAATAACAAAATTCTCGACAACATACTACATTCCATAATGACAAGGCTACCATCAATTGTAGTAACCAAAATCTGGACAACAAACTACCTTCCATAATGACAAGGCTACTGTCCATTGTATTAACAAAAATCTCGACAACAGACTACCTTCTATAATGACAATGCTACCATCCATTGGAGTAACACAAATATCGACAATAGACTACCTTCCATAATCACAAGGCTACCATCCATTGGAGTAACAAAAATATCAACAACAAACTACCTTCCATAATGACAAGGCTACCATCCATTGGAGTAACATAAATCTCGACAACAGACTACCTTCCATAATGACAAGGCTACCATCTATTGGAATAACATAAATCTCGACAACAGACTACCTTCCATAATGACAAGACTACCATCCATTAGAGTAACAAAGATATCTACAACAGACTACCTTCTATAATGACAAGGCTACCATCAATTGGAGTAACATAAATCTCGACAATAGACTACCTTCCAGAATGACAAGGCTACCATCTATTGGAATAACAAAAATCTCGAGAACAGACTACCTTCCATAATGACAAGGCTACCATCCAATGGAATAACAAAAATCTCGGCAACAGACTACCTTCCAAAATGACAAGGCTACCATCCATTAGAGCGACAAAAATCTCGACAATAGACTACCTTCTATAATAACTAGGCTACCATCCATTAGAGTAACAGAGATATCGAAAACAGACTACCTTCCATAATGACAAGGATACGATCCATTAGAGTGACAAAAATCTTGACGATAGACTACCTTCCAAAATGACTAGGCTACCATCCATTAGAGTAACAAAGATATCGACAACATTCTACGTTCCATAATGAGAAGGCTACCATCCATTGGAGTAACAAAAATCTCGATAATAGACTACCTTCCATAATGGCAAGGCTACCTTCCATCGGAGTAACAAAAATCTCGACAATAAACTACCTTCGATAATGACAAGACTACCATCCATTAGAGTAACAAAAATCTCGACAACAGATTACCTTCCATAATGACAAGGCTACGATCCATTAGAGTAACAAAAATCTCGTCAACAGACTACCTTACATAATGACAAGGCTACCATCCATTGGAGTAATGAAAATATCAAAAAGAGACTACCTTCCATAATGACAAGGCTACCATCCATTGGTGTAATGAAAACATCAACAAGAGACTACCTTCCATAATGACAAGGCTACCATCCAACTAAGTAACGAAAATCTCGACAACAGACTACCTTCCATAATGACAAGTATACCATCCATTGGAGTAACAAAAATTGCGGAAACAGACTACCTTCCATAATGACAAGGCTACCATCCATTGGAGTAACGAAAATCTCGACAACAGACTACCTTCCATAATGACAAGGCTACCATCCATTGGAGTAACAAAAATTGCGGAAACAAATTACCTTCCATAATGACAAGGCTACCATCCATTGGAGTGACAAAGATATCAGCAATAGACTTCCTTCTATAATGACAATGCTACCATCCATTGGAGTAACAAAAATCTCTACAACAAACTACTTTCCATAATGAAAAGGCTACCTTAAATTGTAGTAACAAAAATCTCGACAACAGTATACCTTCCATAATGACAAGGCTACCATCCATTGGAGTGACAAAAATCTCCATAATAGACTACCTTCCATAATGACAAGGCTACCATCCATTGGAGTAACAAAATCTGGACAACAAACTAACTTCCATAATGACAAGTCTACCATCCATTTGAGTAACAAAAATCTCGACAACAGACTACCTTCCATAATGACAAGGCTACAATCCATTGGAGTAATGAAAATATCAACAAGAGACTACCTTCCATAATGACAAGGCTACCATCCATTGGAGTAACAAAAATCTCGCCAACAGACTACACTTCCATAATGACAAGGCTACCATCCATTGGAGTGACAAAAATCTCGACAACAAACTACCTTCCATAATGAAAAGCCTACCATCCATTGGAGTAACAAAAATCTCGACAACAGAATACCTTCCATAATGACTAGGCTATCATCCATTGGAGTAACAAAGATATTGACAACAAACTACCTTCTATAATGACAATGCTATAACCCATTGGAGTAAAAAAAATATCGACAACAGACTACCTTCCATAATGACAAGGCTACCATCCATTGTAGTCACAAAAATCTCAACAACGGACTACCTTCCATAATGACAAGGCTACCATCCATTGGAGTAACATAAATCTCGATAATAGACTACCTTCCATAATGACAAGGCTACCATCTATTGGAATAACAAAAATCTCAACAACAGACTACCTTCTATAATGATAAGGCTACCATCCAATGGAATAACAAAAATCTCAACAACAGACTACCTTCCATAAGGACAATGCTAACATCCATTTGAGTAACAAAAATCTCGAAAACAGACTACCTTCCATAAGGACAAGGCTACGATCCATTAGAGTGACAAAAATCTTGACAATAGAATAACTTCCATAATGACAAGGCAAAAATTCATTGGAGTAACAAAAATCTCGACAACAGACTACATTCTATAATGACAAGGCTAACATCTATTAGAATAATAAAAATATTGAGAACAGAATGCCTTCCATAATGACGAGGCTACCATCCAATGGAATAACAAAAATCTCGAAAACAGACTACCTTCCATAATGAGAAGGCTACCGTCCATTGTAGTAACAAAAATATCGAAAACAGACTACCTTCCATAATGGCAATGCTACCATCCATTGGAGTAACAAAAGTCTCGACAACAGACTACATTCCATAATGACAAGGCTACCATCCATTGGAGTAACAAAAATATTGACAATAGACTACCTTCCATAATGAAAAGCCTAACATCCATTGGAGTAACAAAAATATCGACAACAGAATACCTTCCATAATGACTAGGCTACCATCCATTGGAGTAACAAAGATATCGACAACAGACTACCTTCCATAATGACAAGGCTACTGGCCATTGTAGTGACAAAAATCTCGACAACAGACTACCTTCCATAATGACAAGGCTATCATCCATTGGAGTAACAAAAATCTCGACAACAGACTACATTCCCTAATGACAGGGCTACCATCTATTGGAATAACAAAAATCTCGAGAACAGAATGCCTTCGATAATGACAAGGCTACCATCCAATGGAATAACAAAATTCTCGACAACATACTACATTCCATAATGACAAGGCTACCATCAATTGTAGTAACCAAAATCTGGACAACAAACTACCTTCCATAATGACAAGGCTACTGTCCATTGTATTAACAAAAATCTCGACAACAGACTACCTTCTATAATGACAATGCTACCATCCATTGGAGTAACACAAATATCGACAATAGACTACCTTCCATAATCACAAGGCTACCATCCATTGGAGTAACAAAAATATCAACAACAAACTACCTTCCATAATGACAAGGCTACCATCCATTGGAGTAACATAAATCTCGACAACAGACTACCTTCCATAATGACAAGGCTACCATCTATTGGAATAACATAAATCTCGACAACAGACTACCTTCCATAATGACAAGACTACCATCCATTAGAGTAACAAAGATATCTACAACAGACTACCTTCTATAATGACAAGGCTACCATCAATTGGAGTAACATAAATCTCGACAATAGACTACCTTCCAGAATGACAAGGCTACCATCTATTGGAATAACAAAAATCTCGATAACAGACTACCTTCCATAATGACAAGGCTACCATCCAATGGAATAACAAAAATCTCGACAACAGACTACCTTCCAAAATGACAAGGCTACCATCCATTAGAGCGACAAAAATCTCGACAATAGACTACCTTCTATAATAACTAGGCTACCATCCATTAGAGTAACAAAGATATCGAAAACAGACTACCTTCCATAATGACAAGGATACGATCCATTAGAGTGACAAAAATCTTGACGATAGACTACCTTCCAAAATGACTAGGCTACCATCCATTAGAGTAACAAAGATATCGACAACATTCTACGTTCCATAATTAGAAGGCTACCATCCATTGGAGTAACAAAAATCTCGATAATAGACTACCTTCCATAATGGCAAGGCTACCTTCCATCGGAGTAACAAAAATCTCGACAATAAACTACCTTCGATAATGACAAGACTACCATCCATTAGAGTAACAAAAATCTCGACAACAGATTACCTTCCATAATGACAAGGCTACGATCCATTAGAGTAACAAAAATCTCGTCAACAGACTACCTTACATAATGACAAGGCTACCATCCATTGGAGTAATGAAAATATCAAAAAGAGACTACCTTCCATAATGACAAGGCTACCATCCATTGGTGTAATGAAAACATCAACAAGAGACTACCTTCCATAATGACAAGGCTACCATCCAACTAAGTAACGAAAATCTCGACAACAGACTACCTTCCATAATGACAAGTATACCATCCATTGGAGTAACAAAAATTGCGGAAACAGACTACCTTCCATAATGACAAGGCTACCATCCATTGGAGTAACGAAAATCTCGACAACAGACTACCTTCCATAATGACAAGGCTACCATCCATTGGAGTAACAAAAATTGCGGAAACAAATTACCTTCCATAATGACAAGGCTACCATCCATTGGAGTGACAAAGATATCAGCAATAGACTTCCTTCTATAATGACAATGCTACCATCCATTGGAGTAACAAAAATCTCTACAACAAACTACTTTCCATAATGAAAAGGCTACCTTAAATTGTAGTAACAAAAATCTCGACAACAGTATACCTTCCATAATGACAAGGCTACCATCCATTGGAGTGACAAAAATCTCCATAATAGACTACCTTCCATAATGACAAGGCTGCCATCCATTGGAGTAACAAAATCTGGACAACAAACTAACTTCCATAATGACAAGTCTACCATCCATTTGAGTAACAAAAATCTCGACAACAGACTACCTTCCATAATGACAAGGCTACAATCCATTGGAGTAATGAAAATATCAACAAGAGACTACCTTCCATAATGACAAGGCTACCATCCATTGGAGTAACAAAAATCTCGCCAACAGACTACACTTCCATAATGACAAGGCTACCATCCATTGGAGTGACAAAAATCTCGACAACAAACTACCTTCCATAATGAAAAGCCTACCATCCATTGGAGTAACAAAAATCTCGACAACAGAATACCTTCCATAATGACTAGGCTATCATCCATTGGAGTAACAAAGATATTGACAACAAACTACCTTCGATAATGACAAAGCTACCATCAATTAGAGTATGAAAAATCTCGACAACAGAATACCTTCCCTAATGACAAGGCTAGGATCCATTAGACTAACAAAAATCTCGACAAAAGACTACCTTCCATAATGACAAGGCCACAATCCGTTGGAGTAATGAAAATATCAACAAGAGACTACCTTCCATAATGATAAGGCTACCATGCATTGGAGTAATGAAAATATCAACAAGAGACAACCTTCCATAATGACAAGGCTGCCATCCATTCCAGTAACAAAAATCTCGCCAACAGACTACCTTCCAAAATCACAAGGCTACCAGCCATTGGAGTGACAAAAATCTCGACAATAGACTACCTTACATAATGACAAGGCTACCATCCATTGGAGTAACAAAATCTCGACAACAAACTACCTTCCATAATGACAAGCCTACCATCCATTGGAGTAACAAAAATCTCGACAACAAACTACCTTCTATAATGTCAAGGATACCATCCATTAGAGTGAAAAAAATATCTACAATAGCCTACCATCCATTGGAGTAACAAAAATCTCGACAATAGACTACCTTCCATAATGACAAGGCTACCATCCATTGGAGTAACGAAAATCTCGATAACAAACTACCTACAACAATGACAAGGCTACCATACATTGTAGTAACAAAAATCTCGACAACAGTGTACCTTCCATAATGACACGGATACCATCCATTGGGGGAACAAAAATCTTGACAATAGACTACCTTCCATAATGACAAGGCTACTATCCATTGGAGTAACAAAAATCTCGACAACAAACTACATTCCATAATGGTAAGGCTACCATCCATTGGAATAACAAATATATCGACAACAAACTATGTTCCATAATGACAAGGCTATAATCCATTGGAGTAACAAAAATATTGACAACAGACTACCTTCCATAATGAAAAGGCTACCATCCATTGGAGTAACAAAAATCTCAAAAACAGACTACCTTCCATAATGACAAGGCTACCATCCATTGGAGTGTAAAAAATCTCGACAATAGACTACCTTCCATAATGACTAGGCTACCATCCATCAGAGTAACAAAGATATCGACAACAGACTAACTTTTATAATGACAGGCTACCATACATTGCAATAACAAAAATCTCGACAACAAACTACCTTCCATAAAGACAAGGCTACCATACATTGTAGTAACAAAACTCTCGACAACAGACTACCTTCCATAGTGACAAGGCTACCATCCATTGGAGTAACAAAATTTCCCGACAACAGACTACCTTCCATAATGAAAAGCCTACCATCCATTGGAGTAACAAAAATCTCGACAACAGACTACCTTCCATAATGACAAGGCTATCATCCATTGGAGTAACAAATATCTCGACAACAAACTACCTTCGATAATGACAAGGCTACCATCCATTAGAGTAAACAAAATCTCGAAAACAAACTACCTTCCATATTGACAAGGCTACGATCCATTAGAGTAACAAAAATCTCGATAATAGACTACCTTCCATAATGACAAGGCTACCATCCATTGGAGTAATGAAAATATCAACAAGAGACTACCTTCCATAATGACAAGGCTACCATCCATTGGAGTAACAAAAATCTCGCCAACAATCTACCTTCCATAATGACACGGCTACCATCCATTGGAGTGACAAAAATCTCGACAACATACTACCTTCCATAATGACAAGGCTACTAGCCATTGGAGTGACAAAAATCTCGACAATAGACTACCTTACATAATGACAAGGCTACCATCCATTGGAGTAACAAAATCTCGACAACAAACTACCTTCCATAATGACAAGGCTACCATCCGTTGGACTAACATAAATCTCGACAACAAACTACCTTCTATAATGACAAGGATACCATCCATTAGAGTGACAAAAATATCTATAATAGACTACCTTCCATAATGACAAGGCTACCATCCATTGGAGTAACAAAAATCTCGACAATAGACTACCTTCCATAATGACAAGGCTACCATCCATTGGAGTAACGAAAATCTCGACAACAAACTACCTACCACAATGACAAGGCTACCATACATTGTAGTAACAAAAATCTCGACAACAGTCTACCTTCCATAATGACAAGGATACCATCCATTGGGGTAACAAAAATCTCGAAAATAGACTACCTTCCATAATGACAAGGCTATTATCCATTGGAGTAACAAAAATCTCGACAACAAACTACCTTCCATAATGATAAGGCTACTATCCATTGGAATAACAAATATATCGACAACAAACTATGTTCCATAATGACAAGGCTATAATCAATTGGAGTAACAAAAATATTGACAACAGACTACCTTCCATAATGACAAGGTTACCATCCATTGGAGTAACAAAAATCTCAAAAACAGACTACCTTCCATAATGACAAGGCTACCGTCCATTGGAGTGATAAAAATCTTGACAATAGACTACCTTTTATAATGACTAGGCTACCATCCATTAGAGTAACAAAGATATCAACAACAAACTAACTTCTATAATGACAGGCTACCATACATTGCAATAACAAAAATCTGGACAACAAACTACCTTCCATAAAGACAAGGCTACCATACATTGTAGTAACAAAAATCTCGACAACAGTCTACCTTCCATAATGACAAGGCTTCCATCCATTGGAGTAACAAAAATCTTGACAATAGAGTACCTTTCATAATGACAAGGCTATCATCCATTAGATTAACAAAAATCTCGAAAACAAACTACGATCCATTAGAGTAACAAAAATCTCGATAATAGACTACCTTCCGTAATGACAAGGCTACCATCCATTGGAGTAATGAAAATATCAACAAGAGGCAACCTTCAATAATGACAAGGCTACCATTTATTGGAGTGACAAAAATCTCGACAACATACTACCTTCTATAATGACAAGGCTACCATCCATTGGAGTAACGAAAATCTCGACAACAACCTATCTTCCATAATGACAAGGCTACCATCCATTGGAGTAACAAAAATCGCAAAAATAGACTACCTTCCATAATGACAAGGCTACCATCCATTGGAGTCACAAAAATCTCGACAATAGACTACCTTCCATAATGACAAGGCTACAATCCATTGGAGTAACAAAAATATAGACAACAGACTACCTTCTATGATGACAAGGCTACCATACATTGTAATAACAAAAATCTGGACAACAAACTACCTTCCATAATGACAAGGCTACCAACCATTGGAGTAACAAAAATCTTGACAATAGACTACCTTCCATAATGACAAGGCTACCATCCATTGGAGTAACAAAAATCTCGACAACAAACTACCTTTGATAATGACAAGGCTACCATCCATTAGAGTATGAAAAATCTCAACAACAGACTACCTTCCATAATGACAAGGCTACGATCCATTAGAGTGACAAAAATCTCGACAACAGACTACCTTCCGAAATGACTAGGCTACCATCCATTGGAGTAAAAAAAATCTCGACAACAAACTACCTTCCTTAATGATAAGGCTACCATCCATTGGAATAAAAAATATATTGACAACAAACTATGTTCCATAATTACAAGGCTATAATCCATTGTAGTAACAAAAATATCGACAACAGAATACCTTCCATAATAACAAGGCTACCATCTATTAGAGTAACAAAAATCTCAAAAACAGAATACCTTCCATAATTACTAGGCTACCATCCATTAGAGTAACAAAGATATCGACAACAGGCTACCTTCTATAATGACAAGGCTACCATACATTGCAATAACAAAAATCTCGACAACAAACTACCTTCCATAAAGACAAGGCTACCATACATTATAGTAACAAAAATCTCGACAACAGTCTACCTTCCATAATGACAAGGCTACCATCCATTGGAGTAACAAAAATCTCGACAATAGACTACCTTCGATAATGACAAGGCTACCATCCATTAGAGTAACAAAAATCTCGACAACAAACAACCTTCCATATTGACAAGGCTACGATCCATTAGAGTAACAAAAATCTCGCAATATACTACCTTCCATAATGACAAGGCTACCATCCATTGGAGTAATGAAAATATCAACAAGAGACTACCTTCAATAATGAAAAGGCTACCATCCATTGGAGTAACAAAAATCTCGCCAACAATCTACCTTCCATAATGACACGGCTACCATCCATTGGAGTGACAAAAATCTCGATAACAGACTACCTTCCGAAATGACTAGGCTACCATCCATTGGAGTAAAAAAAATCTCGACAACAAACTACCTTCCTTAATGATAAGGCTACCATCCATTGGAATAAAAAATATATTGACAACAAACTATGTTCCATAATGACAAGGCTATAATCCATTGGAGTAACAAAAATATCGACAACAAACTACCCTCCATAATAACAAGGCTACCATCTATTGGAGTAACAAAAATTTCAAAAATAGAATACCTTCCATAATGACAAGGCTACCATCCATTGGAGTGACAAAAATCTCGACAATAGACTACCTTCCATAAGGACAAGGCTACAATCCATTGGAGTAACAAAAATATAGACAACAGACTACCTTCTATAATGACAAGGCTACCATCCATTGTAGTAACAAAAATCTCGACAACAAACTACCTTCGATAATGACAAGGCTACCATCCATTAGAGTATGAAAAATCTCGACAACAGACTACCTTCCATAATGACAAGGCTACGATCCATTAGAGTGACAAAAATCTCGACAACAGACTACCTTCCGAAATGACTAGGCTACCATCCATTGGAGTAAAAAAAATCTCGACAACAAACTACCTTCCTTAATGATAAGGCTACCATCCATTGGAATAAAAAATATATTGACAACAAACTATGTTCCATAATGACAAGGCTATAATCCATTGGAGTAACAAAAATATCGACAACAGACTACCTTCCATAATAACAAGGCTATCATCTATTGGAGTAATAAAAATTTCAAAAACAGAATACCTTCCATAATGATAAGGCTACCATCCATTGGAGTGACAAATGTCTGGACAATAGACTACCTTCCATAATGACTAGGCTACCATCCATTAGAGTAACAAAGATATCGACAACAGACTACCTTCTATAATGACAAGTCTACCATACATTGCAATAACAAAAATCTCGACAACAAACTACCTTCCATAATGACAAGGCTACCATACATTGTAGTAACAAAAATCTCGACAACAGTCTACCTTCCATATGTCAAGGCTACCATCCATTGGAGTAACAAAAATCTCGACAATAGACTACCTTCCATAATGACAGGGCTATCATCCATTGGAGTAACAAAAATCTCGACAACAAACTACCTTCGATAATGACAAGGCAACCATCCATTAGAGTAACAAAAATCTTGCCAACAATCTACCTTCCATAATGACACGGCTACCATCCATTGGAGTGACAAAAATCTCGACAACATACTACCTTCCATAATGACAAGGCTAACATCCATTGGAGTAACAAAAATCTCAAAAACAGAATACCTTCCATAATGACAAGGCTACCATCCATTGGAGTGACAAATGTCTGGACAATAGACTACCTTCCATAATGACTAGGCTACCATCCATTAGAGTAACAAATATCTCGACAACAAACTACCTTCTATAATGACAAGGCTACCATACGTTGCAATTACCAAAATCTCGACAACAAACTACCTTTCATAAAGACAAGGCTACCATACATTGTAGTAATAAAAATCTCGACAACAGTCTACCTTCCATAATGACAAGGCTACCATCCATTGGAGTAACAAAAATCTCGACAATAGACTACCTTCCATAATGACAGGGCTATCATCCATTGGAGTAACAAAAATCTCGACAACAAACTACCTTCTATAATGACAAGGCTACCATCCATTAGAGTAACAAAAATCTCGACAACAAACAACCTTCCATATTGACAAGGCTACCATCCATTAGAGTAACAAAAATCTCGACAATATACTACCTTCCCTAATGACAAGGCTACCATCCATTGGAGTAATGAAAATATCAACAAGAGACTACCTTCCATAATGACAAGGCTACCATCCATTGGAGTAACAAAAATCTCGCCAACAATCTACCTTCCATAATGACACGGCTACCATCCATTGGAGTGACAAAAATCTCGACAACAAACTACCTTCCGAAATGACTAGGCTACCATCCATTGGAGTAAAAAAATCTCGACAACAAACTACCTTCCTTAATGATAAGGCTACCATCCATTGGAATAAAAAATATATTGACAACAAACTATGTTCCATAATGACAAGGCTATAATCCATTAGAGTAACAAAAATATCGACAACAGACTACCTTCCATAATAACAAGGCTACCATCTATTGGAGTAACAAAAATCTCAAAAACAGAATACCTTCCATAATGACAAGGCTACCATCCATTGGAGTGACAAATGTCTGGACAATAGACTACCTTCCATAATGACTAGGCTACCATCCATTAGAGTAACAAAGATATCGACAACAGACTACCTTCTATAATGACAAGGCTACCATACATTGCAATAACAAAAATCTCGACAACAAACTACCTTCCATAATGACAAGGCTACCATATATTGTAGTAACAAAAATCTCGACAACAGTCTACCTTCCATAATGTCAAGGCTACCATCCATTGGAGTAACAAAAATCTCGACAATAGACTACCTTCCATAATGACAGGGCTATCATCCATTGGAGTAACAAAATCTCGACAACAAACTACCTTTGATAATGACAAGGCAACCATCCATTAGAGTAACAAAAATGTTGCCAACAATCTACCTTCCATAATGACACGGCTACCATCCATTGGAGTGACAAAAATCTCGACAACATACTACCTTCCATAATGACAAGGCTAACATCCATTGGAGTAACAAAAATCTCCATAACAGACTACCTTCCATAATGACAAGGCTACCATCCATTGGAGTAACAAAAATCACCAAAACAGACTATCTTCCATAATGACACGGCTACCATCAATTGGAGTGACAAAAATCTCGACAACATACTACCTTCCATAATGACAATGCTACCATCCATTGGAGTAACGAAAATCTCGACAACAGAATACCTTCCATAATGACAAGGCTACCATCCATTGGAGTAACAAAAATCGCAAAAACAGACTACCTTCCATAATGACAAGGCTACCATCCATTGGAGTGACAAAAATCACGACAATAGACTACCTTTCATAATGACAAGGCTACAATCCATTGGAGTAACAAAAATATAGACAACAGACTACCTTCTATAATGACAAGGCTATCATACATTGTAATAACAAAAATCTGGACAACAAACTACCTTCCATAATGACAAGGCTACCAACCATTGGAGTAACAAAAATCTTGACAATAGACTACCTTCCATAATGACAAGGCTACCATCCATTGTAGTAACAAAAATCTCGACAACAAACTACCTTCGATAATGACAAGGCTACCATCCATTGAAGTATGAAAAATCTCGACAACAGACTACCTTCCATAATGACAAGGCTACGATCAATTAGAGTGACAAATATCTCGACAACAGACTACCTTCGGAAATGACTAGGCTACCATCCATTGGAGTAAAAAAAATCTCGACAACAAACTACCTTCCTTATTGATAAGGCTACCATCCATTGGAATAAAAAATATATTGACAACAACCTAATTTCCATAATGACAAGGCTATAATCCATTGGAGTAACAAAAATATCGACAACAGACTACCTTCCATAATAACAAGGCTACCATCTATTGGAGTAACAAAAATCTCAAAAACAGAATACCTTCCATAATGACAAGGCTACCATCCATTGGAGTGACAAATGTCTGGACAATAGACTACCTTCCATAATGACTAGGCTACCATCCATTAGAGTAACAAATATCTCGACAACAAACTACCTTCTATAATTACAAGGCTACCATACGTTGCAATTACAAAAATGTCGACAACAAACTACCTTCCATAAAGACAAGGCTACCATACATTGTAGTAACAAAAATCTCGACAACAGTCTACCTTCCATAATGACAAGGCTACCATCCATTGGAGTAACAAAAATCTCGACAATAGACTACCTTCCATAATGACAGGGTTATCATCCATTGGAGTAACAAAAATCTCGACAACAAACTACCTTCGATAATGACAAGGCTACCATCCATTAGAGTAACAAAAATCTCGACAACAAACAACCTTCCATATTGACAAGGCTATGATCCATTAGAGTAACAAAAATCTCGACAATATACTACCTTCCATAATGACAAGGCTACCATCCATTGGAGTAACAAAAATATAGACAACTGACTACCTTCTATAATGACAAGGCTATCATACATTGTAATAACAAAAATGTGGACAACAAACTACCTTCCATAATGACAAGGCTACCAACCATTGGAGTAAAAAAAATCTTGACAATAGACTACCTTCCATAATGACAAGGCTACCATCCATTGTAGTAACAAAAATCTCGACAACAAACTACCTTCGATAATGACAAGGCTACCATCCATTAGAGTATGAAAAATCTCGACAACAGACTACCTTCCATAATGACAAGGCTACGATCCATTAGAGTGACAAAAATCTCGACAACAGACTACCTTCCGAAATGACTAGGCTACCATCCATTGGAGTAAAAAAAATCTCGACAACAAACTACCTTCCTTAATGATAAGGCTACCATCCATTGGAATAAAAAATATATTGACAACAAACTATGTTCCATAATGACAAGGCTATAATCCATTGGAGTAACAAAATCATCGACAACAGACTACCTTCCATAATAACAAGGCTACCATCTATTGGAGTAACAAAAATCTCAAAAACAGAATACCTTCCATAATGACAAGGATACCATCCATTGGAGTGACAAATGTCTGGATAATAGACTACCTTCCATAATGACTAGGCTACCATCCATTAGAGTAACAAATATCTCGACAACAAACTACCTTCTATAATGAAAAGGCTACCATATGTTGCAATTACAAAAATCTCGACAACAAACTACCTTCCATAAAGACAAGGCTACCATACATTGTAGTAACAAAAATCTCGACAACAGTCTACCTTCCATAATGACAAGGCTACCATCCATTGGAGTAACAAAAATCTCGACAATAGACTACCTTCCATAATGACAGGGTTATCATCCATTGGAGTAACAAAAATCTCGACAACAAACTACCTTCGATAATGACAAGGCTACCATCCATTAGAGTAACAAAAATCTCGACAACAAACAACCTTCCATATTGACAAGGCTATGATCCATTAGAGTAACAAAAATCTCGACAATATACTACCTTCCATAATGACAAGGCTACCATCCATTGGAGTAATGAAAATATCAACAAGAGACTACCTTCCATAATGACAAGGCTACCATCCATTGGAGTAACAAAAATCTCGCCAACAAATTACCTTCCATAATGACACGGCTACCATCCATTGGAGTGACAAAAATCTCGACAACAGACTACCTTCCGAAATGACTAGGCTACCATCCATTGGAGTAAAAAAAATCTCGACAACAAACTACCTTCCTTAATGATAAGGCTACCATCCATTGGAATAAAAGATATATTAACAACAAACTATGTTCCATAATGACAAGGCTATAATCCATTGGAGTAACAAAAATATCAACAACAGACTACCTTCCATAATAACAAGGCTACCATCTATTGGAGTAACAAAAATCTCAAAAACAGAATACCTTCCATAATGACAAGCCTACCATCCATTGGAGTGACAAATGTCTGGACAATCGACTACCTTCCATAATGACTAGGCTACCATCCATTAAAGTAACAATGATATCGACAATAGACTACCTTCTATATTGACAAGGATACCATACATTGCAATAATAAAAATCTCGACAACAAACTACCTTCCATAATGACAAGGCTACCATACATTGTAGTAACAAAAATCTCGACAACAGTCTACCTTCCATAATGTCAAGGCTACCATCCATTGGAGTAACAAAAATCTCGACAATAGACTACCTTCCATAATGACAGGGCTATAATCCATTGGAGTAACAAATATCTCGACAACAAACTACCTTCGATAAAGACAAGGCAACCATCCATTAGAGTAACAAAAATCTTGCCAACAATCTACCTTCCATAATGACACGGCTACCATCCATTGGAGTGACAAAAATCTCGACAACATACTACCTTCCATAATGACAAGGCTAACATCCATTGGAGTAACGAAAATCTCCACAACAGACTACCTTCCATAATGACAAGGCTACCATCCATTGGAGTAACAAAAATCACCAAAACAGACTATCTTCCATAATGACACGGCTACCATCAATTGGAGTGACAAAAATCTCGACAACATACTACCTTCCATAATGAAAAGGCTACCATCCATTGGAGTAACGAAAATCTCGACAACATACTACCTTCCATAATGACAAGGCTACCATCCATTGGAGTAACAAAAATCGCAAAAACAGACTACCTTCCATAATGACAAGGCTACCAACCATTGGAGTGACAAAAATCTTGACAATAGACTACCTTCCATAATGACAAGGCTACCATCCATTGTAGTAACAAAAATCTAGACAACAGACTACCTTCGATAATGACAAGGCTATAATCCATCGGAGTAACAAAAATATCGACAACAGACTACCTTCCATAATAACAAGGCTACCATCTATTGGAGTAACACAAATCTCAAAAACAGAATACCTTCCATAATGACAAGGCTACCATCCATTGGAGTGACAAATGTCTGGACAATAGACTACCTTCCATAATGACTAGGCTACCATCCATTAGAGTAACAAAGATATCGACAACAGACTACCTTCTATAAGGACAAGGCTACCATACATTGCAATAACAAAAATCTCGACAACAAACTACCTTCCATAAAGACAAGGCTACCATACATTGTAGTAACAAAAATCTCGACAACAGTCTATCTTCCATAATGACAAGGCTACCATCCATTGGAGTAACAAAAATCTCGACAATAGACTACCTTCCATAATGAGAGGGCTATCATCCATTGGAGTAACAAAAATCTCGACAACAAACTACCTTCGATAATGACAAGGCTACCATCCATTAGAGTAACAAAAATCTCGACAACAAACAACCTTCCATATTGACAAGGCTATGATCCATTAGAGTAACAAAAATCTCGACAATATACTACCTTCCATAATGACAAGGCTACCATCCATTGGAGTAATGAAAATATCAACAAGAGACTACCTTCCATAATGACAAGGCTACCATCCATTGTAGTAACAAACATCTCGCCAACAATCTACCTTCCATAATGACACGGCTACCATCCATTGGAGTGACAAAAAATCTCGACAACATACTACCTTCCCTAATGACAAGGCTAACATCCATTGGAGTAACGAAAATCTCCACAACAGACTACCTTCCATAATGACAAGGCTACCATCCATTGGAGTAACAAAAATCGCCAAAACAGACTATCTTCCAAAATGACAAGGCTACCATCCATTGAAGTGACAAAAATCTCGACAATAAACTACCTTCCATAATGACAACGCTACCATCCATTGGAGTAACGAAAATCTCGACAACAGACTACCTTTCATAATGACAAGGCTACCATCCATTGGAGTAACAAAAATTGCAAAAACAGACAACCTTCCATATTGACAAGGCTACGATCCATTAGAGTGACAAAAATCTCGACAATAGACTACCTTCCATAATGACAAGGCTACCATCCATTGGAGTAATGAAAATATCAATAAGAGACTACCTTCCATAATGACAAGGCTACCATCCATTGGAGTAACAAAAATCTCGCCAACAATCTACCTTCCATAATGACACGGCTACCATCTGTTGGAGTGACAAAAATCTCGACAACATACTACCTTCCATAATGACAAGGCTAACATCCATTGGAGTAACGAAAATCTCCACAACAGACTACCTTCCATAATTACAAGGCTACCATCCATTGGAGTAACAAAAATCGCCAAAACAGACTATCTTCCATAATTACAAGGCTACCATCCATTGGAGTGACAAAATGATCGACAATAGACTACCTTCCATAATGACAACACTACAATCCATTGGAGTAACAAAAATATCGACAACAGACTACCTTCTATAATGACAAGGCTACCATACATTGTAATAACAAAAATCTGGACAACAAACTACCTTCCATAATGACAAGGCTACCTTACATTGTAGTAACAAAAATCTAGACAACAGTGTACCTTCCATAATGACAAGGCTACCATCCATTGGAGTAACAAAAATCTCGACAATAGACTACCTTCCATAATGACAAGGCTACCATCCATTAGACTAACAAAAATCTCGACAAAAGACTACCTTCCATAATGACAAGGCCACAATCCACTGGAGTAGTGAAAATATCAACAAGAGACTACCTTCCATAATAACAAGGCTACCATGCATTGGAGTAATGAAAATATGAACAAGAGACTACCTTCCATAATGACAAGGCTACCATCCATTCCAGTAACAAAAATCTCGACAACTAACTATCTTCCATAATCACAAGGCTACCAGCCATTGGAGTCAAAAAATATCGACAATAGACTACCTTCCATAATGACAAGGCTACCATCCATTGGAGTAACAAAATCTCGACAATAAACTACCTTCCATAATGACAAGGCTACCATCCATTGGAGTAACAAAAATCTCGAAAACAAACTACCTTCCATAATGACAAGGCTACCATCCATTGGAGTAAAGAAAATCTCGACAACAACCTACCTACCACAATGAGAAGGCTACCTTACATTGTAGTAACAAAAATCTCGACAACAGTCTACCTTCCACAATGACAAGGATACTATCCATTGGGGTAACAAAAATCTCGACAATAGACTACCTTCCATAATGACAAGGCTACTATCCATTGGAGTAACAAATATATCAACAACAAACTATGTTCCATAATGACAAGGCTATAATCCATTGGAGTAACAAAAATATCGACAACAGACTTCCTTCCATAATGACAAGGCTACCATCCATTGGAGTAACAAAAATCTCAAAAACTGACTACCTTCCATAATGACAAGGCAACCATCCATTAGAGTGATAAAAATCTCGACAATAGACTACCTTCCATAATATCTAGGCTACCATCCATTAGAGTAACAAAGATATCGACAACAGACTACCTTCTATAAAGATAAGGCTACCATACATTGTAGTAACAAAAATCTCGACAACAGTCTACCTTCCATAATGACAATGCTACCATCCATTGGAGTAACAAAAATCTCGAAATAGACTACCTTCCATAATTACAAGGCTATCATCCATTGGAGTAACAAAAATCTAGACAACATACTACCTTCGATAATGACAAGGCTACCATCCATTAGACTAACAAAAATCTCGACAACAAACTATCTTCCATAATGACAAGGCTAGCATCCATTGGAGTAACAAAAATCGCAAAAACAGACTACCTTCTATAATGACAAGGCTAGCATCCATTGGAGTGACAAAAATCTCGACTATATTCTACATTCCATAATGACAAGGCTACAATCCATTGGAGTAACAAAAATATAGACAACAGACTACCTTCTATAATGACAAGGCTACCATAAATTGTAATAACAAAAATATGGACAACAAACTACCTTCCATAATGACAAGGCTACCATCCATTGGAGTTACAAAAATCTTGACAATAGACTACCTTCAATAATGACAAGGCTACCATCCATTGGAGTAACAAAAATCTCGACAACAAAATACCTTCGATAATGACAAGGCTACCATCCTTTAGAGTATGAAAAATCTCGACAAAAGACTACCTTCCAGAATGACAAGGCTACGATCCATGAGAGTGACAAAAATCTCGACAATAGACTACCTTCCAAAATGACAAGGCTACCATCCATTAGAGTAACAAAGATATCGACAACAGACTACCTTCTATAATGACAAGGCTACCATACATTGCAATAACAAAAATCTCAACAACAAAATACCTTCCATAATGACTAGGCTACCATACATTGTAATAACAAAAATCTCGACAATAGTGTACCTTCCATAATGAGAAGGCTACCATCCATTGGAATAACAAAAATCTCGAAAATAGACTACCTTCCATAATGAAAAGGCTACCATTCATCGGAGTAACAAAAATCTCGACAACAAACTACCTTCGATAATGACAAGGCTACCATCCATTTGAGTAAAAAAAATCTCGACTACAGATTACCTTCCATAATGAAAAGGCTACAATCCATTGGAGTAACAAAAATATCGATAACAAACTACCTTCTATAATTACAAGGCTACCATACATTGTAATAACAAAAATCTGGACAACAAACTACCTTCCATATTGACAAGGCTACGTTAAATTGTAGTAAAAAAAATCTCGACAACAGTCTACCTTCCATAATGACAAGGCTACCATCCATTGGAGCAACAAAAATATCGACAATAGACTACCTTCCATAATGACAACGCTACCATCCATTGAAGTAACAAAAATCTCGACAACAAACTACCTTCGATAATTACAAGGTTACCATCCATTAGAGTATGAAAAATCTCGACAATAGACTACCTTCCATAATGACAAGGCTACGATCCATTAGTCTAACAAAAATCTCGACAACATACTACCTTCCATAATGACAAGGCTACCATGCATTTGGGTAATTAAAATATCAACAAGAGACTACCTTCCATAATGACAAGGCTACCATCCATTCGAGTAACAAAAATCTCGCCAACAAACTACCTTCCATAATCACAAGGCTACCATCCATTGGAGTGACAAAAATATCGACAATAGACTACCTTCCATAATGACAAGGCTACCATCCATTGGAGTAACAAAATCTCGACAACAAACTACCTTCCATAATGACAAGGCTACCATCCATTGGAGTAACAAAAATCTCGACAACAAACTACCATCCATAATGACAAGGCTACCATCCATTAGAGTGACAAAAATTTCTACAATAGACTACCTTCAGTAATGACAAGGCTACCATCCCTTGGAGTAACAAAAATCTCGACAATAGACTACCTTCCATAATGACAAGGCTACCATCCATTGGAGTAACGAAAATCTCGACAACAAACTACCTACCATAATGACAAGGCTACCATACATTGTAGTAACAAAAATCTTAACAACAGTCTACCTTCCATAATGACAAGGCTACCATCCATTAGGGTAACAAAAATCTTGACAATAGACTACCTTCCATAATGACAAGGCTACTATCCATTGGAATAACAAAAATCTCGACAACAAACTACCTTCTATATTGATAAGGCTACCATCCATTGGAATAACAAAAATATCGACAACAAACTATGTTCCATAATGACAAGGCTTCCATCCATTGGAGTGACAAAAATCTCGACAACATACTACCTTCCATAATGACAAGGCTACCATCCATTGAAGTAACAAAAATCTCGCCAATAATCTACCTTCCACAATGACACGGCTACCATCCATTGCAGTAACAAAAATCGCAAAAACAGACTACCTTCCATAATGACAAGGCTACCATCCATTGGAGTGACAAAAATCTCGACAATAGACTACCTTCCATAATGACAAGGCTACAATCCATTGGAGTAACAAAAATATAGACAACACACTACCTTTTATAATTACAAGGATACCATACATTGTAATAACAAAAATCTGTACAACAAACTACCTTCCATAATGACAAGACTACCATCCATTGGAGTAACAAAAATCTCGACAATAGACTACCTTCCATAATGACAAGGCTACCATCCATTGGAGTAACAAAAATATCGACAACAAACTACCTTCGATAATGACAAGGCTACATTCCATTAGAGTATGAAAAATCTCGACAACATACTACCTTCCATAATGACAAGGCTACGATCCATTAGAGTGACAAAAATCTCGACAATAGACTACCTTCCAAAATGAGTAGGCTACCATCCATTAGAGTAACAAAGATATCGACAACAAACTACCTTCTATAATGACAAGGCTACCATACATTGCAATAACAAAAATCTAGACAACGAACTACCTTCCATAATGACAAGGCTACCATACATTGTAATAACAAAAATCTCGACAACAGTCTACCTTCCATAATGAGAAGGCTACCATCCATTGGAGTAACAAAAATCTCGATAATAGACTACCTTCCATAATGACAAGGCTACCATCCATCGGAGTAACAAAAATCTCGACAACAAACAATCTTCGATAATGATAAGGCTACCATCCATTAGAGTATCAAAAATGTCGACAACAGATTACCTTCCATAATGACAAGGCTACGGTCCATTAGAGTAACAAAAATCTTGACAAAAGACTACCTTACATAATGACAAGGCTACCATCCATTGGAGTGAAAAAAATCTCGACAATAGACTACCTTCCATAATGACAAGGCTACAATCCATTGGAGTAACAAAAATATCGACAACAAATTACCTTTTATAATGACAAGGCTACCATACATTGTAATAACAAAAATCTGGACAACAAACTACCTTCCATAATGACAAGGCTACCTTACATTATAGTAAAAAAATCTCGAAAACAATCTACCTTCCATAATGACAAGGCTACGATCCATTAGACTAACAAAAATCTCGACAACAGACTACCTTCCATAATGACAACGCTACAATCCATTGGAGTAATGAAAATATCAACAAGAGACTACCTTCCATAATGCCAAGGCTACCATGCATTGGAGTAATGAAAATATCAACAAGAGACTAACTTCCATAATTACAAAGCTACCATCCATTCGAGTAACAAAAATCTCGCCAACAGACAACCTTCCATAATCACAAGGCTACCATCCATTGGAGTGACAAAAATCTCGACAATAGACTACCTTCCATAATGACAAGGCTACCATCCATTGGAGTAACAAAATCTCGACAACAAACTACCTTCCATAAATACAAGGCTACCATCCATTGGAGTAAAAAAAATCTCGATGACAAACTACGTTCCATAATGACAAGGCTACCATCCATTAGAATGACAAAAATATCTACAATAGACTACCTTCCGTAATCACAAGGCTACCATCCATTGGAGTAACAAAAATCTCGACAATAGACTACCTTCCATAATGACAAGGCTACCATCCATTGGAGTAACGAAAATCTCGACAACAAACTACCTACCACAATGGCAAGGCTACCATACATTGTAGTAACAAAAATCTCGACAACATTCTACCTTCCATAATGACAAGGCGACCATCCATTGGGGTAACAAAAATCTCGACAATAGACTACCTTCCATAATGACAAGGCTACTATCCATTGGAGTAACAAAAATCTCAACAACAAACTACCTTCCATAATGATAAGGCTACCATCCATTGGAATAACAAAAATATCGACAACAAAACTATGTTCCATAATGACAAGGCTACAATCCATTGGAGTAAAAAAAATATCGACAACAAACTACCTTCCATAATGAGAAGGCTACCATCCATTGGAGTAACAAAAATCTCGAAAACAGACTACCTTCCATAATGACAATGCTACCATCCATTGGAGTGATAAAAATCTCGACAATAGACTACCTTCCATAATTACTAGGCTACCATCCATTTGAGTAACAAAGATATCGTCAACAGACTACCTTCTATAATTACAAGGCTACCATACATTGCAATAACAAAAATCTCGACAACAAACTACCTTCCATAAAGACAAGGCTACCATACATTGTAGTAAGAAAAATCTCGACAATAGTCTACCTTCCATAAAGACAAGGCTACCATCCATTGGAGTAACAAATAACTTGACATTAGACTACCTTCCATAATGACAAGGCTATCATGCATTGGAGTAACAAAAATCTCGACAACAAACTACCTTCGATAATGACAAGGCTACGATCCATTAGAGTAACAAAAATATCGATAATAGACTACCTTCCATAATGACAAGGCTACCATCCATTGGAGAAATGAAAATATGAACAAGAGACTACCTTCCATAATGACAAGGCTACCATCCATTGGAGTAACAAAAATCTCGCCAACACTCTACCCTCCATAATGACACGGCTATCATCCATTGGATTGAAAAAAATCTCGACAACATACTACCTTCCATAATGACAAGGCTACCATCCATTGGAGTAACAAAAATCGCAAATACAGACTATCTTCCATAATGACAAGGCTACCATCCATTGGAGTGACAAAAATCTCGACAATAGACTACTTTCCATAATGACTAGGCTACAATCCATTGGAGTAACAAAAATATAGACAACAAACTACCTTCTATAATGACAAGGCTACCATACAGTGTAATAACAAAAATCTGGACAACAAACTACCTTCCATAATGACAAGACTACCATCCATTGGAGTATCAAAAATCTCGACAATAGACTACCTTCCATAATGACAAGGCTACCATCCATTGCAGTAACAAAAATCTCAATAACAAACTACCTTCGATAATGACAAGGCTACCGTCCATTAGAGTATGAAAAATCTCGACAAATGACTACCTTCCATAATGACAAGGCAATGATCCATTAGAGTGATAAAAATCTCGACAATAGACTACCTTCCAAAATGACTAGGCTACCATCCATTAGAGTAACAAAGATATCGACAACAGACTACCTTCTATAATGACAAGGCTACCATACATTGCAATAACAAAAATCTCGACCACAAACTACCTTCCATAATGACAAGGCTACCATACATTGTAATAACAAAAATCTCGACAACAGTCTACCTTCAAGAATGAGAAGGCTACCATCCATTGGAGTAACAAAAATCTCGATAATAGACTACCTTCCATAATGACAAGGCTACCATCCATTGGAGTAACAAAAATCTCGACAATAGACTACCTTCCATAATGACAAGGCTACCATCCATTGGAGTAACAAAATCTCGACAACAAACTACCTTCCATAAATACAAGGCTACCATCCATTGGAGTAAAAAAAATCTCGACGACAAACTACGTTCCATAATGACAAGGCTACCATCCATTAGAGTGACAAAAATATCTACAATAGACTACCTTCTGTAATCACAAGGCTACCATCCATTGGAGTAACAAAAATCTCGACAATAGACTACCTTCCATAATGACATAGCTACCATTCATTAGAGTAACGAAAATCTCGACAACAAACTACCTACCACGATGGCAAGGCTACCATACATTGTAGTAACAAAAATCTCGACAACAGTCTACCTTCCATAATGACAAGGCTACTGTCCATTGGAGTAACAAAAATCTCAACAACAAACTACCTTCCATAATGATAAGGCTACCATCAATTGGAATAACAAAAATATCGACAACAAAACTATGTTCCATAATGACAAGGCTACAATCCATTGGAGTAAAAAAAATATCGACAACAAACTACCTTCCATAATGACAAGGCTACCATCCATTGGAGTAACAAAAATCTCGAAAACAGACTACCTTCCATAATGACAATGCTACCATCCATTGGAGTGATAAAAATCTCGACAATAGACTACCTTCCATAATGACAAGGCTACCATCCATTGGAGTAACAAAATCTCGACAACAAACTACCTTCCATAAATACAAGGCTACCATCCATTGGAGTAAAAAAAATCTCGACGACAAACTACGTTCCATAATGACAAGGCTACCATCCATTAGAGTGACAAAAATATCTACAATAGACTACCTTCCGTAATCACAAGGCTACCATCCATTGGAGTAACAAAAATCTCGACAATAGACTACCTTCCATAATGACATAGCTACCATTCATTAGAGTAACGAAAATCTCGACAACAAACTACCTACCACGATGGCAAGGCTACCATACATTGTAGTAACAAAAATCTCGACAACAGTCTACCTTCCATAATGACAAGGCTACTGTCCATTGGAGTAACAAAAATCTCAACAACAAACTACCTTCCATAATGATAAGGCTACCATCAATTGGAATAACAAAAATATCGACAACAAAACTATGTTCCATAATGACAAGGCTACAATCCATTGGAGTAAAAAAAATATCGACAACAAACTACCTTCCATAATGACAAGGCTACCATCCATTGGAGTAACAAAAATCTCGAAAACAGACTACCTTCCATAATGACAATGCTACCATCCATTGGAGTGATAAAAATCTCGACAATAGACTACCTTCCATATTGACTAGGCTACCATCCATTTGAGTAACAAAGATATCGTCAACAGACTACCTTCTATAATGACAAGGCTACCATACATTGTAAAACAAAAATCTCGACAACAAACTACCTTCCATAAAGACAAGGCTACCATACATTGTAGTAAGAAAAATCTCGACAATAGTCTACCTTCCATAAAGACAAGGCTACCATCCATTGGAGTAACAAATAACTTGACAATAGACTACCTTCCATAATGACAAGGCTATCATGTATTGGAGTAACAAAAATCTCGACAACAAACTACCTTCGATAATGACAAGGCTACGATCCATTAGAGAAACAAAAATCTCGATAATAGACTACCTTCCAATATGACAAGGCTACCATCCATTGGAGTAATGAAAATATCAACAAGAGACTACCTTCCATAATGACAAGGCTACCATCCATTGGAGTAACAAAAATCTCGCCAACACTCTACCTTCCATAATGACACGGCTATCATCCATTGGAGTGAAAAAAATATCGACAACATACTACCTTCCATAATGACAAGGCTACCATCCATTGGAGTAACAAAAATCGCAAATACAGACTATCTTCCATAATGACAAGGCTACCATCCATTGGAGTGACAAAAATCTCGACAATAGACTACCTTCCATAATGACAAGGCTACAATCCATTGGAGTAACAAAAATATAGACAAAAAACTACCTTCTATAATGACAAGGCTACCATACAGTGTAATAACAAAAATCTGGACAACAAACTACCTTCCATAATGACAAGACTACCATCCATTGGAGTATCAAAAATCTCGACAATAGAATACCTTCCATAATGACAAGGCTACCATCCATTGCAGTAACAAAAATCTCAACAACAAACTACCTTCGATAATGACAAGGCTACCGTCCATTAGAGTATGAAAAATCTCTACAACAGACAACCTTCCATAATGACAAGGCAATGATCCATTAGAGTGACAAAAATCTCGACAATAGACTACCTTCCAAAATGACTAGGCTACCATCCATTAGAGTAACAAAGATATCGACAACAGACAACCTTCTATAATGACAAGGCTACCATACATTGCAATAACAAAAATCTCGACCACAAATGACCTTCCATAATGACAAGGCTACCATACATTGTAATAACAAAAATCTCGACAACAGTCTACCTTCCAGAATGAGAAGGCTACCATCCATTGGAGTAACAAAAATCTCGATAATAGACTACCTTCCATAATGACAAGGCTACCATCCATCGGAGTAAGAAAAATCTCGACAACAAACTACCTTCGATAATGACAACGCTACCATCCATTAGAGAGACAAAAATCTCGACAACAGATTACCTTCCATAATGACAAGGCTACGATCCATTAGAGTAACAAAAATCTCGACAAGAGACTACCTTACATAATGACAAGGCTACCATCCATTGGAGTAATGAAAATATCAACAAGAGAAAACCTTCCATAATGACAAGGCTACCATCCATTGGAGTAACAAAAATCTCGCCAACTGTCTACCTTCCATAATGACACGGCTACCATCCATTGGAGTGACAAAAATCTCGACAACATACTACCTTACATAATGACAAGGCTACCATCCATTGGAGTAACAAAAATCGCAAATACAGACTATCTTCCATAATGACAAGGCTACCATCCATTGGAGTGACAAAAATCTCGACAATAGACTACCTTCCATAATGACAAGGCTACAATCCATTGGAGTAACAAAAATATAGACAACAGACTACCTTCTATAATGACAAGGCTACCATACATTGTAATAACAAAAATCTGGACAACAAACTACCTTCCATAATGACAAGGCTACCATCCATTGGAGTAACAAAAATCTCGACAATAGACTACCTTCCATAATGACAAGGCTACCATCAATTGCAGTAACAAAAATCTCGACAACAAACTACCTTCGATAATGACGAGGCTACCATCCATTAGAGTATGAAAAATCTCGACAAAAGACTACCTTACATAATGACAAGGCTACGATCCATTAGAGTGACAAAAATTTCGACAATAGACTACCTTCCAAAATAACTAGGCTACCATCCATTAGAGTAACAAAGATATCGACAACAGACAACCTTCTATAATGACAAGGCTACCATACATTGCAATAACAAAAATCTCGACCACAAATGACCTTCCATAATGACAAGGCTACCATACATTGTAATAACAAAAATCTCGACAACAGTCTACCTTCCAGAATGAGAAGGCTACCATCCATTGGAGTAACAAAAATCTCGATAATAGACTACCTTCCATAATGACAAGGCTACCATCCATCGGAGTAAGAAAAATCTCGACAACAAACTACCTTCGATAATGACAACGCTACCATCCATTAGAGAGACAAAAATCTCGACAACAGATTACCTTCCATAATGACAAGGCTACGATCCATTAGAGTAACAAAAATCTCGACAAGAGACTACCTTACATAATGACAAGGCTACCATCCATTGGAGTAATGAAAATATCAACAAGAGAAAACCTTCCATAATGACAAGGCTACCATCCATTGGAGTAACAAAAATCTCGCCAACTGTCTACCTTCCATAATGACACGGCTACCATCCATTGGAGTGACAAAAATCTCGACAACATACTACCTTACATAATGACAAGGCTACCATCCATTGGAGTAACAAAAATCGCAAAAACAGACTATCTTCCATAATGATAAGGCTACCATCCATTGGAGTGACAAAAATCTCGACAATAGACTACCTTCCATAATGACAAGGCTAAAATCCATTGGAGTAACAAAAATATAGACAACAGACTACCTTCTATAATGACAAGGCTACCATACATTGTAATAACAAAAATCTGGACAACAAACTACCTTCCATAATGACAAGGCTACCATCCATTGGAGTAACAAAAATCTCGACAATAGACTACCTTCCATAATGACAAGGCTACCATCAATTGCAGTAACAAAAATCTCGACAACAAACTACCTTCGATAATGACGAGGCTACCATCCATTAGAGTATGAAAAATCTCGACAAAAGACTACCTTACATAATGACAAGGCTACGATCCATTAGAGTGACAAAAATTTCGACAATAGACTACCTTCCAAAATAACTAGGCTACCATCCATTAGAGTAACAAAGATATCGACAACAGACTACCTTCTATAATGACATGGCTACCATACATTGCAATAACGGAAATCTCGACCACAAACTACCATCCATAATGACAAGGCTACCATACATTGTAATAACAAAAATCTCGACAACAGTCTACCTTCCAGAATGAGAAGGCTACCATCCATTGGAGTAACAAAAATATCGATAATAGACTACCTTCCATAATGACAAGGCTACCATCCATCGGAGTAAGAAAAATCTCGACAACAAACTACCTTCAATAATGACAACGCTACCATCCATTAGAGAGACAAAAATCTCGACAACAGATTACCTTCCATAATGACAAGGCTACGATCCATTAGAGTAACAAAAATCTCGACAAGAGACTACCTTACATAATGACAAGGCTACCATCCATTGGAGTAATGAAAATATCAACAAGAGAAAACCTTCCATAATGACAAGGCTACCATCCATTGGAGTAACAAAAATCTCGCCAACTGTCTACCTTCCATAATGACACGGCTACCATCCATTGGAGTGACAAAAATCTCGACAACATACTACCTTACATAATGACAAGGCTACCATCCATTGGAGTAAAAAAAATCGCAAAAACAGACTATCTTCCATAATGATAAGGCTACCATCCATTGGAGTGACAAAAATCTCGACAATAGACTACCTTCCATAATGACAAGGCTACAATCCATTGGAGTAACAAAAATATAGACAACAGACTACCTTCTATAATGACAAGGCTACCATACATTGTAATAACAAAAATCTGGACAACAAACTACCTTCCATAATGACAAGGCTACCATCCATTGGAGTAACAAAAATCTCGACAATAGACTACCTTCCATAATGACAAGGCTACCATCCATTGCTGTAACAAAAATCTCAACAACAAACTACCTTCGATAATGACGAGGCTACCGTCCATTAGAGTATGAAAAATCTCGACAACAGACTACCTTCCATAATGACAAGGTGATGATCCATTAGAGTGACAAAAATCTCGACAATAGACTACCTTCCAAAATGACTAGGCTACCATCCATTAGAGTAACAAAGATATCGACAACAGACTACCTTCTATAATGACAAGGCTACCATACATTGCAATAACAAAAATCTCGACCACAAACTACCTTCCATAATGACAAGGCTACCATACATTGTAATAACAAAAATCTCGACAACAGTCTACCTTCCATAATGACAAGGCTACCATCCATTGGAGTAACAAAAATCTCGACAATAGACTACCTTCCATAATGACAAGGCTACCATCCATTGCAGTAACAAAAATCTCGACAACAAACTACCTTCGATAATGACAAGGCTACCATCCATTAGAGTATGAAAAATCTCGACAAAAGACTACCTTCCATAATGACAAGGCTACGATCCATTAGAGTGACAAAAATTTCGACAATAAACTACCTTCCAAAATGACTAGGCTACCATCCATTAGAGTAACAAAGATATCGACAACAGACTACCTTCTGTAATGACAAGGCTACCATACATTGCAATAATAGAAATCTCGACCACAAACTACCTTCCATAATGACAAGGCTACCATACATTGTAATAACAAAAATCTCGACAACAGTCTACCTTCCAGAATGAGAAGGCTACCATCCATTGGAGTAACAAAAATCTCGATAATAGACTACCTTCCATAATGACAAGGCTACCATCCAACGGAGTAAGAAAAATCTCGACAACAAACTACCTTCGATAATGACAACGCTACGATCCATTAGAGAGACAAAAATCTCGACAACAGATTACCTTCCATAATGACAAGGCTACGATCCATTAGAGTAACAAAAATCTTGACAAGAGACTACCTTACATAATGACAAGGCTACCATCCATTGGAGTAATGAAAATATCAACAAGAGACTACCTTCCATAATGACAAGGCTACCATCCATTCGAGTAACAAAAATCTCGCCAACAGAATACCTTCCATAATGACAAGGCTACCATCCATTGGAGTGACAAAAATATCGACAATAGACTACCTTTCATAATGACAAGGCTACCATCCATTGGAGTAATGAAAATATCAACAAGAGACAACCTTCCATAATGACAAGGCTACCATCCATTGGAGTAACAAAAATCTCGCCAACTGTCTACCTTCCATAATGACACGGCTACCATCCATTGGAGTGACAAAAATCTCGACAACATACTACCTTACATAATGACAAGGCTACCATCCATTGGAGTAACAAAAATCGCAAAAACAGACTATCTTCCATAATGATAAGGCTACCATCCATTGGAGTGACAAAAATCTCGACAATAGACTACCTTCCATAATGACAAGGCTACAATCCATTGGAGTAACAAAAATATAGAAAACAGACTACCTTCTATAATGACAAGGCTACCATACATTGTAATAACAAAAATCTGGACAACAAACTACCTTCCATAATGACAAGGCTACCATCCATTGGAGTAACAAAAATCTCGACAATAAACTACCTTCCATAATGACAAGGCTACCATCCATTGCTGTAACAAAAATCTCAACAACAAACTACCTTCGATAATGACGAGGCTACCGTCCATTAGAGTATGAAAAATCTCGACAACAGACTACCTTCCATAATGACAAGGCAATGATCCATTAGAGTGACAAAAATCTCGACAATAGACTACCTTCCAAAATGACTAGGCTACCATCCATTAGAGTAACAAAGATATCGACAACAGACTACCTTCTATAATGACAAGGCTACCATACATTGCAATAACAAAAATCTCGACCACAAACTACCTTCCATAATGACAAGGCTACCATACATTGTAATAACAAAAATCTCGACAACAGTCTACCTTCCATAATGACAAGGCTACCATCCATTGGAGTAACAAAAATCTCGACAATAGACTACCTTCCATAATGACAAGGCTACCATCCATTGCAGTAACAAAAATCTCGACAACAAACTACCTTCGATAATGATAAGGCTACCATCCATTAGAGTATGAAAAATCTCGACAAAAGACTACCTTCCATAATGACAAGGCTACGATCCATTAGAGTGACAAAAATTTCGACAATAAACTACCTTCCAAAATGACTAGGCTACCATCCATTAGAGTAACAAAGATATCGACAACAGACTATCTTCTATAATGACAAGGCTACCATACATTGCAATAATAGAAATCTCGACCATAAACTACCTTCCATAATGACAAGGCTACCATACATTGTAATAACAAAAATCTCGACAACAGTCTACCTTCCAGAATGAGAAGGCTACCATCCATTGGAGTAACAAAAATCTCGATAATAGACTACCTTCCATAATGACAAGGCTACCATCCAACGGAGTAAGAAAAATCTCGACAACAAACTACCTTCGATAATGACAACGCTACCATCCATTAGAGAGACAAAAATCTCGACAACAGATTACCTTCCATAATGACAAGGCTACGATCCATTAGAGTAACAAAAATCTCGACAAGAGACTACCTTACATAATGACAAGGCTACCATCCATTGGAGTAATGAAAATATCAACAAGAGACACCCTTCCATAATGACAAGGCTACCATCCATTGGAGTAACAAAAATCTCGCCAACTGTCTACCTTCCATAATGACATGGCTACCATCCATTGGAGTGACAAAAATCTCGACAACATACTACCTTACATAATGACAAGGCTACCATCCATTGGAGTAACAAAAATCGCAAAAACAGACTATCTTCCATAATGACAAGGATACCATACATTGTAATAACAAAAATCTAGACAACAGTCTACCTTCCAGAATGAGAAGGCTACCATCCATTGGAGTAACAAAAATATAGACAACAGACTACCTTCTATAATGACAAGGCTACCATACATTGTAATAACAAAAATTTGGACAAGAGACTACCTTCCATAATGACAAGGCTACCATCCATAGGAGTAACAAAAATCTCGACAATAGACTACCTTCCATAATGACAAGGATACCATCCATTGCTGTAACAAAAATCTCGACAACAAACTACCTTCGATAATGACAAGGCTACCATCCATTAAAGTATGAAAAATCTCGACAAAAGACTACCTTCCATAATGACAAGGCTACGATCCATTAGAGTGACAAAAATCTCAACAATAGACTACCTTCCAAAATGACTAGGCTACCATCCATTAGAGTAACAAAGATATCGACAACAGACTACCTTCTATAATGACAAGGCTACCATACATTGCAATAATGAAAATCTTGACCACAAACTACCTTCCATAATGACAAGGCTACCATACATTGTAATAACAAAAATCTCGACAACAGTCTACCTTCCAGAATGAGAAGGCTACCATCCATCGGAGTAACAAAAATCTCGACAACAAACTACCTTCGATAATGACAAGGCTACCATCCATTAGAGTAATAAAAATCTCGACAACAGATTACCTTCCATAATGACAAGTCTACGATCCATTAGAGTAACAAAAATCTCTACAAGAGACTACCTTCCATAATGACAAGGCTACCCTCCATTGGAGTAATGAAAATATCAACAAGAGACTACCTTCCATAATGACAAGGCTACCATCCATTGGAGTAACAAAAATCTTGCCAACAATCTACCTTAAATAATGACACGGCTACCATCCATTGGAGTAACAAAAATCTCAAAAACAAACTATCTTCCATAATGACAAGGCTACAATCCATTGGAGTGACAAAAATCTCGACAATAGACTACCTTCTATAATGACAAGCTACCATACATTGTAATAACAAAAATATGGACAACAAATTACCTTCCATAATGACAAGGATACCATCCATTGGAATAACAAAAATCTCGACAATAGACTACCTACCACAATGACAAGGCTACCATCCATTGCAGTAACAAAAATCGCGACAACAAACTACCTTCGATAATAACAAGGCTACCATCCATTAGAGTATGAAAAATCTCGACAAAAGACTACCTTCCATAATTACAAGGCTACGATCCATTAGAGTGACAAAGATATCGACAACAGACTACCTTCTATAATGACAAGGCTACCATACATTTCAATAAAAAAAATCTCGACCACAAACTACCTTCCATAATGACAAGGATACCATACATTGTAATAACAAAAATCTAGACAACAGTCTACCTTCCAGAATGAGAAGGCTACCATCCATTGGAGTAACAAAAATCTCGATAATAGACTACCTTCCATAATGACAAGGCTACCATCCATCAGAGTAAGAAAAATCTCGACAACAAATTACCTTCGATAATGACAACGCTACCATCCATTAGAGTAACAAAAATCTCGACAACAGATTACCTTCCATAATGACATGGCTACGATCCATTAAAGTAACAAAAATCTCGACAAGAGACTACCTTACATAATGACAAGGCTACCATCCATTGGAGTAATGAAAATATCAACAAGAGACAACCTTCCATAATGACAAGGCTACCATCCATTGGAGTAACAAAAATCTCGCCAACAGTCTACCTTCCATAATGACACGGCTACCATCCATTGGAGTGACAAAAACCTCGACAACATACTACCTTCCATAATGACAAGGCTACCATCCATTGGAGTAACGAAAATCTCGACAACAGACTACCTTCCATAATGACAAGGCTACCATCCATTGGAGTAACAAAAATCGCGGAAACAGACTACCTTCCATAATGACAAGGCTACCATCCAACGGAGTAAGAAAAATCTCGACAACAAACTACCTTCGATAATGACAACGCTACCATCCATTAGAGAGACAAAAATCTCGACAACAGATTACCTTCCATAATGACAAGGCTACGATCCATTAGAGTAACAAAAATCTCGACAAGAGACTACCTTACATAATGACAAGGCTACCATCCATTGGAGTAATGAAAATATCAACAAGAGACACCCTTCCATAATGACAAGGCTACCATCCATTGGAGTAACAAAAATCTCGCCAACTGTCTACCTTCCATAATGACACGGCTACCATCCATTGGAGTGACAAAAATCTCGACAACATACTACCTTACATAATGACAAGGCTACCATCCATTGGAGTAACAAAAATCGCAAAAACAGACTATCTTCCATAATGACAAGGATACCATACATTGTAATAACAAAAATCTATACAACATTCTACCTTCCAGAATGAGAAGGCTACCATCCATTGGAGTAACAAAAATATAGACAACAGACTACCTTCTATAATGACAAGGCTACCATACATTGTAATAACAAAAATTTGGACAAGAAACTACCTTCCATAATGACAAGGCTACCATCCATAGGAGTAACAAAAATCTCGACAATAGACTACCTTCCATAATGACAAGGATACCATCCATTGCTGTAACAAAAATCTCGACAACAAACTACCTTCGATAATGACAAGGCTACCATCCATTAAAGTATGAAAAATCTCGACAAAAGACTACCTTCCATAATGACAAGGCTACGATCCATTAGAGTGACAAAAATCTCAACAATAGACTACCTTCCAAAATGACTAGGCTACCATCCATTAGAGTAACAAAGATATCGACAACAGACTACCTTCTATAATGACAAGGCTACCATACATTGCAATAATGAAAATCTTGACCACAAACTACCTTCCATAATGACAAGGCTACCATACATTGTAATAACAAAAATCTCGACAACAGTCTACCTTCCAGAATGAGAAGGCTACCATCCATCGGAGTAACAAAAATCTCGACAACAAACAACCTTCGATAATGACAAGGCTACCATCCATTAGAGTAATAAAAATCTCGACAACAGATTACCTTCCATAATGACAAGTCTACGATCCATTAGAGTAACAAAAATCTCTACAAGAGACTACCTTCCATAATGACAAGGCTACCCTCCATTGGAGTAATGAAAATATCAACAAGAGACTACCTTCCATAATGACAAGGCTACCATCCATTGGAGTAACAAAAATCTCGCCAACAATCTACCTTAAATAATGACACGGCTACCATCCATTGGAGTAACGAAAATCACAAAAACAGACCATCTTCCATAATGACAAGGCTACAATCCATTGGAGTGACAAAAATTTCGACAATAGACTACCTTCCGTAATGACAAGGCTACAATCCATTGGAGTAATAAAAATATAGACAACAGACTACCTTCTATAATGACAAGGCTACCATACATTGTAATAACAAAAATATGGACAACAAACTACCTCCCATAATGACAAGGCTACCATCCATTGGAGTAACAAAAATCTCGACAATATACTACCTTCCATAATGACAAGGCTACCATCCATTGCAGTAACAAAAATCTCGACAACAAACTACCTTCGATAATAACAAGGCTACCATCCATTAGAGTATGAAAAATCTCGACAAAAGACTACCTTCCATAATGACAAGGCTACGATCCATTAGAGTGACAAAAATCTTGACAATAGACTACCTTCCAAAATGACTAGGCTACCATCCATTAGAGTAACAAAGATATCGACAACAGACTACCTTCTATAATGACAAGGCTACCATACATTGCAATAACAAAAATCTCGACCACAAACAACCTTCCATAATGACAAGGCTACTATACATTGTAATAACAAAAATCTCGACAACATTCTACCTTCCAGAATGAGAAGGCTACCATCCATTGGAGTAACAAAAATCTCGATAATAGACTACATTCCATAATGAAAAGGCTACCATCCATCGGAGTAACAAAAATCTCGACAACATACTACCTTCAATAATGACAAGGCTACCATCCATTAGAGTAACAAAAATCTCGACAACAGATTACCTTCCATAATGACAAGGCTACGATCCATTAGAGTAACAAAAATCTCGACAAAAGACTACCTTCGACAATGACAAGGCTACCATCAATTGGAGTAATGAAAATATCAACAAGAGACTACCTTCCATAATGACAAGGCTACAATCCATTGGAGTAACAAAAATCTCGCCAACAATCTACCTTCCATAATGACACGGCTACCATCCATTGGAGTGACAAAAATCTCGACAACATACTACCTTCCATAATGACAAGGCTACCATCCATTGGAGTAACAAAAATCTCAAAAACAAACTATCTTCCATAATGACAAGGCTACAATCCATTGGAGTGACAAAAATCTCGACAATAGACTACCTTCTATAATGACAAGCTACCATACATTGTAATAACAAAAATATGGACAACAAATTACCTTCCATAATGACAAGGATACCATCCATTGGAATAACAAAAATCTCGACAATAGACTACCTACCACAATGACAAGGCTACCATCCATTGCAGTAACAAAAATCTCGACAACAAACTACCTTCGATAATAACAAGGCTACCATCCATTAGAGTATGAAAAATCTCGACAAAAGACTACCTTCCATAATTACAAGGCTACGATCCATTAGAGTGACAAAGATATCGACAACAGACTACCTTCTATAATGACAAGGCTACCATACATTTCAATAAAAAAAATCTCGACCACAAACTACCTTCCATAATGACAAGGATACCATACATTGTAATAACAAAAATCTAGACAACAGTCTACCTTGCAGAATGAAAAGGCTACCATCCATTGGAGTAACAAAAATCTCGATAATAGACTACCTTCCATAATGACAAGGCTACCATCCATCAGAGTAAGAAAAATCTCGACAACAAATTACCTTCGATAATGACAACGCTACCATCCATTAGAGTAACAAAAATCTCGACAACAGATTACCTTCCATAATGACATGGCTACGATCCATTAAAGTAACAAAAATCTCGACAAGAGACTACCTTACATAATGACAAGGCTACCATCCATTGGAGTAATGAAAATATCAACAAGAGACAACCTTCCATAATGACAAGGCTACCATCCATTGGAGTAACAAAAATCTCGCCAACTGTCTACCTTCCATAATGACACGGCTACCATCCATTGGAGTGACAAAAACCTCGACAACATACTACCTTCCATAATGACAAGGCTACCATCCATTGGAGTAACGAAAATCTCGACAACAGACTACCTTCCATAATGACAAGGCTACCATCCATTGGAGTAACAAAAATCGCGGAAACAGACTACCTTCCATAATGACAAGGCTACCATTCATTGGAGTAAAAAAAATCACGGAAATAGACTACCTTCCATAATGACAAGGCTACCATCCATTAGATTAACAAAGATATCAACAACAAATTACCTTCCATAATGACAAGGCTACAATCCATTGGAGTAATGAAAATATCAACAAGAGACTACCTTCCATAATGACAAGGCTACCATCCATTGGAGTAACAAAAATCTCGCCACCAGACTACACTTCCATAATGACAAGGCTACCATCCATTGGAGTGACAAAAATCTCCACAATAGACTACCTTATATAATGACAAGGCTACCATCAATTGGAGTAACAAAATCTCGACAACAAACTATGTTCCATAATGACAAGGATACCATCCATTGGAGTAACAAAAATCGCGGAAACAGTCTACCTTCCATAATGACAAGGCTACCATCCATTGGAGTGACAAAAATCTCGACAATAGACTACCTTCCATAATGACTAAGCTACCATCCATTAGAGTAACAAAGATATCAACAACATACTACCATACATAATGACAAGGCTACCATCCATTGGAGTGACAAAAATATCCACCATAGACTACCTTCCATAATGACAAGGCTACCATCCATTGGAGTAACAAAATCTCGACAACAAACTACCTTCCATAATGACAAGGCTATCATCCATTAGAGTAACAAAAATCTCGATAACAGACTACCTTCCATAATGACAAGGCTACAATCCATTGGAGTAATGAAAATATCAACAAGAGACTACCTTCCATAATGACAAGGCTACCATCCATTGGAGTGACAAAAATATCCACAATAGACTACCTTATATAATGACAAGGCTACCATCAGTTGGAGTAACAAAATCTCGACAACAAACTACGTTCGATAATGACAAGGCTACCATCCATTGGAGTAACAAAAATATCGACAACGAACTACCTTCTATAATGACAAGGCTACCATCCATTGGAGTAACAAAAATATCGACAACAGACTACCTTCCATAATGACAAGGCTACCATCCATCAGAGTAACAAAAATATCAACAATAGACTACCTACCATAATCAAAAGCCAACCATCCATTGCAGTAACGAAAATCTCCACAACAGACTACCTTCCATAATGACAAGCCTACCATCCATTGGAGTAACAAAAATCGCGGAAACAGAGTACCTTCCATAATGACAAGGTTACCATCCATTGGACTAACGAAAATCTCGACAATAGACTACCTTCCATAATGACAAGGCTACAATCCATGGGAGTAATGAAAATATCAACAAGAGACTACCTTCCATAATGACAAGGCTACCATCCATTGGAGTAACAACAATCTCGCCACCAGAATACACTTCCATAATGACAAGGCTACCATCCATTGGAGTGACAAAAATCTCCACAATAGACTACCTTATATAATGACAAGGCTACCATCAATTGGAGTAACAACATCTCGACAACAAACTACGTTCCATAATGAAAAGGCTACCATCCATTGGAGTAACAAAAATCTCGACAACAAACTACCTTCCATAATGACAAGGCTACCATCCATTAGAGTGACAAAAATATCGACAATAGACTACCTTCCATAATGACAAGGCTACCATCCATTGGAGTAACAAAAATATCGACAACAGACTACCTTCCATAATGACAAGGCTACCATCCATCGGAGTACCAAAAATATCAACAATAGACTACCTACCATAATGAAAAGCCTACCATCCATTGGAGTAACGAAAATCTCGACAACAGACTACCTTCCATAATTACAAGGCTACCATCCATTGGAGTAACAAAAATCGCGGAAACAGACTACCTTCCATAATGACAAGGCTACCATCCATTGGAGTGACAAAAATCTCGATAATAGACTACCTTCAATAATGACTAGGATACCATCCATTAGATTAACAAAGATATCAACAACAAATTACCTTCCATAATGACAAGGCTACAATCCATTGGAGTAATGAAAATATCAACAAGAGACTACCTTCCATAATGACAAGGCTACCATCCATTGGAGTAACAAAAATCTCGCCACCAGACTACACTTCCATAATGACAAGGTTACCATCCATTGGAGTGACAAAAATCTCCACAATAGACTACCTTATATAATGACAAGGCTACCATCAATTGGAGTAACAAAATCTCGACAACAAACTATGTTCCATAATGACAAGGATACCATCCATTGGAGTAACAAAAATCGCGGAAACAGTCTACCTTCCATAATGACAAGGCTACCATCCATTGGAGTGACAAAAATCTCGACAATAGACTACCTTCCATAATGACTAAGCTACCATCCATTAGAGTAACAAAGATATCAACAACATACTACCATACATAATGACAAGGCTACCATCCATTGGAGTGACAAAAATATCCACCATAGACTACCTTCCATAATGACAAGGCTACCATCCATTAGAGTAACAAAATCTCGACAACAAACTACCTTCCATAATGACAAGGCTATCATCCATTAGAGTAACAAAAATCTCGATAACAGACTACCTTCCATAATGACAAGGCTACAATCCATTGGAGTAATGAAAATATCAACAAGAGACTACCTTCCATAATGACAAGGCTACCATCCATTGGAGTGACAAAAATATCCACAATAGACTACCTTATATAATGACAAGGCGACCATCAGTTGGAGTAACAAAATCTCGACAACAAACTACGTTCCATAATGACAAGGCTACCATCCATTGGAGTAACAAAAATATCGACAACGAACTACCTTCTATAATGACAAGGCTACCATCCATTGGAGTAACAAAAATATCGACAACAGACTACCTTCCATAATGACAAGGCTACCATCCATCAGAGTAACAAAAATATCAACAATAGACTACCTACCATAATCAAAAGCCAACCATCCATTGCAGTAACGAAAATCTCCACAACAGACTACCTTCCATAATGACAAGCCTACCATCCATTGGAGTAACAAAAATCGCGGAAACAGAGTACCTTCCATAATGACAAGGTTACCATCCATTGGACTAACGAAAATCTCGACAATAGACTACCTTCCATAATGACAAGGCTACAATCCATGGGAGTAATGAAAATATCAACAAGAGACTACCTTCCATAATGACAAGGCTACCATCCATTGGAGTAACAACAATCTCGCCACTAGAATACACTTCCATAATGACAAGGCTACCATCCATTGGAGTGACAAAAATCTCCACAATAGACTACCTTATATAATGACAAGGCTACCATCAATTGGAGTAACAACATCTCGACAACAAACTACGTTCCATAATGAAAAGGCTACCATCCATTGGAGTAACAAAAATCTCGACAACAAACTACCTTCCATAATGACAAGGCTACCATCCATTAGAGTGACAAAAATATCGACAATAGACTACCTTCCATAATGACAAGGCTACCATCCATTGGAGTAACAAAAATATCGACAACAGACTACCTTCCATAATGACAAGGCTACCATCCATCGGAGTACCAAAAATATCAACAATAGACTACCTACCATAATGAAAAGCCTACCATCCATTGGAGTAACGAAAATCTCGACAACAGACTACCTTCCATAATGATAAGGCTACCATCCATTGGAGTAACAAAAATCGCGGAAACAGACTACCTTCCATAATGACAAGGTTACCATCCATTGGAGTGACAAAAATCTCGACAATAGACTACCTTCCATAATGACTAAGCTACCATACATTAGAGTAACAAAGATATCAACAACAAACTACCTTCCATAATGACAAGTCTACCATCCATTGGAGTGACAAAAATCTCCACAATAGACTACCTTCCATAATGACAAGCCTATCATCCATTGGAGTAACAAAATCTCGACAACAAACTACCTTCCATAATGACAAGGCTATCATCCATTAGAGTAACAAAAATCTCGATAACAAACTACCTTCCATAATGACAAGGCTTCAATCCATTGGAGTAATGAAAATATCAACAAGAGACTACCTTCCATAATGACAAGGCTACCATCCATTGGAGTGACAAAAATCTCCACAATAGACTACCTTATATAATGATAAGGCTACCATCAATTGGAGTAACAAAATCTCGACAACAAACTACCTTCCATAATGACAAGGCTATCCTCCATTAGAGTAACAAAAATCTCGATAACAGACTACCTTCCATAATTACAAGGCTACAATCCATTGGAGTAATGAAAATATAAACAAGAGACTACCTTCCATAATGACAAGGCTACCATCCATTGGAGTAACAAAAATCTCCACAATAGAGTACCTTATATAATGACAACGCTACCATCAATTGGAGTAACAAAATCTCGACAACAAACTACGTTCCATAATGACAAGGCTACCATCCATTGGAGTAACAAAAATCTCGACAACAAACTAACTTCCAGAATGACAAGGCTATCATGCAATAGAGTGACATAAATATCGATAATAGACTACCTTCCATAATGACAAGGCTACCATCCATTGGAGTAACAAAAATATTGACAACAGACTACCTTCCATAATGACAAGGCTACCATCCATCGGAGTATCAAAAATATTAACAATAGACTACCTACCATAATGAAAATCCTACCATCCATTGGAGTAACAAAAATCTCCACAACAGACTACCTTCCATAATGACAAGCCTACCATCCATTGGAGTAACAAAAATCGCGGAAACAAACTACCTTCCATAATGACAAGGCTACCATCCATTGGAGTAACAAAAATCTCGACAACACACTACCTTCCATAATGACAAGGCTACCATCCATTGGAGTGACAAAAATCTCGACAATAAACTACCTTCCATAATGACTAAGCTACCATCCATTAGAGTAACAAAGATATCAACAATAGACTACCTTCCATAATGACAAGGCTACCATCCATTAGAGTGACAAAAATCTTGATAACAGACTACCTTCCATAATTACAAGGCTACAATCCATTGGAGTAATGAAAATATCAACAAGAGACTACCTTCCATAATGACAAGGCTACCATCCATTGGAGTAACAAAAATCTCGCCACCAGACTACACTTCCATAATGACAAGGCAACCATCCATTGGAGTGACAAAAATCTCCACAATAAAGTACCTTATATAATGACAAGGCTACCATCAATTGGAGTAACAAAATCTCAACAACAAACTACATTCCATAATGACAAGGCTACCATCCATTGGAGTAACAAAAATCTCGACAACAAACTACCTTCCATAATGACAAGGCTACCATCCATTAGAGTGACAAAAATATCGACAATAGACTACCTTCCATAATGACAAGGCTACCATTCATTGGAGTAACAAAAATATCGACAACAGACTACCTTCCATAATGACAAGGCTACCATCCATCGGAGTAACAAAAATATCAACAATAGACTACCTACCATAATGAAAAGCCTACCATCCATTGGAGTAATGAAAATCTCCACAACAGACTATCTTCCATAATGACAAGCCTACCATCCATTGGAGTAACAAAAATCGCAGAAATAGACTACCTTCCATAATGACAAGTCTACCATCCATTGGAGTAAAGAAAATCTCGACAACAAACTACCTTCCATAATGACAAGGCTACCATCCATTGGAGTAACGAAAATCTCGACAACAGACTACCTTCCATAATGACAAGGCTACCATCCATTGGAGTGACAAAAATCTCGAAAATAGACTACCTTCCATAATGACTAAGCTACCATCCATTAGAGTAACAAAGATATCAACAACAGACTACCTTCCATAATGACAAGGCTACCATCAATTAGAGTGACAAAAATCTCGATAATAGAATACCTTCCATAATGACAAGGCTACAATCCATTGGAGTAACAAAAATATCGACAACAGACTACCTTCCATAATGACAAGGCTACCATCCATTGGAGTAACAAAAATATCAACACCAGACTACACTTCCATAATGACAAGGCTACCATCCATTGTAGTGACAAAAATCTCCACAATAGACTACCTTATATAATGACAAGGCTACCATCAATTAGAGTGACAAAATCTCGACAACAAACTATGTTCCATTATGAGAAGGCTACCATCCATTGGAGTAACAAAAATCTCGAAAACAAACTACCTTCCATAATGACAAGGCTACCATCCATTAAAGTGACAAAAATATCGACAATAGACTACCTTCCATTATGACAAGGCTACCATCCATTGGAGTAACAAAAATATCGACAACAGACTACCTTCCATAATGACAAGACTACTATCCATCGGAGTAACAAAAATATCAACAATAGACTACCTACCATAATGAAAAGCCTACCATCCATTGGTGTAACGAAAATCTCGACAACAGACTACCTTCTATAATGACAAGGCTACCATCCATTGGAGTAACAAAAATCGCAGAAATAGACTACCTTCCATAATGACAAGTCTACCATCCATTGGAGTAAAGAAAATCTCGACAACAAACTACCTTCCATAATGACAAGGCTACCATCCATTGGAGTAACAAAAATCGCGGAAACAGACTACCTTCCATAATGACAAGGATACCATCCATTGGAGTGACAAAAATCTCGACAATAGACTACCTTCCATAATGACTAAGCTACCATCCATTAGAGTAACAAAGATATCAACAACAGACTACCTTCCATAATGACAAGGCTACCATCCATTGGAGTGACAAAAATCTTCACAATAGACTGCCTTCCATAATGACAAGGCTACCATCCAATGGAATAACAAAAATTTCAACAACATACTACCTTCCATAATGACAAGGCTACCATCAATTGTAGTAACCAAAATCTCGACAACAGAGTACCTTCCATAATGATAAGGCTACCATCCATTGTAGTAACAAAAATCTTGACAACAGTCTACCTTCCATAATGACAATGCTACCATCCATTTCAGTTACAAAAATCTCGACAACAGTCTACCTTCCATAATGACAAGGCTTCCATCCATTGTAGTAACAAAATCTAGACCACAGACTACCTTCCATAATGACAAGGCTACCATCCATTGGACTAACAAAAATCTCGACAACAGACTACCTTCCATAATGAAAATCCTACCATCCATTGGAGTAACAAAAATCTGGACAACAGAATACCTTCCATAATGACTAGGCTACTATCCATTGGAGTAACAAAGATATCGACAAGAGACTACCTTCCATAATGACAATGCTACCATCCATTGGAGTAACAAAAATCTCGACAACAGACAACCTTCCATAATGACAAGGCTACCATCCATTGGAGTAACAAAAATTTCAAAAACAAACTACCTTCCATAATGACAAGGCTAAAATCCATTGGAGTAACAAAAATCTCGACAACAGACTACCTTTCAAAATGATAAGGCTACCATCTATTGGAATAACAAAAATCTAGAGAACAAACTGCCTTCCATAATGACAAGGCTACCATCCAATGGAATAACAAAAATTTCGACAACATACTACCTTCCATAATGACAAGGCTACCATCAATTGTAGTAACCAAAATCTCGACAACAGAATACCTTCCATAATGACAAGGCTACCATCCATTGTAGTAACAAAACTCTCGACAACAGTCTACCTTCCATAATGACAATGCTACCATCCATTTGAGTATCAAAAATCTCGAAAACAGACTACCTTCCATAATGACAAGGCTACCATCCATTGTAGTAACAAAAATCCAGACCAAAGACTACCTTCCATAATGACAAGGCTACCATCCATTGGAGTAACGAAAATCTCGACAACAGACTACCTTCCATAATGAAAAGCCTACCATCCATTGGAGTAACAAAAATCTGGACAACAGAATACCTTCCGTAATGACTAGGCTACTATCCATTGGAGTAACAAAGATATCGACAACAAACTACCTTCCATAATGACAATGCTACCATCCATTCGAGTAACAAAAATCTCGACAACAGACAACCTTCCATAATGACAAGGCTACCATCCATTGGAGTAACAAAAATTTCGAAAACAGACTACCTTCAATAATGACAAGGCTAAAATCCATTGGAGTAACAAAAATCTCGACAACAGACTACCTTTCATAATGATAAGGCTACCATCTATTGGAATAACAAAAATCTAGAGAACAGACTGCCTTCCATAATGACAAGGCTACCATCGAATGGAATAACAAAAATTTCGACAACATACTACCTTCCATAATGACAAGGCTACCATCAATTGTAGTAACCAAAATATCGACAACAGAATACCTTCCATAATGACAAGGCTACCATCCATTGTAGTAACAAAACTCTCGACAACAGTCTACCTTCCATAATGACAATGCTACCATCCATTTGAGTATCAAAAATCTCGAAAATAGACTACCTTCCATAATGACAAGGCTACCATCCATTGTAGTAACAAAAATCTAGACCAAAGACTACCTTCCATAATGACAAGGCTACCATCCATTGGACTAAATAAAATCTCGACAACAGACTACCTTCCATAATGAAAAGCCTACCATCCATTGGAGTAACAAAAATCTGGACAACAGAATACCTTCCGTAATGACTAGGCTACTATCCATTGGAGTAACAAAGATATCGACAATAGACTACCTTCCATAATGACAATGCTACCATCCATTGGAGTAACAAAAATCTCGACAACAGACAACCTTCCATAATGAACAGGCTACCATCCATTGGAGTAACAAAAATTTCGAAAACAGACAACCTTCCATAATGACAAGGCTAAAATCCATTAGAGTAACAAAAATCTTGACAACATACTACCTTTCATAATGACAGGGCTACCATCTATAGGAATAACAAAAATCTAGAGAGCAGACTTCCTTCCATAATGACAAGGCTACCATCCATTGGAGTAACGAAAATCTCGACAACAGACTACCTTCCATAATGAAAAGCCTACCATCCATTGGAGTAACAAAAATCTGGACAACAGAATACCTTGCGTAATGACTAGGCTACTATCCATTGGAGTAACAAAGATATCGACAACAAACTACCTTCCATAATGACAATGCTACCATCCATTCGAGTAACAAAAATCTCGACAACAGACAACCTTCCATAATGACAAGGCTACCATCCATTGGAGTAACAAAAATTTCGAAAACAGACTACCTTCAATAATGACAAGGCTAAAATCCATTGGAGTAACAAAAATCTCGACAACAGACTACCTTTCATAATGATAAGGCTACCATCTATTGGAATAACAAAAATCTCGAGAACAGACTGCCTTCCATAATGACAAGGCTACCATCCAATGGAATAACAAAAATTTCGACAACATACTACCTTCCATAATGACAAGGCTACCATCAATTGTAGTAACCAAAATATCGACAACAGAATACCTTCCATAATGACAAGGCTACCATCCATTGTAGTAACAAAACTCTCGACAACAGTCTACCTTCCATAATGACAATGCTACCATCCATTTGAGTATCAAAAATCTCGAAAATAGACTACCTTCCATAATGACAAGGCTACCATCCATTGTAGTAACAAAAATCTAGACCAAAGACTACCTTCCATAATGACAAGGCTACCATCCATTGGACTAAATAAAATCTCGACAACAGACTACCTTCCATAATGAAAAGCCTACCATCCATTGGAGTAACAAAAATCTGGACAACAGAATACCTTCCGTAATGACTAGGCTACTATCCATTGGAGTAACAAAGATATCGACAATAGACTACCTTCCATAATGACAATGCTACCATCCATTGGAGTAACAAAAATCTCGACAACAGACAACCTTCCATAATGAACAGGCTACCATCCATTGGAGTAACAAAAATTTCGAAAACAGACAACCTTCCATAATGACAAGGCTAAAATCCATTAGAGTAACAAAAATCTTGACAACATACTACCTTTCATAATGACAGGGCTACCATCTATAGGAATAACAAAAATCTAGAGAGCAGACTTCCTTCCATAATGACAAGGCTACCATCCATTGGAGTAACAAAAATCTCGACAACAGACTACCTTCCATAATGAAAAGCCTACCATCCATTGGAGTAACCAAAATCTCGACAACAGAATACCTTGCGTAATGACTAGGCTACTATCCATTGGAGTAACAAAGATATCGACAACAAACTACCTTCCATAATGACAATGCTACCATCCATTCGAGTAACAAAAATCTCGACAACAGACAACCTTCCATAATGACAAGGCTACCATCCATTGGAGTAACAAAAATTTCGAAAACAGACTACCTTCAATAATGACAAGGCTAAAATCCATTGGAGTAACAAAAATCTCGACAACAGACTACCTTTCATAATGATAAGGCTACCATCTATTGGAATAACAAAAATCTCGAGAACAGACTGCCTTCCATAATGACAAGGCTACCATCCTATGGAATAACAAAAATTTCGACAACATACTACCTTCCATAATGACAAGGCTACCATCAATTGTAGTAACCAAAATCTCGACAACAGAATACCTTCCATAATGACAAGGCTACCATCCATTGTAGTAACAAAACTCTCGACAACAGTCTACCTTCCATAATGACAATGCTACCATTCATTTGAGTATCAAAAATCTCTAAAACAGACTACCTTCCATAATGACAAGGCTACCATCCATTGTAGTAACAAAAATCTAGACCAAAGACTACCTTCCATAATGACAAGGCTACCATCCATTGGACTAACGAAAATCTCGACAACAGACTACCTTCCATAATGAAAAGCCTACCATCAATTGGAGTAACAAAAATCTGGACAACAGAATACCTTCCGTAATGACTAGGCTAATATCCATTGGAGTAACAAAGATATCGAAAACAGACTACCTTCCATAATGACAATGCTACCATCCATTGGAGTAACAAAAATCTCGACAACAGACAACCTTCCATAATGAAAAGGCTACCATCCATTGGAGTAACAAAAATTTCAAAAACAGATAACCTTCCATAATGACAAGGCTAGAATCCATTGGAGTAACAAAAATCTTGACAACATACTACCTTTCATAATGACAGGGCTACCATCTATAGGAATAACAAAAATCTAGAGAGCAGACTGCCTTCCATAATGACAAGGCTACCATCAAATGGAATAACAAAAATCTCGACAACATACTACCTTCCATAATGACAAGGCTACCATCAATTGTAGTAACCAAAATCTCGACAACAGAATACCTTCAATAACGACAAGGCTACCATCCATTGTAGTAACAAAAATCTCGACAACAGTCTACCTTCCATAATGGCAATGCTACCATCCATTTGAGTATCAAAAATCTCGAAAACAGACTACCTTCCATAATGACAAGGCTACCATCCATTGTAGTAACAAAAATCTAGACCACATACTACCTTCCATAATGACAAGGCTACCATCCATTGGACTAACGAAAATCTCGACAACAGACTACCTTCCATAATGAAAAGCCTACCATCCATTGGAGTAACAAAAATCTAGACAACAGAATACCTTCCATAATGACTAGGCTACTATCCATTAGGGTAACAAAGATATCGACAACAGAATACCTTCCATAATGACAATGCTACCATCCATTGGAGTAACAAAAGTCTCGACAACAAACAACCTTCCATTATGAAAAGGCTACCATCCATTGGAGTAACAAAAATTTCCAAAACAGACTACCTTCCATAATGACAAGGCTAAAATCCATTGGTGTAACAAAAATCTTGACAACATACTACCTTTCATAATGACAGGGCTACCATCTATTGGAATAACAAAAATATAGAGAACAGACTGCCTTCCGTAATGACAAGGCTACCATCCAATGGAATAACAAAAATCTCGACAACATACTACGTTCCATAATGAGAAGGCTACCATCAATTGTAGTAACCAAAATCTCGACAACAGAATACCTTCTATATTGACAAGGCTACCATCCATTGTAGTAACAAAAATCTCGACAACAGTCTACCTTCCATAATGACAATGCTACCATCCATTTGAGTAACAAAAATCTCGACAACAGACTACCTACCATAATGACAAGGCTACCATCCATTGTAGTAACAAAAATCTAGACCACATACTACCTTCCATAATGACAAGGCTACCATCCATTGAACTAACGAAAATCTCGACAACAGACTACCTTCCATAATGACAATGCTACAATCCATTGGAGTAACAAAAATCTCGACAACAAACTACATTCCATAATGAATAGGCTACCATCCATTAGAGTAACAAAAATATCGACAATAAACTACCTTCCATAATGACAAGGCTACCATCCATTGGAGTAACAAAAATATCGACAACAGAATACCTTCCATTATGACTAGGCTACCATACATTGGAGTAACAAAGATATCGACAATAAACTACCTTACATAATGACAAGGCTACCATCCATTGGAGTGACAAAAATTTCGACAGCAGACTACCTTCCATAATGACAAGGCTACCATCCATTAGAGTAACAAAAATCTCGAAAACAGAGTACCTTCCATAATGACAAGGCTAAAATCCATTGGAATAACAAAAATCTCGACAACATACGACCTTCCATAATGACAATACTACCATCCATTATGGTGATAAAAATATCGACAACAGACTACCTTCCATAATGAAAAGCCTACCATCCATTGGTGTAACAAAAATCTGGACAACAGAATACCTTCCATAATGAGTAGGGTATTATCCATTGGAGTAACAAAGATATCGACAACAGACTACCTTCCATCATGACAATTCTACCATCCATTGGAGTAACAAAAATCTCGACAACAGACAACCTTCCATAATGACAAGGCTACCATCCATTGGAGTAACAAAAATTTCGAAAACAGACTACCTTCCATAATGACAAGGCTAAAATCCATTGGAGTAACAAAAATCTCGACAACAAAATACCTTTCATAATGATAAGGCTACCATCTATTTGAATAACAAAAATCTGGACAACAGAATACCTTCCGTAATGACTAGGCTACTATCCATTGGAGTAACAAAGATATCGACAACAAACTACCTTCCACAATGACAATGCTACCATCCATTCGAGTAACAAAAATCTCGACAACAAACAACCTTCCATAATGACAAATCTACCATCCATTGGAGTAACAAAAATTTCGAAAACAGACTACCTTCAATAATGACAAGGCTAAAATCCATTGGAGTAACAAAAATCTCGACAACAGACTACCTTTCATAATGATAAGGATACCATCTATTGGAATAACAAAAATCTAGAGAACAGACTGCCTTCCATAATGACAAGGCTACCATCCAATGGAATAACAAAAATTTCGACAACATACTACCTTCCATAATGCCAAGGCTACCTTCAATTGTAGTAACCAAAATCTCGACAACAGAATACCTTCCATAATGACTAGGCTACTACCCATTGGAGTAACAAAGATATCGATAACAGAATACCTTCCATAATGACAATGGTACCATCCATTGGAGTAACAAAAATCTCGACAATAGACAACGTTCCATAATGACCAGGCTACCATCCATTGGAGTAACAAAAATTTCGAAAACAGACTACCTTCCATAATGACAAGGCAAAAATCCATTGGAATAACAAAAATCTTGACAACAGACTACCTTTCATAATGACAAGGCTACCATATATTGGAATAACAAAAATCTAGAGAACAGACTGCCTTCCATAATGACAAGGCTACCATCCAATGGAATAACAAAAATCTCGACAACATACTACCTTCCATAATGACAAGGCTACCATCAATTGTAGTAACCAAAATCTCGACAACAGAATACCTCCCATAATGACAAGGCTACCATCCATTGTAGTAACAAAAATATCGACAATAGTCTACCTTCCATAATGACAATGCTACCATCCATTTGAGTTAAAAAATCTCGAAAACAGACTACCTTCCATAATGACAAGGCTACCATCCATTGTAGTAACAAAAATCTAGACCACGGACTACCTTCCATAATGACAAGGCTACCATCCATTAGACTAACGAAAATGTCGACAACAGACTACCTTCCATAATGAAAAGCCTACCATCCATTGGAGTAACAAAAATCTGGACAGCAGAATACCTTCCATAATGACTAGGCTACTATCCATTAGAGTAATAAAGATATCGACAACAGACTACCTTCCATAATGACAATGCTACCATTAATTGTAGTAACCAAAATCTCGACAACAGAATACCTTCCATAATGACAAGGCTACCATCCATTGTAGTAACAAAAATCTCGACAACAGTCTACCTTCCATAATGACAATGCTACCATCCATTTGAGTAACAAAAATCTCGACAACAGTCTACCTTCCATAATGACAAGGCTACCATCCATTGTAGTAACAAAAATCTAGACCACAGACTACCTTCCATAATGAAAAGGCTACCATCCATTGGACTAACGAAAATCTCGACAACAGACTACCTTCCATAATGAAAATCCTACCATCCATTGGAGTAACAAAAATCTGGACAACAGAATACCTTCCACAATGACTAGGCTACTTTCCAATGGAGTAACAAAGATATCGACAATAGACTACCTTCCATAATGACAATGCTACCATCCATCGGAGTAACAAAAATCTCGACAACAGACAACATTCCATAATGACAAGGCTACCATCCATTGAGGTAACAAACATTTCGAAAACATACTACCTTCCATAATGACATGGCTAAAATCCATTGGAATAACAAAAATCTCGACAACAGACTACCTTTCATAATGACAAGGCTACCATCTATTTGAATAACAAAAATCTAGAGAACAGACTGCCTTCCATAATGACAAGGCTACCATCCAATGGAATAACAAAAATCTCGACAACATACTACCTTCCATAATGACAAGTTTACCATCAATTGTAGTAACCAAAATCTCGACAACAGAATACCTCCCATAATGACAAGGCTACCATCCATTGTAGTAACAAAAATGTCGACAACAGTCTACCTGCCATAATGACAATGCTACCATCCATTTGAGTAACAAAAATCTCGACAACTGTCTACCTTCCATAATGACAAGGCTACCATCCATTGTAGTAACAAAAATATAGACCATAGACTACCTTCCATAATGACAAGGCTACCATCCATTGGACTAACGAAAATCTCGACAACAGACTACCTTCCATAATGAAATGCCTACCATCCATTGGAGTAACAAAATTCTGGACAACATAATACCTTCTATAATCACTAGGCTACTATCCATTGGAGTAACAAAGATATCGACAACAGACAACCTTCCTTAATGAAAAGGCTACCATCCATTGGAGTAACAAAAAATTCGAAAACAGACTACCTTCCATAATGACAAGGCTAAAATCCATTGGAGTAACAAAAATCTTGACAACATACTACCTTTCATAATGACAGGGCTACCATCTATTGGAATAACAAAAATCTAGAGAACAAACTGCCTTCCATAATGACAAGGCTACCATCCATTGTAGTAACAAAAATCTAGACCAAAGACTACCTTCCATAATGACAAGGCTACCATCCATTTGACTAACGAAAATCTCGACAAAAGACTACCTTCCATTGGAGTAACAAAAATCTGGACAACAGAATACCTTCCGTAATGACTAGGCTACTATCCATTAGAGTAACAAAGAAATCGACAACAGACTACCTTCCATAATGACAATGCTACCATCCATTGGAGTAACAAAAATCTCGACAACAGACAACCTTCCATAATGAAAAGTCTACAATCCATTGGAGTAACAAAAATTTCGAAAACAGACTACCTTCCATAATGACAAGGCTAAAATCCATTGGAGTAACAAAAATCCTGACAACATACTACCTTTCATAATGATAGGGCTACCATCTATAGGAATAACAAAAATCTAGAGAACAGACTGCCTTCCATAATTACAAGGCTACCATCAAATGGAATAACAAAAATCTTGACAAAATACTACCCTCCATAATGACAAGGCTACCATCAATTGTAGTAACCAAAATCTCGACAACAGAATACCTTCCATAATGACAAGGCTACCATCCATTGTAGTAACAAAAATCTCGACAACAGTCTACCTTCCATAATGACAATGCTACCATCCATTTGAGTTAAAAAATCTCGAAAATAGACTACCTTCCATAATGACAAGGCTACCATCAATTGTAGTAACAAAAATCTAGACCACAGACTACCTTCCATAATGACAAGGCTACCATCCATTGGACTAACGAAAATATCGACAACAGACTACCTTCCATAATGAGAAGCCTACCATCCATTGGAGTAACAAAAATCTGGACAACAGAATACCTTCCATAATGACTAGGTTACTATCCATTGGAGTAACAAAGATATCGACAACAGACTACCTTCCATAATGACAATGCTACCATCCATTGGAGTAACAAAAGTCTCGACAACAGACAACCTTCCATAATGAAAAGGCAAACATCCATTGGAGTAACAAAAATTTCGAAAATAGACTACCTTCCATAATGACAAGGCTAAAATCCATTGGAGTAACAAAAATCTTGACAACATACTACCTTTCATAATGACAGGGCTACCGTCTATTGGAATAACAAAAATCTATAGAACAGACTGCCTTTCATAACGACAAGGCTACCATCCAATGGAATAACAAAAATCTCGACAACATACTACCTTCCATAATGACAAGGCTACCATTAATTGTAGTAACCAAAATCTCGACAACAGAATACCTTCCATAATGACAAGGCTACCATCCATTGTAGTAACAAAAATGTCGACAACATTCTACCTTCCATAATGACAATGCTACCATCCATTTGAGTAACAAAAATCTCGACAACAGTCTACCTTCCATAATGACAAGGCTACCATCCATTGTAGTAACAAAAATCTAGACCACAGACTACCTTCCATAATGACAAGGCTACCATCCATTGGACTAACGAAAATCTCGACAACAGACTACCTTCCATAATGAAAATCCTACCATCCATTGGAGTAACAAAAATCTGGACAACAGAATACCTTCCATAATGACTAGGCTACTATCCATTGGAGTAACAAAGATATCGATAATAGACTACCTTCCATAATGACAACGCTACCATCCATTGGAGTAACAAAAATCTCGACAACAGACAACATTCCATAATGACAAGGCTACCATCCATTGGAGTAACAAAAAATTCGAAAACAGACTACCTTCCATAATGACAAGGCTAAAATCCATTGGAGTAACAAAAATCTTGACAACATACTACCTTTCATAATGACAGGGCTACCATCTATTGGAATAACAAAAATCTAGAGAACAGACTGCCTTCCATAATGACAAGGCTACCATCAAATGGAATAACAAAAATCTTGACAAAATACTACCCTCCATAATGACAAGGCTACCACCAATTGTAGTAACCAAAATCTCGACAACAGAATACCTTCCATAATGACAATGCTACCATCCATTTGAGTTAAAAAATCTCGAAAACAGACTATCTTCCATAATGACAAGGCTACCATCCAATGGAATAACAAAAATCTCGACAACATACTACCTTCCATAATGACAAGTTTACCATCAATTGTAGTAACCAAAATCTCGACAAAAGAATACCTCCCATAATGACAAGGCTACCATCCATTGTAGTAACAAAAATGTCGACAACAGTCTACCTGCCATAATGACAATGCTACCATCCATTTGAGTAACAAAAATCTCGACAACTGTCTACCTTCCATAATGACAAGGCTACCATCCATTGTAGTAACAAAAATATAGACCATAGACTACCTTCCATAATGACAAGGCTACCATCCATTGGACTAACGAAAATCTCGACAACAGACTACCTTCCATAATGAAATGCCTACCATCCATTGGAGTAACAAAAATATGGACAACATAATACCTTCTATAATGACTAGGCTATTATCCATTGGAGTAACAAAGATATCGACAACAGACAACCTTCCTTAATGAAAAGGCTACCAACCATTGGAGTAACAAAAATTCGAAAACAGACTACCTTCCATAATGACAAGGCTAAAATCCATTGGAGTAACAAAAATCTTGACAACATACTACCTTTCATAATGACAGGGCTACCATCTATTGGAATAACAAAAATCTAGAGAACAGACTGCCTTCCATAATGACAAGGCTACCATCCAATGGAATAACAAAAATCTCGACAACATACTACCTTCCATAATGACAAGGCTACCATCAATTGTAGTAACCAAAATCTCGACAACAGAATACCTTCCATAATGACAAGGCTACCATCCATTGTAGTAACAAAAATCTCGACAACAATCTACCTTCCATAATGACAAGGCTACCATCCATTGTAGTAACAAAAATATAGACCATAGACTACCTTCCATAATGACAAGGCTACCATCCATTGGACTAACGAAAATCTCGACAACAAACTACCTTCCATAATGAAAAGCCTTCCATCCATTGGAGTAACAAAAATCTGGACAACATAATACCTTCCATAATGAAAAGGCTACCATCCATTGGAGTAACAAAAATTTCGAAAACAGACTACCTTCCATAATGACAAGGCTAAAATCCATTGGAGTAAATAAAATCTTGACAACATACTACCTTTCATAATGACAGGGCTACCATCTATTGGAATAACAAAAATCTAGAGAACAGACTGCCTTCCATAATGACAAGGCTAAAATCCATTGGAGTAACAAAAATCTTGACAACATACTACCTTTCATAATGACAGGGCTACCATCTATTGGAATAACAAAAATCTAGAGAACAGACTGCCTTCCATAATGACAAGGCTACCATCCATTGTAGTAACAAAAATCTAGACCAAAGACTACCTTCCATAATGACAAGGCTACCATCCATTTGACTAACGAAAATCTCGACAAAAGACTACCTTCCATTGGAGTAACAAAAATCTGGACAACAGAATACCTTCCGTAATGACTAGGCTACTATCCATTAGAGTAACAAAGAAATCGACAACAGACTACCTTCCATAATGACAATGCTACCATCCATTGGAGTAACAAAAATCTCGACAACAGACAACCTTCCATAATGAAAAGTCTACAATCCATTGGAGTAACAAAAATTTCGAAAATAGACTACCTTCCATAATGACAAGGCTAAAATCCATTGGAGTAACAAAAATCCTGACAACATACTACCTTTCATAATGATAGGGCTACCATCTATAGGAATAACAAAAATCTAGAGAACAGACTGCCTTCCATAATTACAAGGCTACCATCAAATGGAATAACAAAAATCTTGACAAAATACTACCCTCCATAATGACAAGGCTACCATCAATTGTAGTAACCAAAATCTCGACAACAGAATACCTTCCATAATGACAAGGCTACCATCCATTGTAGTAACAAAAATCTCGACAACAGTCTACCTTCCATAATGACAATGCTACCATCCATTTGAGTTAAAAATCTCGAAAACAGACTACCTTCCATAATGACAAGGCTACCATCAATTGTAGTAACAAAAATCTAGACCACAGACTACCTTCCATAATGACAAGGCTACCATCCATTGGACTAACGAAAATATCGACAACAGACTACCTTCCATAATGAGAAGCCTACCATCCATTGGAGTAACAAAAATCTGGACAACAGAATACCTTCCATAATGACTAGGTTACTATCCATTGGAGTAACAAAGATATCGACAACAGACTACCTTCCATAATGACAATGCTACCATCCATTGGAGTAACAAAAGTCTCGACAACAGACAACCTTCCATAATGAAAAGGCAAACATCCATTGGAGTAACCAAAATTTCGAAAATAGACTACCTTCCATAATGACAAGGCTAAAATCCATTGGAGTAACAAAAATCTTGACAACATACTACCTTTCATAATGACAGGGCTACCGTCTATTGGAATAACAAAAATCTATAGAACAGACTGCCTTTCATAACGACAAGGCTACCATCCAATGGAATAACAAAAATCTCGACAACATACTACCTTCCATAATGACAAGGCTACCATTAATTGTAGTAACCAAAATCTCGACAACAGAATACCTTCCATAATGACAAGGCTACCATCCATTGTAGTAACAAAAATGTCGACAACATTCTACCTTCCATAATGACAATGCTACCATCCATTTGAGTAACAAAAATCTCGACAACAGTCTACCTTCCATAATGACAAGGCTACCATCCATTGTAGTAACAAAAATCTAGACCAAAGACTACCTTCCATAATGACAAGGCTACCATCCATTGGACTAACGAAAATCTCGACAACAGACTACCTTCCATTGGAGTAACAAAAATCTGGACAACAGAATACCTTCCGTAATGACTAGGCTACTATCCATTAGAGTAACAAAGAAATCGACAACAGACTACCTTCCATAATGACAATGCTACCATCCATTGGAGTAACAAAAATCTCGACAACAGACAACCTTCCATAATGAAAAGGCTACCATCCATTGGAGTAACAAAAATTTCGAAAACAGACTACCTTCCATAATGACAAGGCTAAAATCCATTGGAGTAACAAAAATCCTGACAACATACTACCTTTCATAATGATAGGGCTACCATCTATAGGAATAACAAAAATCTAGAGAACAGACTGCCTTCCATAATGACAAGGCTACCATCAAATGGAATAACAAAAATCTTGACAAAATACTACCCTCCATAATGACAAGGCTACCATCAATTGTAGTAACCAAAATCTCGACAACAGAATACCTTCCATAATGACAATGCTACCATCCATTTGAGTTAAAAAATCTCGAAAACAGACTACCTTCCATAATGACAAGGCTACCATCCATTGGACTAACGAAAATCTCGACAACAGACTACCTTCCATAATGACAAGTTTACCATCAATTGTAGTAACCAAAATCTCGACAATAGAATACCTCCCATAATGACAAGGCTACCATCCATTGTAGTAACAAAAATGTCGACAACAGTCTACCTGCCATAATGACAATGCTACCATCCATTTGAGTAACAAAAATCTCGACAACTGTCTACCTTCCATAATGACAAGGCTACCATCCATTGGACTAACGAAAATCTCGACAACAGACTACCTTCCATAATGAAATGCCTACCATCCATTGGAGTAACAAAAATATGGACAACATGATACCTTCTATAATGACTAGGCTACTATCCATTGGAGTAACAAAGATATCGACAACAGACAACCTTCCTTAATGAAAAGGCTACCAACCATTGGAGTAACAAAAAATTCGAAAACATACTACCTTCCATAATGACAAGGCTAAAATCCATTGGAGTAACAAAAATCTTGACAACATACTACCTTTCATAATGACAGGGTTACCATCTATTGGAATAACAAAAATCTAGAGAACAGACTGCCTTCCATAATGACAAGGCTACCATCCAATGGAATAACAAAAATCTCGACAACATACTACCTTCCATAATGACAAGGCTACCATCAATTGTAGTAACCAAAATCTCGACAATAGAATACCTCCCATAATGACAAGGCTACCATCCATTGTAGTAACAAAAATCTCGACAACAATCTACCTTCCATAATGACAAGGCTACCATCCATTGTAGTAACAAAAATATAGACCATAGACTACCTTCCATAATGACAAGGCTACCATCCATTGGACTAACGAAAATCTCGACAACAAACTACCTTCCATAATGAAAAGCCTTCCATCCATTGGAGTAACAAAAATCTGGACAACATAATACCTTCCATAATGAAAAGGCTACCATCCATTGGAGTAACAAAAATTTCGAAAACAGACTACCTTCCATAATGACAAGGCTAAAATCCATTGGAGTAACAAAAATCTTGACAACATACTACCTTTCATAATGACAGGGCTACCATCTATTAGAATAACAAAAATCTAGAGAACAGACTGCCTTCCATAATGACAAGGCTACCATCCAATGGAATAACAAAAATCTCGACAACATACTACCTTCCATAATGACAAGGCTACCATCAATTGTAGTAACCAAAATCTCGATAACAGAATACCTTCCATAATGACAAGGCTACCATCCATTGTAGTAACAAAAATCTCGACAACAGTTTACCTTCCATAATGACAATGCTACCATCCATTTGAGTATCAAAAATCTCGAAAACAGACTACCTTCCATAATGACAAGGCTACCATCCATTGTAGTAACAAAAATCTAGACCACTGACTACCTTCCATAATGACAAGGCTACCATCCATTGGACTAACGAAAATCTCGATAACAGACTACCTTCCATAATGAAAAGCCTACCATCCATTGGAGTAACAAAAATCTGGACAACAGAATACCTTGCGTAATGACTAGGCTACTATCCATTAGAGTAACAAAGATATCGATAACAGACTACCTTCCATAAAGACAATGCTACCATCCATTGGAGTAACAAAAATATCGACAACAGACAACCTTCAACAATGAAAAGGCTACCATCCATTGGAGTAACAAAAATTTCGAAAACAGACTACCTTCCATAATGACAAGGCTAAAATCCATTGGAGTAACAAAAATCTTGACAACATACTACCTTTCATAATTACAGGGCTACCATCTATTGGAATAACAAAAATCTAGAGAACAGACTGTCTTCCATAATGACAAGGCTACCATCCAATGGAATAACAAAAATCTCAACAACATACTACCTTCCATAATGACAAGGCTACCATCAATTTTAGTAACCAAAATCACGACAACAGAATACCTTCCATAATGACAAGGCTACCATCCATTGTAGTAACAAAAATCTCGACAACAGTTTACCTTCCATAATGACAATGCTACCATCCATTTGAGTATCAAAAATCTCGAAAACAGACTACCTTCCATAATGACAAGGCTACCATCCATTGTAGTAACAAAAATCTAGACCACAGACTACCTTCCATAATGGCAAGGCTACCATCCATTGGACTAACGAAATTCTCGACAACAGACTACCTTCCATAATGAAAAGCCTACCATCCATTGGAGTAACAAAAATCTGGACAACAGAATACCTTCCGTAATGACTAGGCTACTATCCATTGGAGTAACAAAGATATCGACAATAGACTACCTTCCATAATGACAATGCTACCATCCATTGGAGGAACAAAAATATCGACAACATACAACCTTCAATAATGAAAAGGCTTCCATCCATTGGAGTAACAAAAATTTCGAAAACAGACTACCTTCCATAATGACAAGGTTAAAATCCATTAGAATAACAAAAATCTCGACAACAGACTACCTTCCATAATGACATGGCTACCATCCATTAGAGTAACAAAAATCTCGACATCAGACTACCTTCCATAATGACAAGGCTACCATCCATTGGAGTAATGAAAATATCAACAAGAGACTACCTTCCATAATGACAAGGCTACCATGCATTGGAGTAATGAAAATATTAACAACAGATTACCTTCCATAATGACAAGGCTACCATCCATAGTAGTAACAAAATTCTCGCCAGCAGACTACCTTCGATAATGACAAGGCTACTATCTATTGGAGTGACAAAAATATCGACAATAGACTACCTTCCATAATGACAAGGCTACCATCAATTTGAGTAACAAAATCTCGACAACAGACTACCTTTGATTATGACATGGCTATTATCCATTGGAATAACAAAAATATCGACATTAAACTACGTTCCATAATGACAAGGCTACCATCCATTGGGGTAACAAAAATCTCGACAACAGACTACCTTCCATAATGACATGGCTACCATCCATTAGAGTAACAAAAATCTCGACATCAGACTACCTTCCATAATGACAAGGCTACGATCCATTAGAGTAACAAATATTTCAACAACAGACTACCTTCCATAATGACAACGCTACCATCCATTGGAGTAATGAAAATATCAAAAAGAGACTACCTTCCATAATGACAAGGCTACCATCCATTGTAGTAACAAAAATCTAGACCACAGACTACCTTCCATAATGACAAGGCTACCATCCATTGGACTAACGAAAATCTCGACAACAGACTACCTTCCATAATGAAAATCCTACCATCCATTGGAGTAACAAAAATCTGGACAACAGAATACCTTCCATAATGACTAGGCTACTATCCATTGGAGTAACAAAGATATCGACAATAGACTACCTTCCATAATGACAATGCTACCATCCATTGGAGTAACAAAAATCTCGACAATAGACAACATTCCATAATGACAAGGCTACCATCCATTGGAGTAACAAAAATTTCGAAAACATACTACCTTCCATAATGACAAGGCGAAAATCCATTGGAATAACAAAAATCTCGACAACAGACTACCTTTCATAATGACAAGGCTACCATCTATTGGAATAACAAAAATCTAGAGAACAGACTGCCTTCCATAATGACAAGGCTACCATCCAATGGAATAACAAAAATCTCGACAACATACTACCTTCCATAATGACAAGTTTACCATCAATTGAAGTAACCAAAATCTCGACAACAGAATACCTCCCATAATGACAAGGCTACCATCCATTGTAGTAACAAAAATGTCGACAACAGTCTACCTGCCATAATGACAATGCTACCATCCATTTGAGTAACAAAAATCTCGAAAACAGACTACCTTCCATAATGACAAGGCTACCATCCATTGTAGTAACAAAAATCTAGACCACAGACTACCTTCCATAATGACAAGGCTACCATCCATTGGACTAACGAAAATCTCGATAACAGACTACCTTCCATAATGAAAAGCCTACCATCCATTGGAGTAACAAAAATCTGGACAACAGAATACCTTCCGTAATGACTAGGCTACTATCCATTAGAGTAACAAAGATATCGATAACAGACTACCTTCCATAAAGACAATGCTACCATCCATTGGAGTAACAAAAATATCGACAACAGACAACCTTCAACAATGAAAAGGCTACCATCCATTGGAGTAACAAAAATTTCGAAAACAGACTACCTTCCATAATGACAAGGCTAAAATCCATTGGAGTAACAAAAATCTTGACAACATACTACCTTTCATAATTACAGGGCTACCATCTATTGGAATAACAAAAATCTAGAGAACAGACTGTCTTCCATAATGACATGGCTACCATCCAATGGAATAACAAAAATCTCAACAACATACTACCTTCCATAATGACAAGGCTACCATCAATTTTAGTAACCAAAATCACGACAACAGAATACCTTCCATAATGACAAGGCTACCATCCATTGTAGTAACAAAAATCTCGACAACAGTTTACCTTCCATAATGACAATGCTACCATCCATTTGAGTATCAAAAATCTCGAAAACAGACTACCTTCCATAATGACAAGGCTACCATCCATTGTAGTAACAAAAATCTAGACCACAGACTACCTTCCATAATGGCAAGGCTACCATCCATTGGACTAACGAAATTCTCGACAACAGACTACCTTCCATAATGAAAAGCCTACCATCCATTGGAGTAACAAAAATCTGGACAACAGAATACCTTCCGTAATGACTAGGCTACTATCCATTGGAGTAACAAAGATATCGACAATAGACTACCTTCCATAATGACAATGCTACCATCCATTGGAGGAACAAAAATATCGACAACATACAACCTTCAATAATGAAAAGGCTTCCATCCATTGGAGTAACAAAAATTTCGAAAACAGACTACCTTCCATAATGACAAGTTTAAAATCCATTAGAATAACAAAAATATCGACAACAGACTACCTTCCATAATGACATGGCTACCATCCATTAGAGTAACAAAAATCTCGACATCAGACTACCTTCCATAATGACAAGGCTACCATCCATTGGAGTAATGAAAATATCAACAAGAGACTACCTTCCATAATGACAAGGCTACCATGCATTGGAGTAATGAAAATATTAACAACAGATTACCTTCCATAATGACAAGGCTACCATCCATAGTAGTAACAAAATTCTCGCCAGCAGACTACCTTCGATAATGACAAGGCTACTATCTATTGGAGTGACAAAAATATCGACAATAGACTACCTTCCATAATGACAAGGCTACCATCAATTTGAGTAACAAAATCTCGACAACAGACTACCTTTGATTATGACATGGCTATTATCCATTGGAATAACAAAAATATCGACATTAAACTACGTTCCATAATGACAAGGCTACCATCCATTGGGGTAACAAAAATCTCGACAACAGACTACCTTCCATAATGACATGGCTACCATCCATTAGAGTAACAAAAATCTCGACATCAGACTACCTTCCATAATGACAAGGCTACGATCCATTAGAGTAACAAATATTTCAACAACAGACTACCTTCCATAATGACAACGCTACCATCCATTGGAGTAATGAAAATATCAAAAAGAGACTACCTTCTATAATGACAAGGCTACCATCCATTGTAGTAACAAAAATCTAGACCACAGACTACCTTCCATAATGACAAGGCTACCATCCATTGGACTAACGAAAATCTCGACAACAGACTACCTTCCATAATGAAAATCCTACCATCCATTGGAGTAACAAAAATCTGGACAACAGAATACCTTCCGTAATGACTAGGCTACTATCCATTGGAGTAACAAAGATATCGACAATAGACTACCTTCCATAATGACAATGCTACCATCCATTGGAGGAACAAAAATATCGACAACATACAACCTTCAATAATGAAAAGGCTTCCATCCATTGGAGTAACAAAAATTTCGAAAACAGACTACCTTCCATAATGACAAGGTTAAAATCCATTAGAATAACAAAAATCTCGACAACAGACTACCTTCCATAATGACATGGCTACCATCCATTAGAGTAACAAAAATCTCGACATCAGACTACCTTCCATAATGACAAGGCTACCATCCATTGGAGTAATGAAAATATCAACAAGAGACTACCTTCCATAATGACAAGGCTACCATGCATTGGAGTAATGAAAATATTAACAACAGATTACCTTCCATAATGACAAGGCTACCATCCATAGTAGTAACAAAATTCTCGCCAGCAGACTACCTTCGATAATGACAAGGCTACTATCTATTGGAGTGACAAAAATATCGACAATAGACTACCTTCCATAATGACAAGGCTACCATCAATTTGAGTAACAAAATCTCGACAACAGACTACCTTTGATTATGACATGGCTATTATCCATTGGAATAACAAAAATATCGACATTAAACTACGTTCCATAATGACAAGGCTACCATCCATTGGGGTAACAAAAATCTCGACAACAGACTACCTTCCATAATGACATGGCTACCATCCATTAGAGTAACAAAAATCTCGACATCAGACTACCTTCCATAATGACAAGGCTACGATCCATTAGAGTAACAAATATTTCAACAACAGACTACCTTCCATAATGACAACGCTACCATCCATTGGAGTAATGAAAATATCAAAAAGAGACTACCTTCTATAATGACAAGGCTACCATCCATTGTAGTAACAAAAATCTAGACCACAGACTACCTTCCATAATGACAAGGCTACCATCCATTGGACTAACGAAAATCTCGACAACAGACTACCTTCCATAATGAAAATCCTACCATCCATTTGAGTAACAAAAATCTGGACAACAGAATACCTTCCATAATGACTAGGCTACTATCCATTGGAGTAACAAAGATATCGACAATAGACTACCTTCCATAATGACAATGCTACCATCCATTGGAGTAACAAAAATCTCGACAATAGACAACATTCCATAATGACAAGGCTACCATCCATTGGAGTAACAAAAATTTCGAAAACATACTACCTTCCATAATGACAAGGCTAAAATCCATTGGAATAACAAAAATCTCGACAACAGACTACCTTTCATAATGACAAGGCTACCATCTATTGGAATAACAAAAATCTAGAGAACAGACTGCCTTCCATAATGACAAGGCTACCATCCAATGGAATAACAAAAATCTCGACAACATACTACCTTCCATAATGACAAGTTTACCATCAATTGTAGTAACCAAAATCTCGACAACAGAATACCTCCCATAATGACAAGGCTACCATCCATTGTAGTAACAAAAATGTCGACAACAGTCTACCTGCCATAATGACAATGCTACCATCCATTTGAGTAACAAAAATCTCGACAACTGTCTACCTTCCATAATGACAAGGCTACCATCCATTGTAGTAACAAAAATATAGACCATAGACTACCTTCCATAATGACAAGGCTACCATCCATTGGACTAACGAAAATCTCGACAACAGACTACCTTCCATAATGAAATGCCTACCATCCATTGGAGTAACAAAAATCTGGACAACATAATACCTTCTATAATGACTAGGCTACTATCCATTGGAGTAACAAAGATATCGACAATAGACAACCTTCCTTAATGAAATGGCTACCATCCATTGGAGTAACAAAAAATTCGAAAACAGACTACCTTCCATAATGACAAGGCTAAAATCCATTGGAGTAACAAAAATCTTGACAACATACTACCTTTCATAATGACAGGGCTACCATCTATTGGAATAACAAAAATCTAGAGAACAGACTGCCTTCCATAATGACAAGGCTACCATCCATTGTAGTAACAAAAATCTAGAGAACAGACTGCCTTCCATAATGACAAGGCTACCATCCAATGGAATAACAAGAATCTCGACAACATACTACCTTCCATAATGACAAGGCTACCATCAAATGTAGTAACCAAAATCTCGACAACAGAATACCTCCCGTAATGACAAGGCTACCATCCATTGTAGTAACAAAAATCTCGACAACAGTCTACCTTCCATAATGACAATGCTACCATCCATTTGAGTAACAAAAATCTCAACAACAATCTACCTTCCATAATGACAAGGCTACCATCCATTGTAGTAACAAAAATATAGACCATAGACTACCTTCCATAATGACAAGGCTACCATCCATTGGACTAACGAAAATCTCGACAACAGACTACATTCCATAATGAAAAGCCTTCCATCCATTGGAGTAACAAAAATCTGGAAAACATAATACCTTCCATAATGAAAAGGCTACCATCCATTGGAGTAACAAAATTTTCGAAAACAGACTACCTTCCATAATGACAAGGCTAAAATCCATTATAGTAACAAAAATCTTGACAACATACTACCTTTCATAATGACAGGGCTACCATCTATTGGAATAACAAAAATCTAGAGAACAGACTGCCTTCCATAATGACAAGGCTACCATCCAATGGAATAAACAAAATCTCGACAACATACTACCTTCCATAATGACAAGGCTACCATCAATTGTAGTAACCAAAATCTCGACAACAGAATACCTTCCATAATGACAAGGCTACCATCCATTATAGTAACAAAAATCTCGACAACAGTTTACCTTCCATAATGACAATGCTACCATCCATTTGAGTATCAAAAATCTCGAAAACAGACTACCTTCCATAATGACAAGGCTACCATCCATTGTAGTAACAAAAATCTAGACCACAGACTACCTTCCATAATGACAAGGCTACCATCCATTGGACTAACGAAAATCTCGATAACAGACTACCTTCCATAATGAAAAGCCTACCATCCATTGGAGTAACAAAAATCTGGACAACATAATACCTTCCGTAATGACTAGGCTACTATCCATTAGAGTAACAAAGATATCGATAACAGACTACCTTCCATAAAGACAATGCTACCATCCATTGGAGTAACAAAAATATCGACAACAGACAACCTTCAACAATGAAAAGGCTACCATCCATTGGAGTAACAAAAATTTCGAAAACAGACTACCTTCCATAATGTCAAGGCTAAAATCCATTGGAGTAACAAAAATCTTGACAACATACTACCTTTCATAATTACAGGGCTACCATCTATTGGAATAACAAAAATCTAGAGAACAGACTGTCTTCCATAATGACAAGGCTACCATCCAATGGAATAACAAAAATCTCAACAACATACTACCTTCCATAATGACAAGGCTACCATCAATTTTAGTAACCAAAATCACGACAACAGAATACCTTCCATAATGACAAGGCTACCATCCATTGTAGTAACAAAAATCTCGACAACAGTTTACCTTCCATAATGACAATGCTACCATCCATTTGAGTATCAAAAATCTCGAAAACAGACTACCTTCCATAATGACAAGGCTACCATCCATTGTAGTAACAAAAATCTAGACCACAGACTACCTTCCATAATGGCAAGGCTACCATCCATTGGACTAACGAAATTCTCGACAACAGACTACCTTCCATAATGAAAAGCCTACCATCCATTGGAGTAACAAAAATCTGGACAACAGAATACCTTCCGTAATGACTAGGCTACTATCCATTGGAGTAACAAAGATATCGACAATAGACTACCTTCCATAATGACAATGCTACCATCCATTGGAGTAACAAAAATATCGACAACAGACAACCTTCAATAATGAAAAGGCTTCCATCCATTGGAGTAACAAAAATTTCGAAAACAGACTACCTTCCATAATGACAAGGTTAAAATCCATTGGAGTAACAAAAATCTTGACAACATACTACCTTTCATAATGACACGGCTACCATCTATTGGAATAACAAAAATCTAGAGAACAGACTGCCTTCCATAATGACAAGGCTACCATCCAATGGAATAACAAAAATCTCAACAACATACTACCTTCCATAATGACAAGGCTACCATCGATTGTAGTAACAAAAATCTCGACAACAGAATACCTTCCATAATGACAAGGCTACCATCCATTGTAGTAACAAAAATCTCGACAACAGTTTACCTTCCATAATGACAATGCTACCATCCATTTGAGTATCAAAAATCTCGAAAACAGACTACCTTCGATAATGACAAGGCTACCATCCATTGTAGTAACAAAAATCTAGACCACAGACTACCTTCCATAATGACAAGGCTACCATCCATTGGACTAACGAAAATCTCAACAACAGACTACCTTCCATAATGAAAAGCCTACCATCCATTGGAGTAACAAAAATCTAGACAACAGAATACCTTCCGTAATGACTAGGCTACTATCCATTGGAGTAACAAAGATATCGACAATAGACTACCTTCCATAATGAAAATGCTACCATCCATTGGAGTAACAAAAATATCGACAACAGACAACCTTCAATAATGAAAAAGGCTACCATCCATTAGAGTAACAAAAATTTCGAAAACAGACTACCTTCCGTAATGACAAGGTTAAAATCCATTGGAGTAACAAAAATCTTGACAACATACTACCTTTCATAATGACAGGGCTACCATCTATTGGAATAAAAAAAATCTAGAGAACAGACTGCCTTCCATAATGACAAGGCTACCATCCAATGGAATAACAAAAATCTCAACAACATACTACCTTCCATAATGACAAGGCTACCATCTATTGTAGTAACCAAAATATCGACAACAGAATACCTTCCATAATGACGAGGCTACCATCCGTTGTAGTAACAAAAATCTCGACAACAGTTTACCTTCCATAATGATAATGCTACCATCCATTTGAGTATCAAAAATCTCGAAAACAGACTACCTTCCATAATGACAAGGCTACCATCCATTGTAGTAACAAAAATCTAGACCACAGACTACCTTCCATATTGACAAGGCTACCATCCATTGGACTAACGAAAATCTCGACAACAGACTACCTTCCATAATGAAAAGCCTACCATCCATTGGAGTAACAAAAATCTGGACAATAGAATACCTTCCGTAATGACTAGGCTACTATCCATTGGAGTAACAAAGATATCGACAATAGACTACCTTCCATAATGAAAATGCTACCATCCATTGGAGTAACAAAAATTTTGAAAACAGACTACCTTCCATAATGAAAAGGTTAAAATCTATTGGAGTAACAAAAATCTTGACAACATACTACCTTTCATAATGACAGGGCTACCATCTATTGGAATAACAAAAATCTAGAGAACAGATTGCCTTCCATAATGACAAGGCTACCATCCAATGGAATAACAAAAATCTCAACAACATACTACCTTCCATAATGACAAGGCTACCATCAATTGTAGTAACCAAAATCTCGACAACAGAATACCTTCCATAATGACGAGGCTACCATCCGTTGTAGTAACAAAAATCTCGACAACAGTTTATCTTCCATAATGACAATGCTACCATCCATTTGAGTATCAAAAATCTCGAAAATAGACTACCTTCCATAATGACAAGGCTACCATCCATTGTAGTAAAAAAAATCTAGACCACAGACTACCTTCCATAATGACAAGGCTACCATCCATTGGACTAACGAAAATCTCAACAACAAACTAGCTTCCATAATGAAAAGCCTACCATCCATTGGAGTAACAAAAATCTAGACAACAGAATACCTTCCGTAATGACTAGGCTACTATCCATTGGAGTAACAAAGATATCGACAATAGACTACCTTCCATAATGAAAATGCTACCATCCATTGGAGTAACAAAATTTTTGAAAAAGACTACCTTCCATAAAGAAAAGGTTAAAATCCATTGGAGTAACAAAAATCTTGACAACATACTACCTTTCATAATGACAGGGCTACCATCTATTGGAATAACAAAAATCTAGAGAACAGACTGCCTTCCATAATGACAAGGCTACCATCCAATGGAATAACAAAAATCTCAACAACATACTACCTTCCATAATGACAAGGCTACCATCTATTGTAGTAACCAAAATCTCGACAACAGAATACCTTCCATAATGACAAGGCTACCATCCATTGTAGTAACAAAAATCTCGACAACAGTTTACCTTCCATAATGACAATGCTACCATCCATTTGAGTATCAAAAATCTCGAAAATAGACTACCTTCCATAATGACAAGGCTACCATCCATTGTAGTAACAAAAATCTAGACCACAGACTACCTTCCATAATGACAAGGCTACCATCCATTGGACTAACGAAAATCTCGACAACAGACTACCTTCCATAATGAAAAGCCTACCATCCATTGGAGTAACAAAAATCTGGACAATAGAATACCTTCTGTAATGACTAGGCTACTATCCATTGGAGTAACAAAGATATCGACAACAAACTACCTTCCATAATGACAATGTTACCATCCATTGGAGTAACAAAAATCTCGATAACAGACAACCTTCCATAATGAAAAGGCTACCATCCATTGGAGTAACAAAAATTTCGAAAACAGACTACCTTCCATAATGACAAGGCTAAAATCCATTGGAGTAACAAAAATCTTAACAACATACTACCTTTCATAATGATAGGGCTACCATCTATAGGAATAACAAAAATCTAGAGAACAGACTTCCTTCCATAATGACAAGGTTACCATGAAATGGAATAACAAAAATCTCGCCAACATACTACCTTCCATAATGACAAGGCTACCATCAATTGTAGTAACCAAAATCTCGACAACAGAATACCTTCCATAATGAGAAGGCTACCATCCATTGTAGTAATAAAAATCTCGACAACAGTCTACCTTCCATAATGACAATGCTACAATCCATTTGAGTTAAAAAATCTCGAAAACAGACTACCTTCCATAATGACAAGGCTACCATCCATTGTAGTAACAAAAATCTAGACCAAAGACTACCTTCCATAATGACAAGGCTACCATCCATTGGACTTACGAAAATCTCGACAACAGACTACCTTCCATAATGAAAAGCCTACCATCCATTGGAGTAACAATAATCTGGACACATGAATACCTTCCATAATGACTAGGCTACTATCGATTAGAGTAACAAAGATATCGATAACAGACTACCTTCCATAATGACAATTCTACCATCCATTGGAGTAACAAAAATCTAGAACACAAACTACCTTCCATAATGACAAGGCTACCATCCATTGGACTAACGAAAATATCGACAACAGACTACCTTCCATAATGAAAAGCCTACCATCCATTGGAGTAACAAAAATCTGGACAACATAATACCTTCCATAATGACTAGTCTACTATCCATTGGAGTAACAAAGATATCGACAACAGACTACCTTCCATAATGACAATGCTACCATCAATTGAAGTAACCAAAATCTCGACAAAAGAAAACCTTCCATAATGACAAGGCTACCATCCATTGTAGTAACAAAAATCTCGAGAACAGTCTACCTTCCATAATGACAATGCTACCATCCATTTGAGTAACAAAAATCTCGACAACAGTCTACCTTCCAAAATGACAAGGCTACCATCTATTGTAGTAACAAAAATCTAGACCACAGACTACCTTCCATAATGACTAGGCTACCATCCATTGGACTAACGAAAATCTCGAAAACAGACTACCTTCCATAATGAAAATCCTACCATCCATTGGAGTAACAAAAATCTTGACAACAGAATACCTTCCATAATGACTAGGCTACTATCCATTGGAGTAACAAAGATATCGACAACAGACTACCTTCCATAATGACAATGGTACCATCCATTGGAGTAATAAAAATCTTGACAACAGACAACCTTCCATAATGAAAAGGCTACCATCCATTGGAGTAACAAAAATTTCGAAAACAGACTACCTTCCATAATGACAAGGCTAAAATCCATTGGAATAACAAAAATCTCGACAATAGACTACCTTTCATAATGACAGGGCTACCATCTATTGGAATAACAAAAATCTAGAGAACAGACTGCCTTCCATAATGACAAGGCTACCATCCAATGGAATAACAAAAATCTCGACAACATACTACCTACCATAATGACAAGGCTACCATCAATTGTAGTAACCAAAATCTCGACAACAGAATACCTCCCATAATGACAAGGCTACCATCCATTGTAGTAACAAAAATCTCGACAACAGTCTACCTTCCATAATGACAATGCTACCATCCATTTCAGTAACAAAAATCTCGACAACAGTCTACCTTCAATAATGACAAGGCTACCATCCATTGTAGTAAAAAAAATATAGACCATAGACTACCTTCCACAATGACAAGGCTACCATGAATTGTAGTCACCAAAATCTCGACAACATAATACCATCCATAATGACAAGGCTACCATCCATTATAGTAACAAAAATCTCGACAACAGTCTACCTTCCATAATGACAATGCTACCATCCATTTGAGTAACAAAAATCTCGACAACAGACTACCTTCCATAATGACAAGGCTACCATCCATTGTAGTAAAAAAAATCTAGACCACAGACTACCTTCCATAATGACAAGGCTACCATCCATTGGACTAACGAAAATCTCGACAACAGACTACCTTCCATAATGACAAGGCTACAATCCATTGGAGTAACAAAAATTTCGAAAACAGACTACCTTCCATAATGACAAGGCTACCATCCATTGGAGTAACAAAAATTTCGAAAACAGACTACCTTCCATAATGACAAGGCTAAAATCCATTGGAGTAACAAAAATCTTAACAACATACTACCTTTCATAATGATAGGGCTACCATCTATAGGAATAACAAAAATCTAGAGAACAGACTTCCTTCCATAATGACAAGGTTACCATGAAATGGAATAACAAAAATCTCGCCAACATACTACCTTCCATAATGACAAGGCTACCATCAATTGTAGTAACCAAAATCTCGACAACAGAATACCTTCCATAATGACAAGGCTACCATCCATTGTAGTAATAAAAATCTCGACAACAGTCTACCTTCCATAATGACAATGCTACAATCCATTTGAGTTAAAAAATCTCGAAAACAGACTACCTTCCATAATGACAAGGCTACCATCCATTGTAGTAACAAAAATCTAGACCAAAGACTACCTTCCATAATGACAAGGCTACCATCCATTGGACTTACGAAAATCTCGACAACAGACTACCTTCCATAATGAAAAGCCTACCATCCATTGGAGTAACAATAATCTGGACACATGAATACCTTCCATAATGACTAGGCTACTATCGATTAGAGTAACAAAGATATCGATAACAGACTACCTTCCATAATGACAATTCTACCATCCATTGGAGTAACAAAAATCTAGAACACAAACTACCTTCCATAATGACAAGGCTACCATCCATTGGACTAACGAAAATATCGACAACAGACTACCTTCCATAATGAAAAGCCTACCATCCATTGGAGTAACAAAAATCTGGACAACATAATACCTTCCATAATGACTAGTCTACTATCCATTGGAGTAACAAAGATATCGACAACAGACTACCTTCCATAATGACAATGCTACCATCAATTGAAGTAACCAAAATCTCGACAAAAGAAAACCTTCCATAATGACAAGGCTACCATCCATTGTAGTAACAAAAATCTCGAGAACAGTCTACCTTCCATAATGACAATGCTACCATCCATTTGAGTAACAAAAATCTCGACAACAGTCTACCTTCCAAAATGACAAGGCTACCATCTATTGTAGTAACAAAAATCTAGACCACAGACTACCTTCCATAATGACTAGGCTACCATCCATTGGACTAACGAAAATCTCGAAAACAGACTACCTTCCATAATGAAAATCCTACCATCCATTGGAGTAACAAAAATCTTGACAACAGAATACCTTCCATAATGACTAGGCTACTATCCATTGGAGTAACAAAGATATCGACAACAGACTACCTTCCATAATGACAATGGTACCATCCATTGGAGTAATAAAAATCTTGACAACAGACAACCTTCCATAATGAAAAGGCTACCATCCATTGGAGTAACAAAAATTTCGAAAACAGACTACCTTCCATAATGACAAGGCTAAAATCCATTGGAATAACAAAAATCTCGACAATAGACTACCTTTCATAATGACAGGGCTACCATCTATTGGAATAACAAAAATCTAGAGAACAGACTGCCTTCCATAATGACAAGGCTACCATCCAATGGAATAACAAAAATCTCGACAACATACTACCTACCATAATGACAAGGCTACCATCAATTGTAGTAACCAAAATCTCGACAACAGAATACCTCCCATAATGACAAGGCTACCATCCATTGTAGTAACAAAAATCTCGACAACAGTCTACCTTCCATAATGACAATGCTACCATCCATTTCAGTAACAAAAATCTCGACAACAGTCTACCTTCAATAATGACAAGGCTACCATCCATTGTAGTAAAAAAAATATAGACCATAGACTACCTTCCACAATGACAAGGCTACCATGAATTGTAGTCACCAAAATCTCGACAACATAATACCATCCATAATGACAAGGCTACCATCCATTATAGTAACAAAAATCTCGACAACAGTCTACCTTCCATAATGAAAATGCTACCATCCATTTGAGTAACAAAAATCTCGACAACAGACTACCTTCCATAATGACAAGGCTACCATCCATTGTAGTAAAAAAAATCTAGACCACAGACTACCTTCCATAATGACAAGGCTACCATCCATTGGACTAACGAAAATCTCGACAACAGACTACCTTCCATAATGACAAGGCTACAATCCATTGGAGTAAAAAAATCTCGACAACAAACTACGTTCCATAATGAATAGGCTACCATCCATTAGTGTAACAAAAATATCGACAATAAACTACCTTCCATAATGACAAGGCTACCAACCATTGGATTAACAAAAATATCGACAACATAATACCTTCCATTATGACTAGGCTACCATACATTGGAGTAACAAAGATATCGACAACAAACTATCTTACATAATGACAAGGCTACCATCCATTGGAGTGACAAAATCTTCGACAACAGACTACCTTCCATAATGACAAGGCTACCATCCATTGGAGTAACAAAAATCTCGAAAACAGAGTACCTTCCATAATGACAAGGCTAAAATCCATTGGAATAACAAAAATCTCGACAACATACTACCTTCCATAATGACAAGACTACCATCAATTGTAGTAACGAAAATCTCGACAACAGACTACCTTCCATAATGACAAGGCTACCATCTATTGGAGTGGCAAAATTCTCGACAACAGACTACCTTCCATAATGACAATGCTACAATCCATTGGAGTAATGAGAATATCAACAAGAGACTACCTTTCATAATGACAAGGCTACCATGCATTGGAGTAATGAAAATATCAACAAGAGACTACCTTCAATAATGACAAGGCTACCATCCATTGGAGTAACAAAAATCTCGCCAACAGACTACCTTCCATAATGACAAGGCTACCATCCATTGGAGTAACAAAATCTCGTCATCAAACTACCTTCCATAATGACAAGGCTACCATCAATTGGAGGAACAAAAATCTCGACAACAAACTACCTTCCATAATGACAAGGCTACCATCCATTAGAGTGACAAAAATATCGACAACAGACTACCTTCCATAATGAAAAGCCTACCATCCATTGAAGTAACAAAAATCTGGACAACAAAATACCTTCCATAATGACGAGCCTACTATCCATTGGAGTAACAAAGATATCGACAACAGACTACCTTCCATAATGACATTGCTACCATCCATTGGAGTAACAAAAATCTCGACAACAGACAACCTTCCATAATGACAAGGCTTCCATCCATTGGAGTAACAAAAATTTCGAAAACAGACTACCTTCCCTAATGACAAGGCTAAAATCCATTGGAGTAACAAAAATCTAGACAACAGACTACCTTTCATAATGATAAGGCTACCATCTATTGGAATAACAAAAATCTAGAGAACAGACTGCCTTCCATAACGACAAGGCTACCATCAATTGTAGTAACCAAAATCTTGACAACATAATACCTTCCATAATGACAAGGCTACCATCCATTGTAGTAACAAAAATCTCGACAACAATCTACCTTCCATAATGACAAGCCTACCATCCATTGTAGTAACAAAAATCTCGACAACAGTCTACCTTCCATAATGACAAGCCTACCATCCATTGTAGTAACAAAAATCTAGACCACAGACTACCTTCCATAATGACAAGGCTACCATCCATTGGACTAACGAAAATCTCGACAACAGACTACCTTCCATAATGAAAAGCCTACCATCCATTGGAGTAACAAAAATTTGGACAAGAGAATACCTTCCATAATGACTAGGCTACTATCCATTGGAGTAACAAAGATATCGACAACAGACTACCTTCCATAATGACAATGCTACCATCCATTGGAGTAACAAAAATCTCGACAACAGACAACGTTCCATAATGACAAGGCTACCATCCATTGGAGTAACAAAAATTTTGAAAACAGACTACCTTCCATAATGACAAGGCTAAAATCCATTGGAGTAACAAAAATCTTGACAACAGACTACCTTTCATAATGACAAGGCTACCATCTATTGGAATAACAAAAATCTAGAGAACAGTCTGCCTTCCGTAATGACAAGGCTACCATCAATTGTAGTAACCAAAATCTCGACAACATACTACCTGTCATAATGACAAGGCTACCATCAATTGTAGTAACCAAAATCTCGACAACAGAATACCTTCCATAATGACAAGGCTACCATCCATTGTAGTAACAAAAATCTCGACAACAGTCTACCTTCCATAATGACAATGATACCATCCATTTGAGTAACAAAAATCTCGACAACAGTCTACCTTCCATAATGACAAGGCTACCATCCATTGTAGTAACAAAAATATAGACCATAGACTACCTTCCATAATGAAAAGGCTACCATCCATTGGACTAACGAAAATCTCGACAACAGAATACCTTCCATAATGAAAAGCCTACCATCCATTGGAGTAACAAAAATCTGGACAACATAATACCTTCTATAATGACTAGGCTATTATCCATTGGAGTAACAAAGATATCGACAACAGACAACCTTCCATAATGAAAAGGCTATCATCCTTTGGAGTAACAAAAATTTCAAAAACATACCACCTTCCATAATGACAAGGCTAAAATCCATTGGAGTAACAAAAATCTTGACAACATACTACCTTTCATAATGACAGGGCTACCATCTATTGGAATAACAAAAATCTAGAGAACAGACTGCCTTCCATAATGACAAGGCTACCATCCAATGGAATAACAAAAATCTCGACAACATACTACCTTCAATAATGACAAGGCTACCATCAATTGTAGTAACCAAAATCTCGACAACAGAATACCTTCCATAATGACAAGGCTACCATCCATTGTAGTAACAAAAATCTCGACAACAGTCTACCTTCCATAATGACAATGCTACCATCCATTTGAGTATAAAAAAATCTCGAAAACAGACTACCTTCCATAATGACAAGGCTACCATCCATTGTAGTAACAAAAATCTAGACCACAGACTAACTTCCATAATGACAAGGCTACCATCCATTGGACTAACAAAAATCTCGACAACAGACTACCTTCCATCATGAAAAGCCTACAATCCATTGGAGTAACAAAAATCTGGACAATAGAATACCTTCCATAATGACAATGCTACCATCCATTGGAGTAAAAAAATTCTCGACAACAGACAACCTTCCATAATGAAAAGGCTACCATCCATTGGAGTAACAAAAATTTTGAATACAGACTACCTTCCATAATGACAAGGCTAAAATCCATTGGAGTAACAAAAATCTTGACAGCATACTACCTTTCATAATGACAGGGCTACAATCTATTGGAATAACAAAAATCTAGAGAACATACTGCCTTCCATAATGACAAGGCTACCATCCAATGGAATAACAAAAATCTCGACAACATACTACCTTCCATAATGACAAGGCTACCATCAATTGTAGTAACCAAAATCTCGACAACAGAATACCTTCCATAATGACAAGGCTACCATCCATTGTAGTAACAAAAATCTCGACAACAGTCTACCTTCCATAATGATAATGCTACCATCCATTTGAGTAAGAAAAATCTCGACAACAGACTACCTTCCATAATGACAAGGCTACCATCCATTGTAGTAACAAAAATCTAGACCACAGACTACCTTCCATAATGACAAGGCTACCATCCATTGGACTAACGAAAATCTCGACAATAGACTACCTTCCATAATGACAAGGCTACAATCCATTGGAGTACCAAAAATCTCGAAAACAAACTACGTTCCATAATAAATAGGCTACCATCCATTGGAGTAACAAAAATATCGACAATAGACTACCTTCCATAATGACAAGGCTACCATCCATTTGAGTAACAAAAATCTCGACAACAGAATACCTTCCATTATGACTAGGATACCATACATTGGAGTAACAAAGATATCGACAACTGACTACCTTACATAATGACAAGGCTACCATCCATTGGAGTGACAAAAATTTCGACAACAGACTACCTTCCATAATGACAAGGCTACCATCCATTGGAGTAACAAAAATCTCGAAAATAGAGTACCTTCCATAATGACAAGGCTAAAATCCATTGGAATAACAAAAATATCGACAACATACTACCTTCCATAATGACAAGACTACAATCAATTGTAGTAACGAAAATCTCGACAACAGACTACCTTCCATAATGACAAGGCTACCATCTATTGGAGTGGCAAAATTCTCGACAACAGACTACCTTCCATAATGACAATGCTACAATCCATTGGAGTAATGAGAATATCAACAAGAGACTACCTTTCATAATGACAAGGCTACCATGCATTGGAGTAATGAAAATATCAACAAGAGACTACCTTCAATAATGACAAGACTACCATCCATTGGAGTAACAAAAATCTCGCCAACAGACTACCTTCCATAATGACAAGGCTACCATCCATTGGAGTAACAAAATCTCGTCATCAAACTACCTTCCATAATGACAAGGATACCATCCATTGGAGGAACAAAAATCTCGACAACAAACTACCTTCCATAATGACAAGGCTACCATCCATTAGAGTGACAAAAATATCGACAACAGACTACCTTCCATAATGAAAAGCCTACCATCCATTGAAGTAACAAAAATCTGGACAACAAAATACCTTCCATAATGACTAGCCTACTATCCATTGGAGTAACAAAGATATCGACAACAGACTACCTTCCATACTGACATTCCTACCATCCATTGGAGTAACAAAAATCTCGACAACAAACAACCTTCCATAATGACAAGGCTTCCATCCATTGGAGTAACAAAAATTTCAAAAACAGACTACCTTCCCTAATGACAAGGCTAAAATCCATTGGAGTAACAAAAATCTAGACAACAGAGTACCTTTCATAATGACAAGGCTACCATCTATTGGAATAACAAAAATCTAGAGAACAGTCTGCCTTCCGTAATGACAAGGCTACCATCAATTGTAGTAACCAAAATCTCGACAACATACTACCTGTCATAATGACAAGGCTACCATCAATTGTAGTAACCAAAATCTCGACAACAGAATACCTTCCATAATGACAAGGCTACCATCCATTGTAGTAACAAAAATCTCGACAAAAGTCTACCTTCCATAATGACAATGAAACCATCCATTTGAGTAACAAAAATCTCGACAACAGTCTACCTTCCATAAAGACAAGGCTACCATCCATTGTAGTAACAAAAATATAGACCATAGACTACCTTCCATAATGAAAAGGCTACCATCCATTGGACTAACGAAAATCTCGACAACAGACTACCTTCCATAATGAAAAGCCTACCATCCATTGGAGTAACAAAAATCTGGACAACATAATACCTTCTATAATGACTAGGCTATTATCAATTGGAGTAACAAAGATATCGACAACAGACAACCTTCCATAATGAAAAGGCTATCATCCTTTGGAGTAACAAAAATTTCAAAAACAGACCACCTTCCATAATGACAAGGCTAAAATCCATTGGAGTAACAAAAATCTTGACAACATACTACCTTTCATAATGACAGGGCTACCATCTATTGGAATAACAAAAATCTAGAGAACAGACTGCCTTCCATAATGACAAGGCTACCATCCAATGGAATAACAAAAATCTCGACAACATACTACCTTCAATAATGACAAGGCTACCATCAATTGTAGTAACCAAAATCTCGACAACAAAATACCTTCCATAATGACAAGGCTACCATCCATTGTAGTAACAAAAATCTCGACAACAGTCTACCTTCCATGATGACAACGCTACCATCCATTTGAGTATAAAAAAATCTCGAAAACAGACTACCTTCCATAATGACAAGGCTACCATCCATTGTAGTAACAAAAATCTAGACCACAGACTAACTTCCATAATGACAAGGCTACCATCCATTGGACTAACAAAAATCTCGACAACAGACTACCTTCCATCATGAAAAGCCTACAATCCATTGGAGTAACAAAAATCTGGACAATAGAATACCTTCCATAATGACAATGCTACCATCCATTGGAGTAAAAAAATTCTCGACAACAGACAACCTTCCATAATGAAAAGGCTACCATCCATTGGAGTAACAAAAATTTCGAATACAGACTACCTTCCATAATGACAAGGCTAAAATGCATTGGAGTAACAAAAATCTTGACAACATACTACCTTTCATAATGACAAGGCTACCATCTATTGGAATAACAAAAATCTAGAGAACAGACTGCCTTCCATAATGACAAGGCTACCATCCAATAGAATAACAAAAATCTCGACAACATACTACCTTCCATAATGACAAGGCTACCATCAATTGTAGTAACCAAAATCTCGACAACAGAATACCTTCCATAATGACAAGGCTACCATCCATTGTAGTAATAAAAATCTCGACAACAGTCTACCTTCCATAATGACAATGCTACCATCCATTTGAGTAAGAAAAATCTCGACAACAGACTACCTTCCATAATGACAAGGCTACCATCCATTGTAGTAACAAAAATCTAGACCACATACTACCTTCCATAATGACAAGGCTACCATCCATTGGACTAACGAAAATCTCGACAACAGACTACCTTCCATAATGACAAGGCTACAATCCATTGGAGTACCAAAAATCTCGACAACAGAATACCTTCCATTATGACTAGGATACCATACATTGGAGTAACAAAGATATCGACAACAGACTACCTTACATAATGACAAGGCTACCATCCATTGGAGTGACAAAAATTTCGACAACAGACTACCTTCCATAATGACAAGGCTACCATCCATTGGATAACAAAAATCTCGAAAATAGAGTACCTTCCATAATGACAAGGCTAAAATCCATTGGAATAACAAAAATCTCGACAACATACTACCTTCCATAATGACAAGACTACAATCAATTGTAGTAACGAAAATCTCGACAACAGACTACCTTCCATAATGACAAGGCTGCCATCCATTGTAGTAACAAAAATCTCAACAACAGACTACCTTCCATAATGACAATGCTACCATCCATTGGAGTAACAAAAAACTCGACAACAGACTACCTTCATTAATGACAAGTCTAAAATCCATTGGAGTAACAAAAATCACGACAACAGACTACCTTTCATAATGATAAGGCTACCATCTATTGGAATAACAAAAATCTAGAGAACAAACTGCCTTCCATAATGACAAGGCTACCATCCAATGGAATAACAAAAATCTCGACAACATACTACCTTCCATAATTACAAGGCTACCATCAATTGTAGTAACCAAAATCTCGACAACAGAATACCTTCCATAATGACAAGGCTACCATCCATTGTAGTAAAAAAAATCTCGACAACAGTCTACCTTCCATAATGACAATGCTACCATCCATTTGAGTAACAAAAATCTCGACAACAGTCTCCCTTCCATAATGACAAGGCTACCATCAATTGTAGTAACAAAAATCAAGACCACTGACTACCTTCCATAATGACAAGGCTACCATCCATTGGACTAACGAAAATCTCGACAACAGACTACCTTCCATAATGAAAAGCCTACCATCAATTGGAGTAACAAAGATATCGACAACATACTACCTTCCATAATGACAAGGCTACCATCCATTGGAGTAACAAAAATCTCGACAACAAACAACATTCCATAATGACAAGGCTACCATCCATTGGAGTAATAAAAATCTCGAAAATAGAGTACCTTCCATAATGACAAGGCTAAAATCCATTGGAATAACAAAAATCTCGATAACATACTACCTTCCATAATGACAAGGCTGCCATCAATTGTAGTAACAAAAATCTTAACAACAGACTACCTTCCATAATGACAAGGCTGCCATCCATTGTAGTAACAAAAATCTTAACAACACACTACCTTCCATAATGACAAGGCTACCATCCAATGGAATAACAAAAATCTCGACAACATACTACCTTCCATAATGACAAGGCTACCATCAATTGTAGTAACAAAAATCTCGACAAGAGTCTACCTTCCATAATGACAATGCTACCATCCATTTGAGTAACAAAAATCTCGACAACAGTCTACCTTCCATAATGACAAGGCTACCATCCATTGTAGTAACAAAAATCTAGACCACTGACTACTTTCCATAATGACAAGGCTACCATCCATTGGACTAACGAAAATCTCGACAACAGACTACCTTCCATAATGAAAAGCCTACCATCCATTGGAGTAACAAAAATCTGGACAACAGAATACCTTCCATAATGACTAGGCTACTATCCTCTGGAGTAACAAAGATACCGACAACAAACTACCTTCCATAATGACAATGCTACCATCCATTGGAGTAACAAAAATCTCGACAACAAACAACGTTCCATAATGACAAGGCTACCATCCATTAGAGTAACAAAAATCTCGACAACGTTCCATAATGACAAGGCTACCATCCATTGTAGTAACAAAAATCATAACAACAGACTACCTTCCATAATGACAAGGCTAAAATCCATTGGAGTAACAAAAATCCAGAGAACAAACGTCCTTCCATAATGACATGGCTAGCATCCAATGGAATAACAAAAATCTCGACAACAGAATACCTTCCATAATGTCAAGGCTACCATCCATTGTAGTAACAAAAATCTCGACAACAGTCTACCTTTCATAATGACAATGCTACCATCCATTGTAGTAACAAAAATCTCGACAACAGACTACCTTCCATAATGACAAGGCTACCATCCATTTGAGTAACAAAAATCTCGACAATAGTCTACCTTCCATAATGATAAGACTACTATCTATTAGACTAACGAAAATCTCGACAACAGACTACCTTCCATAATGAAAAGCCTACGATCCATTGGAGTAATAAAAATCTGGACAACAGAATACCTTCCATAATGACTAGGCTACTATCCATTGGAGTAACAAAGATATCGACAACAGACTACCTTCCATAATGACAATGCTACCATCAATTGGAGTAACAAAAATCTCGACAACAAACAACGTTCCATAATGACAAGGCTACCATCCATTGGAGTAACAAAAGTTTCAAAAACAGACTACCTTCCATAATGACAAGGCTAAAATCCATTGGAGTAAAAAAAATCTTGACAACATACTACCTTTCATAATGACAGGGCTACCATCTATTGGAATAATAAAAATCTAGAGAACAGATTTCCTTCCATAATGACAAGGCTGCCATCCAATGGAATAACAAAAATCTCGACAACATACTACCTTCCATAATGACAAGGCTACCATCAATTGTAGTAACCAAAATCTCGACAACAGAATACCTTCCATAATGACAAGGCTACCATCCATTGTAGTAACAAAAATCTCGACAACAGTCTACCTTCCATAATGACAATGCTACCATCCATTTGAGTAACAAAAATCTCGACAACAGTCTACCTTCCATAATGACAATGCTACCATCCATTTGAGTAACAAAAATCTCGACAACAGACTACCTTCCATAATGACAAGGCTACCATCCATTGGACTAACGAAAATCTCGACAACAGACTACCTTCCATAATGACAAGGCTACAATCCATTGGAGTAACAAAAATCTCGACAACAAACTACGTTCCATAATGAATAGGCTACCATCCATTGGAGTAAAAAAAATATCGATAATAGACTACCTTCAATAATGACAAGGCTGCCATCCATTGGAGTAACAAAAATATCGACAACAGAATACCTTCCATTATGACTAGGCTACCATACATTGGAGTAACAAAGATATCGATAACATACTACCTTACATAATGACAAGGCTACCATCCATTTGGGTGACAAAAATTTAGACAACAGACTACCTTCCATAATGACAAGGCTACCATCCATTGGAGTAACAAAAATCTCGAAAATAAACTACCTTCCATAATGACAAGGCTAAAATCCATTGGAATAACAAAATCTCGACAACATACTACCTTCCATAATGACAAGACTACCATTAATTGTAGTAACGAAAATCTCGACAACAGACTACCTTCCATAATGACAAGGCTGCCATCCATTGTAGTAACAAAAATCTCAACAATCGACTACCTTCCATAATGACAATGCTACCATCCATTGGAGTAACAAAAATCTCGACAAGAGACTACCTTCCATAATTACAAGGCTACCATCCATTAGAGTATGAAAAATCTCGACAATAGACTACATTCCATAATGACAAGGATACCATCCATTGGAGTGACAAAAATATCGACAACAGACTACTTTCCATTATGACAATGCTACAATCCATTGGAGTAATGAGAATATCAACAAGAGACTACCTTTCTTAATGATAAGGCTACCATGCATTGGAGTAATGAAAATATCAACAAGAGACTACCTTCCATAATGACAAGGCTACCATCAATTGGAGTAACAAAATCTCGACATCAAACTACCTTCCATAATGACAAGGCTACCATCCATTGGAGTAACAAAAATCTGGACAACAAACTACCTTCCATAATGACAAGGCTGCCATCCATTAGAGTGACAAAAATATCGACAACAGACTACCTTCCATAATGAAAAGCCTACCATCCATTGGAGTAACAAAAATATGGACAACAAAATACCTTCCATAATGACAAGACTGCCATCCAATGGAATAACAAAAATCTCGCCAACAAACTACCTTCCATAATGACAAGGCTACCATCAATTGTAGTAACCAAAATCTCGACAACAGAATACCTTCCATAATGACAAGGCTACCATCCATTGTAGTAACAAAAATCTCGACAACAGTCTACCTTCCATAATGACAATGCTACCATCCATTTGAGTAACAAAAATCTCGACAACAGACTACCTTCCATAATGACAAGGCTACCATCCATTGTAGTAACAAAAATCTAGACCACAGACTACCTTCCATAATGACAAGGCTACCATCCGTTGGACTAACGAAAATCTCGACAACAGACTACCTTCCATAAAGACAAGGCTACAATCCATTGGAGTAACAAAAATCTCGACAACAAACTACGTTCCATAATGAATAGGCTACAATCCATTGGAGTAACAAAAATATCGATAATAGACTACCTTCCATAATGACAAGGCTACCATCCATTGGAGTAACAAAAATATCGACAACAGAATACCTTCCATTATGATTAGGCTACCATACATTGGAGTAACAAAGATATCGACAACAGACTACCTTACATAATGACAAGGCTACCATCCATTGGAGTGACAAAAATTTCGACAACAGACTACCTTCCATAATGACAAGGCTACCATCCATTGGAGTAACAAAAATCTCGAAAACAGAGTACCTTCCATATTGACAAGGCTAAAATCCATTGGAATATCAAAAATCTCGACAACATACTAACTTCCATAATGACAAGGCTGCCAATTATTGTAGTAACAAAAATCTCAACAATCGACTACCTTCCATAATGACAATGCTACCATCCATTGGAGTAACAAAAATCTCGACAACAGACTACCTTCCATAATGACAAGGCTACCATCCATTAGAGTATGAAAAATCTCGACAATAGTCTACCTTCCATAATGACAAGGCTACCATCCATTGGAGTGACAAAAATCTCGATAAGAGACTACCTTCAATAACGAAAATGCTACAATCCATTGGAGTATTGAGAATATCAACAAGAGACTAACTTTCATAATCACAAGGCTACCATGCATTGGAGTAATGAAAATATCAACAAGAGACTACCTTCAATAATGACAAGGCTACCATCCATTGGAGTAACAAAAATCTCGCCAACAGACTACCTTCCATAATGACAAGGCTACCATCCATAGGAGTAAAAAAATCTAGACATCAAACTACCTTCCATAATGACAAGGCTACCATCCATTGGAGTAACAAAAATCTGGACAACATAATACCTTCCGTAATGACTAGGCTACTATCCATTAGAGTAACAAAGATATCGACAACAAACTACCTTCCATAATGACAAGGCTACCATCCATTAGAGTGACAAAAATGTCGACAACAGACTACCTTCCATAATGAAAAGCCTACCATCCATTGGAGAAACAAAAATCTGGACAACAAAATAGCTTCCATAATGACTAGGCTACTATCCATTGGAGTAACAAAGATATCGACAACAGACTACCTTCCATAATGATATTGCTTCCATCCATGGGAGTAACAAAAATCTCGACAACAGAATACCTTCCATAATGACAAGGCTACCATCCATTGGAGTAACAAAAATCTCGACAACAGACTACCTTTCATAATGATAAGGCTACCATCTATTGGAATAAAAAAAATCTAGAGAACAGACTGCCTTCCATAATGACAAGGCTACCATCTAATGGAATAACAAAAATCTCGAGAACATACTACCTTCCATAATGACAAGGCTACCATTAATTGTAGATACCAAAATCTCGACAACAGAATACCTTCCATAATGACAAGGCTACCATCCATTGTAGTAACAAAAATCTCGACAATAGTCTACCTTCCATAATGACAATGCTACCATCCATTTGAGTACCAAAAATCTCGACAACAGTCTACCTTCCATAATGACAAGTCTACCATCCATTGTAGTAACAAAAATCTAGACCACATACTACCTTCCATAATGACAAGGCTACCATACATTGGACTAACGAAAATCTCGACAACAGACTACCTTCCATAATGAAAAGCCTACCATCCATTGGAGGAACAAAAATCTGGACAACAGAATACCTTCCATAATGACTAGGCTACTATCCATTGGAGTAACAAAGATATCGACAACAGACTACCTTCCATAATGATAATGCTACCATCCATTGGAGTAACAAAAATCTCGACAACAGACAACGTTCTATAATGACAAGGCTACCATCCATTGGAGTAACAAAAATTTCGAAAACAGACTACCTTCCATAATGACAAGGCTAAAATCCATTGGAGTAACAAAAATGTCGACAACAGACTACCTTTCATAATGACAAGGCTACCATCTATTGGAATAACCAAAATCTAGAGAACAAACTGCCTTCCATAATGACAAGGCTACCATCCAATGGAATAAAAAAAATCTCGACAACATACTACCTTCCATAATGACAAGGCTACCATCAATTGTAGTAACCAAAATCTCGACAACAGAATACGTTCCATAATGACAAGGCTACCATCCATTGTAGTAACAAAAATCTCGACAATAGTCTACCATCCATAATGACAATGCTACCATCCATTTGAGTAACAAAAATCTCGACAACAGACTACTTTCCATAATGAAAAGCCTACCATCCATTTGAGTAACAAAAATCTAGACAACATAATACCTTCTATAATGACTAGGCTACTATCCATTGGAGTAACAAAGATATCGACAACAGACTACCTTCCATAATGACAATGCTACCATCAATTGGAGTAACAAAAATATCGACAACAGAATACCTTCCATTATGACTAGCCTACCATCCATTAGAGTAACAAAGATATCGATAATAGACTACCTTCCATAATGACAAGGCTACCATTCATTGGAGTGACAAAAATTTCGACAACAGACTACCTTCCATAATGACAAGGCTACCATCCATTGGAGTAACAAAAATCTCGAAAATAGAGTACCTTCCATAATGACAAGGCTAAAATCCATTGGAATAACAAAAATCTCGACAACGTACTACCTTCAATGAAGACAAGACTACCATCAATTGTAGTAACGAAAATCTCGACAACAGACTACCTTCCATAATGACATGGCTGCCATCCATTGTAGTAACAAAATCTCAACAACAGACTACCTTCCATAATGACAATGCTACCATCCATTGGAGTAACAAAAATCTAGACAACAGACTACCTTCCATAATGACAAGGCTACCATCCATTAGAGTATGAAAAATATCGATGTTAGACTACCTTCCATAATGACAAGGCTACCATCCATTGGAGTGAAAAAAATCTCGACAACAGACTACCTTCCATAATGACAAGGCTACAATTCATTGGAGTAATGAGAATATCAACAAGAGACTGCCTTCCATAATGACAAGGCTACCATCCAATGGAATAACAAAAATCTCGACAACATACTACCTTCCATAATGACAAGGCTACCATCAATTGTAGTAACCAAAATCTCGACAACAGAATACCTTCCATAATGACAAGGCTACCATCCATTGTAGTAACAAAAATCTCGACAACAGTCTACCTTCCATAATGACAATGCTACCATCCATTTGAGTACCAAAAATCTCGACAACAGTCTACCTTCCATAATGACAAGTCTACCATCCATTGTAGTAACAATAATCTAGACCACAGACTACCTTCCATAATGACAAGGCTACCATTCATTGGACTAACGAAAATCTCGACAACAGACTACCTTCCATAATGAAAAGCCTACCATCCATTGGAGTAACCAAAATCTGGACAACAGAATACCTTCCATAATGACTAGGCTACTATCCATTGGAGTAACAAAAATCTCGACAATATTCTACCTTCCATAATGACAATGCTACCATCCATTTGAGTAACAAAAATCTCAACTACAGACTACCTTCCATAATGAAAAGCCTACCATTCATTGGAGTAACAAAAATCTGGACAACATAATAACTTCTATAATGACTAGGCTACTATCCATTGGAGTAACAAACATATCGGCAACAGACTACCTTCCATAATGACAATGCTACCATCAATTGGAGTAACAAAAAAATCGACAATAGACTACCTTCCATAATGACAAGGATACCATCCATTGGAGTAACAAAAATATCGACAACAGAATACCTTCCATTATGACTAGCCTACCATCCATTAGAGTAATAAAGATATCGATAATAGACTACCTTCCATAATGACAAGGCTACCATCCATTGGAGTGACAAAAATTTCAACAGCAGACTACCTTCCATAATGACAAGGCTACCATCCATTGGAGTAACAAAAATCTCGAAAACAGAGTACCTTCCATAATGACAAGGCTAAAATCCATTGGAATACCAAAAATCTCGACAACATACTACCTTTAATAAAGACAAGACTACCATCAATTTTAGTAACGAAAATCTCGACAACAGACTACCTTACATAATGACATGGCTGCCATCCTTTGTAGTAACAAAAATCTCAACAATAGACTACCTTCTATAATGACAATGCTACCATCCATTGGAGTAATAAAAATCTAAACAACATACTACCTTCCATAATGACAAGGCTACCATCCATTAGAGTGTGATAAATCTCGATGTTAGACTACCTTCCATAATGACAAGGCTACCATCCATTGGAGTGTCAAAAATCTCGACAACAGACTACCTTCCATAATGACAAGGCTACAATCCATTGGAGTAATGAAAATATCAACAAGAGACTACCTTAAATAATGATAACGCTACCATCCATTGGAGTAACAAAAATCTCGCCAACAGACTATCTTCAATAATGAGAAGGTTACCATCCATTGTAGTGACAAAAATCTCGACAATAGAATACCTTCCATAACGACAAGGCTACCATCCATTGGAGTAACAAAAATCTCGACAAAAAACTACCTTCCATAATGAAAAGGCTACCATCCATTGGAGTAACAAAAATCTGGACAACAGAATACCTTCCATAATGACTAGGCTACTATCCATTGGAGTAACAAAGCTATTGACAATAGACTACCTTCCATAATGACAATGCTACCATCCATGGGAGTAACAAAAATCTCGACAACAGATAACCTTCCATAATGACAAGGCTACCATCCATTGGAGTAACAAAAATTTCGAAAACAGACTACCTTCCATAATGACAAGGCTAAAATCCATTACATTAACAAAAATCTCGACAACAGACTACCTTTCATAATGATAAGGCGACCATCTATTGGAATAACAAAAATCTAGAGAACAAACTGCCTTCCATAATGACAAGGCTACCATCCAATGGAATAACAAAAATCTCGACAACATACTACCTTCCATAATGACAAGGCTACCATCAATTGTAGCAACCAAAATCTCGACAACAGAATACCTTCCATAATGACAAGGCTACCATCCATTGTAGTAACAAAAATCTAGACCACAGACTACCTTCCATAATGACAAGGCTACCATCCATTAGACTAACGAAAATCTCGATAACAGACTACCTTCAATAATGAAAAGCCTACCATCCATTGGAGTAACAAAAATCTGGACAACAAAATACCTTCCATAATGACTAGGCTACTATCCATTGGAGTAACAAAGATATCGACAACAGACTACCTTCCATAATGACAATGCTACCATCCATTGGAGTAATAAAAATCTCGACAATAGACAACCTTCCATAATGACAAGGCTACCATCCATTGGAGTAACAAAAATTTCGAAAACATACTACCTTCCATAATGACAAGGCTAAAATCCATTGGAGTAACAAAAATCTCGACAACAGACTACCTTTCATAATGACAAGGTTACCATCTATTGGAATAACAAAAATCTAGAAAACAGACTGCCTTCCATAATGACAAGGCTACCATCCAATGGAATGACAAAAATCTCGACAACATACTACCTTCCATAATGACAAGGCTACCATCCATTGTAGTAACAAAAATCTCGATAATAGTCTACCTTCCATAATGACAATGCTACCATCCATTTGAGTAACAAAAATCTCGACAACAAACTAACTTCCATAATGAAAAGCCTACCATCCATTGGAGTAACAAAAATCTGGACAACATAATACCTTCTATAATGACTAGGCTACTATCCATTGGAGTAACAAAGATCTCGACAACAAACAACGTTCCATAATGACAAGGCTACCATCAATTGGAGTAACAAAAATTTCGAAAACAGACTACCTTCCATAATGACAAGGCTAAAATCCATTGGAGTAACAAAAATCTCGACAACAGACTACCTTTCATAATGACAAGGCTACCATCTATTGGAATAACAAAAATCTAGAGAACAGACTGCCTTCTACAATGACAATGCTACCATCCAATGGAATAACAAAAATCTCGACAACAGACAACATTCCATAATGACAAGCCTACCATCCATTGGAGTAACAAAAATTTCTAAAACAGACTACCTTCCATAATGACAAGGCTAAAATCCATTAGAGTAACAAAAATCTCGATAATAGACTACCTTTCATAATGATAAGGCTACCATCTATTGGAATAACAAAAATCTAGAGAACAATCTACCTTCCATAATGACAAGGCTACCCTCCATTGTAGTAACAAAAATATAGACCATAGACTACCTTCCATAATACTAGGCTACCATAATGAAAAGCCTACCATCCATTGGAGTAACAAAAATCTGGAAAACAGAATACCTTCCATAATGACTAGGCTACTATCCATTGGAGTAACAAAGATATCAACAGCAGACTACCTTCCATAATGACCAGGCTAAAATCCATTAGAATAACAAAAATCTCGACAACATACTACCTTCCATAATGACAAGACTACCATCCATTGGAGTAACAAAAATCTAGACAACAAACTACCTTCCATAATGACAAGGCTACCATCCATTAGAGTATGAAAAATCTCGACATTAGACTACCTTCCATAATGACAAGGCTAAAATCCATTGGAGTAACAAAAATCTCGACAACAGACTACCTTTCATAATGATAAGGCTACCATCTATTGGAATAAAAAAAATCTAGAGAACAGACTGCCTTCCATAATGACAAGCCTACCATCCAATGGAATAACAAAAATCTCGACAATATACTACCTTCCATAATGACAAGGCTACCATCAATTGTAGTAAACAAAATCTCGACAACAGAATACCTTCCATAATGACAAGGCTACCATCCATTGTAGTAACCAAAATCTCGACAACAGAATACCTTCCATAATGAAAAGCCTACTATCCATTGGAGTAACAAAAATCTGGACAACAGATCACCTTCCATAATGACTAGGCTACTATCCATTGGAGTAACAAAGATATCGACAACAGACTACCTTCCATAATGACAATGCTACCATCCATTGGAGTAACAAAAATCTCGACAACAGACAACCTTCCATAATGACAAGCCTACCATCCATTGGAGTAACAAAAATTTCTAAAACAGACTACCTTCCATAATGACAAGGCTAAAATCCATTAGATTAACAAAAATCTCGACAACAGACTACCTTTCATAATGATAAGGCTACCATTTATTGGAATAACAAAAATCTAGAGAACAATCTACCTTCCATAATGACAAGGCTACCCTTCATTGTAGTAACAAAAATATAGACCATAGACTACCTTCCATAATACTAGGCTACCATCCATTGGACTAAAGAAAATCTCGACAACAAACTACCTTCCATAATGACAATGCTACCATCCATTGGAGTAACAAAAATCTAGACAACAGACTACCTTCCATAATGAAAAGGCTACCCTCCATTAGAGTATGAAAAATCTCGACATTAGACTACCTTCCATAATGACAAGGCTACCATCCATTGTAGTGACAAAAATCACGACAACAGACTACCTTCCAAAATGACAAGGCTACAAACCATTGGAGTAATGAGAATATCAACAAGAGACTACCTTCCATAATGACAAGGCTACCATGCATTGGAGTAATGAAAATATCAACAAGAGACTACCTTCAATAATGACAAGTCTACCATCCATTGGAGTAACAAAAATCTCGCCAACAGACTACCTTCCATAATGACAAGGTTACCATCCATTGGAGTGACAAAAATCTCGACAATAGAATACCTTCCATAACGACAAGGATACCATCCAATTGAGCAACAAAGATATCGACAACAGACTACCTTCCATAATGACAAGGCTAAAATCCATTGGAGTGACAAAAATCTCGACAACAGACAACCTTCTATAATCAAAAGGCTACCATCCATTGGAATAACAAAAATATAGAGAACAGACTGCCTTCCATAATGACAAGGCTACCATCCAATGGAATAACAAAAATCTCGATAACATACTACCTTCCATAATGACATGGCTACCATCAATTGTAGTAACCAAAATCTCGACAACAAAATACCTTCCATAATGACAAGGCTACCATCCATTGTAGTAACAAAAATCTCGACAACAGTCTACCTTCCATAATGACAATGCTACCATCCATTTGAGTAACAAAAATCTCGAGAACAGACTACCTTCCATAATGACAAGGCTACCATCCATTGTAGTAACAAAAATCTAGAACACAGACTACCTTCCATAATGACAAGGCTACCATCCATTGGACTAACGAAAATCTCGATAACAGACTACCTTCAATAATGAAAAGCCTACCATCCATTGGAGTAACAAAAATCTGGACAACAAAATACCTTCCATAATGACTAGGCTACTATCCATTGGAGTAACAAAGATATCGACAACAGACTACCTTCCATAATGACAATGCTACCATCCATTGGAGTAATAAAAATCTCGACAATAGACAACCTTCCATAATGACAAGGCTACCATCCATTGGAGTAACAAAAATTTCGAAAATAGACTACCTTCCATAATGACAAGGCTAAAATCCATTGGAGTAACAAAAATCTCGACAACAGACTACCTTTCATAATGACAAGGTTACCATCTATTGGAATAACATAAATCTAGAAAACAGACTGCCTTCCATAATGACAAGGCTACCATCCAATGGAATGACAAAAATCTCGACAACATACTACCTTCCATAATGACAAGGCTACCATCAATTGTAGTAACCAAAATCTCGACAACAGAATACCTTCCATAATGACAAGGCTACCATCCATTGTAGTAACAAAAATCTCGACAATAGTCTACCTTCCATAATGACAATGCTACCATCCATTTGAGTAACAAAAATCTCGACAACAAACTAACTTCCATAATGAAAAGCCTACCATCCATTGGAGTAACAAAAATCTGGACAACATAATACCTTCTATAATGACTAGGCTACTATCCATTGGAGTAACAAAGATATCGACAACAGACTACCTTCCATAATGACAATGCTACCATCAATTGGAGTAACAAAAATTTCGAAAACAGACTACCTTCCATAATGACAAGGCTAAAATCCATTGGAGTAACAAAAATCTCGACAACAGACTACCTTTCATAATGACAAGGCTACCATCTATTGGAATAACAAAAATCTAGAGAACAGACTGCCTTCTACAATGACAATGCTACCATCCAATGGAATAACAAAAATCTCGACAACAGACAACCTTCCATAATGACAAGCCTACCATCCATTGGAGTAACAAAAATTTCTAAAACAGACTACCTTCCATAATGACAAGGCTAAAATCCATTAGAGTAACAAAAATCTCGATAATAGACTACCTTTCATAATGATAAGGCTACCATCTATTGGAATAACAAAAATCTAGAGAACAATCTACCTTCCATAATGACAAGGCTACCCTCCATTGTAGTAACAAAAATATAGACCATAGACTACCTTCCATAATACTAGGCTACCATAATGAAAAGCCTACCATCCATTGGAGTAACAAAAATCTGGAAAACAGAATACCTTCCATAATGACTAGGCTACTATCCATTGGAGTAACAAAGATATCAACAGCAGACTACCTTCCATAATGACCAGGCTAAAATCCATTAGAATAACAAAAATCTCGACAACATACTACCTTCCATAATGACAAGACTACCATCCATTGGAGTAACAAAAATCTAGACAACAAACTACCTTCCATAATGACAAGGCTACCATCCATTAGAGTATGAAAAATCTCGACATTAGACTACCTTCCATAATGACTAGGCTAAAATCCATTGGAGTAACAAAAATCTCGACAACAGACTACCTTTCATAATGACAAGGCTACCATCTATTGGAATAACAAAAATCTAGAGAACAGACTGCCTTCTACAATGACAATGCTACCATCCAATGGAATAACAAAAATCTCGACAACAGACAACCTTCCATAATGACAAGCCTACCATCCATTGGAGTAACAAAAATTTCTAAAACAGACTACCTTCCATAATGACAAGGCTAAAATCCATTAGAGTAACAAAAATCTCGATAATAGACTACCTTTCATAATGATAAGGCTACCATCTATTGGAATAACAAAAATCTAGAGAACAATCTACCTTCCATAATGACAAGGCTACCCTCCATTGTAGTAACAAAAATATAGACCATAGACTACCTTCCATAATACTAGGCTACCATAATGAAAAGCCTACCATCCATTGGAGTAACAAAAATCTGGAAAACAGAATACCTTCCATAATGACTAGGCTACTATCCATTGGAGTAACAAAGATATCAACAGCAGACTACCTTCCATAATGACCAGGCTAAAATCCATTAGAATAACAAAAATCTCGACAACATACTACCTTCCATAATGACAAGACTACCATCCATTGGAGTAACAAAAATCTAGACAACAAACTACCTTCCATAATGACAAGGCTACCATCCATTAGAGTATGAAAAATCTCGACATTAGACTACCTTCCATAATGACTAGGCTAAAATCCATTGGAGTAACAAAAATCTCGACAACAGACTACCTTTCATAATGACAAGGCTACCATCTATTGGAATAAAAAAAATCTAGAGAACAGACTGCCTTCCATAATGACAAGCCTACCATCCAATGGAATAACAAAAATCTCGACAATATACTACCTTCCATAATGACAAGGCTACCATCAATTGTAGTAAACAAAATCTCGACAACAGAATACCTTCCATAATGACAAGGCTACCATCCATTGTAGTAACCAAAATCTCGACAACAGAATACCTTCCATAATGAAAAGCCTACTATCCATTGGAGTAACAAAAATCTGGACAACAGATCACCTTCCATAATGACTAGGCTACTATCCATTGGAGTAACAAAGATATCGACAACAGACTACCTTCCATAATGACAATGCTACCATCCATTGGAGTAACAAAAATCTCGACAACAGACAACCTTCCATAATGACAAGCCTACCATCCATTGGAGTAACAAAAATTTCTAAAACAGACTACCTTCCATAATGACAAGGCTAAAATCCATTAGATTAACAAAAATCTCGACAACAGACTACCTTTCATAATGATAAGGCTACCATTTATTGGAATAACAAAAATCTAGAGAACAATCTACCTTCCATAATGACAAGGCTACCCTTCATTGTAGTAACAAAAATATAGACCATAGACTACCTTCCATAATACTAGGCTACCATCCATTGGACTAACGAAAATCTCGACAACAAACTACCTTCCATAATGACAATGCTACCATCCATTGGAGTAACAAAAATCTAGACAACAGACTACCTTCCATAATGAAAAGGCTACCCTCCATTAGAGTATGAAAAATCTCGACATTAGACTACCTTCCATAATGACAAGGCTACCATCCATTGTAGTGACAAAAATCACTACAACAGACTACCTTCCAAAATGACAAGGCTACAAACCATTGGAGTAATGAGAATATCAACAAGAGACTACCTTCCATAATGACAAGGCTACCATGCATTGGAGTAATGAAAATATCAACAAGAGACTACCTTCAATAATGACAAGTCTACCATCCATTGGAGTAACAAAAATCTCGCCAACAGACTACCTTCCATAATGACAAGGTTACCATCCATTGGAGTGACAAAAATCTCGACAATAGAATACCTTCCATAACGACAAGGATACCATCCAATTGAGCAACAAAGATATCGACAACAGACTACCTTCCATAATGACAAGGCTAAAATCCATTGGAGTGACAAAAATCTCGACAACAGACAACCTTCTATAATCAAAAGGCTACCATCCATTGGAATAACAAAAATATAGAGAACAGACTGCCTTCCATAATGACAAGGCTACCATCCAATGGAATAACAAAAATCTCGATAACATACTACCTTCCATAATGACATGGCTACCATCAATTGTAGTAACCAAAATCTCGACAACAAAATACCTTCCATAATGACAAGGCTACCATCCATTGTAGTAACAAAAATCTCGACAACAGTCTACCTTCCATAATGACAATGCTACCATCCATTTGAGTAACAAAAATCTCGAGAACAGACTACCTTCCATAATGACAAGGCTACCATCCATTGTAGTAACAAAAATCTAGAACACAGACTACCTTCCATAATGACAAGGCTACCATCCATTGGACTAACGAAAATCTCGATAACAGACTACCTTCAATAATGAAAAGCCTACCATCCATTGGAGTAACAAAAATCTGGACAACAAAATACCTTCCATAATGACTAGGCTACTATCCATTGGAGTAACAAAGATATCGACAACAGACTACCTTCCATAATGACAATGCTACCATCCATTGGAGTAATAAAAATCTCGACAATAGACAACCTTCCATAATGACAAGGCTACCATCCATTGGAGTAACAAAAATTTCGAAAATAGACTACCTTCCATAATGACAAGGCTAAAATCCATTGGAGTAACAAAAATCTCGACAACAGACTACCTTTCATAATGACAAGGTTACCATCTATTGGAATAACATAAATCTAGAAAACAGACTGCCTTCCATAATGACAAGGCTACCATCCAATGGAATGACAAAAATCTCGACAACATACTACCTTCCATAATGACAAGGCTACCATCAATTGTAGTAACCAAAATCTCGACAACAGAATACCTTCCATAATGACAAGGCTACCATCCATTGTAGTAACAAAAATCTCGACAATAGTCTACCTTCCATAATGACAATGCTACCATCCATTTGAGTAACAAAAATCTCGACAACAAACTAACTTCCATAATGAAAAGCCTACCATCCATTGGAGTAACAAAAATCTGGACAACATAATACCTTCTATAATGACTAGGCTACTATCCATTGGAGTAACAAAGATATCGACAACAGACTACCTTCCATAATGACAATGCTACCATCAATTGGAGTAACAAAAATTTCGAAAACAGACTACCTTCCATAATGACAAGGCTAAAATCCATTGGAGTAACAAAAATCTCGACAACAGACTACCTTTCATAATGACAAGGCTACCATCTATTGGAATAACAAAAATCTAGAGAACAGACTGCCTTCTACAATGACAATGCTACCATCCAATGGAATAACAAAAATCTCGACAACAGACAACCTTCCATAATGACAAGCCTACCATCCATTGGAGTAACAAAAATTTCTAAAACAGACTACCTTCCATAATGACAAGGCTAAAATCCATTAGAGTAACAAAAATCTCGATAATAGACTACCTTTCATAATGATAAGGCTACCATCTATTGGAATAACAAAAATCTAGAGAACAATCTACCTTCCATAATGACAAGGCTACCCTCCATTGTAGTAACAAAAATATAGACCATAGACTACCTTCCATAATACTAGGCTACCATAATGAAAAGCCTACCATCCATTGGAGTAACAAAAATCTGGAAAACAGAATACCTTCCATAATGACTAGGCTACTATCCATTGGAGTAACAAAGATATCAACAGCAGACTACCTTCCATAATGACCAGGCTAAAATCCATTAGAATAACAAAAATCTCGACAACATACTACCTTCCATAATGACAAGACTACCATCCATTGGAGTAACAAAAATCTAGACAACAAACTACCTTCCATAATGACAAGGCTACCATCCATTAGAGTATGAAAAATCTCGACATTAGACTACCTTCCATAATGACTAGGCTAAAATCCATTGGAGTAACAAAAATCTCGACAACAGACTACCTTTCATAATGACAAGGCTACCATCTATTGGAATAAAAAAAATCTAGAGAACAGACTGCCTTCCATAATGACAAGCCTACCATCCAATGGAATAACAAAAATCTCGACAATATACTACCTTCCATAATGACAAGGCTACCATCAATTGTAGTAAACAAAATCTCGACAACAGAATACCTTCCATAATGACAAGGCTACCATCCATTGTAGTAACCAAAATCTCGACAACAGAATACCTTCCATAATGAAAAGCCTACTATCCATTGGAGTAACAAAAATCTGGACAACAGAACACCTTCCATAATGACTAGGCTACTATCCATTGGAGTAACAAAGATATCGACAACAGACTATCTTCCATAATGACAATGCTACCATCCATTGGAGTAACAAAAATCTCGACAACAGACAACCTTCCATAATGACAAGCCTACCATCCATTGGAGTAACAAAAATTTCTAAAACAGACTACCTTCCATAATGACAAGGCTAAAATCCATTAGATTAACAAAAATCTCTCGACAACAGACTACCTTTCATAATGATAAGGCTACCATTTATTGGAATAACAAAAATCTAGAGAACAATCTACCTTCCATAATGACAAGGCTACCCTTCATTGTAGTAACAAAAATATAGACCATAGACTACCTTCCATAATACTAGGCTACCATCCATTGGACTAACGAAAATCTCGACAACAAACTACCTTCCATAATGACAATGCTACCATGCATTGGAGTAATGAAAATATCAACAAGAGACTATCTTCAATAATGACAAGGCTACCATCCATTGGAGTAACAATAATCTCGCCAACAGACTACCTTCCATAATGAGAAGGTTACCATCCATTGGAGTAACAAAAATTTCGAAAACATACTACCTTCCATAATTACAAGGCTAAAATCCATTGGAGTAACAAAAATCTCGACAACAGACTACCTTTCATAATGACAAGGCTACCATCTATTGGAATAACAAAAATCTAGAGAACAGACTGCCTTCCATAATGATAAGGCTACCATCCAATGGAATAACAAAAATATCGACAACATACTACCTTCCATAATGACAAGGCTACCATCAATTGTAGTAACCAAAATCTCGACAACAGAATACCTTCCATAATGACAAGGCTACCATCCATTGTAGTAACAAAAAACTCGACAATAGTCTACCTTCCATAATGACAATACTACCATCCATTTGAGTAACCAAAATCTCGACAACAGACTACCTTTCATAATGAAAAGCCTACCATCCATTGGAGTAACAAAAATCTGGACAACATAATACCTTCTATAATCACTAGGCTACTATCCATTGGAGTAACAAAGATATCGACAACAGACTACCTTCCATAATGACAATGTTACCATCAATTGGAGTAACAAAAATATCGACAATAGACTACCTTCCATAATGACAAGGCTACCATCCATTGGAGTAACAAAAATATCGACAACAGAATACCTTCCATTATGACTAGTCTACCATCCATTAGAGTAACAAAGATATCGATAATAGACTACCTTCCATAATGACAAGGCTACCATCCATTGGAATGACAAAAATTTCGACAACAGACTACCTTCCATAATGACAAGGCTAAAATCCATTGGAATAACAAAAATCTCGACAACATACTACCTTTAATAAAGAAAAGACTACCATCAATTGTAGTAACGAAAATCTCGACAACAGACTACCTTCCATAATGACATGGCTGCCATCCATTGTAGTAACAAAAATCTCAACAACAGACTACCTTCCATAATGACAATGCTACCATCCATTGGAGTAACAAAAATCTACACAACATACTCCCTTCCGTAATGACAAGGCTACCATCCATTAGAGTATGAAAAATATCGATGTTAGACTACCTTCCATGATGACAAGGCTACCATCCATTGGAGTGACAAAAATCTCGACAATAGACTACCTTCCATAATGACAAGGCTACAATCCATTGGAGTAATGAGAATATCAACAAGAGACTACCTTCCATAATGACAAGGCTACCATGCATTGGAGTAATGAAAATATCAACAAGAGACTACCTTCAATAATGACAAGGCTACCATCCATTGGAGTAACAATAATCTCGACAACAGACTACCTTCCATAATGAGAAGGTTACCATCCATTGGAGTAACAAAAATTTCGAAAACAGACTACCTTCCATAATGACAAGGCTAAAATCTATTGGAGTAACAAAAATCTCGACAACAGACTACCTTTCATAATGACAAGGCTACCATCTATTGGAATAATAAAAATCTAGAGAACAGACGACCTTCCATAATGACAAGGCTACCATTCAATGGAATAAAAAAAATCTCGACAACATACTACATTCCATAATGACAAGGCTACCATCAATTGTAGTAACCAAAATCTCGACAACAGAATACCTTCCATAATGACAAGGCTACCATCCATTGTAGTAACAAAAATCTCGACAATAGTCTACCTTCCATAATGACAATGCTACCATCCATTTGAGTAACAAAAATCTCGACAACAGACTACCTTCCATAATGAAAAGCCTACCATCCATTGGAGTAACAAAAATCTGGACAACATAATACCTTCTATAATGACTAGGCTACTATCCATTGGAGTAACAAAGATATCGACAACAGACTACCTTCCATAATGACAAGGCTACCATCCATTGGAGTAACAAAAATATCGACAACAGAATACCTTCCATTATGACTAGCCTACCATCCATTAGAGTAACAAAGATATCGATAATAGACTACCTTCCATAATGACAAGGCTACCATCCATTGGAGTGACAAAAATTTCGACAACAGACTACCTTCCATAATGACAAGGCTACCATCCATTGGAGTAACAAAAATCTCGACAACAAACTACCTTCATAATGAAAAGGCTACCATCCATTAGAGTAACAAAAATATCGACAATAGACTACCTTCCATAATGAAAAGCCTACTATCCATTGGAGTAACAAAAATTTGGACAACAGAATACCTTCCATAATGACTAGGCTACTATCCATTGGAGTAACAAAGATATCGACAACAAACTACCTTCCATAATGACAATGCTACCATCCATGGGAGTAACAAAAATCTCGACAACAGACAACCTTCCATAATGACAAGGCTACCATCCATTGGAGTAACAAATTTTTGGAAAACAGACTACATTCCATAATGACAAGGCTAAAATCCGTTACAGTAACAAAAATCTCGACAACAGACTACCTTTCATAATGATAAGGCTAAAATCCATTAGAGTAACAAAAATCTCGATAATAGACTACCTTTCATAATGATAAGGCTACCATCTATTGGAATAACAAAAATCTAGAGAACAATCTACCTTCCATAATAACAAGGCTACCCTCCATTGTAGTAACAAAAATATAGACCATAGACTACCTTCCATAATACTAGGCTACCATAATGAAAAGCCTACCATCCATTGGAGTAACAAAAATCTGGAAAACAGAATACCTTCCATAATGACTAGGCTACTATCCATTGGAGTAACAAAGATATCAACAGCAGACTACCTTCCATAATGACCAGGCTAAAATCCATTAGAATAACAAAAATCTCGACAACATACTACCTTCCATAATGACAAGACTACCATCCATTGGAGTAACAAAAATCTAGACAACAAACTACCTTCCATAATGACAAGGCTACCATCCATTAGAGTATGAAAAATCTCGACATTAGACTACCTTCCATAATGACTAGGCTAAAATCCATTGGAGTAACAAAAATCTCGACAACAGACTACCTTTCATAATGACAAGGCTACCATCTATTGGAATAAAAAAAATCTAGAGAACAGACTGCCTTCCATAATGACAAGCCTACCATCCAATGGAATAACAAAAATCTCGACAATATACTACCTTCCATAATGACAAGGCTACCATCAATTGTAGTAAACAAAATCTCGACAACAGAATACCTTCCATAATGACAAGGCTACCATCCATTGTAGTAACCAAAATCTCGACAACAGAATACCTTCCATAATGAAAAGCCTACTATCCATTGGAGTAACAAAAATCTGGACAACAGAACACCTTCCATAATGACTAGGCTACTATCCATTGGAGTAACAAAGATATCGACAACAGACTACCTTCCATAATGACAATGCTACCATCCATTGGAGTAACAAAAATCTCGACAACAGACAACCTTCCATAATGACAAGCCTACCATCCATTGGAGTAACAAAAATTTCTAAAACAGACTACCTTCCATAATGACAAGGCTAAAATCCATTAGATTAACAAAAATCTCGACAACAGACTACCTTTCATAATGATAAGGCTACCATTTATTGGAATAACAAAAATCTAGAGAACAATCTACCTTCCATAATGACAAGGCTACCCTTCATTGTAGTAACAAAAATATAGACCATAGACTACCTTCCATAATACTAGGCTACCATCCATTGGACTAACGAAAATCTCGACAACAGACTACCTTCCATAATGACAATGCTACCATGCATTGGAGTAATGAAAATATCAACAAGAGACTATCTTCAATAATGACAAGGCTACCATCCATTGGAGTAACAATAATCTCGCCAACAGACTACCTTCCATAATGAGAAGGTTACCATCCATTGGAGTAACAAAAATTTCGAAAACATACTACCTTCCATAATTACAAGGCTAAAATCCATTGGAGTAACAAAAATCTCGACAACAGACTACCTTTCATAATGACAAGGCTACCATCTATTGGAATAACAAAAATCTAGAGAACAGACTGCCTTCCATAATGATAAGGCTACCATCCAATGGAATAACAAAAATATCGACAACATACTACCTTCCATAATGACAAGGCTACCATCAATTGTAGTAACCAAAATCTCGACAACAGAATACCTTCCATAATGACAAGGCTACCATCCATTGTAGTAACAAAAAACTCGACAATAGTCTACCTTCCATAATGACAATGCTACCATCCATTTGAGTAACCAAAATCTCGACAACAGACTACCTTTCATAATGAAAAGCCTACCATCCATTGGAGTAACAAAAATCTGGACAACATAATACCTTCTATAATCACTAGGCTACTATCCATTGGAGTAACAAAGATATCGACAACAGACTACCTTCCATAATGACAATGTTACCATCAATTGGAGTAACAAAAATATCGACAATAGACTACCTTCCATAATGACAAGGCTACCATCCATTGGAGTAACAAAAATATCGACAACAGAATACCTTCCATTATGACTAGTCTACCATCCATTAGAGTAACAAAGATATCGATAATAGACTACCTTCCATAATGACAAGGCTACCATCCATTGGAATGACAAAAATTTCGACAACAGACTACCTTCCATAATGACAAGGCTAAAATCCATTGGAATAACAAAAATCTCGACAACATACTACCTTTAATAAAGAAAAGACTACCATCAATTGTAGTAACGAAAATCTCGACAACAGACTACCTTCCATAATGACATGGCTGCCATCCATTGTAGTAACAAAAATCTCAACAACAGACTACCTTCCATAATGACAATGCTACCATCCATTGGAGTAACAAAAATCTACACAACATACTCCCTTCCGTAATGACAAGGCTACCATCCATTAGAGTATGAAAAATATCGATGTTAGACTACCTTCCATGATGACAAGGCTACCATCCATTGGAGTGACAAAAATCTCGACAATAGACTACCTTCCATAATGACAAGGCTACAATCCATTGGAGTAATGAGAATATCAACAAGAGACTACCTTCCATAATGACAAGGCTACCATGCATTGGAGTAATGAAAATATCAACAAGAGACTACCTTCAATAATGACAAGGCTACCATCCATTGGAGTAACAATAATCTCGCCAACAGACTACCTTCCATAATGAGAAGGTTACCATCCATTGGAGTAACAAAAATTTCGAAAACAGACTACCTTCCATAATGACAAGGCTAAAATCTATTGGAGTAACAAAAATCTCGACAACAGACTACCTTTCATAATGACAAGGCTACCATCTATTGGAATAATAAAAATCTAGAGAACAGACGACCTTCCATAATGACAAGGCTACCATCCAATGGAATAAAAAAAATCTCGACAACATACTACATTCCATAATGACAAGGCTACCATCAATTGTAGTAACCAAAATCTCGACAACAGAATACCTTCCATAATGACAAGGCTACCATCCATTGTAGTAACAAAAATCTCGACAATAGTCTACCTTCCATAATGACAATGCTACCATCCATTTGAGTAACAAAAATCTCGACAACAGACTACCTTCCATAATGAAAAGCCTACCATCCATTGGAGTAACAAAAATCTGGACAACATAATACCTTCTATAATGACTAGGCTACTATCCATTGGAGTAACAAAGATATCGACAACAAACTACCTTCCATAATGACAAGGCTACCATCCATTGGAGTAACAAAAATATCGACAACAGAATACCTTCCATTATGACTAGCCTACCATCCATTAGAGTAACAAAGATATCGATAATAGACTACCTTCCATAATGACAAGGCTACCATCCATTGGAGTGACAAAAATTTCGACAACAGACTACCTTCCATAATGACAAGGCTACCATCCATTGGAGTAACAAAAATCTCGACAACAAACTACCTTCATAATGAAAAGGCTACCATCCATTAGAGTAACAAAAATATCGACAATAGACTACCTTCCATAATGAAAAGCCTACTATCCATTGGAGTAACAAAAATTTGGACAACAGAATACCTTCCATAATGACTAGGCTACTATCCATTGGAGTAACAAAGATATCGACAACAAACTACCTTCCATAATGACAATGCTACCATCCATGGGAGTAACAAAAATCTCGACAACAGACAACCTTCCATAATGACAAGGCTACCATCCATTGGAGTAACAAATTTTTTGAAAACAGACTACATTCCATAATGACAAGGCTAAAATCCGTTACAGTAACAAAAATCTCGACAACAGACTACCTTTCATAATGATAAGGCTACCAATTATTGGAATAACAAAAATCTAGAGAACAGACTGCCTTCCATAATGACAAGGCTACCATCCAATGGAATAACAAAAATCTCGACAACATACTACCTTCCATAATGACAAGGCTACCATCAATTGTAGTAACCAAAATCTCGACAACATAATACCTTCCATAATGACAAGGCTACCATCCATTGTAGTAACAAAAATCTCGACAACAGCCTACCTTCCATAATGACAATGCTACCATCCATTTGAGTACCAAAAATCTCGACAACAGGCTACCTTCCATAATGACAAGTCTACCATCCATTGTAGTAACAAAAATCTAGACCACAGACTACCTTCCATAATGACAAGGCTACCATCCATTGGACTAACGAAAATCTCGACAACAGACTACCTTCCATAATGAAAAGCCTACCATCCATTGGAGTAACTAAAATCTGGACAACAGAATACCTTCCATAATGACTAGGCTACTATCCATTGGAGTAACAAAAATCTCGACAATATTCTACCTTCCATAATGACAATGCTACCATCCATTTGAGTAACAAAAATCTCAACAACATACTACCTTCCATAATGAAAAGCCTACCATCCACTGGAGTAACAAAAATCTGGACAACATAATACCTTCTATAATGACTAGGCTACTATCCATTGGAGTAACAAAGATATCGACAACAGACTACCTTCCATAATGACAATGTTACCATCAATTGGAGTAACAAAAATATCGACAATAGACTACCTTCCATAATGACAAGGCTACCATCCATTGGAGTAACAAAAATCTCGAAAACAGAGTACCTTCCATAATGACAAGGCTAAAATCCATTGGAATAACAAAAATCTCGACAACATACTACCTTTAATAAAGACAAGACTACCATCAATTGTAGTAACGAAAATCTCGACAACAGACTACCTTCCATAATGACATGGCTGTCGTCAATTGTATTAACAAAAATCTCAACAACAGACTACCTTCCATAATGACAATGCTACCATCCATTGGAGTAACAAAAATCTAAACAACAGACTACCTTCCATAATGACAAGGCTACCATCCATTAGAGTATGAAAAATCTCGATGTTAGACTACCTTCCATAATGACAAGGCTACCATCCATTGGAGTGACAAAAATCTCGACAACAGACTACCTTCCATAATGACAAGGCTACAATCCATTGGAGTAATGAGAATATCAACAAGAGACTACCTTCCATAATGACAAGGCTACCATGCATTGGATTAATGAAAATATCAACAAGAGACTACCTTCAATAATGACAAGGCTACCATCCATTAGAGTAACAAAAATCTCGCCAACAGACTACCTTCCATAATGAGAAGGATACCATCCATTGGAGTGACAAAAATCTCAACAATAGAATACCTTCCATAACGAAAAGGCTACCATCCATTCGAGTAACAAAATCTCGACAACAAACTACCTTTCATAATGACAAGGCTACCATCCATTGGAGTAACAAAAATATCGACAACAAACTACCTTCCATAATGAAATGGCTACAATCCATTAGAGTAACAAAAATATCGACAATAGACTACCTTCCATAATGAAAAGCCTACTATCCATTGGAGTAACAAAAATTTGGACAACAGAATACCTTCCATAATGACTAGGCTACTATCCATTGGAGTAACAAAGATATCGACAACAAACTACCTTGCATAATGACAATGCTACCATCCATGGGAGTAACAAAAATCTCGAAAACAGACTACCTTCCATAATGACAAGCCTAAAATCCATTACAGTAACAAAAATCTCGACAACAAACTATCTTTCATAATGATAAGGCTACCATCTATTGGAATAACAAAAATCTAGAGAACATACTGCCTTCCATAATGAGAAGGCTACCATCCAATGGAATAACAAAAATCTCGAAAACATACTGCCTTCCATAATGACAAGGCTACCATCAATTGTAGTAACCAAAATCTCGACAACATAATACCTTCCATAATGACAAGTCTACCATCCATTGTAGTAACAAAAATCTAGACCACAGACTACCTTCCATAATGACAAGGCTACAATCCATTGGACTAACAAAAATCTCGACAACAGACTACCTTCCATAATGAAAAGCCTACCATCCATTGGAGTAACAAAAATATGGACAACAGAATACCTTCCATAACGACTAGGCTACTCTCCATTGGAGTAACAAAGATATCGACAACAGACTACCTTCCATAATGACAATGCTACCATCCATTGGAGTAACAAAAATCTCGACAACAGACAACGTTCCATAATGACAAGGCTACCATCCATTGGAGTAACAAAAATTTCGAAAACAGACTACCTTCCATAATGACAAGGCTAAAATCCATTGGAGTAACAAAAATCTCGACAACAGAATACCTTCCATAATGACAAGGCTACCATCCATTGTAGTAACAAAAATCTCGACAATAGTCTACCTTCCATAATGACAATGCTACCATCCATTTGAGTAACAAAATTCTCGACAACAGAGTACCTTCCATAATGAAAAGCCTACCATCCATTGGAGTAACAAAAATCTGGACAACATAATACCTTCTATAATGACTAGGCTACTATCCATTGGAGTAACAAAGATATCGACAACAGACTACCTTCCATAATGACAATGCTACCATCAATTGGAGTAACAAAAATATCGACAATAGACTACCTTCCATAATGACAAGGCTACCATCCATTGGAGTAACAAAAATATCGACAACAGAATACCTTCCATTATGACTAGCCTACCATCCGTTAGAGTAACAAAGATATTGATAATAGACTACCTTCCATAATGACAAGGCGACCATACATTGGAGTGACAAAAATTTCGACAACAGACTACCTTCATAATGACAAGGCTACCATCCATTGGAGTAACAAAAATCTCGAAAACAGAGTACCTTCCATAATGACAAGGCTAAAATCCATTGGAAAAACAAAAATCTCAACAAAATACTACCTTTAATAAAGACAAGACTACCATCAATTGTAGTAACGAAAATCTCGACAATAGACTACTTTCCATAATGGCATGGCTGCCATCTATTGTAGTAACAAAAATCTTAACAACAGACTACCTTCCATAATGACAATGCTACCATCTATTGGAGTAACAAAAATATAAACAACAGACTACCTTCCATAATGACAAGGCTACCATCCATTAGAGTATGAAAAATCTCGATGTTAGACTACCTTCCATAATGACAAGGCTACCATCCATTGGAGTGACAAAAATCTCGACAACAGACTACCTTCCATAATGACAAGGCTACAATCCATTGGAGTAATGAGAATATCAACAAGAGACTACCTTCCATAATGACAAGGCTACCATGCATTGGAGTAATGAAAATATCAACAAGAGACTACCTTCAATAATGACAAGGCTACCATCCATTGGAGTAACAAAAATCTCGCCAACAGACTACCTTACATAATGAGAAGGTTACCATCCATTGGAGTGACAAAAATCTCGACAATAGAATACCTTCCATAACGTCAAGGCTACCATCCATTCGAGTAACAAAATCTCGACAACAAACTACCTTCCATAATGACAAGGCTACCATCCATTCGAGTAACAAAAATCTCGACAACAAATTACCTTCCATAATGAAAAGGCTACCATCCATTAGAGTAACAAAAATATCGACAATAGACTACCTTCCATAAGGAAAAGCCTACTATCCGTTGGAGTAACAAAAATCTGGACAACAGAATACCTTCCATAATGACTAGGCTATTATCCATTGGAGTAACAAAGATATCGACAACAGACTACCTTCCATAATGACAATGCTACCATCCATTGGAGTAACAAAAATCTCGAAACAAACAACCTTCCATAATGACAAGCCTACCATCCATTGGAGTAACAATAATTTCGAAAACAGACTACCTTCCATAATGACAAGGCTACCATCCATTGTAGTAACAAAAATCTCGACAATAGACTAACTTTCATAATGATAAGGCTACAATGTATTGGAATAACAAAAATCTAGAGAACAATCTACCTTCTATAATGCCAAGGCAACCCTCCATTGTAGTAACAAAAATATAGACCATAGACTACCTTCCATAATACTAGGCTACCATCCATTGGACTAACGAAAATCTCGACAACAGACTACCTTCCATAATGAAAAGCCTACCATCCATTGGAGTAACAAAAATCTGGAAAACAGAATACCTTCCATAATGACTAGGCTACTATCCATTGGAGTAACAAAGATATCAACAGCAGACTACCTTCCATAATGACCAGGCTAAAATCCATTAGAATAACAAAAATCTCGACAACATACTACCTTCCATAATGACAAGACTACCATCAATTGGAGTAACGAAAATCTCGACAACAGACTACCTTCCATAATGACATGGCTGCCATCCATTGTAGTTACAAAAATATCAACAACAGACGACCTTCCATAATGACAATGCTACCATCCATTGGAGTAACAAAAATCTAGACAACAGACTACCTTCCATAATCACAAGGCTACCATCCATTAGAGTATGAAAAATCTCGACATTAGACTACCTTCCATAATGACAAGGCTAAAATCCATTGGAGTAACAAAAATCTCGACAATAGACTACCTTTCATAATGACAAGGCTACCATCTATTAGAATAACAAAAATCTAGAGAACAGACTGCCTTCCATAATGACAAGCCTACCATCCAATGGAATAACAAAAATCTCGACAATATACTACCTTCCATAATGACAAGGCTACCATAAATTGTAGTAACCAAAATCTCGACAACAAAATACCTTCCATAATGAAAAGGCTACCATCCATTGTAGTAACAAAAATCTCGACAATAGTCCACCTTCCATAATGACAATGCTACCATCCATTTGAGTAACAAAAATCTCGACAACAGACTAGCTTCCATAATGAAAAGCCTACAATCCATTGGAGTAACAAAAATCTGGACAACATAATACCTTCTATAATGACTAGGCTACTATCCATTGGAGTAACAAAGATATCGACAACAGACTACCTTCCATAATGACAATGCTACCATCAATTGGAGTAACAAAAATATCGACAATAGACTACCTTCCATAATGACAAGGCTACCATCCATTGGAGTAACCAAAATATCGACAACAGAATACCTTCCATTATGACTAGCCTACCATCCATTAGAGTAACAAAGATATCGATAATAGACTACCTTCCATAATGACAAGGCTACCATCCATTGGAGTGACAAAAATTTCGACAACAAACTACCTTCCATAATGACAAGGCTACCATCCATTGGAGTAACAAAAATCTCGAAAATAGAGTACCTTCCATAATGAAAAGGCTAAAATCCATTGGAATAACAAAAATCTCGACAACATACTACCTTCAATAAAGACAAGACTACCATCAATTGTAGTAACGAAAATCTCGACAACAGACTACCTTCCATAATGACATGGCTGTCATCCATTGTAGTAACAAAAATCTCAACAACAGACTACCTTCCATAATGACAATGCTACCATCCATTGGAGTAACAAAAATCTAGACAACAGACTACCTTCCATAATGACAAGGCTACCATCCATTAGAGTATGAAAAATCTCGATGTTAGACTACCTTCCATAATGACAAGGCTACCATCCATTGGAGTGACAAAAATCTCGACAACAGACTACCTTCCATAATGACAAGGCTACAATCCATTGGAGTAATGAGAATATCAACAAGAGACTACCTTCCATAATGACAAGGCTACCATGCATTGGAGTAATGAAAATATCAATAAGAGACTACCTTCAATAATGACAAGGCTACCATCCATTGGAGTAACAAAAATCTCGCCAACAGACTACCTTACATAATGAGAAGGTTACCATCCATTGGAGTGACAAAAATCTCAACAATAGAATACCTTCCATAACGACAAGGCTACCATCCATTCGAGTAACAAAATCTCGACAACAAACTACCTTCCATAATGACAAGGCTACCATCCATTCGAGTAACAAAAATCTCGACAACAAATTACCTTCCATAATGAAAAGGCTACCATCCATTAGAGTAACAAAAATATCGACAATAGACTACCTTCCATAAGGAAAAGCCTACTATCCGTTGGAGTAACAAAAATCTGGACAACAGAATACCTTCCATAATGACTAGGCTATTATCCATTGGAGTAACAAAGATATCGACAACAGACTACCTTCCATAATGACAATGCTACCATCCATTGGAGTAACAAAAATCTCGAAACAAACAACCTTCCATAATGACAAGCCTACCATCCATTGGAGTAACAATAATTTCGAAAACAGACTACCTTCCATAATGACAAGTCTACCATCCATTGTAGTAACAAAAATCTCGACAATAGACTAACTTTCATAATGATAAGGCTACAATGTATTGGAATAACAAAAATCTAGAGAACAATCTACCTTCTATAATGCCAAGGCTACCCTCCATTGTAGTAAGAAAAATATAGACCATAGACTACCTTCCATAATACTAGGCTACCATCCATTGGACTAACGAAAATCTCGACAACAGACTACCTTCCATAATGAAAAGCCTACCATCCATTGGAGTAACAAAAATCTAGAAAACAGAATACCTTCCATAATGACTAGGCTACTATCCATTGGAGTAACAAAGATATCAACAGCAGACTACCTTCCATAATGACCAGGCTAAAATCCATTAGAATAACAAAAATCTCGACAACATACTACCTTCCATAATGACAAGACTACCATCAATTGGAGTAACGAAAATCTCGACAACAGACTACCTTCCATAATGACATGGCTGCCATCCATTGTAGTTACAAAAATATCAACAACAGACGACCTTCCATAATGACAATGCTACCATCCATTGGAGTAACAAAAATCTAGACAACAGACTACCTTCCATAATCACAAGGCTACCATCCATTAGAGTATGAAAAATCTCGACATTAGACTACCTTCCATAATGACAAGGCTAAAATCCATTGGAGTAACAAAAATCTCGACAATAGACTACCTTTCATAATGACAAGGCTACCATCTATTAGAATAACAAAAATCTAGAGAACAGACTGCCTTCCATAATGACAAGCCTACCATCCAATGGAATAACAAAAATCTCGACAATATACTACCTTCCATAATGACAAGGCTACCATAAATTGTAGTAACCAAAATCTCGACAACAAAATACCTTCCATAATGAAAAGGCTACCATCCATTGTAGTAACAAAAATCTCGACAATAGTCCACCTTCCATAATGACAATGCTACCATCCATTTGAGTAACAAAAATCTCGACAACAGACTAGCTTCCATAATGAAAAGCCTACAATCCATTGGAGTAACAAAAATCTGGACAACATAATACCTTCTATAATGACTAGGCTACTATCCATTGGAGTAACAAAGATATCGACAACAGACTACCTTCCATAATGACAATGCTACCATCAATTGGAGTAACAAAAATATCGACAATAGACTACCTTCCATAATGACAAGGCTACCATCCATTGGAGTAACCAAAATATCGACAACAGAATACCTTCCATTATGACTAGCCTACCATCCATTAGAGTAACAAAGATATCGATAATAGACTACCTTCCATAATGACAAGGCTACCATCCATTGGAGTGACAAAAATTTCGACAACAAACTACCTTCCATAATGACAAGGCTACCATCCATTGGAGTAACAAAAATCTCGAAAATAGAGTACCTTCCATAATGAAAAGGCTAAAATCCATTGGAATAACAAAAATCTCGACAACATACTACCTTCAATAAAGACAAGACTACCATCAATTGTAGTAACGAAAATCTCGACAACAGACTACCTTCCATAATGACATGGCTGTCATCCATTGTAGTAACAAAAATCTCTACAACAGACTATCTTCCATAATGACAATGCTACCATCCATTGGAGTAACAAAAATCTAGACAACAGACTACCTTCCATAATGACAAGGCTACCATCCATTAGAGTATGAAAAATCTCGATGTTAGACTACCTTCCATAATGACAAGGCTACCATCCATTGGAGTGACAAAAATCTCGACAACAGACTACCTTCCATAATGACAAGGCTACAATCCATTGGAGTAATGAGAATATCAACAAGAGACTACCTTCCATAATGACAAGGCTACCATGTATTGGAGTAATGAAAATATCAACAAGAGACTACCTTCAATAATGATAAGGCTACCATCCATTGGAGTAACAAAAATCTCGCGAACAGACTACCTTCCATAATGAGAAGGTTACCATCCATTGGAGTGACAAAAATCTCGACAATAGAATACCTTCCATAACGACAAGGCTACCATCCATTCGAGTAGAAAAATCTCGACAAGAAACTACCTTCCATAATGACAAGGCTACCATCCATTGGAGTAACAAAAATCTCGACAACAAACTACCTTCTATAATGAAAAGGCTACCATCCATTAGAGTAACAAAAATATCGACAATAGACTACCTTCCATAATGAAAAGCCTACTATCCATTGGAGTAACAAAAATCTGGACAACAGAATACCTTCCATAATGACTAGGCTACTATCCATTGGAGTAACAAAGATATCGACAACAGACTACCTTCCATAATGACAATGCTACCATCCATTGGAGTAAGAAAAATCTCGACAACAGACAACCTTCCATAATGACAAGCCTACCATCCATTGGAGTAACAAAAATTTCTAAAACAGACTACCTTCCACAATGACAAGGCTACCCTCCATTGTAGTAACAAAAATATAGACCATAGACTACCTTCCATAATACTAGGCTACCATCCATTGGACTAACGAAAATCTCGACAACAGACTACCTTCCATAATGACAATGCTACCATCCATTGGAGTAACAAAAATCTAGACAACAGACTACCTTCCATAATGAAAAGGCTACCATCCATTAGAGTATGAAAAATCTCGACATTAGACTACCTTCCATAATGACAAGGCTACCATCGATTGTAGTGACAAAAATCTCGACAACAGACTACCTTCCATAATGACAAGGCTACAATCCATTAGAGTAATGAGAATATGCTACCATCCATTGGAGTAAAAAAAATCTAGACAACAGACCACCTTCCATAATGAGAAGGCTACCATCCATTAGAGTATGAAAAATATCGACATTAGACTACCTTCCATAATGACAAGGCTACCATACATTGGAGTGACAAAAATCTCGACAACAGACTACCTTCCATAATGACAAGGCTACAATCCATTGGAGTAATGAGAATATCAACAAGAGACTACCTTCCATAATGACAAGGCTACCATGCATTGGAGTAATGAAAATATCAACAAGAGACTACCTTCAATAATGACAAGTCTACCATCCATTGGAGTAACAAAAATCTCGCCAACAGACTACCTTCCATAATGACAAGGTTACCATCCATTGGAGTGACAAAAATCTCGACAATAGAATACCTTCCATAACGACAAGGCTACCATCCATTTGAGCAACAAAATCTCGACAACAAACTACCTTCCATAATGACAAGGCTACCATCCATTGGAGTTACAAAAATCTCGACAACAAACTACCTTCCATAATGACAAGGCTACCATCCATTAGAGTGACAAAAATATCGACAACAGACTACCTTCCATAATGACAATGCTAACATCCATTGGAGTAACAAAAATAAAGACAATAGACTACCTTCCATAATGAAAAGCCTACCATCCATTGGAGTAACAAAAATATGGACAACAGAATACCTTCCATAATGACTAGGCTACTATCGATTGGAGTAACAAAGATATCGACAACAGACTACCTTCCATAATGACAATGCTACCATCCATTGGAGTAACAAAAATCTCGACAACAAACAAGCTTCCATAATGAAAAGGCTACCATCCATTGGAGTAACAAAAATTTCTAAAACAGACTACCTTCCATAATGACAAGGCTAAAATCCATTGGAGTAACAAAAATCTCGACAACAGACTACCTTTCATAATGATAAGGCTACCATCTATTGGAATAACAAAAATCTAGAGAACAGACTGCCTTCCATAATGACAAGGCTACCATCCAATGGAATAACAAAAATCTCGACAACATACTACCTTCCATAATGACAAGGCTACCATCAATTGTAGTAACCAAAATCTCGACAACAGAATACCTTCCATAATGACAAGGCTACCATCCATTGTAGTAACAAAAATCTCGACAACAATCTACCTTCCATAATGACAATGCTACCATCCATTGGAGTAAAAAAAATCTAGACAATAGACCACCTTCCATAATGAGAAGGCTACCATCCATTAGAGTATGAAAAATATCGACATTAGACTACCTTCCATAATGACAAGGCTACCATACATTGGAGTGACAAAAATCTCGACAACAGACTACCTTCCATAATGACAAGGCTACAATCCATTGGAGTAATGAGAATATCAACAAGAGACTACCTTCCATAATGACAAGGCTACCATGCATTGGAGTAATGAAAATATCAACAAGAGACTACCTTCAATAATGACAAGTCTACCATCCATTGGAGTAACAAAAATCTCGCCAACAGACTACCTTCCATAATGACAAGGTTACCATCCATTGGAGTGACAAAAATCTCGATAATAGAATACCTTCCATAACGATAAGGCTACCATCCATTTGAGCAACAAAATCTCGACAACAAACTACCTTCCATAATGACAAGGCTACCATCCATTGGAGAGACAAAAATCTCGACAACAAACTACCTTCCATAATGACAAGGCTACCATCCATTAGAGTGACAAAAATATCGACAACAGACTACCTTCCATAATGACAAGGCTAACATCCATTGGAGTAACAAAAATATAGACAATAGACTACCTTCCATAATGAAAAGCCTACCATCCATTGGAGTAACAAAAATATGGACAACAGAATACCTTCCATAATGACTAGGCTACTATCGATTGGAGTAACAAAGATATCGATAACAGACTACCTTCCATAATGACAATGCTACCATCCATTGGAGTAACAAAAATCTCGACAACAAACAACCTTCCATAATGAAAAGGCTACCATCCATTGGAGTAACAAAAATTTCTAAAACATACTACCTTCCATAATGACAAGGCTAAAATCCATTGGAGTAACAAAAATCTCGACAACAGACTACCTTTCATAATGATAAGGCTACCATCTATTGGAATAACAAAAATCTAGAGAACAGACTGCCTTCCATAATGACAAGGCTACCATCCAATGGAATAACAAAAATCTCGAGAACATACTACCTTCCATAATGACAAGGCTACCATCAATTGTAGTAACCAAAATCTCGACAACAAAATACCTTCCATAATGACAAGGCTACCATCCATTGTAGTAACAAAAATCTCGACAACAGTCTACCTTCCATAATGACAATGCTACCATCCATTGGAGTAAAAAAATTCTAGACAACAGACCACCTTCCATAATGAGAAGGCTACCATCCATTAGAGTATGAAAAATCTCGACATTAGACTACCTTCCATAATGACAAGGCTACCATACATTGGAGTGACAAAAATCTCGACAACAGACTACCTTCCATAATGACAAGGCTACAATCCATTGGAGTAATGAGAATATCAACAAGAGACTACCTTCCATAATGAGAAGGCTAAAATCCATTAGAGTAACAAAAATCTCGACAACAGACTACCTTTCATAATGACAAGGTTACCATCTATTGGAATAACAAAAATCTAGAAAACAGACGGCCTTCCATAATGACAAGGCTACCATCCAATGGAATAACAAAAATCTCGACAACATACTACCTTCCATAATGACAAGGCTACCATCAATTGTAGTAACCAAAATCTCGAACACAGAATACCTTCTATAATGACAAGGCTACCATCCATTGTAGTAACAAAAATCTCGACAGCAGTCTACCTTCCATAATGACAATGCTACCATCCATTGGAGTAACAAAAATCTAGACAACAGACTACCTTCCATAATGAGAAAGCTACCATCCATTAGAGTATGAAAAATCTCGACATTAGACTACCTTCCATAATGACAAGGCTACCATCCATTGGAGTGACAAAAATCTCGACAACAGACTACCTTCCATAATGACAAGGCTAACACCCATTGGAGTAACAAAAATATCGACAATAGACTACCTTCCATAATGAAAAGCCTACCATCCATTGGAGTAACAAAAATATGGACAACAGACAACCTTCCATAATGAAAAGGCTACCATCCATTGGAGTAACAAAAATTTCTAAAACAGACTACCTTCCATAATGACAAGGCTAAAATCCATTGGAGTAACAAAAATATCGACAACAGACTACCTTTCATAATGATAAGGCTACCATCTATTGGAATAACAAAAATCTAGAGAACAGACTGCCTTCCATAATGACAAGGCTACCATCCAATGGAATAACAAAAATCTCGATAACATACTACCTTCCATAATGACAAGGCTACCATCAATTGTAGTAACTAAAATCTCGACAACAGAATACCTTCCATAATGACAAGGCTACCATCCATTGTAGTAACAAAAATCTAGACAACAGTCTACCTTCCATAATGACAATGCTACCATCCATTTGAGTAACAAAAATCTCGACAACGGACTACCTTCCATAATGACAAGGCTACCATCCATTGTAGTAACAAAAATCTAGACCACAGACTACCTTCCATAATGACAAGGCTACCATCCATTGGACTAACGAAAATCTCGATAACAGACTACCTTCAATAATGAAAAGCCTACCATCCATTGGAGTAACAAAAATCTGGACAACAAAATACCTTCCATAATGACTAGGCTACTATTCATTGGAGTATCAAAGATATCGACAACAGACTACCTTCCATAATGACAATGCTACCATCCATTGGAGTAATAAAAATCTCGACAATAGACAACCTTCCATAATGACAAGGCTACCATCCATTGGAGTAACAAAAATTTTGAAAACAGACTACCTTCCATAATGACAAGGCTAAAATCCATTGGAGTAACAAAAATCTCGACAACAGACTACCTTTCATAATGACAAGGTTACCATCTATTGGAATAACAAAAATCTAGAAAACAGACTGCCTTCCATAATGACAAGGCTACCATCCAATGGAATAACAAAAATCTCGACAACATACTTCCCTCCATAATGACAAGGCTACCATCAATTGTAGTAACCAAAATCTCAACAACAGAATACCTTCCATAATGACAAGGCTACCATCCATTGTAGTAACAAAAATCTCGACAGCAGTCTACCTTCCATAATGACAATGCTACCATCCATTGGAGTAACAAAAATCTAGACAACAGACTACCTTCCATAATGAGAAAGCTACCATCCATTAGAGTATGAAAAATCTTGACATTAGACTACCTTCCATAATGACAAGGCTACCATCCATTGGAGTGACAAAAATCTCGACAACAGACTACCTTCCATAATGACAAGGCTAACACCCATTGGAGTAACAAAAATATCGACAATAGACTACCTTCCATAATGAAAAGCCTACCATCCATTGGAGTAACAAAAATCTGGACAACAGACAACCTTCCATAATGAAAAGGCTACCATCCATTGGAGTAACAAAAATTTCTAAAACAGACTACCTTCCATAATGACAAGGCTAAAATCCATTGGAGTAACAAAAATATCGACAACAGACTACCTTTCATAATGATAAGGCTACCATCTATTGGAATAACAAAAATCTAGAGAACAGACTGCCTTCCATAATGACAAGGCTACCATCCAATGGAATAACAAAAATCTCGATAACATACTACCTTCCATAATGACAAGGCTACCATCAATTGTAGTAACTAAAATCTCGACAACAGAATACCTTCCATAATGACAAGGCTACCATCCATTGTAGTAACAAAAATCTAGACAACAGTCTACCTTCCATAATGACAATGCTACCATCCATTTGAGTAACAAAAATCTCGACAACGGACTACCTTCCATAATGACAAGGATACCATCCATTGTAGTAACAAAAATCTAGACCACAGACTACCTTCCATAATGACAAGGCTACCATCCATTGGACTAACGAAAATCTCGATAACAGACTACCTTCAATAATGAAAAGCCTACCATCCATTGGAGTAACAAAAATCTGGACAACAAAATACCTTCCATAATGACTAGGCTACTATCCATTGGAGTATCAAAGATATCGACAACAGACTACCTTCCATAATGACAATGCTACCATCCATTGGAGTAATAAAAATCTCGACAATAGACAACCTTCCATAATGACAAGGCTACCATCCATTGGAGTAACAAAAATTTTGAAAACAGACTACCTTCCATAATGACAAGGCTAAAATCCATTGGAGTAACAAAAATCTCGACAACAGACTACCTTTCATAATGACAAGGTTACCATCTATTGGAATAACAAAAATCTAGAAAACAGACGGCCTTCCATAATGACAAGGCTACCATCCAATGGAATAACAAAAATCTCGACAACATACTACCTTCCATAATGACAAGGCTACCATCAATTGTAGTAACCAAAATCTCGAACACAGAATACCTTCCATAATGACAAGGCTACCATCCATTGTAGTAACAAAAATCTCGACAGCAGTCTACCTTCCATAATGACAATGCTACCATCCATTGGAGTAACAAAAATCTAGACAACAGACTACCTTCCATAATGAGAAAGCTACCATCCATTAGAGTATGAAAAATCTCGACATTAGACTACCTTCCATAATGACAAGGCTACCATCCATTGGAGTGACAAAAATCTCGACAACAGACTACCTTCCATAATGACAAGGCTAACACCCATTGGAGTAACAAAAATATCGACAATAGACTACCTTCCATAATGAAAAGCCTACCATCCATTGGAGTAACAAAAATCTGGACAACAGACAACCTTCCATAATGAAAAGGCTACCATCCATTGGAGTAACAAAAATTTCTAAAACAGACTACCTTCCATAATGACAAGGCTAAAATCCATTGGAGTAACAAAAATATCGACAACAGACTACCTTTCATAATGACAAGGTTACCATCTATTGGAATAACAAAAATCTAGAAAACAGACTGCCTTCCATAATGACAAGGCTACCATCCAATGGAATAACAAAAATCTCGATAACATACTACCTTCCATAATGACAAGGCTACCATCAATTGTAGTAACTAAAATCTCGACAACAGAATACCTTCCATAATGACAAGGCTACCATCCATTGTAGTAACAAAAATCTAGACAACAGTCTACCTTCCATAATGACAATGCTACCATCCATTTGAGTAACAAAAATCTCGACAACGGACTACCTTCCATAATGACAAGGCTACCATCCATTGTAGTAACAAAAATCTAGACCACAGACTACCTTCCATAATGACAAGGCTACCATCCATTGGACTAACGAAAATCTCGATAACAGACTACCTTCAATAATGAAAAGCCTACCATCCATTGGAGTAACAAAAATCTGGACAACAAAATACCTTCCATAATGACTAGGCTACTATCCATTGGAGTATCAAAGATATCGACAACAGACTACCTTCCATAATGACAATGCTACCATCCATTGGAGTAATAAAAATCTCGACAATAGACAACCTTCCATAATGACAAGGCTACCATCCATTGGAGTAACAAAAATTTTGAAAACAGACTACCTTCCATAATGACAAGGCTAAAATCCATTGGAGTAACAAAAATCTCGACAACAGACTACCTTTCATAATGACAAGGTTACCATCTATTGGAATAACAAAAATCTAGAAAACAGACTGCCTTCCATAATGACAAGGCTACCATCCAATGGAATAACAAAAATCTCGACAACATACTTCCTTCCATAATGACAAGGCTACCATCAATTGTAGTAACCAAAATCTCAACAACAGAATACCTTCCATAATGACAAGGCTACCATCCATTGTAGTAACAAAAATCTCGACAGCAGTCTACCTTCCATAATGACAATGCTACCATCCATTGGAGTAACAAAAATCTAGACAACAGACTACCTTCCATAATGAGAAAGCTACCATCCATTAGAGTATGAAAAATCTCGACATTAGACTACCTTCCATAATGACAAGGCTACCATCCATTGGAGTGACAAAAATCTCGACAACAGACTACCTTCCATAATGACAAGGCTAACATCCATTGGAGTAACAAAAATATCGACAATAGACTACCTTCCATAATTAAAAGCCTACCATCCATTGGAGTAACAAAAATCTGGACAACAGACAACCTTCCATAATGAAAAGGCTACCATCCATTGGAGTAACAAAAATTTATAAAACAGACTACCTTCCATAATGACAAGGCTAAAATCCATTGGAGTAACAAAAATATCGACAACATACTACCTTTCATAATGATAAGGCTACCATCTATTGGAATAACAAAAATCTAGAGAACAGACTGCCTTCCATAATGACAAGATTACCATCCAATGGAATAACAAAAATCTCGATAACATACTACCTTCCATAATGACAAGGCTACCATCAATTGTAGTAACTAAAATCTCGACAACAGAATACCTTCCATAATGACAATGCTACCATCCATTGTAGTAACAAAAATCTCGACAACAGTCTACCTTCCATAATGACAATGCTACCATCCATTGGAGTAACAAAAATCTAGACAACAGACTACCTTCCATAATGAGAAAGCTACCATCCATTAGAGTATGAAAAATCTCGACATTAGACTACCTTCCATAATGACAAGGCTACCATCCATTGGAGTGACAAAAATCTCGACAACAGACTACCTTCCATAATGACAAGGCTAACATCCATTGGAGTAACAAAAATATCGACATAAGACTACCTTCCATAATGACAAGGCTAAAATCCATTGGAGTAACAAAAATCTCGACAACAGACTACCTTTCATAATGACAAGGTTACCATCTATTGGAATAACAAAAATCTAGAAAACAGACTGCCTTCCATAATGACAAGGCTACCATCCAATGGAATAACAAAAATCTCGACAACATACTACCTTCCATAATGACAAGGCTACCATCAATTCTAGTAACCAAAATCTCGACAACCGAATACCTTCCATAATGACAAGGCTACCATCCATTGTAGTAACAAAAATCTCGACAGCAGTCTACCTTCCATAATGACAAGGCTACCATCCATTGGAGTAACAAAAATCTAGACAACAGACTACCTTCCATAATGAGAAAGCTACCATCCATTAGAGTATGAAAAATCTCGACATTAGACTACCTTCCATAATGACAAGGCTACCATCCATTGGAGTGACAAAAATCTCGACAACAGACTACCTTCCATAGTGACAAGGCTAACATCCATTGGAGTAACAAAAATATCGACAATAGACTACCTTCCATAATGAAAAGCCTACCATCCATTGGAGTGACAAAAATCTGGAAAACAGACAACCTTCCATAATGAAAAGGCTACCATCCATTGGAGTAACAAAAATTTCTAAAACAGACTACCTTCCATAATGACAAGGCTAAAATCCATTGGAGTAACAAAAATATCGACAATAGAGTACCTTTCATAATGATAAGGCTACCATCTATTGGAATAACAAAAATCTAGAGAACTGACTGCCTTCCATAATGACAAGGCTACCATCCAATGGAATAACAAAAATCTCGATAACATACTACCTTCCATAATGACAAGGCTACCATCAATTGTAGTAACCAAAATCTCGACAACAGAATACCTTCCATAATGACAAGGCTACCATCCATTGTAGTAACAAAAATCTAGACAACAGAATACCTACCATAATTACTAGGCTACTATCCATTGGAGTAACAAAGATATCGATAACAAACTACCTTCAATAATGAAAAGCCTACCATCCATTGGAGTAACAAAAATCTGGACAACAAAATACCTTCCATAATGACTAGGCTACTATCCATTGGAGTAACAAAGATATCGACAACAGATTACCTTCCATAATGACAAGGCTACCATCCATTGGAGTAACAAAAATTTCGAAAACAGACTACCTTCCATTATGACAAGGCTAAAATCCATTGGAGTAACAAAAATCTCGACAACAGACTACCTTTCATAATGACAAGGTTACCATCTATTGGAATAACAAAAATCTAGAGAACAGACTGCCTTCCATAATGACAAGGCTACCATCCAATGGAATAACCAAAATCTCGACAACATACTACCTTCCATAATGACAAGGCTACCATCAATTGTAGTAACCAAAATCTCGACAACAGAATACCTTCCATAATGACAAGGCTACCATCCATTATAGTAACAAAAATCTCGACAGCAGTCTACCTTCCATAATGACAATGCTACGACCCATTGGAGTAACAAAAATCTAGACAATAGACTACCTTCCATAATGAGAAGGCTACCATCCATTAGAGTATGAAAAATCTCGACATTAGACTACCTTCCATAATGACAAGGCTACCATCCATTGGAGTGACAAAAATCTCGACAACAGACTACCTTCCATAATGACAAGGCTACAATCCACTGGAGTAATGAGAATATCAACAAGAGACTACCTTCCATAATGACAAGGCTACCATGCATTGGAGTAATGAAAATATCAACAAGAGACTACCTTCAATAATAACAAGTCTACCATCCATTGGAGTAACAAAAATCTCGCCAACAGACTACCTTCCATAATGACAAGGTTACCATCCATTGGAGTGACAAAAATCTCGACAATAGAATACCTTCCATAACGACAAGGCTACCATCCATTTGAGTAACAAAATCTCGACAACAAACTACCTTCCATAATGATAAGGCTACCATCCATTGGAGTGACAAAAATATCGACAACAAACTACCTTCCATAATGACAAGGCTACCATCCATTAGAGTGACAAAAATATCGACAATAGACTACCTTCCATAATGACAAGGCTAACATCCATTGGAGTAACAAAAATATCTACAATAGACTACCTTCCATAATGAAAAGCCTACCATCCATTGGAGTAACAAAAATATGGACAATAGAATACCTTCCATAATGACTAGGCTACTATCCATTGGAGTAACAAAGATATCGACAACAGACTACCTTCCATAATGACAACGCTACCATCCATTAGAGTAACAAAAATCTCGACAACAGACAATCTTCCATAATGAAAAGGCTACCATCCATTGGAGTAACAAAAATTTCTAAAATAGACTACCTTCCATAATGACAAGGCTAAAATCCATTGGAGTAACAAAAATCTCGAAAACAGACTACTTTTCATAATGATAAGGCTACCATCTATTGGAATAACAAAAATCTAGAGAAAAGACTGCCTTCCATAATGACAAGGCTACCATCCAATGGAATAACAAAAATCTCGACAACAAAATACCTTCCATAATGAGAAGGCTACCATCCATTGTAGTAAAAAAAATCTCGACAACAGTCTACCTTCAATAATGATAATGCTACCATCCATTTGAGTAACAAAAATCTCGACAACAGACTACCTTCCATAATGACAAGGCTACCATCCATTGGACTAACGAAAATCTAGACAACAGACTACCTTCCATAATGACAAGGCTACCATCCATTTGAGTAACGAAAATCTCGACAACAAACTACGTTCCATAATGAATAGGCTACCATCCATTAGAGTAACAAAAATATCGATAATATACTACCTTCCATAATGTCAAGGCTACCATCCATTGGAGTAACAAAAATATCGACAACAGAATACCTTCCATTATGACTAGGCTACCATCCATTGGAGTAACAAAGATATCGACAACAGACTTCCTTCCATAATGACAAGGCTACCATCCATTGGAGTAACAAAAATCTCGATAACAAAGTACCTTCCATGATGACAAGGCTAAAATCCATTGGAATAACAAAAATCTCAATAACATACTACCTTCCATAATGAGAAGACTACAATTAATTGTAGTAACGAAAATCTCAACAGACTACCTTCCATAATGACAAGGCTGTCATCCATTGTAGTAACAAAAATCTCAACAACAGCCTACCTTCCATAATGACAATGCTACCATCCATTGGAGTAACAAAAATCACGACAACAGACTACCTTCCATAATGACAAGGCTACCATCAATTGTAATAACAAAAATCTCGACAACAGACTACCTTCCATAATGAAAAGGCTACCATCCATTGGAGTAACGAAAATATCAACAAAATACTACCTTCCATAATGATAAGTCCACCATCCATTGGAATAACAAAAATATTGACAATAAACTACGTTCCATAATGAATAGGTTACCATTCATTGGAGTAACAAAAATATCAACAATAGACTACCTTCCATTATGACAAGACTACCATCCATTGGGGTAACAAAGATATCGACAACAGACTACCTTCCATAATGACAAGGCTACCATCCATTAGAGTGACAAAAATCTCGACAACATACTTCCTTCCATAATGACAAGGCTACCATCCATTGGAGTAACAAAAATATCGAAAACAGAGTACCTTCCATAATGATAAGGCTAAAATCCATTGGAATAACAAAAATCTCGACAACATACTACCTTCCATAATGACAAGACTACCATCAATTGTAGTACCGAAAATCTCAATAGACTACCTTCCATAATGACAAGGCTGCCACCCATTGTAGTAACAAAAATCTCAACAACAGATTACCTTCCATAATGACAATGCTACCATCCATTGGAGTAACAAAAATCTCGACAACAGACTACCTTCCATAATAACAAGGCTACCATCCATTGTAATAACAAAAATCTTGACAACAGACTACTTTCCATAATGACAATGCTACCATCCATTATAGTAACAAAAAACTCGACAACAGACTACCTTCCACAATGACAATGCTACCATCCATTGGAGTAACCAAAATCTCGATAACAGACTACCTTCCAAAATGACAAGGCTACCATCCAATGGAATAAATAAAATCTCGACAACATACTACCTTCCATAATGACCAGGCTACCATCCATTAGAGTGACAAAAATCTCGACAATAGACTACCATCCATAATGACTAGGCTACCATCCATTAGAGTAACAAAAATATCGACAACAGACTACCTTCTACAATGGAAAGGCTACCATCCATTGGAGTAAAAAAAATCTCGACAACAGACTACCTTCCATAATGAAAAGGCTACCATACATTGTAGTAAACAAAATCTCGACAACAGACTACCTTCCACAATGACAATGCTACCATCCAATGGAGTAAGAAAAATCTCGACAACAGCCTACCTTCCATAATGACAAGGCTATCATCCATTGTAGTAACAAAAATCTCGACCACAAACTACCTTCCATAATGACAAGGCTACCATCCATTGGACTAACGAAAATATTAACAAGAGACTCCCTTCCATAATGATAAGTCAACCATCCATTGGAATAACAAAAATATCGACAATAAACTACGTTCCATAATGAATGGGCTACCATTCATTGGAGTAACAAAAATATCAACAATTGACTACCTTCCATAATGACAAGGCTACCATCCATTGGAGTAACAAAGATATCGACAATAGACTACCTTCCATAATGACAAGGCTACCATCCATTGGAGTCACAAAAATCTCGACAACATACTACCTTCCATAATGACAAGGCTACCATCCATTGGAGTAACAAAAATCTCGAAAACAGACTACCTTCCATAATTGCAAGGCTAAAATCCATTGGAGTAACAAAAATCTCGACAACAGACTACCTTCCATAATAACAAGGCTACCATCTATTAGAATAACAAAAGTCTCGAGAACAGACTGCCTTCCATAATGACAAGGCTACCAACCAATGGAATAACAAAAATCTCGACAACATAATACCTTCCATAATGACAAGGCTACCATCAATTGTAGTAACCAAAATCTCGACAACAGACTACTTTCCATATTGACAAGGCTACCATCCATTGTAGTAACAAAAAACTCGACAACAGACTACCTTCCATAATAACAATGCTACCATCCCTTGGAGTAACAAAAATCTCGACAACATACTACCTTCCATAATGACAAGGCTATCATCTATTGTAGTAACAAAAATCTCGACCACAAATTACCTTTCAATAATGAAAAGGCTACCATCCATTGGAGTAACAAAAATCTGGCCAAAAGACTACCTTCCATAATGACAAGGTTACCATCCATTGGAGTGACAAAAATCTCGACAATAGAATATCTTCCATAACGACAAGGCTACCACCCATTCAAGTAACAAAATCTCGACAAAAAACTACCTTCCATAATGACAAGGCTACCATCCATTTGAGTAACAAAAATCTCGACAACAAACTACCTTCCATAATGACAAGGCTACCATCCATTAGAGTGACAAAAATATCGACAACAGACTACCTTCCATAATGACAAGTCTACTATCCATTGGAGTAACAAAAATATCGACAATAGACTACCTTCTATAATAAAAAGCCTACCATCCATTGGAGTAACAAAAATCTTGACAACAGAATACCTTCCATAATGACAAGGCTAAAATCCATTGGAGTAACAAAAATCTCGACCATAGACTACCTTTCATAATGATAAGGCTACCATCTATTGGAATAACAAAAATCTAGAGAACAAATTGCCTTCCATAATGACAAGGCTTCCCTCCAATGGAATAACAAAAATCTCGACAACATACTACCTTCCATAATGACAAGGCTACCATCAATTATAGTAACCAAAATCTCGACAACAGAATACCTTCCATAATGATAAGGCTACCATCCATTGTAGTAACAAAAATCTCGACAACAGTCTACCTTCCATAATGACAATGCTAACATCCATTTGAGTAACAAAAATCTCGACAACAGACTACCTTCCATAATGACAAGGCTACCATCCATTGTAGTAACAAAAATCTAGACCACAGACTACCTTAAAGAATGACAAGGCTACCATCCATTAGACTAACGAATATCTCGACAACAGACTACCTTCCATAATGAAAAGCCTACCATCCATTGGAGTAACAAAAATCTGGACAATAGAATACCTTCATTAATGACTAGGCTACTATCCATTGGAGTAACAAAGATATCGACAACAGACTACCTTCCATAATGACAATGCTACCATCCATTGGAGTAACAAAAATCTCGACAACAGACAACCTTCCATAATGACAAGGCTACCATCCATAGGAGTAACAAACATTTCGCAAATAGACTACCTTCCATAATGACAAGGCTAAAATCCATTGGAGTAACAAAAATCTCGACAACAGACTACCTTCCATAATGACAAGGGTACCTTACATTGTAGTAACAAAAATCTCGACAATAGTTACCTTCCAAAGTGTCAAGGCTACCATCCATTGGAGTAACAAAAATATCAATAACAGACTACCTTGCGTAATGATAAGTCCACCATCCAATAGAATAACAAAAATATCGACAACAAACTACGTTCCATAATGAATAAGCTACCATTCATTAGAGTAACAAAAATATCAACAATAGACTACGTTCCATAATGACAAGGCTACCATCAACTGTAGTAACCAATATCTCGACAACAAACTACTTTCCATAATGACAAGGCTACCATCCATTGTAGTAAAAAAAAACCTCGACAACAGACTACCTTCCATAATGACAATGCTACCATCCATTAGAGTAACAAAAATCTCGACAACAGTCTACCTTCCATAATGACCATGCTACCATCCATTTGAGTAACAAAAATCTCGACAACAGACTACCTACCATAATGACAAGGCTACCATCCATTGTAGTAACAAAAATCTAGACAACAGACTACCTTCCATAAGGACAAGGATACCATCCATTGGACTAACGAAAATCTCGACAACAGACTACCTTCCATAATGACAATGCTACCATCCATTGGAGTAACGAAAATTTCGACAACAAACTACGTTCCATAATGACACGGCTACCATCCATTGGAGTGACAAAAATATCGACAACAGACTACCTTCCATAATGACAAGGCTACCATCCATTGGAGTAACGAAAATCTTGACAACAGACTACCTTCCATAATTACAAGGCTACCATCCATTGGAGTAACCAAAATTGCGAAAACAAACTATCTTCCATAATGACAAAGCTACCATCCATTGGAGTGACAAAAATCTATACAATAGACTACCTTCCATAATGACTAAGCTACCATCCATTAGAGTAACAAAGATATCGACAACAGACTACCTTCTATAATGACAAGGCTACCATACAATGTAATAACAAAAATTTGGACAACAAACTACCTTCCATAATGACAAGGCTACCTTACTTTGTAGTAACAAAATTCTCGACAATAATTACCTTCCATAATGACAAGGATACCATCCATTGGAGTAACGAAAATATCAACAAGAGACTACCTTCCATAATGATAAGTCCAACATCCATTGGAATAAAAAAAATATCGACAACAAACTATGTTCCATAATTAATAGGCTACCATTCATTGGAGTAACAAAAATATCAATAATAGACTACCTTCCATAATGACAAGGCTACCATCCATTGGAGTAACAAAAATATCGACAACAAACTACGTTCCATAATGAATAGGCTACCATTCATTGGAGTAATAAAAATATCAATAATAGACTACCTTCCATAATGACTAGGCTACCATCCATTGGAGTAACAAATATATCGACAACAGACTACATTCCATAATGACAAGGCTACCATCCATTGGAGTGACAAAAATCTCGACAACATACTACCTTCCATAATGACATGGCTACCATCCATTAGAGTAACAAAAATCTCGAAAACAGACTACCTTCTATAATGACAAGGCTAAAATCCATTGGAGTAACAAAAATCTCGACAACAGACTACCTTCCATAATGACAAGGCTACCATATATTGGAATAGCAAAAGTCTCGAGAACAGACTGCCTCCCATAATGACAAGGCTACAATCCAATGGAATAACAAAAATCTCGACAACATACTACCTTCCATAATGACAAGGCTACCATCAATTGTAGTAACCAAAATCTCGACAACAGACTACAATCCATAATGACTAGGCTACCATCCATTAGAGTAACAAAGATATCGACAACAGACTACCTTCTACAATGGAAAGGCTACCATCCATTGGAGTAAAAAAAATCTCGACAACATACTACCTTCCATAATGAAAAGGCTACCCTACATTGTAGTATCCAAAATCTCGACAACAGACTACCTTCCATAATGACAATGATAACATCCAATGGAGTAACAAAAATCTCGACAACAGACTACCTTCCATAATGACAAGGCTACCATCCATTGTAGTAACAAAAATCTCGACAACAGACTACCTTCCATACTGACAAGGCTACCATCCATTGGAGTAACCAAAATCTCGATAACAGACTACCTTCCATAATGACAAGGCTACCATCTATTGGAATAACAAAAATCTCGAGAACAAACTACCGTCCATAATGACAAGGCTACCATCCAATGGAATAAAGAAAATCTCGACAACATACTACCTTCCATAATGGCAAGGCTACCATCCATTAGAGTGACAAAAATCTCGACAATAGACTACCTTCAATAATGACTAGGCTACCATCCATTAGAGTAACAAAGATATCGACAACAGACTACCTTCTACAATGGAAAGGCTACCATACATTGTAGTAACAAAAATCTCGACAACAGTCTACCTTCCATAATGACAAGGCTACCATCCATTGGAGTAACAAAAATATCGACAATAGACTACCTTCCATAATGACAAGGCTACCATCCATTGGAGTTACAAAAATCTAGACAACAAACTACCTTCCATAATGACAAGGCTACCATCCAATGGAATAACAAAAGTCTCGATAACATACTACCTTCCATAATGAAAAGTCTACCATCAATTGTAGTAACGAAAATCTCGACAACATACTACCTTCCATAATGACAAGGATGCCATCCATTGTAGTAACAAAAATATCGACAACAGACTACCTTCCAAAATGAAAATGCTACCATCCATTGGAGTAAAAAAAATCTCGACAACAGACTACCTTTCATAATGAAAAGGCTACCATCCATTGTAGTAACCAAAATCTCGACAACAGACTACCTTCCATAATGACAATGCTACCATCCAATGGAGTAACAAAAATCTCGACAACAGACTACATTCCCTAATAACAAGCCTACCATCCATTGTAGTAACAAAAATCTCGACAACAAACTACCTTCCATAATGACAAGGCTGTCATCCATTGGAGTAAGAAAAATCTCGACAACAGACTACCTTCCATAATGACAAGGCTACCATCCATTGGAGTAACAAAAATCTCAAAAACAGACTACCTTCCATAATGACAAGGCTAAAATCCATTGGAATAAAAAAATCTCGAGAACAGGTTGCCTTCTATAATGACAAGGCTACCATCCAATGGAATAACAAAAATCTCGACAACATACTACCTTCTATAATGACAAGCCTACCATCAATTGTAGTAACGAAAATCTCCACAACAGACTACTTTCCATAATGACAAGGCCGCCATCCATTGTAGTAACAAAAATCTCGACAACAAACTACCTTCCATAATGACAATGCTACCTTCCATTGGAGTAACAAAAATTTCGACAACAGACTACCTTCCGTAATGACAAGGCTACCATCCATTGTAGTAACAAAAATCTCGACAACGGACTACCTTCCATAATGACAAGGCTACCATCCATTGGAGTAACCAAAATCTCGATAACAGACTACCTTCCATAATGACAAGGCTACCATCTATTGGAATAACAAAAATCTCGAGAACAAACTACCGTCCATAATGACAAGGCTACCATCCAATGGAATAACAAAAATCTCAACAACATACTACCTTCCATAATGACAAGGCTACCGTCCATTAGAGTGACAAAAATCTCGATAATAGACTACCTTCCATAATGACTAGGCTACCACCCATTAGAGTAACAAAGATATCGATAATAGACTACCTTCTATAATGACAAGGCTACCATACATTGTAATAACAAAAATCTCGACAACAAACTACCTTCAACAATGGCAAGGCTACCATACATTGTAGTAACAAAAATCTCGACAACAGTCTACCTTCCATAATGACAAGGCTACCATCCATTGGAGTAACAAAAATCTCGACAATAGACTACGTTCCATAATGACAAGGCTACCATCCATTGGAGTAACAAAGATCTCGACAACGGACTACCTTCCATAATGACAAGGCTACTATCTATTGGAATAACAAAAATCTCGAGAAAAAACTACCGTCCATAATGACAAGGCTACTATCTATTGGAATAACAAAAATCTCAAGAACAAACTACCGTCCATAATGAAAAGGCTACCATCAATTGTAGTAACGAAAATCTCGACAACAGACTACCTTCCATAATGACAAGGCTACCATCCATTGGAGTAACCAAAATCTCGATAACAGACTACCTTCCAAAATGACAAGGCTACCATCCAATGGAATAAATAAAATCTCGACAACATACTACCTTCCATAATGACCAGGCTACCATCCATTAGAGTGACAAAAATCTCGACAATAGACTACCATCCATAATGACTAGGCTACCATCCATTAGAGTAACAAAAATATCGACAACAGACTACCTTCTACAATGGAAAGGCTACCATCCATTGGAGTAAAAAAAATCTCGACAACAGACTACCTTCCATAATGAAAAGGCTACCATACATTGTAGTAAACAAAATCTCGACAACAGACTACCTTCCACAATGACAATGCTACCATCCAATGGAGTAACAAAAATCTCGACAACAGCCTACCTTCCATAATGACAAGGCTATCATCCATTGTAGTAACAAAAATCTCGACCACAGACTACCTTCCATAATGACAAGGCTACCATCCATTGGACTAACGAAAATATCAACAAGAGACTCCCTTCCATAATGATAAGTCAACCATCCATTGGAATAACAAAAATATCGACAATAAACTACGTTCCATAATGAATGGGCTACCATTCATTGGAGTAACAAAAATATCAACAATTGACTACCTTCCATAATGACAAGGCTACCATCCATTGGAGTAACAAAGATATCGACAATAGACTACCTTCCATAATGACAAGGCTACCATCCATTGGAGTCACAAAAATCTCGACAACAGACTACCTTCCATAATGACAAGGCTACCATCCATTGGAGTAACAAAAATCTCAAAAACAGACTACCTTCCATAATGACAAGGCTAAAATCCATTGGAATAAAAAAATCTCGAGAACAGGTTGCCTTCTATAATGACAAGGCTACCATCCAATGGAATAACAAAAATCTCGACAACATACTACCTTCTATAATGACAAGCCTACCATCAATTGTAGTAACGAAAATCTCCACAACAGACTACTTTCCATAATGACAAGGCCGCCATCCATTGTAGTAACAAAAATCTCGACAACAAACTACCTTCCATAATGACAATGCTACCTTCCATTGGAGTAACAAAAATTTCGACAACAGACTACCTTCCGTAATGACAAGGCTACCATCCATTGTAGTAACAAAAATCTCGACAACGGACTACCTTCCATAATGACAAGGCTACCATCCATTGGAGTAACCAAAATCTCGATAACAGACTACCTTCCATAATGACAAGGCTACCATCTATTGGAATAACAAAAATCTCGAGAACAAACTACCGTCCATAATGACAAGGCTACCATCCAATGGAATAACAAAAATCTCAACAACATACTACCTTCCATAATGACAAGGCTACCGTCCATTAGAGTGACAAAAATCTCGATAATAGACTACCTTCCATAATGACTAGGCTACCACCCATTAGAGTAACAAAGATATCGATAATAGACTACCTTCTATAATGACAAGGCTACCATACATTGTAATAACAAAAATCTCGACAACAAACTACCTTCAACAATGGCAAGGCTACCATACATTGTAGTAACAAAAATCTCGACAACAGTCTACCTTCCATAATGACAAGGCTACCATCCATTGGAGTAACAAAAATCTCGACAATAGACTACGTTCCATAATGACAAGGCTACCATCCATTGGAGTAACAAAGATCTCGACAACGGACTACCTTCCATAATGACAAGGCTACTATCTATTGGAATAACAAAAATCTCGAGAAAAAACTACCGTCCATAATGACAAGGCTACTATCTATTGGAATAACAAAAATCTCAAGAACAAACTACCGTCCATAATGAAAAGGCTACCATCAATTGTAGTAACGAAAATCTCGACAACAGACTACCTTCCATAATGACAAGGCTACCATCCATTGGAGTAACCAAAATCTCGATAACAGACTACCTTCCAAAATGACAAGGCTACCATCCAATGGAATAAATAAAATCTCGACAACATACTACCTTCCATAATGACCAGGCTACCATCCATTAGAGTGACAAAAATCTCGACAATAGACTACCATCCATAATGACTAGGCTACCATCCATTAGAGTAACAAAAATATCGACAACAGACTACCTTCTACAATGGAAAGGCTACCATCCATTGGAGTAAAAAAAATCTCGACAACAGACTACCTTCCATAATGAAAAGGCTACCATACATTGTAGTAAACAAAATCTCGACAACAGACTACCTTCCACAATGACAATGCTACCATCCAATGGAGTAACAAAAATCTCGACAACAGCCTACCTTCCATAATGACAAGGCTATCATCCATTGTAGTAACAAAAATCTCGACCACAGACTACCTTCCATAATGACAAGGCTACCATCCATTGGACTAACGAAAATATCAACAAGAGACTCCCTTCCATAATGATAAGTCAACCATCCATTGGAATAACAAAAATATCGACAATAAACTACGTTCCATAATGAATGGGCTACCATTCATTGGAGTAACAAAAATATCAACAATTGACTACCTTCCATAATGACAAGGCTACCATCCATTGGAGTAACAAAGATATCGACAATAGACTACCTTCCATAATGACAAGGCTACCATCCATTGGAGTCACAAAAATCTCGACAACATACTACCTTCCATAATGACAAGGCTACCATCCATTGGAGTAACAAAAATCTCGAAAACAGACTACCTTCCATAATTGCAAGGCTAAAATCCATTGGAGTAACAAAAATCTCGACAACAGACTACCTTCCATAATAACAAGGCTACCATCTATTAGAATAACAAAAGTCTCGAGAACAGACTGCCTTCCATAATGACAAGGCTACCAACCAATGGAATAACAAAAATCTCGACAACATAATACCTTCCATAATGACAAGGCTACCATCAATTGTAGTAACCAATATCTCGACAACAGACTACTTTCCATATTGACAAGGCTACCATCCATTGTAGTAACAAAAAACTCGACAACAGACTACCTTCCATAATAACAATGCTACCATCCATTGGAGTAACAAAAATCTCGACAACATACTACCTTCCATAATGACAAGGCTATCATCTATTGTAGTAACAAAAATCTCGACCACAAATTACCTTTCAATAATGAAAAGGCTACCATCCATTGGAGTAACAAAAATCTGGCCAAAAGACTACCTTCCATAATGACAAGGTTACCATCCATTGGAGTGACAAAAATCTCGACAATAGAATATCTTCCATAACGACAAGGCTACCACCCATTCAAGTAACAAAATCTCGACAAAAAACTACCTTCCATAATGACAAGGCTACCATCCATTTGAGTAACAAAAATCTCGACAACAAACTACCTTCCATAATGACAAGGCTACCATCCATTAGAGTGACAAAAATATCGACAACAGACTACCTTCCATAATGACAAGTCTACTATCCATTGGAGTAACAAAAATATCGACAATAGACTACCTTCTATAATAAAAAGCCTACCATCCATTGGAGTAACAAAAATCTTGACAACAGAATACCTTCCATAATGACAAGGCTAAAATCCATTGGAGTAACAAAAATCTCGACCATAGACTACCTTTCATAATGATAAGGCTACCATCTATTGGAATAACAAAAATCTAGAGAACAAATTGCCTTCCATAATGACAAGGCTTCCCTCCAATGGAATAACAAAAATCTCGACAACATACTACCTTCCATAATGACAAGGCTACCATCAATTATAGTAACCAAAATCTCGACAACAGAATACCTTCCATAATGACAAGGCTACCATCCATTGTAGTAACAAAAATCTCGACAACAGTCTACCTTCCATAATGACAATGCTAACATCCATTTGAGTAACAAAAATCTCGACAACAGACTACCTTCCATAATGACAAGGCTACCATCCATTGTAGTAACAAAAATCTAGACCACAGACTACCTTAAAGAATGACAAGGCTACCATCCATTAGACTAACGAATATCTCGACAACAGACTACCTTCCATAATGAAAAGCCTACCATCCATTGGAGTAACAAAAATCTGGACAATAGAATACCTTCATTAATGACTAGGCTACTATCCATTGGAGTAACAAAGATATCGACAACAGACTACCTTCCATAATGACAATGCTACCATCCATTGGAGTAACAAAAATCTCGACAACAGACAACCTTCCATAATGACAAGGCTACCATCCATAGGAGTAACAAACATTTCGCAAATAGACTACCTTCCATAATGACAAGGCTAAAATCCATTGGAGTAACAAAAATCTCGACAACAGACTACCTTCCATAATGACAAGGGTACCTTACATTGTAGTAACAAAAATCTCGACAATAGTTACCTTCCATAGTGTCAAGGCTACCATCCATTGGAGTAACAAAAATATCAATAACAGACTACCTTGCGTAATGATAAGTCCACCATCCAATAGAATAACAAAAATATCGACAACAAACTACGTTCCATAATGAATAAGCTACCATTCATTGGAGTAACAAAAATATCAACAATAGACTACGTTCCATAATGACAAGGCTACCATCAACTGTAGTAACCAATATCTCGACAACAAACTACTTTCCATAATGACAAGGCTACCATCCATTGTAGTAAAAAAAAACCTCGACAACAGACTACCTTCCATAATGACAATGCTACCATCCATTAGAGTAACAAAAATCTCGACAACAGTCTACCTTCCATAATGACCATGCTACCATCCATTTGAGTAACAAAAATCTCGACAACAGACTACCTACCATAATGACAAGGCTACCATCCATTGTAGTAACAAAAATCTAGACAACAGACTACCTTCCATAAGGACAAGGATACCATCCATTGGACTAACGAAAATCTCGACAACAGACTACCTTCCATAATGACAATGCTACCATCCATTGGAGTAACGAAAATTTCGACAACAAACTACGTTCCATAATGTCACGGCTACCATCCATTGGAGTGACAAAAATATCGACAACAGACTACCTTCCATAATGACAAGGCTACCATCCATTGGAGTAACGAAAATCTTGACAACAGACTACCTTCCATAATTACAAGGCTACCATCCATTGGAGTAACCAAAATTGCGAAAACAAACTATCTTCCATAATGACAAAGCTACCATCCATTGGAGTGACAAAAATCTATACAATAGACTACCTTCCATAATGACTAAGCTACCATCCATTAGAGTAACAAAGATATCGACAACAGACTACCTTCTATAATGACAAGGCTACCATACAATGTAATAACAAAAATTTGGACAACAAACTACCTTCCATAATGACAAGGCTACCTTACTTTGTAGTAACAAAATTCTCGACAATAATTACCTTCCATAATGACAAGGATACCATCCATTGGAGTAACGAAAATATCAACAAGAGACTACCTTCCATAATGATAAGTCCAACATCCATTGGAATAAAAAAAATATCGACAACAAACTATGTTCCATAATTAATAGGCTACCATTCATTGGAGTAACAAAAATATCAATAATAGACTACCTTCCATAATGACAAGGCTACCATCCATTGGAGTAACAAAAATATCGACAACAAACTACGTTCCATAATGAATAGGCTACCATTCATTGGAGTAACAAAAATATCAATAATAGACTACCTTCCATAATGACTAGGCTACCATCCATTGGAGTAACAAATATATCGACAACATACTACATTCCATAATGACAAGGCTACCATCCATTGGAGTGACAAAAATCTCGACAACATACTACCTTCCATAATGACAAGGCTACCATCCATTAGAGTAACAAAAATCTCGAAAACAGACTACCTTCTATAATGACAAGGCTAAAATCCATTGGAGTAACAAAAATCTCGACAACAGACTACCTTCCATAATGACAAGGCTACCATATATTGGAATAGCAAAAGTCTCGAGAACAGACTGCCTCCCATAATGACAAGGCTACAATCCAATGGAATAACAAAAATCTCGACAACATACTACCTTCCATAATGACAAGGCTACCATCAATTGTAGTAACCAAAATCTCGACAACAGACTACAATCCATAATGACTAGGCTACCATCCATTAGAGTAACAAAGATATCGACAACAGACTACCTTCTACAATGGAAAGGGTAACATCCATTGGAGTAAAAAAAATCTCGACAACATACTACCTTCCATAATGAAAAGGCTACCCTACATTGTAGTATCCAAAATCTCGACAACAGACTACCTTCCATAATGACAATGATAACATCCAATGGAGTAACAAAAATCTCGACAACAGACTACCTTCCATAATGACAAGGCTACCATCCATTGTAGTAACAAAAATCTCGACAACAGACTACCTTCCATACTGACAAGGCTACCATCCATTGGAGTAACCAAAATCTCGATAACAGACTACCTTCCATAATGACAAGGCTACCATCTATTGGAATAACAAAAATCTCGAGAACAAACTACCGTCCATAATGACAAGGCTACCATCCAATGGAATAAAGAAAATCTCGACAACATACTACCTTCCATAATGGCAAGGCTACCATCCATTAGAGTGACAAAAATCTCGACAATAGACTACCTTCAATAATGACTAGGCTACCATCCATTAGAGTAACAAAGATATCGACAACAGACTACCTTCTACAATGGAAAGGCTACCATACATTGTAGTAACAAAAATCTCGACAACAGTCTACCTTCCATAATGACAAGGCTACCATCCATTGGAGTAACAAAAATATCGACAATAGACTACCTTCCATAATGACAAGGCTACCATCCATTGGAGTTACAAAAATCTAGACAACAAACTACCTTCCATAATGACAAGGCTACCATCCATTAGAGTAACAAAAATCTCAACAACAGACTACCTTCCATAATGACAAGGCTACGATCCATTAGAGTAACAAAAATTTCGACAACAGATTACCTTCCATAATGACAAGGCTACCATCTATAGGAATAAAAAAAATCTTGATAACAGACTACCTTCCATAATGACAAGGCTACCATCCAATGGAATAACAAAAGTCTCGATAACATACTACCTTCCATAATGAAAAGTCTACCATCAATTGTAGTAACGAAAATCTCGACAACATACTACCTTCCATAATGACAAGGATGCCATCCATTGTAGTAACAAAAATATCGACAACAGACTACCTTCCAAAATGAAAATGCTACCATCCATTGGAGTAAAAAAAATCTCGACAACAGACTACCTTTCATAATGAAAAGGCTACCATCCATTGTAGTAACCAAAATCTCGACAACAGACTACCTTCCATAATGACAATGCTACCATCCAATGGAGTAACAAAAATCTCGACAACAGACTACATTCCCTAATAACAAGCCTACCATCCATTGTAGTAACAAAAATCTCGACAACAGACTACCTTCCATAATGACAAGGCTGTCATCCATTGGAGTAAGAAAAATCTCGACAACAGACTACCTTCCATAATGACAAGGCTACCATCCATTGGAGTAACAAAAATCTCAAAAACAGACTACCTTCCATAATGACAAGGCTAAAATCCATTGGAATAAAAAAATCTCGAGAACAGGTTGCCTTCTATAATGACAAGGCTACCATCCAATGGAATAACAAAAATCTCAACAACATACTACCTTCTATAATGACAAGCCTACCATCAATTGTAGTAACGAAAATCTCCACAACAGACTACTTTCCATAATGACAAGGCCGCCATCCATTGTAGTAACAAAAATCTCGACAACAAACTACCTTCCATAATGACAATGCTACCTTCCATTGGAGTAACAAAAATTTCGACAACAGACTACCTTCCGTAATGACAAGGCTACCATCCATTGTAGTAACAAAAATCTCGACAACGGACTACCTTCCATAATGACAAGGCTACCATCCATTGGAGTAACCAAAATCTCGATAACAGACTACCTTCCATAATGACAAGGCTACCATCTATTGGAATAACAAAAATCTCGAGAACAAACTACCGTCCATAATGACAAGGCTACCATCCAATGGAATAACAAAAATCTCGACAACATACTACCTTCCATAATGACAAGGCTACCGTCCATTAGAGTGACAAAAATCTCGATAATAGACTACCTTCCATAATGACTAGGCTACCACCCATTAGAGTAACAAAGATATCGATAATAGACTACCTTCTATAATGACAAGGCTACCATACATTGTAATAACAAAAATCTCGACAACAAACTACCTTCAACAATGGCAAGGCTACCATACATTGTAGTAACAAAAATCTCGACAATAGACTACGTTCCATAATGACAAGGCTACCATCCATTGGAGTAACAAAGATCTCGACAACGGACTACCTTCCATAATGACAAGGCTACTATCTATTGGAATAACAAAAATCTCGAGAAAAAACTACCGTCCATAATGACAAGGCTACTATCTATTGGAATAACAAAAATCTCAAGAACAAACTACCGTCCATAATGAAAAGGCTACCATCAATTGTAGTAACGAAAATCTCGATAACAGACTACCTTCCAAAATGACAAGGCTACTATCTATTGAAATAACAAAAATCTCGAGAACAAACTACCGTCCATAATGACAAGGCTACCATCCAATGGAATAAATAAAATCTCGACAACATACTACCTTCCATAATGACAAGGCTACCATCCATTAGAGTGACAAAAATCTCGACAATAGACTACCATCCATAATGACTAGGCTACCATCCATTAGAGTAACAAAAATATCGACAACAGACTACCTTCTACAATGGAAAGGCTACCATCCATTGGAGTAAAAAAAATCTCGACAACAGACTACCTTCCATAATGAAAAGGCTACCATACATTGTAGTAAACAAAATCTCGACAACAGACTACCTTCCATAATGACAATGCTACCATCCAATGGAGTAACAAAAATCTCGACAACAGCCTACCTTCCATAATGACAAGGCTACCATCCATTGTAGTAACAAAAATCTCGACAATAGACTACCTTCCATAATGACAAGGCTACCATCCATTGGAGTAACCAAAATCTCGATAGCAGACTACCTTCCATAATGACAAGGCTACCATCTATTGGAATAACAAAAATCTCGAGAACAAACTACCGTCCATAATGACAAGGCTACCATCCAATGGAATAAAGAAAATCTCGACAACATACTACCTTCCATAATGGCAAGGCTACCATCCATTAGAGTGACAAAAATCTCGACAATAGACTACCTTCAATAATGACTAGGCAATCATCCATTAGAGTAACAAAGATATCGACAACAGACTACCTTCTACAATGGAAAGGCTACCATACATTGTAGTAACATAAATCTCGACAACAGTCTACCTTCCATAATGACAAGGCTACCATCCATTGGAGTAACAAAAATATCGACAATAGACTACCTTCCATAATGACAAGGCTACCATCCATTGGAGTTACAAAAATCTAGACAACAAACTACCTTCCATAATGATAAGGCTACCATCCATTAGAGTAACAAAAATCTCGACAACAGACTACCTTCCATAATGACAAGGCTACGATCCATTAGAGTAAAAAAAATTTCGACAACAGACTACCTTCCATAATGACAAGGCTTCCATCCAATGGAATAACAAAAATCTCGATAACATACTACCTTCCATAATGAAAAGTCTACCATCAATTGTAGTAACGAAAATCACGACAACATAGTACCTTCCATAATGACAATGATGCCATCCATTATAGTAACAAAAATGTCGACAACAGACTACCTTCCATAATGAAAATGCTACCATCCATTGGAGTAAAAAAAATCTCGACAAGAGACTACCTTTCATAATGAAAAGGCTACCATCCATTGTAGTAACCAAAATCTCGACAACAGACTACCTTCCATAATGACAATGCTACCATCCAATGGAGTAACAAAAATCTCGACAACAGACTACCTTCCATAATGACAAGGCTACCATCCATTGTAGTATCAAAAATCTCGACAACAGACTACCTTCCATAATGACAAGGCTGCCATCCATTGGAGTAAGAAAAATCTCGACAACAGACTACCTTCCATAATGACAAGGCTACCATCCATTGGAGTAACAAAAATCTCAAAAACAGACTACCTTCCATAATGACAAGGCTAAAATCCATTGGAATAAAAAAATCTCGAGAACAGGTTGCCTTCCATACTAACAAGGCTACCATCCAATGGAATAACAAAAATCTCGACAACATACTACCTTCCATAATGACAAGCCTACCATCAATTGTAGTAACGAAAATCTCCACAACAGACTACTTTCCATAATAACAAGGCTGCCATCCATTGTAGTAACAAAAATCTCGACAACAAACTACCTTCCGTAATGACAATGCTACCTTCCATTGGAGTAACCAAAATCTCGATAACAGACTACCTTCCATAATGACAAGGCTACCATCTATTGGAATAACAAAAATCTCGAGAAAAACCTCCGTCCATAATGACAAGGCTACCATCCAATGGAATAAAGAAAATCTCGACAACATACTACCTTCCATAATGACAAGGCTACCATCCATTAGAGTGACAAAAATCTCGACAATAGACTACCATCCATAATGACTAGGCTACCATCCATTAGAGTAACAAAAATATCGACAACAGACTACCTTCTACAATGGAAAGGCTACCATCCATTGGAGTAAAAAAAATCTCGACAACAGACTACCTTCCATAATGAAAAGGCTACCATACATTGTAGTAACCAAAATCTCGACAACAGACTACCTTCCATAATGACAATGCTACCATCCAATGGAGTAACAAAAATCTCGACAACAGCCTACCTTCCATAATGACAAGGCTACCATCCATTGTAGTAACAAAAATCTCGACAATAGACTACCTTCCATAATGACAAGGCTACCATCCATTGGAGTAACCAAAATCTCGATAGCAGACTACCTTCCATAATGACAAGGCTACCATCTATTGGAATAACAAAAATCACGAGAACAAACTACCGTCCATAATGACAAGGCTACCATCCAATGGAATAAAGAAAATCTCGACAACATACTACCTTCCATAATGGCAAGGCTACCATCCATTAGAGTGACAAAAATCTCGACAATAGACTACCTTCAATAATGACTAGGCAATCATCAATTAGAGTAACAAAGATATCGACAACAGACTACCTTCCATAATGAAAATGCTACCATCCATTGGAGTAAAAAAAATCTCGACAACAGACTACCTTTCATAATGAAAAGGCTACCATCCATTGTAGTAACCAAAATCTCGACAACAGACTACCTTCCATAATGACAATGCTACCATCCAATGGAGTAACAAAAATCTCGACAACAGACTACCTTCCATAATGACAAGGCTACCATCCATTATAGTAACAAAAATGTCGACAACAGACTACCTTCCATAATGAAAATGCTACCATCCATTGGAGTAAAAAAAATCTCGACAACAGACTACCTTTCATAATGAAAAGGCTACCATCCATTGTAGTAACCAAAATCTCGACAACAGACTACCTTCCATAATGACAATGCTACCATCCAATGGAGTAACAAAAATCTCGACAACAGACTACCTTCCATAATGACAAGGCTACCATCCATTGTAGTATCAAAAATCTCGACAACAGACTACCTTCCATAATGACAAGGCTGCCATCCATTGGAGTAAGAAAAATCTCGACAACAGACTACCTTCCACAATGACAAGGCTACCATCCATTGGAGTAACAAAAATCTCAAAAACAGACTACCTTCCATAATGACAAGGCTAAAATCCATTGGAATAAAAAAATCTCGAGAACAGGTTGCCTTCCATACTAACAAGGCTACCATCCAATGGAATAACAAAAATCTCGACAACATACTACCTTCCATAATGACAAGCCTACCATCAATTGTAGTAACGAAAATCTCCACAACAGACTACTTTCCATAATAACAAGGCCGCCATCCATTGTAGTAACAAAAATCTCGACAACAAACTACCTTCCGTAATGACAATGCTACCTTCCATTGGAGTAACCAAAATCTCGATAACAGACTACCTTCCATAATGACAAGGCTACCATCTATTGGAATAACAAAAATCTCGAGAAAAACCTCCGTCCATAATGACAAGGCTACCATCCAATGGAATAAAGAAAATCTCGACAACATACTACCTTCCATAATGGCAAGGCTACCATCCATTAGAGTGACAAAAATCTCGACAATTGACTACCTTCAATAATGACTAGGCTACCATCCATTAGAGTAACAAAGATATCGACAACAGACTACCTTCTACAATGGAAAGGCTACCATACATTGTAGTAACAAAAATCTCGACAACAGTCTACCTTCCATAATGACAAGGCTACCATCCATTGGAGTAACATAAATATCGACAATAGACTACCTTCCATAATGACAAGGCTACCATCCATTAGAGTTACAAAAATCTAGACAACAAACTACCTTCCATAATGACAAGGCTACCATCCATTAGAGTAACAAAAATCTCGACAACAGACTACCTTCCATAATGACAAGGCTACGATCCATTAGAGTAACAAAAATTTCGACAACAGACTACCTTCCATAATGACAAGGCTACCATCTATAGGAATAAAAAAATTCTCGATAACAAACTTCCTTCCATAATGACAAGGCTACCATCTAATGGAATAACAAAAATCTCGATAACATACTACCTTCCATAATGAAAAGTCTACCATCAATTGTAGTAACGAAAATCTCGACAACATACTACCTTCCATAATGAAAATGCTACCATCCATTGGAGTAAAAAAAATCTCGACAACAGACTACCTTTCATAATGAAAAGGCTACCATCCATTGTAGTAACCAAAATCTCGACAACAGACTACCTTCCATAATGACAATGCTACCATCCAATGGAGTAACAAAAATCTCGACAACAGACTACCTTCCCTAATGACAAGGCTACCATCCATTGTAGTAACAAAAATCTCGACAACAAACTACCTTCCATAATGACAAGGCTGTCATCCATTGGAGTAAGAAAAATCTCGACAACAGACTACCTTCCATAATGACAAGGCTACCATCCATTGGAGAAACAAAAATCTCAAAAACAGACTACCTTCCATAATGACAAGGCTAAAATCCATTGGAATAAAAATATCTCGAGAACAGGTTGCCTTCCATAATGACAAGGCTACCATCCAATGGAATAACAAAAATCTCGACAACATACTACCTTCCATAATGACAAGCCTACCATCAATTGTAGTAACGAAAATCTCGACAACAGACTACCTTCCATAATGAAAATGCTACCATCCATTGGAGTAAAAAAAATATCGACAACAGACTACCTTCCATCATGAAAAGGCTACCATCCATTGTAGTAATAAAAATCTCGACAACAGACTACCTTCCATAATGACAAGGCTACCATCCAATGGAATAACAAAAATCTCGATAACATACTACCTTCCATAATTACAAGACTACCATCTATTGTAGTAACGAAAATCTCGACAACAGACTACCATCCATAATGTCAAGACTACCATCCATTATAGTAACAAAAATCTCGACAACAGACTACCTTCCATAATGACTAGGCTACCATCCATTAGAGTAACAAAGATATCGACAACAGACTACCTTCTATAATGACAAGGCTACCATACATTGTAATAACAAAAATCTCGATAACAAGCTACCTTCCACAATGGCAAGTCTACCATACATTGTTGTAACAAAAATCTTGACAACAGTTTACCTTCCATAATGACAAGGCTACCATCCATTGTAGTAACAAAAATCTCGACAATAGACTACCTTCCATAATGACAAGGCTACCATCCATTGGAGTAACAAAAATCTCAACAACAAACTACCTTCAATAATGACAAGTCTACCATCCATTAGACTAACAAAAATCTCGACAACAGACTACCTTCCATAATGACAAGGCTACGATCCATTAGAGTAACAAAAATTTCGACAACAAACTACATTCCATAATGACAAGGCTACCATCCAATGGAATAACAAAAATCTCGACAACATACTACCTCCCATAATGAAAAGGCTACCATCAATTGTAGTAACGAAAATCTCGACAACATACTACCTTCCATAATGACAAGGATGCCATCCATTGTAGTAACAAAAATCTCGACAACAGACTACCTTCCATAATGAAAATGCTACCATCCATTGGAGTAAACAAAATCTCGATAATAGACTACTTTCCATAATGACAAGGTTACCATCTATTGGAATAACAAAAATCTCGAGAAAAAACTACCGTCCATAATGATAAGGCTACCATCGAATGGAATAACAAAAATCTCGACAACATACTACCTTCCATAATGACAAGGCTACAATCCATTAGAGTGAAAAAAATCTCGACAACAGACTACCTTCCATAATGAAAATGCTACAATCCATTGGAGTAAAAAAAATCTCGACAACAGACTACCTTCCAATATGAAAAGGCTACCATCCATTGTAGTAATAAAAATCTTGACAACAGACTACCTTCCATAATGACAAGGCTACCATCCAATGGAATAACAAAAATCTCGACAACATACTACCTTCCATAATTACAAGATTACCATCTATTGTAGTAACGAAAATCTCGACTACAGACTACCTTTTATAATGACAAGGCTACCATACATTGGAATAACAAAAATCTCGACAACAAGCTACCTTCCACAATGGAAAGTCTACTATACATTGTTGTAACAAAAATCTCGACAACAGTCTACCTTCCATAATGACAAGGCTACCATGCATTGTAGTAACAAAAATCTCGATAATAGACTACCTTCCATAATGACAAGGCTACAATCCATTAGAGTAACAAATATCTCAACAACAAACTACCATCAATAATGACAAGGCTACCATCCATTAGACTAACAAAAATCTCGACAACAGACTACCTTCCATAATGACAAGGCTACGATCCATTAGAGTAACAAAAATTTCGACAACAAACTACCTTCCATAATGACAAGGATACCATCCAATGGAATAACAAAAATCTCGACAACATACTACCTCCCATTATGAAAAGGCTACCATCAATTGTAGTAACGAAAATCTCGACAACAGACTACCTTCCATAATGAAAATGCTACCATCCATTGGAGTAAAAATAATATCGACAACAGACTACCTTCCATAATGAAAAGGCTACCATCCATTATAATAAAAAAAATCTCGACAACAGACTACCTTCCATAATTACAAGACTACCATCTATTGTAGTAACGAAAATCTCGACAACAGACTACCTTCCATAATGACAAGACTACCATCAATTGTAGTAACAAAAATCTCGACAACAGACTACCTTCCATAATGACAAGGCTACCATCCATTGGAGTAACCAAAATCTCGATAACAGACTACCTTCCATAATGACAAGGCTACCATCTATTGGAATAACAAAAATCTCGAGAACATACTACCGTTCATAATGACAAGGATACCATCGAATGGAATAACAAAAATCTCGACAACATACTACCTTCCATAATTACAAGGCTACCATCCATTGGAGTAACGAAAATCTCGACAACAAACTACGTTCCATAATGAATAGGCTATCATCCATTGGAGTAACAAAAATATCGACAATAGACTACCTTCCATAATGACATGGTTACCATCCATTGGAGTAACAAAAATATTGACAACATAATACCTTCCATTATGACTAGGCTACCATCCATTGGAGTAACCAAGATATCGACAACAGACTACCTTCCATAATGACAAAGGCTACCATCCATTGGAGTGACAAAAATTTCGACAACAGACTACATTCCATAATGACAAGGTTACCATCCATTGGAGTAACAAAAATCTCGAAAACAGACTACCTTCCATAATGACAAGGCTACCATCCATTGGAATAACAAAAATCTCGACAACATACTACCTTCCATAATGACAAGACTACCATCTATTGTAGTAACGAAAATATCAACAAGAGACTACATTCCATAATGATAAGTCCACCATCCATCGGAATAACAAAAATATCGACAACAAACTACGTTCCCTAATGAATAGGCTACCATTCATTGGAGTAACAAAAATATCAACAATAGACTACCTTCCATAATGACAAGGCTACCATCCATTGCAGTAACAAAAATATCGACAACGAAATACCTTCCATAATGACTAGGCTACCATCCATTGGAGTAACAAAGATATCGACAACAGACTACCTTCCATAATGACAAGACTACCATCCATTGGAGTGAAAAAAATCTCGACAAAATACTACGTTTCATAATGAATAGGCTACCATCCATTGGAGTAACAAAAATATCGAGAATAGACTACCTTCCATAATGACAAGGCTAGCATCCATTGGAGTAACAAAAATATCGACAACAGAATACCTTCAATTATGACTAGGCTACCATCCATTGAAGTAACTAAGATATCGACAACAGACTACCTTCCATAATGACAAGGCTACCATCTATAGGAATAAAATAAATCTCGAGAACAGATTGCCTAACATAATGACAAGGCTACCATCAATTGTAGTAACCAAAATCTCGACAACAGACTACCTTCCGTAATGACAAGGCTACCATCCATTGTAGTAAAAAAAATCTCGACAATAGACTACCTTCCATAATGACAATGCTACCATCCATTGGAGTAACAAAAATATCGACAACAGACTACCTTCCATAATGACAAGGCTACCATCAATTGGAGTAACAAAAATCTCGACAACAGACTACCTTCCATAATGACAAGTCTACCATCCATTGTAGCAAAAAAAATCTCGACAACAGACTACCTTCCATAATGACAAGGCTACCATCCATTGGAGTAACCAAAATCTCGATAACAGACTACCTTCCATAATGACAAGGCTACCATATATTGGAATAACAAAAATCTCGAGAAAAAACTACCGTCCATAATGATAAGGCTACCATCGAATGGAATAACAAAAATCTCGACAACATACTACCTTCCATAATGACAAGGCTACCATCCATTAGAGTGAAAAAAATCTCGACAACAGACTACCTTCGATAATGAAAATGCTACCATCCATTGCAGTAAAAAAAAATATCGACAACAGACTTCCTTCCATCATGAAAAGGCTACCATCCATTGTAGTAATAAAAATCTCGACAACAGACTACCTTCCATAATGACAAGGCTACCATCCAATGGATTAACAAAAATCTCGACAACATACTACCTTCCATAATTACAAGACTACCATCTATTGTAGTAACGAAAATCTCGACAACAGACTACCTTCCATAATGACTAGGCTACCATCCATTAGAGTAACAAAGATATCGACAACAGACTACCTTCTATAATGACAAGGCTACAATACATTGTAATAACAAAAATCTCGACAACAAACTACCTTCCACAATGGCAGGTCTACCATACATTGTAGTAACAAAAATCTCGACAATAGTCTACCTTCAATAATGACAAGGCTACCATCCATTGGAGTAACCAAAATCTCGACAATAGACTACCTTCCTTAATGACAAGGCTACCATCCATTGGAGTAACAAATATCTTAACAACAAACTACCTTCAATAATGACAAGGCTACCATCCATTAGAGTAAAAAAAATCTCGACAACAAACTACCATCCATAATGACAAGGCTACGATCCATTAGAGTAAAAAAAATCTCGATAACATACTACCTTCCCTAAAGACAAGGCTACCATCCAATGGAATAACAAAAATCCCGACAACATACTACCTTCCATAATTACAAGACTACCATTAATTGTAGTAACGAAAATTTCGACAACAGACTACCTTCCATAATGACAAGGCTACCATCCATTGTAGTAACAAAAATCTCGACAACAGACTACCTTCCATAATGACAAGGCTACCATCCATTGGAGTAACCAAAATATCGATAACAGACTACCTTCCATAATGACAAGGCTACCATCTATTGGAATAATAAAAATCTCGAGAAAAAACTACCGTCCATAATGATAAGGCTACCATCGAATGGAATAACAAAAATCTCGACAACATATTACCTTCCATAATGACAAGGCTACCATCCATTAGAGTGAAAAAAATCTCGACAACAGACTACCTTCCATAATGAAAATGCTACCATACATTGGAGTAAAAAAAATATCGACAACAGACTACCTTCCATCATGAAAAGGCTATCATCCATTGTAGTAATAAAAATCTCGACAACAGACTACCTTCCATAATGACAAGTCTACCATCCAATGGAATAACAAAAATCTCGACAACATACTACCTTCCATAATTACAAGACTACCATCTATTGTAGTAACGAAAATCTCGACAACAGACTACCTTCCATAATGAAAAGACTACCATCCATTGTAGTAACAAAAATCTCGACAACAGACTACCTTCCATAATGACTAGGCTACCATCCATTAGAGTAACAAAGATATCAACAACAGACTACCTTCTATAATGACAAGGCTACCATACATTGTAATAACAAAAATCTCGACAACAAACTACCTTCCATAATGGCAAGTCTACCATACATTGTAGTAACAAAAATCTCGACAACAATCTACCTTCCATAATGACAAGGCTACCATCCATTATAGTAACAAAAATCTCGACAATAGACTACCTTCCTTAATGACAAGGCTACCATCCATTGGAGTAACAAAAATCTCAACAACAAACTACCTTCAATAATGACAAGCCTACCATCAATTGTAGTAACGAAAATCTCGACAACAGACTACCTTCCATAATGAAAATGCTACCATCCATTGGAGTAAAAAAAATCTCGACAACAGACTACCTTCCATAATGAAAAGGCTACCATCCATTGTAGTAACCAAAATCTCGACAACAGACTACCTTCCATAATGACAATGCTACCATCCAATGGAGTAACAAAAATCTGGACAACAGACTACCTTCCATAATAAAAAGGCTACCACCATTGTAGTAACAAAAATCTCGACAACAAACTACCTTTCATAATGACAAGGCTACCATCCATTGGAGTAACTAAAATCTCGATAACAGACTACCTTCCATAATGACAAGGCTACCATCTATTGGAATAACAAAAATCTCGAGAACACACTACCGTCCATAATGACAAGGCTACCATCCAATGGAATAACAAAAATCTCGACAACATACTACCTTCCATAATGACAAGGCTACCATCCATTGGAGTGACAAAAATCTCGACAATAGACTACCTTCCATAATGACAAGGCTACAATCCATTAGAGTAACAAAAATTTCGACAACAAACTACCTTCCATAATGACAAGGCTACGATCCATTAGAGTAACAAAAATTTCAACAACAGAATACCTTCCATAATGACAAGGCTACCATCTATAGGAATAAAAAAGATCTCGATATCAAACTGTCTTCCATAATGACAAGGCTACCATCCAATGGAATAACAAAAATCTCGATAACATACTACCTTCCATAATGAAACGTCTACCATCAATTGTAGTAACGAAAATCTCGACAACATACTACCTTCCATAATGACAAGGATGCCATCCATTGTAGTAACAAAAATATCGACAACGGACTACCTTCCATAATGAAAATGCTACCATCCATTGGAGTAAAAAAAATCTCAACAACAGACTACCTTCCATAATGAAAAGGCTACCATCCATTGTAGTAACCAAAATCTCGACAACAAACTACCTTCCATAATGACAATGCTACCATCCAATGGAGTAACAAAAATCTCGACAACAGATTACCTTCCATAATGACAAGGCTACCATCCATTGTAGTAACAAAAATCTCGACAACAGACTACCTTCCATAATGACAAGGCTACCATCCATTGGAGTAACCAAAATCTCGATCACAGACTACCTTCCATAATGACGAGGCTACCATCTATTGGAATAACAAAAATCTCGAGAACAAACTACCGTCCATAATGACAAGGCTACCATCCAATGGAATAACAAAAATCTCGACAACAGACTACCTTCAATAATGAAAAGGCTACCATCCATTGTAGTAACAAAAATCTCAACAACAGACTACCTTCCATAATGACAATGCTACCATCCAATGGAGTAACAAAAATCTGGACAACAGACTACCTTCCATAATGACAAGGCTACCACCATTGTAGTAACAAAAATATCGACAACAAACTACCTTCCATAATGACAAGGCTACCATCCATTGGAGTAACCAAAATCTCGAGAACAGACTACCTTCCATAATGACAAGGCTACCATCTATTGGAATAACAAAAATCTGGAGAACACACTACCGTCCATAATGACAAGGCTACCATCCAATGGAATAACAAAAATCTCGACAACATACTACCTTCCATAATGACAAGGCTACCATCCATTAGAGTGACAAAAATCTCGACAATAGACTACCTTCCATAATGACTAAGCTACA